>CM041197.1:11257650-11857650 GCA_023078555.1 Ulva prolifera | reverse complement strand
CACGCCTGCTGTTGTCATCAATTCAGCACTCACGGATGGCCGGGGATCCTCAAGGTTAGGTGCATCATGATTGTCCCCGGGCGTGTGATACCAGTGCGCAGTCCTCTGGCCACTAGTAGCCACTTCGTGTGACCTGCTTGGTGCTGCCCAGTTCCTCACCTCCTCAACTCTGCAAGCCCTGGTGTGGCATCGGCACCGAGGCAACTCCCCTGGGATTCACATCAGCTGGCAGAATGCATGGGTACAGGTGCGGTTTTCAGGCTGCGCTCGTGTGATGGTGCAGTAAATAACTGGCGGTGACAAACGGGGAGCACGCCATTGCAACTGCATACATATGCTAGTGAAGCCAAATGACATGCGACTCAGTGAGGCTCGACTTTCGAGCCTGCTGCATGGTCAGCTCTGTGATGCATTGTGGCAATGCATAACACGCCACCTGATCTATCATGTGGCAATTGGGTATGGCAGAAAAGCCATGACAGCAACACGCGGTTGATATCCGATGAGTCAAAACCTATCATGAGCTGTTCATACATGCTTTGTACTTCAAAGGGCTCTGAGTGACAAGCGAACGATCGGAGCTGGAGAGGCAGAAATCTATGTGTGCTGACGACAGAGGATCTTAAGATTGTGCCATAGTGGCAAGGGCACGATCAGCCGCCCTCCAGGTTCACGTTCCAGACCACATACTGTACGCCACAATCCGAGCCCACGCACCAGCCTGGATGATGTGTCACGGCATCATGGCAATGACAGAGCTGTATGACACAGCTGCATAACCCTTCCTGGTGCATATGTTACATACAGGCCATCCCTGTGCACAACAGAAGTTACCTACTGCTACCATGTACTGGCGCCCTCCTCATCCTCATGCGCTTCTTCTCCATGCGATTCTTGCGTGTTGTGTGTGAGGCAACCTCACCACAAGGTGCCCATGTGGCGCAGCTCACTTGTTTACTTCCCCAGCAGTGCTAACAGCCTAGAGCACATGCATCGGAGCTCCGACCTAATGCTTGCAACACACACGATATACAGGTCTCAGGTCTCGGCTGGGTGTGTGCTGCAACCACATTCTCTGCGAGGATGGCGGCACGGCCAGGGTTTCACACAAGGCAGCAGCCACAGCAGACTGCCACGAGCACAGCAATACCAATACCATTGTCGACACAGACACAGTGGAGTGCGTTACAAGGATGAAGGTGGCAAGGCAGGCAGTGGAGTGTGCGTGTGATGGAGGTAGTGCCTTGCAAGTGAGTAATGTGTTGGTGACTGATTGTGCTACAAGGACAATTAACACAGAGGCATTCCAATGACATATGTTGTGGTCCACCTCATGGCAGCCATGCTTATGGCATCTTTCAGACCTCCATTATCACACTACTGTACACTTGAGCCCAAGTCACAATTCAGGTATACTTTTACTGTACTGGGTTCTGCAAACTTCCACAAACCTGTGCATGCAGGTGCCTCTGCATGGTGCCCCCACACCCAAGACCACAACAACTATCCCCTGCCTGAGACATGCCAAGGAATTGGACTGGCCGCCGCCATGCTGATCTCCATCGACTGTGCACCACAGGGCGACCTCCCCGTATATTGCACAGAGGTTGACGAGGCATAGCGATGCGCAGAAATCTGACACTCCACGACTGCGCCAATCTGCGATAGATTTTGAGGCGAAATTATTTCCACTCCGTATGGTGCTCATGATACCAAGCCCATTCGTGCGGCTCCACAGCCGGCTCCAGAGCCAACGCATGCCAGCCATGCATGCCACGGGGCCGCTAGAGAACAATCGCCTCGGCTTTGGCAAACGCGGCTTCGTGGCGCGTCTCCTGGTCGGCTAGCTGGCAAAGCTGCAGCCCATCAACGCATGCGATGCGGTGGACCACGGGCAGCCAGAACAGCTGCATCACCTGCGGCACTGTCAGCATGCTCCCCGGGAACCCCATGCGTGTCTGCACAGCCACATACAGCTGCAGGCTCGCGCTGTGGATCTCTCGCAGCTGCCGCAGCGTCTCTGCCGCCGCGATGGTGGCTACAGGGCACTGCCCGAGAAAGCCCGGCGCCGCGGCGACAACCTCCCAGGGTGTGCACCACGAGGCAGGGCAGTCCAGCAGCAGCCGCCCCCCGCTTGCATAGAAGTGGCGCTGCGGCAGCGTCTCGGCTGTGTCGGCGCTGCTGCGGTCGGGCGTCAGCGTTTGGCAAAGGCTGCAGGTCGCGGCGCTACCGGACTCGCTCGGGAGCTTCCGCAGCCGGAACGTGCTCCCACCTACAGCGACGGCCGCGGCGAGGGCGGCGAGGGTGGGGGGCATGTCGGTGGCGTGGGGGCTCCACACGGACATCGGCAGCTGCGCCTCGGCCAGGCCCTGCGACAACTGCTGGCGGTGTTGCCTCCAGTCCACCCACAATGCCGCCATGACCGCCTTCTGGGAATAAGGCATCTGCATCGCCTGGTACAAGCGCATCTGCATGCTCTGCCTCTGCATGCATGGTGTGGTGAGCCCTCAGCGCTCTGCTGCTGGACATTGTGAGGGTGGCACGGGGCGGTGAAAGGGGCCAGTGTGGCCATTACGTCAGGGGTGTATATATGCGACGAAATTCTCTGCTGGTACAATGCTGTCACATCGTCAGGGCGTATATATATATATGGACCGACAGGCCGCTGTGCTCGGCCGCGCAGATGCCAAAGCCCGCCGCTCCGCGAAGCACACGCTCACTCCCTGACTCTCGCGAGTCAATTGGCTCCTACGCATGAGCACTGGCAACCCTCTCTGGGGAGGATGATTATTGGACTGGCCATTCTCTGCCTGTGCGCACCCAGTCAAGCACCCCCTGGAGGTCTGCGCGGCTGCGCATGCATGCAGCTTGCGGTGCATTGACACCGGGAATACCAGAGCAAGAGGCCGACAGAAGTGCATGCATGCAGGACAGGAGGCGTGCCTGCCCGCCGTGGTTCCCTGGAAGCGCGACCTGCAGGCCGAGTGTGAAGAAGACGTCGGCGCAGAGCACCGACAGCCCCACGACGCCGAGCGTGAAGTCCTGCAGCCGCGCCTCGACGCGCTGCATGTCCCGGTTGTGCTCCGACCTCGACAATTGCCACTGCGGCTCCTCCCCCTGCACTCCACGACTCGGTTCACACTTGCCAGATGCGGCGGCAGCAGTTGCTCAGTAGCGCACACACTGTCTTTTGTGTCCGGTGGAGGGCCTATAGCTAGTGGGGGGCCTGGTGAACGCATGTACGTGGGGCCCGGGCGTGGTGAACATTTGCCATGTATGCATGTACAGAAAAGTACACAGCTATGCCCATAGCATAATGAGTGACTGCAAAACTGCGTGTGCACATTCCCGCGATGGTCGGACGTGTGCTCTGCCGTTGGAATTCTGAAGCAGCTCGAAGTACTTCAGCCCTGTCGGCGCTGCCAAGATGAACTGCAAACCAGTTGCGACTGCTCAAGCTCGGTCTCCCTTGAGCAGACAGGCCCACCGCCACAGGCACACAGCAGCGACAGCAGCAGTCGTCACAGAGCAGACTCAACACATGTCAACCTACGGCCAACCATTCTGCAGGCACCAAAGCTGCAGGAGGCCTGAATGGCCCCGTGGCCACCAGAGAACACCCAATGCGTGCATGGCGAGACGCTGGTGATGCTACACCTGGCTGAGACGGCGCAGAGTGCCTGAGATAGTGTCCCGCACGGCCTGCCTGGACGCCATCAGACCGATTAGGTGGTGCTCACAGAGGACGTCGCCTGCGCCCGGCCCGTGGGGATGTTCGGGCTCCGCCTGGTCTGCATCATCTGCCACATTGGTTAGCACCAGGGGCAGCGGGGCAGTCAAGTAATTCCGTCACTGCACAGCGCATGTCAGCTCCGCGGCAGAGGATGTTTGTATGCCACGTATCAATCAAGCACACAGAACGTCTGGACCGCCGGTGCCAGAACACCATGGATGACTGGTAGCCACAGGAGCAGCGCTAGTGAAGCTTGCCTTCAGCGGCTGTGACGAGGTACAGCCTCCGCTGTATGTTGACATCACATGCACATCCACACTGAACGAGCCATACACGATCAATTTCACACCATCAGGCCGAGGTGCGCAAGGGTAGCAGGCACCACAAGGCCACACTGTCGCGCTGCCAGACAACAGCCGCACACTGTGGGGGCGGACTGCGGGGACACCACTCATTGAGACTGCAGCCCAGGTGAACACTGAAGCAGCGCATCATGACACTAGGAAACCTCCTGCATGCGCGGAAATAACGAAGCAGACTGCGGCGCCTCATTGTACATCTCGCAGCTGAGTGTTCCCCAGGGGCGCACCGCTGGGGCCTTCTGCTGCGTCACCACCGCCGCAGGCACTGAGAGTCGTCAACATGCCATCGAGCATGCGTGCGATGCGCTGCCGCGGCAGCCGCTGCGCGAACCGCCGCACCAGTGCCTCCACCGCGTCACTCACAGCCGCCACCATCGGCACCGTGTCTCCGACCCCACACCGCAGCTGTGGCTCCGAGGCACACCCCGTGTCCCGCACGGTGCCTTCGCACCATGACCCCAAGAACCCGGACTGAAATACACAGCTGCGTCCGTCGTGATTACCTATGGATTCACCAGCCTCGCTGGACCTCGGCCGGGATGCAGGCACAGTCGTGCCGGCGGAAGGCTCGGCGCTGCTCTCGTGTTGCCGCGGGGCCCCTCGCGCCTGCGCTGCGGCGGTCGGCCAGGCGGTGGACTCATGCACATCCGGAGGGTATGGGGGGCGCGGCGCCCCTGCACTCCCGGCATCTCCAGCATGCTCTGGGCTCGCGGGCGCACTCCAAGCAGGGTGGGCGGCAACCGTGGACAACGCATATGGCTCCGCTTGCTCCGGAGGCTCCGCGCGTGGCCGCTCGACTGAGCTGCCTGTTTCGAGATCGCCGCTGGTGGCGGATGCAATGCGCAGGTCTTCTCGAAAGCTCCGCCCCGCGGCTTCGCCCGGCGGGGCTGGTGCCGCAGCGGCCGCATGCGGCTCTGACGCCTCCGCCTCTTTGACAAGACTATCTGCATGCACAGCACGGCGATCACTGGAACAGTAACGTAAATAACACCTGAATTTACTTAGTCGTACAGGAGCTGCTGCCGCACCTGGCAGCCCCTGGAGCACAGCAAAACATGGGCTGGTGGCGCACAATGCAAACGGGCACCTGTACCACGATTGCGCGAGGACGGCACTGCACAGCACAGCACAGCGCAGCAAAGCGGCCGCAGCGCACCCTCCTCCAGCAGCAGGCCGCACTCTAACTGGCAGAGCACGTACAGGACGGAGAACGATGCGGCGCAGGCGGCGGTGGTGAGGCCGAGGCCGAACGACAGGGGCGCCCCTGGCGCCACCTCCCACGTGCTCACCAGGTACCAGCAGATCTGCTCCTCTCGCAGCTCTGCGAGGCCTGCGATGCGGGCCCGGTATTCGTCCATCAGCGCCCGCAGATCGTGTTTCGACAAGTCGAGGGAGCCACCAGCGGCGCCCTTCATGCGTGCAAGGGTGCCCGTGTTGATGCCACAGTGGGCCTCAAAGCGCGCCAGCCCAGGTTCCGGGGGGGCTTTGCTGGGGGAGAACAAGTTCTGCTGCTCGCGGGGGGGGGCGTCTTTGTGCTCGGCGGAGATGATGGCGGCGCCAAAAGACAGCGGCGGCAGCGGCGGCGGCGGCAGCACAGCCCGCGCACATGCGGCGCTGCGGACCCGGGCCTGCTGCAGTGCCGCATGCGCGAGGTGCCTCCGCTGCAGCAGCAGGCGGCGGGTGTTGACGAGGCTGTTCAGGTCGCTCTGGCGGGTGAGGAGGCGCCTGCGCAGGGCCGAGGCGGCGGCAACGCGAGCCTCGACAGAATCAGCGAGCACCTCAGGTGCGGTGAGCTTGCGGCGGCAAGGGTCTGCGCCTCGGAGGCGGCATCCATCGGTCTCATGCATCGTCTGCCGGGTTGCGCATCACTCTGCAGCAGCGCGCATGTGTGTGAGCGTCGGACGATGTGGCCACATGTTATGGGCACAGATTTTAGTGCACTATCTGAGGCACGAAGAGCGAGGTTAAGAGCGAGGTTAACCGAGCGAGGTTAATTAGCATCAATTGATGCTAAAATTTCAACATCACGATCACAGACCAATATGTCATGTTTTTTTCCCTGCCTAGGGGCATCGCAAGATCATTCCATCAGATGTATCTACGTGAGCCAAGCAATCGAGATCATGCTCAATGATTGATTTCAGAATTCAGTGGCAGCACCGAATGTCTCTTGGCCGGTGTCAGCGGGGCATGGCGGTACGGGCATGGACCATGCATATGCATGATGCCCCTGTGGATCTAGTGGGTGCCGCTGGTGGGTGGCATCTAGTGGGCACTGCTGTGCCAGGATGAGGCATTCAAGAGTGCACCACGGTCGACATCAGGCAGTGAGACAGCTTCTGTGCACACAACTGCACAGAGCAGCGTCACGTGCAGTCACGTAATGTACTCAACCTGGTTGCAGGGTTGCGTGTGATTCCTGCAGGACAAGACACCGGTGTGCGTACAAAACACCGCTGTGCGTACGAGACACCGCTGTGCGTTGCGGATGTCATGCCTGAGCTCTGCCAGGCACCGAGCGGGCTGTCGGTGCCACGGTCAGTACCCAGGACTGGATGAATATGGGCTTGCGACACTGAGGTTATCTGGAAATCGTCGAATATGACTGGACATGCACGCCTGGTAGACACCGACAGACTGTTCGTACTTGTTGGGATTCGAATTGACGCAGGTCTGGAACACGACGCACGCTCGCCTCACTGCGACCACGCTCAACCTAGGAGTCCCGCAGCGACAGCGGTCATCATAATCATGCATCCATACATACCGCTCTCGGAAGGCAGTAGCGCGGTGTCCAGTAACAAAACGAAAGCATGGGCACTGCCGCACAAGCGCAGGAGTTGCGCAGCGCACGTATCCAGATTGAGCCACACCGCTGCAAGTACTAGATCAGCACGTTCTGAGTTGAAGTCGGATGCCCAGGTCGCTGGAAGACTGGCGCTTGGGGTGGGCATGCGTCCTTGTGAGACCCCGCGGCTCAGGCCTAGCAGTCCATGCCGATAGCTTCGCGTGAGGATCACAATTTGATACTTGTTTGATTTAATAGTTCCTCCGTGGCTGAGCTGAGGCCTGCATCCGTCCACTCGGAAGCGTGAAGGCTTCTGCCGGTACTGACGCGGACAAGGCACTGTCACTGAATAGCTGTGCCCTTGCACCTTAAGCAATACCCAAGCGATGACAGTCAAGATTACTCTCGAATTTGTGCGTCAGCGAGATGATACAGCGCGTCGAGCATCCGACGGAGCTCGACTGGACTGACGAATCGAGGCAGCCCAGGACATCGACTCGGAGCGACGTGTACATCGCTGTATAAATAGGGCAACAGCTTATGGGCATGTCCCGCTCATCGTTCAGCGCCCCACAGGAACCACACGCAAAAGTGTGTCCCGCCTGTCTTAAAGGCGTCGTTTCGGTGGTGACAGGGACATACATGCTGACCATCTTCTGGCATATCTCTGCGACACCCGTGGTTGATGTCTTCGATGCTCGTCACTCAGGCGTCACCTTCCCTGTCAATGTGTTGCTGAGATAATCGTATACCAGCCCAGAGGGCCGGATATGCAGCCACTTGACTCTCACAGCACAGTGAGACACTCACATAAATCATGCTGCACTGCTGGGCCTTAGCTGAGGTGACTGGTGCAAGGCTGAACATCAGCTGGGCAACCACAATGACCCAAGCCCGAGTGCGTACACTGGGTCTCCGGTCTATTCTACATGGTGTGGGTGAGCTGCTGCAGTGTGGCTCTAGGGGCCGGATCCCCCCTCCCCCCTCCTCGCCCACCCTCCAACTTGACCGCGCTGTGTGTCAATGCTTGGCCCGACCCAGCCATGTGTGTGGGGGGATTCTCTGCTTTTATGCCGCAATGGCATGTGTTGCAAGGAAGCCGCAGGTATGCATGGGTATATGCATGTGTGGGTGGGTGATCAATTAACTGTCTCAAGGACAAACGTCAGAGCTCTAGAGGCAGCCTAGGTAGCACCGTCGGCACAACGCACAGGCAGAAGCACAAGGATTGCTTGAGCGTGTATGTAGGCGCTGGTGTGCTATAGTATACAAGCAGCGACGAGGCGGGCAGCAACGCGGACACAGCGAGTCGACCAAGAACAGGGGCATCTACTCAGCACAGCTGGCCGTAACCCCCGCAAACGACTGCCCAACATCAGCGTTCATCAAAGCAATCCCGTGCTGTGTTCTTAGCTTGCGTGTGCTGTACAGTTAAGTGAATTTACTTTCATCATCTGGATTAAAATGGATTTCCGGATATCCAGATATCTGGATCACTGAGCCGTCCTTGCTGTGCACAAGAACATGTGTGCTGTGTGCTGTGTGCTTGTGCCTGTGCTTAGGCTCCTGCAGTGCTACCCGCCTATCCAACCCCGTCCTTGCGTGATCATTGTACCAAGCTTCTTGGTTGAATGACTGGACTATAGTGCCATGACCGAATGAGTGGGTTTGCAAGTGGATTCCATGCAATGGCCCAATTCTCGGCCTCTGTCCTTGGTAACTGCATAGCCTGGGCTGTACTTGTAACAACATAGCCTGGGCTGAACTTTTAACTGCATAGCCTGGGCTGCGCATGCACTTGTGTGACGGAATGGCTGCATGCGAGGTACTTGTAACAACATAGCTCAGGGCCGCCTGCGAATGCCTAGTGGCTCACCGCAGCTGCAGCGAGGTACGCTCCGTCCGCGACCTCTCGTGGCGTGGACATGATGCCCAGGCCACCGAGGCACGCCGGGAGGACGGCTTGCGTGGCCTCCCGAGGGTCGTCCCGCGGGACGCGTATGATTTCATTCACCGCAGCCAGGACAGACGCCTCCGTCCGGCGCATGTGACCAGAAATGTGCGGCCACGGCACCACCCTGCAGGCGTAGTGCATCATACGGCGTTGGCATGACATCGTGCGCAGCAAGAACCGGTCTTGCGCTGTCAGGGGCAGGCTCATCATCTTCTCGATGGTGGCGCACACCTTGCCGGCCGTCGCTTGCGCGTGCGACGACTCGAACGCTGGGATGCCGATGGGCGTGCCGGTGATGACGGTGCCCTCCGTGGCATGCGTAAGGCCGAGCGCGGCCTCGACGGATCCCGCATGCTGGGGGTCGGGCAAGATAGCCGTGCATTTGTGCAGCTGGGGCTCCAGCCCGAGGGGCTCTGCCGCCGAGACCAGCGCACGGAATGCGGCGGCGGCGTCCACACGTTGCCCGGGTGTGGTGCAGTCGTCATGATACGCCATGAGGGCGGCCGTGACCTGCCTCTCGGGTGGCTGGTGCTGGGCCGGCACGGCCTGGAGGGGGCCCTGGAGGGCCAGGGCGAAGAGCAGCGGGCTGAGGGGGTCGCCTTGGCGCACGAGGCGCCGCGACGTGATCGCAGCGGTGCTGGGCGGTGCGCCGTCGATGTAGAGATTTGCGGGGAGCCTGTACAACATGTTGCCGAAGGGCAGCAGCGCAGGCTTGCGAGACGCAACAGCCTCCAAAATGGCTGCACGGGTCATCATGCTGAATCCATTCTTCCAGTCCAGCTGCCCAAGCACGACTTTATTGCCTGCAGCATGGTGCGCGCGGTGTGGCCCAGGGTCTGCGCACCGCCTGGCACCCCGACCCCCACTTGCAGCGGCGCGAGGGAGGCACCAAGGCCACTGCACAGGGTCATGGCGCACAGGCTCACCAGGCGCTGCCACGTCTCTGCAATGACGATAGGGCGGACGCCTCCCTGCGGCTTCTGCTGCGGGAGGAGGCGGCAGTCCAGCAAGCGCAGGAGGTGTGGCAGCCGGCCGGAGCTCCAGAGGACAGCGAGACACGAAGCGGCCGGTGAATCTCTAGATCAGATTCAGATACAGATTCAGATACAGATCTGTAAGCACGGCCGTGGAGGCCGCGCTGCCGGCCCGGATGTGCTTGTACATTCACCCCGCCAGGCCCCCGTCGGGGTGAACCACTGCCCTTCGGCAGCTTCAAGTTGTCGAGTTGGGCTCGTAGCGTCGCCAGGTCATTGTATGCATATTGCACGCTATGTCCACTCATTCACTCACATAAGCCAGCCAGCTGTGATAAATTCATTCATCATTGATTATTCATTTCATGAATGAAGCAGCTGTAACGGTGTGGGGTGTGGTGGCGAGGTGTGCCAGTGGTGGTTCAAATGCATGTGCAATGAGTGCACCCGGAGTGCACCCGGGTTCAGCAGGATGAAACACATTCCACTGCATCCAAGGTGGAGTTGTCGCCTACCATGTGAAAAACTGGGCATGCAACTATTAATGTAAAGTCTGCCAGAGAGGAACGAGGCACGTCCAAACAATGGTGTGAGACAAGCTCAAGGCATTCCGCAATTGGTGTGCTGCTCTAGAGGCAGCTATCACCCTGGCCACCATTGTCATGGCACTTCCCAGGCAGTGAAGGGCGGAGCGAGTGCAGGTAGTGCGTGAGTGCATGACCGTTGACTGGGGCACACATGGTGGCTCCGGACGGTTGTTGGTTGTTGCCCGCGGTGGTACCTGCCCACCTTGCTGTCCTTGTAACACACATGGTGGCCTTGATCATGACAGTGGCCCTCATGAGTCCATCTCCCATGACCCTCCGTGACCGTCACAAGTTGTACAAGCACAGGTAATGCATTACAGGCTCTGTTCACGTACTTCATCCAGTTTAAAATAATTATAATAGTCAGAGTGCGTGCGGAGTGAGTGCACCATGCATGAGCAGGAAGAACATCATCATGTGTTGCAATATTCATGGCAGCCAAGGTTCTATCGTGGCCCGGCGTGCCATGTATTACGACACACGGTCGCCGACTGCTGGACCAGCAGTGCTGCAGCCAAGCCGCATGGGCCCCACCGCAGGCGCCACCAAACACCAAAGCTCAACAGTCCATGATGTGAAACTTTCCAGGCCACGTGTCAACTGCCCGCTTCCTGAACGTGCACGACGCACATCGCGATCTGCGCATCGTGAATGGCACATATACATGCTGCGGGCTGCCCGGCACATGAATGCATGGCGCCGATGCGGTGTGCAGCGACTGAGCACATTGCACACAAGCAGGCCCTGGGAAGCAGGCCCTCTAGGGGGAACCCTAGGTCCGCACGATTTGGCCCGGCAGGAAGATGAGCATGGCTGGTGTCACGGAGGGCTGTTTGTTGTCAACGGTGTACAGTGATGATGTGTGCGTGTGAACAATTGTTTCACGTCGTCACACAGTTGTGCGCGCCGACGGCTGCATATGTTACAGCTGTGCACGCAGGTGTTGTCGCCACATGTGGGTGTGTCACATGTGCCGCCAACGGCGTGACCCGCTGTGTGGCGATGCGAAACTTGCACACATCTGAGTAGCTATGTCCGGACGCGCTTGTCCTTTTCACGTACCAGATTCATGAACCTTGCGAGATATCAAGCGGGCCTGTCAAAAATTTAATATTAATTCACACGAGCCACGTACTACTGTGAGGACAGGTTTGTTTGTGCTTTTTGGGGTCGGCCGGCACTCATTCTGGGCAGCAGTATTCAAGGTGTGAGACAGAGATGACACCAGGATCATACCGGGAGCTGGTGTGGCCTACCCTCCCGCCATCTCAGGAAGCAGGTTTTTGCAAGCCGATTCAGAAATCTTCTGCTACTGTGTTTGCCAATACTCTTTTGAGTCTTTTCTCACCACCACATATGCCCCCACAGGGCTGTGGTGGTTCCCTCCGATATACCACGAGGCCCAGGGTTCCCAGCTGCCTGCCTGCAGCTGCCTCGCCGCCCGCCTCGCCGCATTTATCCTTGTAACACATCAGCTGCCGCACACCAAGCTGAACATCTTCCAAGCTCTGCTCTGTGGATGAGTGGGTGACGCACTGTCTGTACATGTTGGCGGTGTAGCCGGCAGGAGCATGCAGCACCATGGGCACCTTTGAAGCACTACTGACAGCTGTACAATCTACAGCTTGTAAAATCTACAGCTGTCATTCCACACCAAATCTACCGCAGGTGCCACACATGCACAAATGCCTGTGCAGCTCTGCTGACATGAACCCACTGACCGACTCTGTCGGCGTCCTTGGCCGGCGGCAAGGCCGCCAAGTCGGCCACCAAGTGCGCCAGGCTTCATGTGTGCATGCAGGGGCCCCCAGCCAGATAGGTATCAACCCTCATACCCACTCACATGTGCACACCCCCTGCGGTGCTGCCTGCCTCCCCGGATTTGTCATCGCAATACCCACTGCGGTGCAGCACCCGCGGTGCTATAGGACCTCCCTCTCCGGGGGTCTGTCCGGGCACCGCATGTAATTCCACCGCCGGAGCCACCGCCGAGTTGCGCCAAATCCGTGCTCCCACTGCTCCCCACCCGTCGGCCGCATCGCAACGCAAGCAGGCCGTGCCGACCTTGACACGCTGAGGCACCCGGCCCTGCCAACCTGGAGCACACCGTGCCAACTGGCACAACGTGAGAGCCGACGCGACTCACCACAGTTGTGACACTCCAGTGGTATAGCGGCCACGTTACTGGATTGCCACTGTGCACAGAGCTGCCGCTGCACGAGATGTAGAGATGCCGCGGCGGCGAGGGCCCACGTCCGTCACATATGGCCGTCGTGCGGGACTGTGAGCCCCATCAAAGCTGTTTTGAACTGTCCGCGTGGCGACCTGTTGGGGCTCGCCGCCATGGATGTCGCTGTGGGTGTGCTGACAAGGCTCAGCGACCGTCTCTTATGCTGTCAGTTACAAGAGAGCGTGCCACAGTGTGCTTAGCTCGATGTGTGTTACAAGGACAAAGGTAGCAAGGCGGGCAGCACCGCGAAAGAAGCAAACAAACGAAGCAAACACACAGACACCCACGCACGCGACACCACGCCCAAAAAAAAACCCAGCACCGGCGCAGCAAAAGACCCAGATCCGTAGACCGCCAAGCACACACCCACACACCCACAAACCCAAACCCACACACGCACGCACAAACCCCACGGCCGACACACAACATCACAACCACCAGCACCACAACGCCCGCCGCCGTACGACAGGGCCAAACCCAACACACTGCTGCCTGAGGCCGCCCATCATGGCAGCCCGATTGCCGGGGGCCGCCCTGGCCCCAAGCTTAAGACCCACCCCCACCCCACCAAGCCACAGCATACCACGCCAGCCCGGCACACCGCCGCGCAGCCTCGCCGGCACACGCCGCACCGCACCCAGGACAATGCATCGCCCAAGCCGTCTCCGCAGTCCCCGCACATGCCAACGAAAGCATCCTGCACACCCATCGGACCCGGCCTAGCTGGAGTCAGATCTGGCCTCGAGGCCACAGGTCGGTGGCGTCAAGCGGACGGGGCGCCCAAGGGGCACCCCACCGCTCAGGCCGGATTAGCTCGATGTGTGTGCTTAGCTCGATGATCTCTTCCGCCAGACTGCGCCTAACGCACCACGCACCCCCGGAATATGCTCAGACTATTGAGTCAGGCCTAGATCTAGACGTGTCTACACCTCTTGTGTAGTCTCCAGGTGTATGCTGAGTGAAGTTCAACACTCGCAAGGCACGCTGCAGCGTCACCAGACTCCCGCGCATGCAGCCACGCGCACGCTTCGCGCGGACGGGGCGAGCAGGGTGCGCATGGCGCCTGCGTACGCAGATGCAGCCACGCCGCCTTGTACATGCTTTTCTGCTGGCCCGATTAGTCCCCAGAGACCACATCCCGGCCCGACCGTCCGGCCCGACCGTCGGAGCGGCAGCGGCCAGCATAGGCGAAGGCACTGCAGGGTTAAGCAGGGACAGCGTATGTATTTGGTATTTATATAAATACTGTACTCGGCCGAGCATGTCACGACAACACGTGCACCTCCAGTGGTATGTTTTTAAGACGCGGAGTAGTAGTGGGTTGTTGGGCCCGACCACAGTGATCAGTTTGGGATATCCCAAACTGATCATAATGTATATATATACATTATCAAGTCCAACAAACATTTGAAATTTGGCCAACCCGTACTGAAGCCCAATGCATGCTCAACGGAACCTTGAACGGGCAGCACGTGGAATAGCTTCCAAGATCCTACGTGCCAAACGCATGCCTCCACATCGATCGAGCAACCTTGGTGTGATCACATGCATAAGCAGCTGGCTAGCCGATCGCGAGGCAGGATCCTGCCGGAGCATGCTGTGTGTTACCAGGATACATGCATTGAGGCGGGCAGCACCGCGAAAGCAGCAAGCAGAGCAAGCACAAACCCAGATACCCACGCAACACACACAAAAGCCACCACGCGCCCAGACAGCGACGTCGCACTCAGAACCTCATACCGGTACACACCCACATCCACACCGGTACCCAAACACGCAGCCAAACAGACACACACCGCCCACCCACACGCACAGAGCACCCCACACCACAACGCTTGTCCCCGCACAACAGAGCCGCGCCCGACGAGTCGCCGCCCGCGGCCGAGGCCACCTCTCCGCGCCGCCCGACTGCCGGGGGCTGCCCCAGCCCCAGAACCCGCCGAATCCGATTCCCCAGGCCCACAGCGCACCCTGCCAGCCTGGCAGACCGCCTAGCAGCCCAGCCGGCCCGTGTTGCATCGCACCAGCTCCCTGCAGGGACGATGCGGCGTCCAGACCGCGGACGTCCGCTCGGGGAGTGCACTGTCCCCGCACGTGCCACCGAAGTCATTCCAGGCGCCCGAGGGCCAGATCTAGAGGCCATCGGTCGGTGGCATCATGCATGCTGTGTGCAGCCAGCCACGCCTGGGCAGGGCAGCACATATATACGTACACCGTACATGCATGCAGCACCTGCCAGTCACGGTTAATTGCGCTAGCCCAATCCCAAACATGAGAATCACTGGACCCGGAATAACTGGACCCGGGGACCCGGCCGAGTCATGTGAGCTGCATACCATATGGGGCGGGCACAAGAGCATGTGTACCAGCCTGATATCAGATATCATGAGGGCCACGCTTTGCTGGATTCGGAAAGCCAGGGCCACGCTTTGCGACTCCCCTAAGCCCACTAGTCACGCTGACAGTGGACAGCTGCCAGTGGTGGCAAGGTGGGCAGCGGCCGTGGTAGAACCAGGCATACCAAGCACACAGCCAGACACCCACGCACACCACACCCATCACGTGCAGCATGTTTCCGAGTGTGGGTGCAGAATGACAACTTGAATGCAGGCCCGGCGGACGGCCGCAATCATATCACTCATACCCCCACCTGCCTCAATGGTGGCAAATTTGAAGCTGGCACATGCATCTCCTTCCGGCCTTCGCCTGTGAGCACTAGTGTGGAAATCAGCACTCAGTACTGATTCCCGGGTCCAAGCAATCCCCAAGCAATCCCCAATTGCTTAAGCTTAAGCAATAAATTGAATATTCCCAGAGCACTTAAAGATGACCACTAGCTCGGGGCTCACCATCAGGCTCCACACTGGGTCAGCCGTATGCCAGGCTAGAATTACAGAGTACATCTATGCAGCACTGCTGTGAGCCGGGTGCGCTGGCTGTGGCTGCCAGACAATGTTCATGGGCCAAAATGTTTTAGGACCATCACCATGATGGTCCACATGATGTGGAACTCACTGCAGGACCGTGAATGACCGGTGCAGCTGCCTGCCCTCCCGATGATGACCGTGTACTACACACTGTCCATTCTTTGTCCTTGTAACACACTGTACATTCTGAGCTGCGGGCCGCAGCGGTCAGGCATGTCTCACATATGCATGCACAGTATCTGATGGCCCAAAACGCGCGTCGCGCATGATGGGCCACATCTACACGCCGCTAAAGGTCCTGCCTTCAACGTGCGCACGCTCCTGGCACTGTTTCGCGTGAGGTCGCTCCTGACGCTGATTCGCGTCAGGTCTGCCAGGGCCAGGTCCAGGGGACCGCGAGCCCTCGCTTTGTACATGTACCACATACTATAGTATGCAAGGACAAATCCGTCGGTTATCCTCTGATACGAATCATTTGTATCAGACGTTCTGATAAGGTACATGTGCACACGTGGGCCTGCTGATAATACGGTGCTGCCACATGTAGCCTGTAGAAAAGTTGTTATTGCCTCTTTCATGCCACGTAAGCGCTGGCGCCTGGGCTTCCCGAGATACGCACTGGCACTAGGGCTGTAAATTTAACTTTACCCCCATTTTAACGGAGTTTAAAATGCTATTTTACTTTACAATTTTAACGTTAAAACGATTTCGAGGCTTTAAAGGGGTCATTTTACTTTTATTTTACTTTAACGCATTTTAACTTTAAGGTTGCTTTAAAACCAAAGTTGAAGCCAAAAAGGGCTGCATTCTGATGGCTTTGACCGACCTCACAGGACAAACATCACTAACAAAGCACGGTGGTCATGATATAACTCATAGCACACCTGTTGCTGGCTCCTAGTACTTAAATCCGTGTCGCTATGCGCCTGCTCATGCTGTGGGAGTCAGTTTCCGTAGCCCGTGTGCACCTGTCACTGATTTGGCAGTGAGCAACTTCCAGACATGGCACAAGACAAACGTCCTGCTGAACCTCTGCAAGAGACTGAAAGTTCCGATGAGGCAAATCTGGCTGATTCGGCAGATGTAGGTGGCTCCAATCTGCGCAGAAAGCCAGTTGCGACTGATGTTGTGTCTCGTGGTGTTGTTGAAAAGTTTGCCGAGCTCGAGAGAAGCTGCCATTGAAATCATATCTGCGAAGCCCTGCTGTGCAACTGTGGAGAGGCTGTGGAATATATTTCTAGACAACTTGACCTCCAAGAGAAGGTCAATGAAAAGCAGTACGCTGGCAACGCCATAGTACACCAAAATCAACCTCCGTCACCTAGGCGATAATGATGCAGCTGTTGACGAAATTCGATGTTTTGAACGTCTGCTTGGTTTTGTTGATGAAGTGTATGAGGAAGACTCTTCTGGATCTGGTGTGCCAGAATTCTGTTCGAACGAGGGTGCAGTAGCATGTGGCCTGCAGTCTGACAGCCTAGGAGCATCTCCATCGTCGTCAAGTTGCTCAGGAGACGCAGATAATTGATAGGCGGTGCAATAGGTGTATCTAGGTGGCTGTGGACGTGTTTGTGCCGTGTTTGTGCCGTGCCATTGGCCGAAACTGCCTCCTCGACATGTTTAACAGTTTTACTGGTAAAGCAGGAAAACACTAGTTTAAAACACGTTTAAAGTAAAGATTTTTTAGCCTATTTTACTTTTATTTTACTTTAGCTTTGTTAATTAACGTTAAACCCTGCCCCCAGATGTTAAATTTACAGCCCTAACTGGCACATGTTCAGCAATCAACGGTGCAAATGCAGCCTGATCGACAAGCCGCTGTGCACCAAGTCCTCGACGCACCTGCACAGATTCACAAGATGATTGAGTGCCAGCACGTGATGTCAGATGCAGCTGACCCCTCGGCTTGTTAAGCATGACAGGGTCCTTTGCGTTTCGGGTCAGTGTCGGTGTGTGTCATGCTGAAGATATCGTCTATGCATGTGACGCTGACGCGGGAAGAGTGATTTCTGGTCAGAGCGGCCCCATGTCTCCTTGGCGCATTTCCCAACCTCGAACACTGCCACAAGACGGCGCAGTGCGGGTGTTGACGCATCAATCACGGTTTTGACGCCGGACAGCGTGGTCAGCAGGGCTCGTTCTCGTCGCGCGACGCCTGCCCGGGCACTTGATTCCGTGTAATTTCTCGGCACTGGCTTGTACATAGGCCAAGCCAATATAGCAATTGGCATGTCCTCCTTGTGTCTCTCATGGCACCAGTCTCGACTGTACCCGGAAACGGCTCTCACACGGATGGCTCCCAACACCGTGCCGGCGTACTGGAAGGTGCAGCCGGCGATGAGCAGCACGGCATTCAAGAAACTGCCGCGGAGAAGATTGAACGCTCTCGTAAACTGAACCTTGCTGCACAGGCAAGATATCGTCGAAAGCTCGCGGTGCGTCCGTTTCAGCTGACCCCCTTGCTCGGGCGCTCGACGGATCGTGATTTTCACCGCAAATTTCGATGCATCTGACCGAATCTTTCATTCCTCATTACGGGGTGGGTTCCGGTTCCGGCGCTGAGCATGGCATGCAGCACCATCCGTGGCGTGTTCCTATACGCACACGCACGTCAACTGATCAGATTGTCTGGTGTCAGCCTTGACTGTCGCGATGTGACATGGCTTACTAAAGAAATCCATTGCAGTTGTTTCAGTGCGCTTTTTTCAAGTCTGCAGCTCTCTAGCAGTGGGCCATGCACTGTCCGAAAGGTGCAGTGTTGGAGCCTGCAAGAGACGCATGCAGTTAGAATCCAGACTATGTATGTGCGTGAATTTCCAGCTGCCTGCTAATCGTCTGCGGTACATCGGCAGTGCGTGCTCGCCGACGAGCATCAGCCAGTACCGGTCATACGCATTGTACGCTTCAGCTAGCCCCGGTGGCAAGCAGCCTACGTTGCACGGCAGGAAGCACATTCCCTGAGCACATTTCCTCTACATCTGAATAATTCCCTCTACATCTGATTAATCGTACCTTGCACTTCTGTGTGGCTGATTGATAGATGAGCCTCCACGACAGGGCAGAAGGAAGGGTCTATCGTGTGCACTGGAATGTAGCCCCGGTCATGAACAGTTGCTGAGGTCCGGTAAGCATGTGGCATATAATCTGATGTGTGTTTCGCAAGTCTGGTGCTTTAGATGTTGGCTGGGGTCGGACTGTAGCGAAAAACGAGTAGGATTGTGCGGTGGCCTCGCTGTGCTCCAGAAAGACTCAGAATTATATGCCATACAGAACTGTCGGCATTGTAAGTTGCCCTTGAACAGCATCTGACTCGCTTGACCACGAAACCTCGTTTTCCAAAACACCTGAGCCTCTGGCGCATGCCCTGTGCGGCAGGAGAACTATCGCCAACATAGTGTGCTTGCTTTGCATCGCCAAGGTGCCATGACCACCGTGTCATCGATGCCATGTCATCCTGCTACCTGAATTTAAGCATACAACAAGGATTTACACGATGCCTCAGGCCCTGTCGGCGACGGACGCCAAGTCCGGTGCTCTGTCCGCCCCACCATGCTGCAGGCTGCTGCGTGCCTCTGACTCTGCATTCTGCCTCCACTTCGGATGGTGAGTTTGGCAACACCCCGTCTGCTGTAGGACTCTGTCCGGGACCTTGAGGCTGCACTGGTGGCGCGGCAGCGCGAGGTCAGCAAGGCCGGGGACCGCCGCGTGAATGCGTACACCCGCAACCGCGAGCTTCACGCCCGCGACGCGCGAGCCCTCGCGACGCTCATCACCCTCGCCGGCACGAAGCCGCCGCGGTCCGAATGCAGCCGCCCCGAGCCGCAGCCGCCGGAACCCGCCGGGCCGCCCTGGTCCGTGAAGAGCACCCTGCGGCAGAGCATCGCGGCCTTTTACACCCCCCCTCCCGACACATGCATGAGTGCACCTGCAGCCGGGCGCCGCGGCAGAGCGGCCTCTGCCGCGAGCCTGCAGGCGCCGGTGCCGGCGCCCCTGTCAGGCCCGCAGCTCCTCGCCGCCTTGCCGCGGCAGGACGCACCGGCCGGGCTGCCGTATGCGTGCGCCCCATCCAAGGGCGCCGCGGCCGCCGCCAAGCATGTACGCGCCCCAAACTCCCAGGACCCCTCGGCTCTGACGGCCGCGGCAACTGTGGCGCGGTTCTCTGGGGAGCTGCGGCAGCTGCGGGACAGGGTCGGCGCGGAGGCGGGCGCGCCCGGCGGCGCGGTGCGGTGGTTCCTGCAGAGCCCGTGGACGGTGGCTTCAGGGGCCGCGGTGTCACTGACGGCGCAGATGAGCGCGCCCGCCAGCGTCGCATCCTTCTACCTCTGCACGTTCACGCTGCACCTGGAGGACCTGTTTGTGGCTGCGGCGCTCTACCCCAATGAGTGCCTCCCAGCCATCCCAGGTACGTCTCCCCCCCTCACCGTATGCATGTGTCTCGTTTCTGCTCGGCCGCACCGCAGGAGCAGGTGTAACGGCATGCTGGATTGTCAGCTCGAGAACAGTTGTGCCGTGCCTGTCCATCGCAAGCGAGCGCTTGATGGTCCCGGGTTACGGAGCCGTCAATGTCCAAATGGATCCGGCTATGTAAACATGCACACACGCAGTCACAATCCCAGAGTCGGTGCTGTCCACTCTGCGCGGGTGCGGCTGTCGCCGTTGCCCACCACCTGCGACACGACACCCTGGCCGCTCCGCGGGCGAAGTGCCAAGGGCAAGCTATGGCAAGTGCACGCTGGCACGTGCACTCATGCATTACCGGTTGGCCGTACCCATGGGGACTCCCGGGCCGACCGGACGAGGCAAGCAAGCTATACTCTGCCGCAACATGCATGCCGGGCGTAGCTTGCAACATGTGCGGCGTGCTGCAGGCACATCGACGCTCGCCCCGCAAGGCGGCCCCGGCGGCTGCGATGCCGACGCGGCCGCGGTCGGGATCTACGAGGAGCTGCAATGCATGGTCGACGCCGCGTACGGCCCGGGCGGCTGCCCCGAACGCAGGGAGCCGACGACCGAGCTGTGCTGTGGCGTAGGGACCACGCACCCGGTCGCGCGGGGCGTGCCGCACGTCGTGTCGGCGGCGTGCATGTGGTACCGGCAGCGGCTGCCGCGGAGGCAGTGGCTGCAGGTGCTGTCGGCGTTTGTGTGCGCAATCGGCAGCAAGCGCACGTTTGCGAGCGGCATGCATGCACACGAGACGTGCCGGCACCGGCAGCAGCGGCAGGACGGCGAAGAGGTGCACGCCGTGCCGAGCTGCCTGCGCTGCAGCGTGCACGTCAGCGCCCTGCAGGCGCTGCAGCAATGCATCACGCAGGACACCGAGGTGGGCCCCACCCCTGCGGCCTCACAGATCACACCGCACCAACATAACCCCCTGCATGCGCTCTGTTCGGCTGATAGGCGCACAGAAGTGTTTGAGCCCATGTGCCCCCTGCCGGGCTCGTCTGTGACACCGTTTGTCGGCTGTACTTCGTCGTTACAGCCCATACCGGGACGCAGCGCCGGTGCATGCACACACGGGCGGCGTGTGTTCTGTGCACGACGACCGTGTCGACGTTTGCACAGGGACCCCCGCATGTACCTCTGGCAGCCGGCACAGCGCTGCTGTGTGCTGGCGCGTCTGTGGTCAGTTACAAGGGAGGTCGTTTTGTTCCTTTGCGGTTTCTGTTAGCCTTCAGCCTATGCATATTGGAACCTAATCTGCCATTACGGGGCCTGTGTCACTGTTGCAAGCGGAGGCAGGTAGCACCGCCCGGACAACGCACAGGATGGTAAGTGTGACAAGGACAGATCCAGAGAGGCAGGTAGCACCGTAGGCCACAAAACACCCACGCAACCACCAGTACGCAACACAAGGGTGTCTGCGCGGTGTGTGCAGGGTCCGAGCGCGGTGCGGGTGATGTCCACGGAGCAGATCCGCAGCCGCGTCATGGAGACCGCGAGCTTCGCGGCGCTGCTGCAGTCGCAGTTCCTCCTCGACGAGCCGTGGCTGTCGCGCTCACTGCTGCACAGCTGCGGCGTCGCAAAGCACCTCGCGGAGACGGTGCGCCTCTCCGCGCCCGCCTCCGGCCCCCCTCCCCCCTCCCCGGTGGCTATGTCTGATGCGGTCAACTGCAGGCTGTCCCGGTTCACGGCCGCTACCAGGTTGGGATGTGCTGAAAGCCAGCATGGCGCTGGTGTGATCGCCTGCTTGGCGTCAACGCGTGGCACATGGTCAACGATGGCGCCGCAACGTATGGGTGTTACATGGTCGGCGCTGGCACAGGGCCGCATGCCTCAACCACGCTCACAGGTAGAGCATCGACGTGTGCGTGCAGGAGCAGCAGATGGTGGTGACGCTGTACTCGCGCCTGAAGTTCACGCCGCAGCAGCGGCAGCTCACGGCGGCGCTGTGGAAGTGCTGGGCGAGCCGGCGCCGCGCTCACGACCGCGTGTACGCGGCTGCCCTCCGCCAGCTCCTGCTCATGCTCCCCCTCGGCCCGCTGTGGCCCCTCTGTGCGCACCCTGCCCACCTCACCCCTACACCCCTGCCTCCACCTGTGCCAGCCCATCACGGACCTCGTTCAGAGAACCCCGCATTCCACAGTTGATGATTGCTCAACGCGGTTCCGGGTTGGCGGCTGTGCTCGACCTTTCAGGCCGCGTTGCTCAGACCAATGCGGCGCCGCACCCTCACCTGCACCTCATGCGGGGCACCCCCACGCGTCGGGCAGCGTACGGCGGCATGTGGTTGCACCTCCAACCACGTCGTCCCCACAGCCACGGCGCATGTTTTGGACACACTGTTCCATGTTTCACAAGTGCCATGAAATGAGACATGCCGATGCATGACACGGGGTCGCTGACGCAGGTGTCGGTGACTATGTCGGCCGCGGCGGCAGACATGCGTCGGGGCCAGAGCCCGCCGGCTCCTCGAGAGCTGTCATTCTCCACACGCACAACGCGCTCAAGGCGCTGCGCGCGTGCCACCGCCAGGACGGCGACATGCTCGGCGAGGTCACCCGCGCGCTGCGCATGCCGGGCACCTTCTTCGTGCCGGAGCAGCTCGTGCTGGCCTTTGCCATCACAGCGCAGCACAGCATGCGCAGCGTGGACTGGCTGTGGGTGTGCCGCTGCGCGGCGGAGGACGTGGCGCGCGAGGCGATGTTTGCTGGCATCGACTGACCGCGGGTGCGCGCGGCCGGGGTGCGGGCGGGGTGTGTGCAGCCGGGGTGTGTGCGGGCGGGGGAGAAGCGGCCGGGATGTGTGCGGCCGGGGTGTGTGTGGCCGGTGTGTGTGCGGGCGGGGGAGAAGCGGCCGGGATGTGTGCGGCCGGGGTGTGTGTGGGCAGGGGAGAAGCGGCCTCTGTGCAGCAGGACGTGGCACCCTGCAACACGGAAAGGGCACTGTGAGCTGAGAGGTGAAGCTGGCGGGCGTGCTGGCTGAGGACTCACTGCGTGTGCCAGCATCATGTTTATGTTGTACGAGCACGCGTCGGGGCAAAGCAGGCGTTTGTAGAGAGAGCCACAGGAGAGTGGTAGGACGGTGCATGTGTGTGCATGCCTGAGCTCGCGCGGGCGTTGCCGTGCGCGGGCCGCGAAAGGGCAGGTTCAGGCCCGTCTGGCGATTCATGTAGGGGCCGGACGCGTCGTGGGCTGGCTGGAAGTTGATTTTCCTGGCCCGGAGCGACGAGCCTGGCTCTGCGCCAGAATTACAGGGGAACGGGACTTGAGAAGGGGTACGGTAGAGGCATCTGTGGAATGCGATGAGCAAGATGATGTGTGTTGTGTGCTAATTTCCGCCGGCGGCGGGAATGTAGGGCGTGGCTGCCTACGTGGAGCTCCGCAGGAAGCTGTTGCATGGCAGGCTCGGATGTGCGTGGCTGTGGGCGTGCGCATGTGGTTGCAGCTTAACCCGCCATAACTATGCAATTCAGGATTTGTAGAGGGCATTACTGTGGGCAGGAAGTATGCGAGATCATTGCAGCGTGGCGCTTGTTCTCTGCCATGCATGTAACGGTGCACTTGTTGTGGAACACTGTAGCAGTCGAGACATACTGGGCCCGTGGCCAGAGGGCACACAGGGCTTTGGTGTCGCCTCTGCAACGATTACAGAATGTGTTGTACTGTTTATAAAAACAAGGGTCTGTCGGGTTCCGGGGACACACCTACTGAAGTAAACAGGGTGCACTTTCGATCCGTACAAGATATAGTTGGTGATCTGCATGGAGCTGTTGGGCTGCGTATTTGGTGTGGCACGCCGTTGATAACATCGCCCTGCAGGGGGTCACAGCCTCGGAGGGACACCCGTCAGGAATGGGACAGAGACGATCTGGCACTGTCACACACGTTGCTGGCCTGTGGACCATATGTGATGGTGCACAGCCTGCTGGCCGAGGTACACCTGCGGACCACAACAGGTTGCGCCATTGCATGACAGAGCACCAGCACCAAACAGAAGGTACGGGGCCCAGCTCTGGTGTTCATGGCACTGGCAATTCATGAATGGAGAATTGCATGGTGGGGGGGCCTGCAGAGATAGCCAAAGCACCTGCAGCATGTGGTGAATGATCCCACACTGAGATGCACAGCAGCACAATAGCATTCCACGATCTACATCCGTGCTCGACCGTCCCAGGAGGGTTCTGGCACGTGGCCGGGAACCAGGGAACATCTGAAGCCGTTGAGGACGAATAGTGTTGTTTGCACGAGACTTCGAATGCACTACTGAGTCGAAATCTGCAGGAACACACTGGCAACTTGGTTTTTGATCCTGTCGTTCTCAGAACAGTGTCAGCTGCACCTGACTGGCAGCAGCAGTTCAGCGCTGCAGGACCCGAGATAACGAGGTACCTGTGCAGCTGCAGCGAGATGGCATCAACATAGCACCTTGGCGCCAACTGAAAGGTGGTACCAATCGTTGCGAGGACGTCGCTGTGTGCAGTGATTCGTGAACACTGCCTGGCACAGCCGCCAATCCTGCTGTGTTACATGCAAGGATCAGGCAGGCCGAATGCACGTCAGGAGACGTCCAAACAGCACGCGCATTGTGGAAAGCCGCAAACTGGCTGGCCGTTTGTCTGGTTTGGAACTGGCCCGCATACGCCCGGCGCGTTATTCGCAGTGAATCATAAAGCTGGGCTGGGCGGCCGCGACAAGCCAAGCGCTCATGTCATCTCGTAATACACCAAAACAGGTACTACCACAAAAGGCAGCATTTCTGGGTGAAGCGCCATATCAAGAGAAGAAATGATGCATGAGCACTGTCCATCTGACACTGTGGACTGCAGCAGTCGCCGCCTGTTGGTGCTTCTGGACGATACCATGCATGCTGGTTGGGAATTGACTGCCACCACAGCAGCGGCATGCATGTGAGTGGGATTGTGTCCCTGCTCCGCAGACCACAGCCCCTCCCTCCACACGACAGACGGCAGCAAGGCATGGCTGTCCCGCCACACCCCATCAACCATGAACCTCATAGCCGACAGGCCCCTCGCCAAACTTAACGGACTAGGCGACATGGCGGACCGAGAATTATTCGATGTGTGCCCCACGAGTGCTCGAGCCCGGGCGCCTGGGCTGCGTGCACGCGCTACGTGGCAGGATCGCGAGCACCCGCAATCTCCTGTGAATGGCCGTCAAGCATAAGCATGGCATCCGCTAGAGCGCGATCGCGTCCACCGTGGCGAGCGCCTCCTCCCGCCGAACCTGCCTGTGGGCTAAGTGGCACAGGCCTAAGAGGTCGGCACATCCGACCCCGTGCTTCACGTGCAGCCAGAACATCTGCATCGCCTGAGGCCCCGTCAGAGCGCCGCCCGGCGTGAAGCGTGACACCAAGTCCTCGTACAGGCGCAGGCTGCTGCTTTGCATGTCGCGCAGCCGCCGCAGCGTCTCAGCGGCAGCGATGGTGGCCACCGGGCACTGCCCCAGAAGCCCCGGCGCCGCGGCGGCGAGCTCCCGCGACGAGACCCACGCTGCGGGGCTGTCCAGCAGCAGCCGCCCGTCCCTGGCGGTGAAGCGCCGCTGCGGCAGCATGCTCGGCGTGTCGGCTCCACCACAGCCATGCATTACGGGCGCGAAAAAGCCGCAGGGCCGGATGTACGGAACGCGGGACCGCTCCGGAAGCTGCCGTAGACGGAACGTGCTTCCCCCGGCGGCGACGGCCGCGGCGAGCGCGGCGAAGGTAGGGGGCATGTCAGTGGCGCAGGGGCTCCACACGGACATCGGCAGCTGCGCCTCGGTCAGGCTGAGGGACAGCATGCTGCGGTTGCGCTCCCAGTCCTTCCACACAGCCGCCATAAGCACCTTTTGGGACTGGGGGAGGCGCAGCAGCTTGTACAGACGCACCTGCATGTTCTCCACCTGCATGCATGAGTGATCGCATCAAACAGCAGCATCACACCATGGTCATTTGCTCGGTTCCCCAGCTACCAGCCTTTGCCCAATGCATGACGCCAGCCTGGGGCGACGGCAGGCCCAGATCGTGCGTCACTGTGAGTCACACTAAATGACACGTCTGAACCAAACAGTGCCCTCTCTGATGATGACAAGTCAGCTCGCCCGATGGACGAGCACCCGCGTGAACGTGTCCGTGCCTCCACACTCATGATATGCATGCATACAGGCTCCAGGCTCCTGATGAGAGGCGTTCGCATACCTCGCAGAACTCCCCTGGGAAAGCAAACTTCAAGCTGAAGGCGAAGAAGACGTGTGTGCAGAAGGCCATGATCGCCACGGTTGCAAGCGTGAAGTCCTGCAGCCGCCGTTCCAGGCGCTGCATGTCCCGGGTGTGCTCCGAGGGCGATACCTGCCACGGCTGCGCGCCCTCCTGCTCACCACCCATGCAGACGTCAGAAGAGTCCATCTTCGAACATCGCCAGCTCGCATCGAAGATCCCTGCGAGGGCTTCGTGGACGAAGGCGGGACGTAAGCGTATCGTGCGCACAGGGCGTGTTGGTGCCCTCGCCACACGTGGGACAAGATGCAAAGGATTCTCAATTGCAAGCCATGCATGGCAGTGCACCGAATGCCAGTTCCAGGCTTTGCCGCCAAAAGCAGTGATCTGAATATCCACACAGACCCACTCACGCAGCACACAGCAGACACCGCCTGAAGGCACGCGCGACCCCTGCCTCGGTGCCTTGAGCTGCACCTCGAGGCACCGAGGTCGGGGCCGTGGGTGGAGTCCTGGTCCTGACTGTGCGCATGCATGCATCGCAGGCCATATCAACACATGTCTATGCAAACCCTCTGCTCAATCGTCTGGCACCTGCGTGAGACTGCATTTTAGCTGACCAATCACATAATACCGCCGCAACACAGGCATCACTGTCCTGTGAAATACACGTGGTGATCGCGGACCTGCGGCAGGCGGTCATGAATAGCAGACAGAGCCCCCTGCGCGGCCTCTGAGGCCGCGAGGGCGCCCTGCCAGTGGTGCATGTGGAAGGCCTCCCCCGCGGCGGCGTCGCCTGCCGGCGCCTCATCTCCCGCTGCTGCATGGCAACCACCGTCTTTGCTGGCCGGGCACATGAGGGTCTCAATCTCCTCGAATCGGCAGGAGACCCCCCCAGTTCAGGCGCCAGCTCTTTTTCGGGGGTTTTTATTTGTTTGTTTGTTCATTTAGGAACAAGAGGCCAGGACACAGACTTGGCGCAGTGGAGCCGTGCAAGCAGAGGGAAGCATTGGAAGGCTACGCGCTGCACGGTCGCGGGTTGACATGGCAGGGGGGGCGCTCGAGGTGGTCGCCATGCACAGGGCGCTGCATGACACCTGAAGGCAGCAGCTCAGCCGCAGCACGCCACGCATGCCGACGGTGATGCTCGGGCAGGGCTCACCAGGGCAACCTGCTGACGTGGCACCCCTGCCGCGGCGGCAGGGAGCCGCTGCACAGCGCAGCCGTGTGCCGCCCGGGCATGCATTGCAGGCTCCCGTGTGCCGTATGGGCATGCATTGCAGGCTCCCGTGTGCCGTATGGGCATGCATTGCAGGCTCCCGTGTGCCGTATGGGCATGCATTGCAGGCTCCCGTGTGCAGTATGGGCATGCATTGCAGGCTCCCGTGTGCCGTATGGGCATGCATTGCAGGCTCCCGTGTGCAGTATGGGCATGCATTGCAGGCTCCCGTGTGCCGCGGCGGTGCACACGCCCGCATCGGCAAGGTGCCGCGGCCCGCAGTCTACATTCGCCCATCCTCACCTCCCTGTACGTGTACGTCTGGCGCACAATCCTTTTCATTCTGCGCTTCATGCGTTGGTTCATGAAGTGAGGGACGCACCGTCCGCGCTGCCGGTGCTCGGCTCCTCCGAAAAGGTGCGCAGCATCAAGCCCAGCACGGCCAGCACGCGCCGCTGCGGCAGCCGGTGCGTGAACCGCCGCACCAACGCCTCCATCGCCGTGAGCACCGTCGGCGCGAGCGGCAGCGAGTCCCCCACACCACAACGCAGCTGCGGCTCCGCGCTCGGGTCTGCATCGTGGACTGTGTCTCCTCGCCATAACCCCATGGGGTCCTCCACGAAGTCTACAGATCCTTGCCGCACGCTGTGGCTACCACTGGACTCGTCCAGACCCTGCAGGGAGTCGGGTGGATGCCCCGAGCTAGGCTGAGCCGCATCAGGCCCGTGTACCGGGGGCCAATGATGAGGCTGATTGTGGGTGCCACGCATGGTGGACTCCTCCATCGACTCTACCAGACGGGCTTCACCGGAATCAAGCACATCTGCCGGGCCGTCGCGGCGCGGCTGAACAGCTGTGAGAGGAAGGCACAGGGAAGCTGCAGGCCCTTCTACGGGACCCATGGCGTGATCGCCGCCGGAGCCTGGCGGGTCGCGCTCGGCACAGGAGTGTGGCTGTGGTGCGCCACGTTGTGCTGAGCCATGTTCACCGAGGTGCCGAAACTCTGTGGCTGCTTGGGGGCAGCCGTCGGGAGCAGCGTTGTCCGCGCCGGGGGATTCCGGCACATCAGTGACGTCGTGGACGGCCTCTGCATGAAACGCCGCCGCAGTGAGGGGCAGGCCGCGCCTGGGGCGGACAAGTTGCGCAGCAGCGGAACGACAGCGCAGCACATCCGTGTCGCAAAATTGCAGCGGCAGCGCACTCTCCTCCAGCAGCAGAGCGCACTCCACCTGGCAGAGGAAGAAGGCGACAAAGAATGATGCGGTGCAGGCCGCGGTCGTGAGAGCCAGTCCGAATGAGAGGGGCCTCTCCGGCGCCATCTCCCACGTGGTCACCAGGTGCCAGCAGATCTGGTCCTCATGCATGCTGGCTGACAAGGCGGTGCGCGAGCGGTAGTCGTCGATGAGAACACGCATGTTCTTCTCTGACACATCGATGTTTCCGCTGGAGCCCTGCATGCGGATGAGCGCGTCCGTGTTGATGCCGCAGTGGGCCTTGAAGCGCGCCAGCCCGGGTGCGGGGGAGTCAGCGGCGGGGGCAAACATGCGACGCTGCGCGCACGCGGTGAGCCGCCCTGCCTCCGGCGACACGAGGCCGCAATCAAGGGGTGGCGGCGGCTCTGCGGCCGGCGCGCATGCGGCGCTGCGGGCCCGGGCCTGCTGCAGTGCCGCCTCCGCGAGGTGCCCCCGCTGCCGCAGCAGGCGGTTGGTGTTGCCCAGGATCTGGAGGTAACTCTGGCGGGCACGGAGGCGCTTATGCAGGGCCTCGGTGGCGCGCGCCTCAGCTGCCGCATCGGACGCAGCATGCTCGCCCATGGTGGCACTGGCACTGCCGGGGTCACCCTGCCTCAGACTGCATTCCGCAGGGTCGTCCCTGCGGTCCTCTGCTGCCCGGTGGTCCATCACCCTGCAGCAGTATGCATGAAAGAAAAAAAAGAAAAAAAAACACGAGCACAAAACACCCACGCCACAGCCACCGCAGCCACGCATGTGTGTATGAGTATGGGTGTGTTGGCAGTCGCTTTAAGCATGATCTGCTCGTGCAATTCCGGCGCCAGGTAGCTACAGGCACAATGCAGCCAGCACACCCAATATGGGACACGTCAAATTGTGCCGTCGGTGCATGTGCATGTGCATGTGCAGTACGATTCTCTCGAAACTCTCCAGAGGCGTGTCGGGCTCACATAGTCTGGCCGTAGCCCAGCCACATAGATTGCAAGGACACCGTCGTGCAGGCCGGCCAGACCTCAGACACCGTACACAGCGCAGCACAATCTGTCACCAAACGTAGATCAATCCCACACCACCACAGCCACATACGCAGTGCGCACATATTATGTGCCTGCGTACCTTACTCCACAACGTCACAGGGATCACACCGAAAGCATAAAGCGCAGCTCGGAGTGAGCGATAGTTGAGTTCGGATATGCGCATTTACATTCTGCTGGAGCAGGTTGCACGCACGACATGGCCACCACAACCAGCTGCTGTCGTGGAACTCGCAGCGACCATGCCTTGCAGCGAGGCCTGCTCGCTAATGGAACATATTTTGCATATTGACTCCGGCCTACGTCGCTCAGTTGCCTCGCACTCTGTTCACCGGACGCAAGTGTTGCAACGATAGCGCCAGCGTTGGGAGCTGCTCCTTTGGGCCAGGTAGCGCAAACTTTGCCGCGCAAACAGCTGTGGCTCGAAACGGTACCGTTTGAAGCAATACCGCGCAGACTGGGCTGATACATCAGCCAGTGGAACAAACTCGGTTGGCCATGCGTCCTTCAGTGCAGTCCGTCAGTGCGCTTGTGGTGCGGAGCGAACCATTCATGATGACGAATTGGTTGTCAGTAGAAGCATAGCGTTTGTATCTCACAAATGGCGTCATCTTCGACCGAAAACGTGCCGCGATAGCCGCGATGGTCAGGCTGTAGACATGTGCGCAGGTGAATATCTCTAGATAGCTACTCAGGACGCGGGTCGTCCGTCCCTGGCCATCTCTTACACATCTGTTTCAACTTGGAATTCTAGCCCGATCTTTACTGGACACTTCGCTGCTACAAGTTCTGCACGGACACGAGCCGTGTGATCCACGCGTGGCCACAATACCAGATTTCACATTGTCAAGAAGCTTGGGCTGGCAGCCCTGCTTGTGCAACATCCATGTTAACATTGCAATCTCGGTTCAGCCGTGGCTCGGCCCGGCCCAATCCCGGGTCGCTTTGCTCGATACAAACGGGCAGACGGCTCGACGTCGAGCTGCACGCTACAGCACGAAGCATTTACCATCTCGCACAAGTTGGCAAGTCCTTCTGTGGGATGATTCGTGCCCCCATGTGGCAGTGAGCCGCTCGGTAGCGGACAGCTGTAAGAATCACCGGTTCGGACTGCACCGTTCCACGCGCCAGACACGCCACACCAGCCAGCACCACGCCCCATAGCAGTCTTGAATTGTGCTTACCGTACTCTGCGGTGGTGTCGTCCGCGTGTTGGCGTTTCAAACGCTTCCGCTTCCATGTGCGTCGAAAGATACCCCGTCACACTCAGAACGTCATCGACATAATCCCCATCAACTCGATGTTGATATGATATTTACTCTAAAATCTTCGTACATACGTTGTAAGCGTGCATCGGCTGGCAACAATGACAGCGTCGTCCAAGTCCAAGCAGATGGTTGCGTGCACAAGATCGCTGGAGATGTCGACGACATCATGTCGTGCTAGCCATCAGAGGTATGACATGTGGGGTTTCAGGGCAGCATAACGGTGCTCCCATCTCGCAAACATAGGCAGGCAGGCAGTTTGCCAACGTTTCCCTGTTGCGTCCGTGGCAATTCACGAAATGTGGAAATGCATCACATGGGCACTGCCCATTGGGCAGACCAACGCGCTTCTCGAATCGACGAAATGGAAGAGCTCCTAGCAGGAATCCGGAGAGCTGTGGTGCGCAAAGTATGCTGTCCTGTCCTCCCTGTGAAGGGGCAGTGATGCAGATAGAAGAGGCCCTCCAGGAGGCTGATACCGTGCAGAGCACGGAGGTTGATATACTGGCTCCCAGTACTGCTTGATCGCCCCATGCTGGACATCAAACAAACTTGACATCAGCTGAGGAGCTCGCTTTGGCCCGATTGCTCGAACCCCCTCGATTGCAGCAAGTGAGAAAGGATGCTCGATCAACGAAATCGCAAGACTTTGCTGAAGCAGCGTGGACTGGTGCTTTCAGTCACCTGTCTGTCTGCAACCTGAGCCTAGTTAGCTCTATCTTGAGATAGCACTCTGAGGTTTACCACTGCCCACATCTCGTCTCGCGAGACGAATGTGCAACCACGACGCCTCGACCCGCTTTCCACAGAGAGATTGTATCATACAACTGTACCCGCGCGCGGATGATTCGTGGCCGACTACAAACAGTGCCGAAGACCCTCCGCGGCACTGCACCGGAGCTCCGGTGCAGTGCCGAGGTTCGTCGTACCGAAGTCACATCGAGAAGTGAAGCATGGCCATGAATTGTCGAACATGCACATGCAGACGCACACGATACGACACAGTCACTCTCGGACTTGAACCTTAGTCATACGCGCATCTTGCTCTGGTTGTGTTATGGGCACCAAGTTGACCGTCTCCGAGGCTGCGAGGTGACACCTGGTGACCGTCTCCACCTCGTGACGACAAGGCACAAGACATCGACGGATCGAGGGGCCTGCGCGCAGTCCGAACACGCCGTCGTCATGACGACGCGTCACCCTCTTATCGCCCAAGCAACAGCCATGAACCAGCACGGCGGATCCTGCCTGCATGGGTAGAGGGACAGCTTCGTAGCTGTGGTACGATCTGAAGTGATATCTGCAGGAGGGAATCCCAAGCCGACATTCCTGAAGCGGCTGACGCCTGATATCGAGGCGCACGGTGTGGCTTCTACACGCCAATTAACAGTTTGTATCTCGATAATTTCATTGCTGCGCGGAGTTCTCCGAGGCGGCAGGTGCAGAGGCTGGCGGTGGCTGGCCAGCGTTTGCCATCGCACTCAGCCCGCTGGATGTGAAGCAGTGTAAGTGGACAACAACGAGTCGAATTACTTTCTAGATACAAATTTTTCTGGTGAAGGCAGGTCGTCGCAGGTGGAGGCAGTGCCAGCAGCTGGGCGTGCTGGGCACAGGTGGCCAGTTCTGGGCAGCATACGTCCGATGAGTCACACTATTCGACAGGACCACGCCGGGTTTGCTCAGCCGCATTTTTCACGAAGGGTGACATCACACATGCATGCTGCTGCAGGGTGATGGAACACCGGGCAGCAGAGGACCGCAGGGACGCCGCTGCGGGGTGCAGCCTGAACAAGAGTGACCCCGGCGGTGCCAGTGCCACCTGTGGCGAGCGTGCCGCGCCCAATGCCGAAGGCAAGGCTCACGCCACCGAGGCCCTACACAAGCGCCTCCTCGCCCGCCAGAGTTACCTCCAGATCCTGGGCAACACGAACCGCCTGCTGCGGCAGCGGGGGCACCTCGCGGAGGCGGCACTGCAGCAGGCCCGGGCCCGCAGCGCCGCATGCGCGCCGGCCGCAGAGCCGCCGCCACCCCTTGATTGCGGCCTCGTGTCGCCGGAGGCAGGGCGGCTCACCGCGTGCGCGCAGCGCCGCATGTTTGCCCCCGCCGCGGACTCTCCCGCACCCGGGCTGGCGCGCTTCAGGGCCCACTGCGGGATCAACACGGATGCGCTCATCCGCATGCAGGGCTCCACCGGAAGCATCGATGTGTCAGAGAAGAACCTGCGTGTTCTCATCGACGACTACCGCTCGCGAACCGCCGTGTCAGCCAGCATGCATGAGGACCAGATCTGCTGGCACCTGGTGACCACATGGGAGATGGCGCCGGGGATGCCCCTCTCATTCGGGCTAGCTCTCACGACCGCGGCCTGCACCGCATCGTTCCTTGTCACCTTCTTCCTCTGCCAGGTAGAGTGCGCTCTGCTGCTGGAGGAGAGTGCGCTCCCACCTTCGCATGACGCTGCGCTGGGCTGTGCTGCGGAATTCGATTTCCTTCTCAGTCCAGTGCCAGAGATCGTAGCTATGCTTTGCTGTACCGCCGCTGAGCTATGCTGCGATGTGCTGTGCTGTGTTTGTTGCGCCGCAGCCCAGTCTGGCGCCGCAGCCTGCTCCCTCGGTGTCCCGGGCGCTGCCCTCGTGCGGTGCTGTGTGTTTCCAACGCCTCCCTCCCCCCCCCCGTTTTCCCCCACCTCATCCTAGTGTGGGGTGGCGCAACAATTGTCAGCGCGCAAAGCATGCAGGCAGCATAATCGACATCTCGCATTCGCCGGTCGTCTCGGAGGACGCGCCCGCCAGGCAGCCCCCTGTTCGCGGGGTGGCCACAGGCAGCCAGGGTAGCGGTGGCGATGCACAGCAGCCCCTGCATCAACCCTGTGCGACGTGTGACCACCGCGACCCCTGCGCCTGTCCCAGACCCCCGCCCCCGCGCCCCCTCACTGTCGCTACAGAATACGGCCGGAACTTGCATGGTGGCTACAGCGCCGATGGGGCGCATGGGCCAGGACCTTCCGAACCAGCAGATGTGCATGAGTCCAGTGCACGCCCGTCCAGTGCACGCGCATTGAGCGCTGCGCCTGCTTTGCGCGCTCGGGACCGCAATGGCCTGGACCTCGCCACCGGCACCGCTCGGGCGCCGTCTGCCGCGATTTATGAGGGGTCCGGGGAGTCGGTTGGGAGCCGTGGACGAGGCAGCAGCTCTGACGATGATCTGGGGGGGATGTGGCGAGACGGGTGTGTGGGCGAGGCAGCCACCACCATGGAGCCGCAGCTGCGGTGTGGGGTGGGGGACTCGCTGCCGCTGGGGCCGACGGCGCTCACGGCGATGGAGGCGTTGGTGCGGCGGTTCACGCACCGGCTGCCGCGGCTGTGTGTGCTGAACGTGCTTGACGTGATGCTGCGATCTTTCGAACAGAGTTCGAGTTCGGGCGGCGATGGACAAGGTGCTCCCCCGCCCCGAACTGGCTCTGTGTGACCTCCCTCACCTGACAGGGCAACCGGCTCAGTGTTCCATGTACATGGCCATGTGATCATTCAACGATCCATACACACATGCATGTATCCAGCACAGCTGGCAGGCACGCCTGTTTGAGACAGGCGTGTGGTGAGTGGCGGTTGTGCCTGCATCGAGGGTGTGGTGTAGGTGCGGAGGGCCCGGCCTCGGATGATGACGCGTTGGGTGCTGGGGAAGCGCTTCATGACCATCACTGGCAGGGCATCATCACGGCCACAATGGCCGCTCAGGAGGCCCTCACCGTCGCACGGGAGCGTCTGCGGCAGGTGTGGCACTTCAGCACTGGATCTACAGCCTGTGAGCGAATGCATGTGTATGTGAAATAAAGTAAACCTGGATTGGCGTAGGCGTCACCAACACACCACGGTCCACCGCACCACACCGAGACGCAGCTGTGTGTCTTCTTAGTTACAAAGCACAGAGGGCGGGCATCGAGCCGTTTCTCGGAATCGACTCGCAAATCCACTCACTCATTCATGGCACTAGGCCGGGCACGAGCGCGCACCACAGCCCTGCCGGAGATTCCAGCCTAACGATTGGAGCCCCGCACGGAGGACAAGAGCATTCCCCTTGCACAAAGCCACCCTCAACCGGCGCAGCGCATTCGTCAGAACCAAAGCACGCTTCACCGTACCACACCGAGACGCGACTGGCGCCAGCCGATTCAAGTGATCCATATCAGGCTGTCCCAAGCGACCATGCGTCTCATGCGACAACGGCACAAAGCTATATGCATCAGGGTCGTGCAAGCGATAAGCATTGCGTTTCTGCACGTCTACGCAGCACCCCCGTCCTCAGGCTCCCGGGCCGCTCGGCCGCATTAGGTATCAGCACCGGCGATCACAACCGACACATCCCCTATGCACAAAGCGTCACTCGGCGGCACGAGCGTGTGTATGTAAGCCTGAATGAACCTGTGCATGTATTTACAAAGGACAGAGGCCGGGCAGCGAGCCGAACCTGTGCATGTATGCACGGACGTATGACCTCCAGTGATGGTCGCCTCCAGTGATGTGACCGCTACGCCGGAGGCCCCCCGGTATCCACGACGCACAAGGATGCAGTGGTCCAGCGGTCTCCTTGCTGGACTGCCACAGCATTCGCCCCCAAAGCGCCTGCTCATCTCCTCAGAACGCAGGTACTCTGATATTTTCTTTCTCCAAATGTGGCGAGTGCATGCCAGTAGGGACATCTTTGCAGCTAGACCGGCGTGCCCACTCCCCAGCGGTGTACTCCTGTCAGGCTTTCATGGTCTGCTGTGTAGCTCTAGTGTACGCACGGACATGCCCAGCGCGAAGCATCGCATGCCCGGCATGCATTGTCGTGCACGACAGGCAGACAAAGACGGCCACATGGCACAGCACCGCGTGATAGCACCGCTCCGAGCAGCAATGCTTGCATTGATGGCGGTCCATCAGACTTCGCCGCAGAGGGGCACCCTGCCAGCGCTCTCTACGCCATTGCAGTGTGAAGGCGATCTGCCGCCACAGTGTAAACCCTGTGCAGGAGGAGGAGCAGCCGTGGGCCGTGGCCCCGAGCGAGCACGGCCGGGACATGCAGCGGCAGGCGAAGCGAGCGCAAGACTTCACGCTCGGCCTCGTTGCCCTCAAGGCCTTCTGCTCACGGGTCATGCTCAGCCTCGCCCTGAAGTTTGCTTTCCCAGGGACGCCGGAGTTCTGCAAGGCACGCCCTCCGACCACACCCTGGTCCGCCGCTTGCATGCACCCGAATCGGCGCCCACCCCATGGCTGCCGTGTTGCGTCTGCGGCACGTCTGCCAGTGACACATGGCCACAGTTACTCAGGATGGGCTGTGGGCGTGACGTGAGGGGGGTTGGAACGGGGGCAATCAGCGGTCAACCACGGTGCCATGCATGCAGGTGGAAAACATGCAGGTACGCCTGTACAAGATACTGCGCCTCCCCCACGCTCAAAAGGCGCTTATGGCGGCCGTGTGGAAGGACTGGGAGCGCAACCGCAGCATGCTGTCCCTCAGCCTGACCGAGGCGCAGCTGCCGATGTCCGTGTGGAGCCCCCACGCCACCGACATGCCCCCCACCCTCGCCGCGCTCGCCGCAGCCGTCGCCGCGGGGGGGAGCACGTTCCGCCTGCGGAAGCTCCCGGAACGATCTCACGTGCCAGATGCTCGGAGCGTTGGGTACTTCTCGCAGGTGATGCATGGCCACGGGGGCGCAGACACGGCGAGGTCGCTGCCGAAGCGGCGCTTCTGCGCGGCGGACGGGCGGCTGCTGCTGGACAGCCCCGCGGCGTGGGTCTCGTCGCGGGAGCTCGCCGCCGCGGCGCCGGGGATGCTGGGGCAGTGCCCTGTGGCCACCATCGCCGCTGCTGAGACGCTGCGGCGGCTGCGTGCAATGCATGGAATGAGCCTGCGCCTGTACCTGGACGTGCAGTCCCGTGTTGTTCCGGGGGATATGCTGACCGGGCCTCAGGTGATGCAGATGTTCTGGATGCCCGTGCAGCATGGGCTTGGGTGTACCGATTTGCTGGCCCTGTGCCATATAGCGCACAGGCAGCTATCACGGGAGTCCACGTTCGCCATGGTCGAAGCGTTTGGGCTCTAGCCTCACCAGCGTGCATGTGGTACATGCGCCAATGCCGGTCCGTGGCAGGCAGGCGAAGGGAAAGCGGCATCAGTGTGACGAAGGGGCGTTGCGGACTTGCGGTCAGATGTAGAGGCAGGGTTTTATGAGGGCATTGTTCGGAGACAGTGCATGGTGTTGGGGGTTCCAGCAGCGGTGGGGGCGCGGTTCTCTGCTTCGTATGTGGGCAGGGGGTTGGTTTCGTCCATGTTGCGGTGCTGGGAGTTGAACGCGGTGCTTTCGTGTTGACGTGTAGCGCGAGCTCTGAAGTGCTGGTGTGGACTCGATGACGAGTCCTGTGAGGCCAGCAGTCCCCATGGTGCAGTGTTTCAGCTCCAGAGGGCGACATTTATCTGTTTGCCTACGTCTCATGTGACGTATGAGTGTGAATTGACACGCACAGTTCAGGGCATGCACAGATCCTTGGCCTGCCTTGCTCTAGCGGATAGGAGGTGCGGAGAAGGGTCTTCGATCTTTTAATTCGACCTCGGTTTTTGAACCTGAGAGCGACCTGCCTGTATGCGATTGCCCTCTTGGCACACCTCGGACGTGGGTGGAGCTACTGCGGTCACCGTGCCAATGCACATACCCAGGTACACGCCTTCAACAAGGGCAAATGCCCCACATGCGCCAGCTCATTGTTGACCTTGCTCTCCCACATGCAAAATGCCAAGCGCTGCTGCGCACGGTAGCGCTTGGTCGAGGTTGGCATGTGCTCAGACGGTGATTGGGAAAGCGGAAGCGGTCGAGTACGACCGACAGGGCGCTCACAATTGCAAGCATGTACACACGTATACGTAACGACGCGGACGAGAGGGCACATCCCAAGGCTGAAGTTTTCGTGGGTGTGCGTATTGATGACAACGCCTCGCAAGGTGGCGTCCGTGTGTGTCACAAGGAAAAAGTAAGCGCAAGGTGGCGTCCGTGTGTACGGAGCAGCATCGTCGAACACGGAGCACTCGGAGGGCTTGACGTCCCCATGTGTGTGAATTCGTCCAGGCACAACCATGAAAAAAAAACGCATGACATCCCCTGCAATTCCAAATAACGTGTGAACATGTGTCATCAGCTTGGCACAGCGCACATGGGCAGACAAACCTAGCAGCATGTGCCGGTGACGAAATCCTGATGCTGTCTCCAGGGCCTGTGCAAGCGCTGTCAGAGACTTGGGAATTGAATTCTTTAGCGACGAATGTACGTGCAGTCCCTGGAGTGGCATGCCGTGGCATGCAAAGTAGCTGAGGGGGCAGCTGCCCGGAACTATGATCAAGGCAGCATGTGCACGGTGCCCAGCTGGCCTGTTTTTGGCTACATATGAATGTATCGCACGTAGCCGCTGGCCGAGCGTCGCATGCGCTCCAGCATTTCTCAGCACCAGCACTTTATGCCGAAGTCTATGCTGGCCACTGCTCTTGCATATCGTCGGTCAATCTCAAAGAGCGTCCCCGATGCCCGACGGCAGATGCCTTCCCTGGTTCATTGCCTGCCTTGCTGGTGTTGCTAGGCAGTTCCAAGCTAGCTTAGGTGCCTTATATCATGCTACAAAAGCTGATTGATGAACTTCTGAACGACTTTAATGACCTCGCTGTAGAAGCCCGAAACTCAAGAAGCCATGGTCTAACCGGACAGATCAGTGGTCTGTTTGTAAGTGGACAGCACAAAGATGTAAAAGAAAAGGCCGAAGCCGCGCAGGTTGCGCTGCGAGACATATGTGATGCTGATGACCTTGCCACGGCATGCCGGGCATGCTCGGTAAGTTTCTCTTGAGTTGCCGATCGCACAGCTACGATATATATACATGCCTTTTCTGCCGTAGTTATACGTAATTTTCGACAGACGCTGGGCTGTGAAGCTACATTTAACCCGGGATCTTGTGCCACGCAAGAGTATAGGTTCGCTCCATGTTCTTGTGTTCATGACCCGGCGGTACGAATCAGAAGAAGACGTGGACTCTTAAATGCCCTGGCACGAAGACTTTGTCATGTACCGTGAAACCTGTGCATCTGGAAGTTTGTGTCACTACGCCTCCTTGCTTTTGGCTGGTTTCCTGCAGTACATCTGTGAATGCACTGCAACGGCGCAGGCGCGAGCAGATTCTGCTGACGGCCAACATAGATGAAGCCACTTCTTGTTTGATGGTGCTAGCATGATCTGTAGGAGATTATCGAGGCGATCGTGCTTGCAACCACCAAGACCCGCACGCTGTGCAGCATGGCACTCGGGTGCCTCCAGAAGCTGCTGGTCAACGACCTTCTCTCAGACACTGGAAGAGCGGCTGCAATCGAGGCACTGCGGGTCATCTCATTCTCGCGTGACCACGACGATGATACCACCAAGCTGAAGCTGCTGCAGACCTGCCTGACAATCCTCCAGTTACGAGGCACTTCAGACACACCAGAGGAGGCCCGGCAGGTATGATCCGTAATGTCACTGCGCCTATAAGCAGATATGGCCGGAAAGCTGCCTGAGCTGGTGGTCTGGTCTGTTTGCCGCACTGGACATCGTTTTGAAAGCGCGAACAAACAGCTACCGTCTCGCCTGCATCAGGCATGATCAGGCGCAGAAAGGGGCACAAACGTGCCCGAGGCGATACACTGCGATCTTCCGAATCGCAATAACTCTCCGCTCTTAGCAGTCACTTGGTTCCGGTCCAGCGGAGCATCGCCATCAGACTGCGTCGTTGCGACTATTGAGCCTGGTCCATTAGAGCAGCCATGGATGACCATGTACGTTGCCGAGAGACCATCACACGAGCCAAGCGCTGCCTGCAGAGCTGTAGCAGAACAGTGTGGCTGTCTCAAGGGTCAGCTGTAGCAGCGTGGCTGTTCGAACTGGTCATCACACCCATGAGGGTGCCACCCGCCCGCCCCGGGTGCACAGCCCATGCAGGCCTCAGTCTACATGAGCTCACTTTTCGTGCATTCGCCACTGTTCGCCACCTCCTGGAGTGTGATGTGTTGGGTGCATGGCATCAGCGACGCAAAACCCGCAAGAAAGAGCCAGGTTGGCCAGCCGAGTCGCACGCACCGGCCTGCTGATGGCTCGCAGGCGTGCGGTCGCAGCCACAGGACGCCACCACACTCGCCGTGCTCCGCGGCGTTTCAATTTCTGCCATGCCATTCCATCCAGTTTCACACCACATTTTACAGTACAGCATGTGTAGATCACCGAGTACATGGCACCAGCCGCCTGTGCGCCGAACTGCCGCGGCACCGCTGCAGGTGCTCGCGCTGTGCTTCCGCCAGCTCACGGGGAAGAACCCGGCGACCGTCACCAACACCGCGGCGGCGATCGTGCGGCAGGCGGTCGCGATCGTCTTTGAGCACGCGGCCGCGTCCCCGGCCCCGTCCCCGGCTCCCGCTGCGTCGCCCCCCGGCACGCCCCGTGGCGGCGACCCGGCGACTCCGCGGTCGCCTTCCGCGTCCACGCCGACGTTGTCACGCAGCGCAGAGGCGGAGACGCCGCAGGCTCAGGTGGCGCTGACGCTGCTTCGCGAGGTGTGCCGCATGGCGCGGGGGCGGCCGTCGGAGCTCCTGGAGTGCTCCCCGCCCGCGTCGACGTTCCTGTTCGAGGTGATCGGGGACGCTCTGCGGGATCATGTCGCGGTGTTCCGGGTGCGGGAGGCGTTTGTGGACATGCTGCGGGAGGACGTCTGCGGGGCCGTGCGCCTCGCGCTGCACGGCCAGATGGCCGATGACGGCGATGCGCTGCAGGTGTGGCTTGGAGGGGCCTCATGCATTTGCACCAACTCTCGCATGGTGCAGCCTCGAGAAGGCCTGGCCGTACTTTCGTGATTGCTTGACTTGAGGTGCAAGATGTACACTGACTGCACACATCTGTTGCGGACCATTTTATTTGGCGTCCTGGACGTAGTGTCCAACAGTGACTGTTGCAGCTGCTGATGCTGCGTCGTCAGGAGACGTGGAGCCTAGAGACAGCTTCTGAGCCAGTGAGGGTGTCCACTAGTACAGCCGTGCAGTGGCCCTCACAGTCATGGCAGCTGGGGCATGCATGCCGGCAGGACTCCGGACATGGTGGCGTTGTGCAGGTGGGCGTGCTTCGCGTCGTGCTGCAATGCGCTGTGGCTGTGGTGTCGCTGTATGGGCCACTGGTGGCCACCAAATCCGAGATGTTCCTCGTGAGCATGCTGGACGGCGTCAATGAGGCTTCCCACCTCTCGCAGCAGGTCCTCTGCATGCATGGCCTCCGCAACCTCTGCAGCGCCTCCCCAGCTGTGCACTTCATGCATACAACGTGCGCCTCCCCTCTCTAGACTGATGGCCGTTGCCTTCTGCACCCCGCATGTGTGTGTTACATCGCCGCCAAGGGCGAGGCGGCAGTCAACACAACAGCAATGAAGTGTACGAGGTATAGCATCTGCACTGCACACTCAAGCCAAAGCAATCGATCGCGCTTATCCTGGTGCTACTCGTCTCGCCGCCTTGGGCCTTCTGACGCACCCACACCCATGTGCCACAGTACTATTACACCCACAAACCTGCACACTCTCGCACCCCACAGGCCTGCTCACTCTTCCGCCCATCGCAAGAGTCTCGTGGCGGGCCACTGCTGTTCTGGGTGCTGTTGTGTGTGTCTCCCAGAAGATGTATTCTGTGATGTCAACGACTGTTTTCTGAGTTCATTACGGTAAAGTGAACTGATTCTGGATCATTCTGAAGCCATATGACGTATGCTTTGTCGGACATTGATAACTTCAGATGACCAGGAGCACACGTGCCGAAGTGGCCCCGTCCGCTCAGTGCCACATCCAAGAAGCAGCTTCAGCGACCCCTCGGTGTAGGTTCGACATGAAGATGGATCACAAGCTGCGGGCGGTGTCGATGACGCTGCAGACGGCGGGGGACTTTGTTGTGGCCTTCACCTCCACCGCGGCGCCGACGGCGGCCGGGGGCGGCGACCCCGAGGCCGTCGCCCTGCTGGGCACGCTGTGGGCGCAGAAGATGCAGAACCGGCAGCTGTCGCTCGAGGCCGAGTTGTCCTCGCACGTGTGCCCCTGCAGCGCCACCATGCCTGTGCCCCTGACCCCCGCTCGGGCAAATCGCACATGAGTCGAGCTGCCACTGCATTTACTCGCATACCATGTTTCATCCGCATCTGAGGCATTTGTTCCCGTGGAGTGGTACCGGTAGATGCGGCCACGACCAGCACACACGTCCTCACTACTGATCCATGCATGTCAACGGGCCTTCACCTTCTGCATACACGCAAGCCACGATAGCCACTCCCGTCACAGCACTGCACACCACCGCCGCGGCCCACTCATGTACACATCCAGTGCCTAGAATACCCTCTCCTCATCTGCGCTCCTCATCTGCGCTCCAGCCACTCATTATCGACGCCGTATGCATGACACCGCGGGTGCTGCAGGCGGCGACCGGCTACGGGGCGCTGTACATCGTCATGCTCGCGGTCGACGTCGTCACTTCCCTCCTGCACTCCCTCTCCGGCATCCTCGACCGCTGCGCGGCCCTGCCCGCCAACGGTGCCGCGCACCGCCCCCGCCCCACCTCCGCCACGTCCACCATCTCCACCGACCCCAAGCTCTTCCCCCAGCAGCCCCCTGGCAGCCCCTCGTCCCTGTCGGCGCCGTTTGCGCAGTCGCCACTTGCAGCCACCCCCTCCAATTCCACCGTGGCCTCCGGCGCACGGCCTGGCGTGGCCGGTGAGGGTGCGGGGGCGGAGAATGCCGGGGCCGCAGAGGCGGTTGAGGCGGGGGCTGCCGCGAGCGCTGCGGCGGGCGCGCAACCGGAGGCGCGCATGCCGAGCACGTACGCGTCACAGGTGGCGCTGGAGAAGCTGTGGCCGCTGCTGCCGCCGCCGACCCATGACTCGTGTAGGCTGCTCGCTGGCATCCTCTGGCAGCCCTCCCTGGAGGTGCCCCCCCCCCTCTGTATTCTGTGGTCGCCATGGGCCTGTGAACCTGAGCCGCTGAAACGTACACGCACTTGCAGCCGCCACGCTCGCCCTTGAATTCTAGCGTTGCCATCTGCTTTGAACCATGCTGCCGCGATGCCGTGGCGGGCTTGAGCTGCAGTGTTATAGCGACTCTGCTGCTTGGTCTGCTGCCGCGCCGTCATCGCGGGTGGGGCTGCGGATCCAGGTTTTGCAGTGACGAAGTGTGGTGCACTTGTCCACGCTGACGCATGCGGCGCATGAACGTGTGCAGGTCCTGTCGGCGGTGATCCACGCGGTGAGCGCAGAGGCTCTGGTGGTGCACGCGCTGAGGGCGCTGCAGGCGCTGGCAACGGCGGCCGGAGTGCTCGGCCTCCAGGACGTCATGCTCGCCACCCTCACCACCATCTGCTCCTTCACCGACCCCTCCCCGCCCGCCGTGGCCACCCCCGCCGGCCCGGCCGCAGCGCCGCTGTCCGCAACCGCCAGCCCCGCGCCGGCGCCGTCCCCGGCCGCCGCGGACACGCCGGAGCCGCTGCGCACCGCGATCAGCGGCACCCTGCCCACGACTCCGGCGCGGCTGGACTCGACCGCCAGCCTGCCGGACATGTCGCCGCAGGAGATCATGAGCCCGATGTCACGGGTGGCCGCCGGAGCGCGGCCCTCCGCCACGTGCGCACCTGTAGCCACGTCCAGCGCCCCTGCCCCCGCTACGCCCCGTGTGCTTGCATGTCGCCGGCGTGCTCATCACATCGCAGGCGTCTCTGTCTCTCATGTCCGGCTGCATCTTGTTTCGCTTTTCGGTAGGCATGGTAGCTCCTTGCTGATTCAAACACCATGAATCAGTCTCGGTCCCCTGCACAACAGCAGCGATGTGCAAGACCAGGCATAGCTTTGATTCGATGTAACTACAGTGTATCGACGATTCGCTGGAACTGCAGGAAGCGCGAGCCGGCGGCACTCCTCACACCGCGCAATGTACAGTCTTTCCGCACCGCCTTTAACGTCGCACACGCCCTCTACGAGCGCCTCGGCCCTGCCGGCTGGCGCGCCCTCCTAGCCACCGTGTGCACTCTCGACACCGTGATGGCGGGTCCGGCAGGGGTGGCGCTGGCGCGCCCCGCACACCCTGCGGCAGTGGCTACAAGCGACCGCGACGCTGACCTCGCAATCCTGGAGGCCGCGGCGGCACAGCTGCTGCATGCGACCGCCGACGGCACCCTGCAGGCGGCGCTGACAGTGATCACTGCGCTGCGCGACCTCAGCGCATCTACAGGCATCCTCATGCAGGTGCGGACGACCGCCGCAATGCATGCCGAGTGCTCTCACGGCCGGTCGCTGAGGTTATCTCTGGCTGATTGAGCAGTCCCCGTTGAGCTGGACTATTACGAAAGAGTCTTCGCTGCCATGCGAGGAGTACTACATATTCGTTCCATCCTCGCCGGTTGACAGTTCCCCCGCCGGATGAGTGGTTTTCCCTTGACACGAACACTGGTTGCAGGGTGGCCTGCCAAGAGATGGCTCCCTAGAGCGCATGGCTGAGGTCGTCATCTGCAATCGCAGCCGCCTGGAGCCGCTGTGGGCGGTCTTCTTCGAGCGCGTGCGCACTATGGCCGCGGCCCCGGCCGCCGCTGAGCGCGCCGCCGCCGCCGCGTGCCTCAAGCGCGTCGTCCTCACCCTCCTCTCCTCCCGCAAGGGCCCTGCGGACAGCCCCGGCGCCGGCGGAAACCCTGACGGTGAGCCATCTGGTGCCGCGGGGCCGGTAGGCATGGCTGGGTCCATCTCGCTTGCGGCGCCGCGGGCCGCAGCGGAGCCGCCGGGGGATGCCGGGGAGGAGGGGAGTGGTGGGGAGGCTGCGGGGGATGAGGATGCGGCGCTGGAGATGCTGCTGCTGGACGCCGTGGCGCAAGTCTGCCGGCACCCGACGGCTTATGTGGACGTGCGGTATGTGTGCGTCGAGACTGTCCATGTCGTCCTGCAGGTGCGCCGTCCCCCGTTGTCCCTCACCAGGACTGTGGCCCTCCACACGGCCTGCAGTTTTTTGGCTACGATGACCAAAATGGAAAGGTTGGAATATCATGTGTCATGCCCCAGCGCGCAGGTGTCCACGGGCATACACCCTGACCCAATTGGATCAATCAAACATTCCATGCCTCGATGCCAATATACCATGCCTCGATATTCCAATACGCTGAATTTAAGGCAATTGATCGGATTCGCGTGCCAGGTTGTCCAGCCTTGCCTTCTACTGACTGCGGCGGCATACCACAGCGTCACGGCTACCATCCGAATGTATTTTGGTCACCACGCCGATTCCATCCATGTAAAGCCCCCGGCCAGCATGCAGGCCTCTCACACCCACGCACCTGCAGCGTGCCAATGGCTCATAGCTTGCCTCTATGTTGGGTTCGCCCACCCCCTCAGCAGTTCCATGGTTGTATCCATCACACACAGACCACATCCGCGAGCGCCTCCATGCCTCGACGTGCGGCGCGGGGACCGACGCTGCGCTGCAGGCACACGGCGAGACACTGACGGCGGCGTGGCGCAGCGTGCTGGGCATCCTGGAGGACGCGGCGACGCGGCGCGACGATTCGGCGCGCGTCGTGCGCCTCGGCCACGAGGCCCTCGAGCTGCTCGTCGCCGACTTCCTCGCCGCGCTGCCGCGGCCGCTGCTTCGCCGCGCGCTGCACGTCGAGGCATGCTTCGTCATGCAGGCCGCCGACGTTAACACGTGCTACGCGGCGAGCCTCAGCCTGTGGCGCGCCGCCGACACGATCGGCCGCGTGCTCGCCGCGCACATGCATGCCGATGCCTCCGACCTCAACGTGCGGTTTTCCCCCCACCCCCCTTTGTCCTGTGATGTACCTATGCAAACGCGCCACATGCGAACGTTTCCATCGACGAGGTTCGACTAAACGGTTCCTTTGCTTAGCCTGCAGCAGTCCGTTGTTTGGGCTGTAAACAGCCGGGCGGCCCCTGAGACTGCAGGGGCTCTCTTCGCGTGAACGCGCACACACCACAGTGATGGGGAACATACAGAGTCAGCCTGCTTGAGATGTTTCCCACATGCGTTCAGGCACGGGCGCCGCTGGCAGAGCCCTCGCAGGCCCCCCAGACGTCGGGGCTGCTCGCGACGGCGTCGAGCTTCTTCACGACGCTCACCGGCGTGCCCTCCATGGGCGGCTCCCTCAGCCGCGCCGGCACCGCTCTCTCACAGCACCCTCTGCACGGCGGCGTGTCACAGGAATTTGCGGACGAGGGCTCGCCGGCCGAGGATGACGCTCTCGACCCCAGTGCGCCCCCTCTCTCAGTTTGCCCCGCTCCACCTCCCCCCTCGTTTCTGGCTGTACCTGTGTGCTGCCTGACGCGTGAGACTCTCTGTGCCGTCAGGCGTGCCCCACTTCCACCATTCCACCGCAGCGACGCCTAGGCAGAAGTTGAGCCGGGTGCGCTTGCTGATTATTGTGCGACAGGCTGTCTCTGAGATCCTCGAAACAGATGCTGTACACCGAGTCGCCGAACATAACAAGCAGGAGCCGCTGTGCGCCTGCAGTTGCGCACGCCGGCGGGGAGGCCGTGATGACGCAGCTCGCGAGCACGCTGTCGGCCGCCGACTGCCGCGAGCTGCTGCTGTTTGTGATGGAGTGCGCGCAGCGCATCGCGCTCGAGCCGCGGCCCGAGGTTCGCACCGGCGGCATCCGCCTGCTGTTCGACATCATGACGCGCCACGGCGTCACGCTCGCGGGGGAGGAGGGCCTCGTCTGGGACATGGCGTTCCCGCTGCTGATGGAGGTCGCGAAGAACGCGCAGCTGTCCGACGAGGCGCACCGCGCCGCCGCCGCGGGCCGCCGCACCCGCACCGCGCAGGCACGCCCCCCCCCCCCCCCCCCCCCCCCCCCCCCGCTCAGTCTTGTGTACAATTATGCCAGTGAGCACAATCCACATGAAGTGCTCTTTCCTCAGGTTCAGACGGTTTTGTTGGCCTGTCACACGGCTGCTCTCGCAGCGTGCACGCATGCGGCTGTGCGGTGCGTTTGAGGGTGCGAGGCCCAAGTGGGGCGGCGTGAGCAAACCATCCTCCGCTTGTGCCTGTTCATGGCCCCCATGTACATGTATGTAGTTACAAAGGACAGAGGCCGGGCAACGGGTCGTTCCTAGGAATCCATCCACAAATCCACTCAGTCATGGCACTAGGCCGGGTACGAGCACGTACCACAGTCCTACCGGTGATGCCAGCCAAAGATTGCAGCCCCGCACGGAGCACAAGAGCATTCCCCTTGCACAACGCCACCATCAACCGGCGCAGAGCATTCGTCAGAAACAGAGCACACTTCACCGTACCACACCGAGACGCGACCATCGCCAGCCGATTCAAGTGATCCATAGCTGTCCCGTGTGTGTATGCATGGGGTGGGGAGTTTGCGACCCCGCATTCTGGAACAGTCCGTGCCACATCATATCAGCACGTGCGTTCTAATATTGCGGCCCTGCGCATTGCGCTGATGCGGCGTGGCCTGCTGCAGGTGCTCCCGGTACACCACACACGGGACTCGTACACCAAGGAGTGGCTCGACACCCTCGACAAGGCCCTGCGCGGCTGGGCCGCCTTCCTGCGCCTCATGCTCCCCCACGTCATGCACCTGCCGTGCTTTGCGGCCGACTGGCGCACCCTCATGGACGTCATGCATGGCCTCATCACCATGCAGAACCTCCCTGAAGACTCCGCATCCCGGAAGGTTCGTCGTGCGCCTGCTGCGCTGCTGTCCCACGCGATCTTATCCCACTGTGGGGGGCCGCTCACACAGATTCTGTTGATTTACCCAAATGTCAGCACTTTCGTCAGGACAGTCCATGGAGCCTCGGCAAGGTACTCTGGCTCCTAGCGGCATCGGATGTTTTGCACTTGCAGTGTATCTGCGAGACACCGGGCGAATGAGTCCAGGCGATGACCGCCGTGCTGCTGGTGAGCGCCGCTGTGCCGCTGCAGAGATGCAGCCGCCGCATGCATGATGCAGCCGGGGCATGCATGATGCGACCGGTGCCCGCCCCCGCAGCACGACCAAACTCTCCCTGGGTAGCGTGTTGGGGTCAGTTTTCTCTTTGCAGCACTCCCAGATCTGCATACCCTGCCACATCAAAACGTCACGAGGATAAACGCTACGGACGTCCAGCACCAGTAGCGCATGTGCCCGCCAACGTCGCGTGTGTGCAGGTCGCGCTGACCGCGTTGTCCCTCTTCTCCAACGTCGTCGCCCCCAGCGCCACCGACCCTAACGCCCCGGCCATCCTGTGGAGCTCCTCCTGGGACGTGATGTGCGCGATCGCGACGGCGTTTGCCACCGAAGACACCCGCGCCCACGTCTCCGTGCGGCAGCGCTTCATGCTCACCCTGGCCGCGATGCATGTGGAGGGCCGCGGCCACATCAGCGACGCCGCGTACGAGGGTCTGCTGGCGCTACTGGCCGCGCTCGCCGCGCACCCGGTCGCCGGCGGCGAGATGTGGCCCCCAACATACATCCCGCCGCTGCAGACTACCCTCGCCGCGGCGCTGCCGGATCTCCTCCCGCCGCAGGACAAGCCCCAGCGCTGGGACATGCTGCTGGGGTGGCTGTGTGGGCAGATGCACGTGCAGCACCCGCCGCCGCTTGTCGCCCCGGACACCGCGGCGGACGCTACGGCAACCTCAGATACGGCAGCTGATGCGGCAGAGGACGGCGGGGATTCTGCCGCAATGGCGGCGGATGCGGCAGCAGAGGAAGATGATGCGGCGGGCGCAATTGAGGCTGAGACCGAGGTGGATTCAGGCGGGGCAGAGGGAGACTGCGCGCCGACGGCAGAGGTGTCGGCGGGAGAGGTGGCCGTAGTGCCGCAGCGAGCGGTACTTGGGCAGGAGTCGGAGCCCCTCGTGCGGAAGCTGTGGGCCAAGACTGTCGCGGAGGCGGCGGTGGGGCTGATGAAGCGCCACATGCCATGGGATGTCCGGGGGGAGGCGCTGCGGCAGCTGGCGGCGGCGATGAGGGCCGGCATCGGCCTGCGGTGGGTGGCTCCGGTGGACGGCGACGGCAAGGTGGGTGCGGCGGTGCCGCAGGCGTTCGTGCAGAGCTTCGTGGCCCTCGTGGAGGCTGGTCTGCCGGGTGTGCACTACACCTCGGAGAAGGTCGGCGCATCAGCCACTCAGGCGCGCCCCCCCCCGGCATTTACCGTCTTTCCTGCTTGAAAAAAGGTTCAGGGATGTTGATCTTGCGCAGCATGGCTTCTCCTGTGGCGTGGTTCCTGTATTTGCGCCTACTGATCCCGAAAGTGGTGTCTCGAGGCGGCGTTGACGCATCAACTCTGCTGCATGACCGGGCCCGCTCGGCTGCGGTGACAACCAAGACACTGCGAGCGGCTTTGGTGCAGCGCTGGCGGGGTGCTGGTGGTACGCGTACACGTCCGGCACGTGCAGGGAGTGTGGCTGGAGGTGCGCGAGACATTCAACCTGATCCTGCATCCCCCGGCGGGGGCGGTCCCCGGGGCGTCGCCGCGGGGCATGCATGACGCCGCGTGGGAGCCGATCGAGGAGGCCGTGCTGGACTGCCTCGCGAGCACGGTGTTGTCGAGCACGTCGCACATCCCGGGCCGTGTGCGACGCGACCTCGTGGCGATGGTGGCTGAGGGGTGCAGCGCGGACACCCCCGCCGCAGCGGCCACCGGCGGCCGGCTCGTGTTCCTGTGCATGCGGAAGCTGTGCGTGCTGTGCGGGCGACGGGCGAGCGGTCACGGTGACGGAGGTGCGCCTGAAACCACTGCACATGCATGAGGCCGAGCCGGAGCAGCGTTCCACCACAGGCAGTGCATGTGCACGTTGGCTGTGTCTGTGGGGCGCCAGGCAGCGTAACTGCACCTGGCATCGAAACACCACAGTGGCAGATGAAGCGGTCGGCGTCAGCGGAGTTCACTACGCCCGTCGTCCATGCCACAGAGTGTTACAAGGACAAGGTCAGACTGTGCGGTGGCACCGCCAGGGCAACGGACAAGCATGCCAACGCCCCAATGCATGCACGGCAGGCGATGTACACCCACGCCGAGCCCGAACACGGCGCCCCAGCACAGCATGACAGACACCCACCGAACACGCACCCGCACGCCCACGCACGCACCCGCCTTGCCACGGTGTTCCCGCACGACGGCAGTCCGGGGCATTGACATCACAGCAGTCCTGAATCTGACCTGCAGCAGCCCGTGCCCGTGGGATGCGTTGCCTCACATTCCACTGGCCTTGCTCCAACAGTGCACTCCCTCTGTGGCCCAGCAGCCCTGCTCGGTGTCCACCCACTCCTGGTGTTGCACTCGGTGCACTGACGCCACTGCTCGTCCGGGCAAGGCATGATGGCCGCTACGGGTGTGCTCTTTTTGTGGACAGAGGGGCCTCGCGATCGAGGGTACCTGCCATGCGCACACAAGCACGCTGCACCGGCACACAAGCACGCTGCGCCGGCCGTTCTGCCCGCCGCTGCGGCCAGCACGGCCTCACCGCGACGCCCCGCCCTTGTGTTTGCAGGCCTACAGGAGACGCACCTCGAGGTCGCGCAGCTCGCCCTGCCGCTCTTCCTGCGCCGCTGTACCACGCTCCTCTCCGCGCTTGTCGCTGCCGACGCCGCGGCTCACTCGAAGCCCACCCCCGCCATGCCAGCCGCACCTGAAGTACAGCCCGAGGCAAGCGCACACGCTGCGGGCGAGGCAGAGGCGGGGGCGCCTCACACAGACGCTGCAGAGGCAAGCGTGCAAAAGCATGCTCAACGCGGGCCGAACGGCATGCATTTGCAAGAGCCGCTCGCTGTGGCCGCGTCAGCGCGCAAGGGCCGGGAGGCTGCGATGCGGCCGCCGGCTGCGGACAACGCGGCCACCGATCCTGCGGTAGACGCCACTGCGGCGCCCACTGCTCCTCCAGGAGCCGGTGGCGCGGACGCCCCCGACAGGGGTGGGGCCGGCGACGGCGCGGCTGCTGCAGAGCCGGAGGACCTCGCTGGGGCTGACCTGGAGCTGCTGGAGGGCCTCGCGGTCGTCGTCTTGCAGCGGCTGGCGGAGCTGCGGGTCGCGCCGGAGGTCGTGGACGGGGCGATTCCGGGCGCAACGGAACTGCGCATGCTCGTGGAGCGCACGCGGCGGGCCCGCGCGGCGCCGGGGGCCGCCGCCGACGGCGGCGAGCGGACGCACCTGTTTGTGGTGTACGGGGCCGTCGCGGAGTGTGCGGCGGTGCGCAGCCGCGCTGTGCGTGCTGCGGCGGCGACTGTGCTGCGTGCTGTGTCGGACCTGCTGCCGCTGGGGCTGGGGATGTTGGGAAGTTGACGAGCCGGTGTGTATGCTTCGGCAGTGGGCCGGAGGGCTCGAGCGATGAGGAATGATGGTTATGGTTGTGGGTGCAATGAGAGTGCCATCGGAAGCACAGTCTGGTGAGAGCATGGCTTAGTGTATGTGCCAATGTAAGGCCAGCTCGTGCGTTATCCTACCCGCAGGGGGAACCTCTGTTTCTGGCCAGCACAGGTGTGGAACTTTTATGGTGAAACTCACCGGCATGCTGTATTCGTGGCCGCCACGTATGAGGAGGTTCTGCGGTAATTCCTCTTTGCCCGGGACATTGCCCATGAGGTTTTTACAGGTTGTTAGAACGGGGTCTTCGGGGCAATGCCCTCTGACCTTGCTCTGGTCACTATTCGGAACGCACGGGTAAACATGTGTTTGTCAGGGACACAGAGCGGGCGTCGCATGGTCGTTTGACTCGGGCGTGGTGATGGTGGGACTGTTTCGACTCCTTCTGGGCGCGTTTCCAGTACATCCATGAGAGGGGTCCACGGAAGCGTGTGACATGCATTCTCTGTAGAGCAATGGTTGAAATCCGACTGGATTAGCAAATGGTTGTAAGTGGTTTGCAGCACTGGCACCTCGCAAGGCATGGTGATCAGCTGGCAATGTACACGCATCTCGACGGACACGCTTATGGTGCTTAGGTCCCACTCCCACAACGGCACGAGTCCGACCGACTCGATGTTTGACGTAGCTACGCGTAGGGAAGCCACCTCGCCTAGGAGACTGGCCCTGCAAACGGCCGTGCTGATCGGAAAACACAGGCCGGCATGCATGTACACGACATGGCAACGACGGCATATTCAAGCTGGAAGCGTTCACGAGCTTATCAGGCCTGCGACAGGCTGAACAGAACTCTGCCGGCCTGCTGCACGCACGGTGTCTTTCGCAATCTGTCCATTGCGTACGCCGTGCTAGCCGGCGTTACAGCGTGATCATGTTCGTTCTTGCTGGAATTTTGCCATGGCATTGCACAGCAGTGTAGCTATGTAGTCGAGCTTGTGAGAAAGATGCAATTTACCTTTAACCCAGAAGCAAGGCCATGGCAGCCCGATGCTGCTGTGACTTCTACATGGGGACGAGCGGGGAAAGACGGATTATCTGCTGCTCAGCGGTCCGCGCACAGGCAGGGGCAAGGCAATCTGTTGCCAGACATTGCGTCAGATGAGGATGCCTTTCCTGCATTAGGTGCTAGCGGTAAGCCTGTGCAGGGCAGCATCCCCGCCGTGGATGCGGCCCGCAATGACGACTCAAATAAACCAGGCGGCGTTGCGGCAGTTGAAGGTTTCTCATGGGCATCTCTGGTATCGCATAAAACGAATCCGCCTCCTGCAAGATCGCCCGCACCGGCACAAGCGTCACTGCTCACCGCGGCGTTGGCCGGTTCCCCAGATGCAGATGCGCAGGTACAGCTTCTGCGCTGATCGAGCCGTGCTATAACTATACAGAGTCTCATGATGATAACCTTTCGGGTCGCCCTCTTCTGTCTCAGAAACAACGCCATCGTTGTTGCAGCAGAAGCCTACCAACGATGCTGACGTGCCGAATAACGGTGTCTCAGAAGGCGCTCGCAACGGCGTGAACAGCAGCGCTGCGATCCCAGCTAGTCGCTCCCAAGCAGCGCCCATTCGCAGCTCTGCATCGGCTGGTGCGCATAGCCAGTCTAGCTCAGGCCAGCTGCCGCAGTCCCACAGCCATTCAACGTCTTCCCAGACACGGCAACGCTCAGGAGGCAACATGCTACCGGCAGTCCAACCTTCCATCGCGATCTCCGTCTCTAGCAAGAACAATGCAGGCTCGGCTGCTGAGAGCTTGTCCAAAGGCACCTTCCGAGGCTCACCTGTGACAGACCTCCGCCTGGCAACTGATGTCAACAGAAACACTGTCAGGGCACTGCGGACCTTGGGCCCCAGCGACTTTCAGGCCGTGCGTGAGATCGGCCAAGGGGCTTTTGGCAAGGTATGACAACATTGTCCACAGACCAGCTGCTATCGCAAAACCTCCCTGTATGCAACTGCATGGGACTCACATGAGCTGCTGCCACTGCCCCCTGCCCTCTTGGCTCACGTGTTTGATACGAAGGCAGGCGAATGACGCCCTGGGTCAGCTGAAGGACGTGCGGGGGTCTCTTGCAGGTGTACCTGGTTCAGTCCCGGATGACACGGCAATTCTATGCCATGAAAGTCCTCAACAAGCAACGTGTTCTTCAGAAGGAGCAGGTACGCCTCCACCAGTACCAGCTCACAGCAATGACCTGCCATCTGCGCGCTGCCACAGACTGCGGAAACAAGATGCCAACTGCAATCGCGGCCGCTGCCTGGCAGCATGCTGCTGCGCTGGCGAAGTGTACACGTCAGCGTCGTCAGGCCTGCTGTGTCGGCGAAGTGTACACGTCAGCATCGGCAGGCCTGCTGTGTTGGTCCCGCTCGTAGCCTCGTGCAATGGATTCTCGTGGTCGACGTCTCCCAAAGGACAAACGGAATCCACCCGCTGCTTTGGCATCGTCATGTTGTGCCACCCACAGTGTGGCCTCCTGCGTTCAGACCCCCGCCCCTATCCGTCCGTACCAGACCTGGGTTCCTTGTGTATGCCAGGGTAGCACACAGCCCCGGGCGTTTCCCACTTCGTGCCTCCTTGTTCTGCTGATGCCCCATGCAGGGCCGCATACTCCCTGCGCACGAATGCGCCCCGCCGCGCTCAACGCGGCAGAAGCGGCGGTGAAAGCCCCGCACCTCGCCCCAGGCGATCCGTGCCTCCACCCCACCTTCATTCACACCCACCCTCGCCAAGACACTGCACCGCCACCGCAACCGCCCTCACGCATGCACCACATGCATGAATGTTTCCCCCCCGCCGCGACGACGATTCTCTTATACCGTCGACCACGAGATACCCCCCCCCCCCCCCCCCCCCCCCGTGCACACTTCGCAGCGGCGGCTGCTTCCGAGGCATGCAGAGGTGAACCTCGACACGGCGGTGAGCGTGCTGTGCGTGCTGTGCAGGTGAGCTACGCGATGTGCGAGCGCGACGTGCTGTGCAGTCTCACGCACCCCTACCTCGTCACCCTCCGCTTCGCCTTCCAGACGAACCACCGCCTCTTCCTCGTGATGGACTACATCGAGGGCGGCCACCTGTGGACACACATGAAGAGCGGCTTCCTGCCAGAGGCCGTCGCGCGCGTCTTTGCGGCCGAGATCGTGCTCGCGCTGATCCACCTGCACGGCCTCGGGATCGCGCACCGGGACCTCAAGCCGGAGAACATCCTGCTCGACTCGGACAACCACTGCCGGCTGACGGACTTTGGGCTCGCGAAGCGTGACATGGACGAGGACAGCCGGGCGCACACGATGGTCGGCACCATCGACTACATGGCCCCCGAGGCGCGCCCCCCTCCCTCCCTGCCCCGCACATCATGTGATCTCGCGCATGAGTGTCCACGGCACGCCTGCCGTGTACAGTGTGTTGCCGCTCCGTTGACGCATGCGTTGCATCGTGGTGACGATGCGGGGATTGAGTGGTGCGGCCGTCTTGCCAGTGCGCCGCCTTGGTCCGTGGCCCACTTTTCCGGCGCGGGATTGCACAGTCATGATCCGCGGAGGCAGGTGCGCCACGCGGGCCCGCCGCTCTGCGCGGCCACAGCCCTCAGCCGGCCACGCCACCCAGGACAAACCGAGGCCAGCGGATTCCGTGACAGCGCGGCGCGTATGCCATGCTGACACATTCCGTGCAGCGCCACGCTGCGGGATTTGTCGTTCGTACAAAGCCGAAGGAAAGGTGGAGACGTGCAGATTGTTCGCAACGAGGGGCACGGCCGCGCCGTCGACTGGTGGAGCCTCGGAGTGCTCATCTACGAGATGCTCTTTGCTCGGCTGCCGTTCGTGCCGCACGTCCCGAAGCCCGTGCGCGGCCGCGGCCGCGGCAAGGACCCCCGCCTCGAGCCCGGCACCGACGAGTACAAGGCCGAGGTCAAGCGGCGCATCCTCGCGGGCAAGGTCGTGTGGCCACGGGGGCCCTTCGTCGCCGTCGCCTCCGGCGCCGCAAAGAACCTCATCCAGCGGCTGCTCGCCAAGTCGCCGGACCAGCGGCTCGCGGGCGACGCGGTCAAGGAGCACGAGTGGTTCAAGGGCCTCGACTGGGAGAAGCTCGGACGCCGCGAGGTGCGTGCTGTGCGTGCTGTGCGTGCTGGGGGCCGCGTCTGTGGCCGGGGCGCATGCGGTCTGGCTTGCACTGAAACGCGTCCACGTAGCCTGCGTGTGGGTGTGTGTGTGGGGGGGGGGGGGGGCGCGCGGCGACATCATGCTACGCTGCTCTACCCTTTTTTTTTCCCCCATGCATTCGCCTGCGCTCGTATTCTACTCAGCGCCTCCGGCATGGTGCGATGCGCCTTGGCATCTGTTCAACTTCATATTGTACCGCGTCCTTGCTTTCTGCCCTGCGCACACCCTGTGCGCTGCGGCGGAACATTCAGAGGCAGGGATCCCTGCCATCCCGTAAATGTGGGGGCCGACGGCCGCGGCCGTGCTGCAGATTCCGAGCCCGCTGCGCAGCAGCATCTTTGCCGGCGGCGCGGACAACCTCACGCAGAGCAACCTCGACATGGCCCCCCTCGAGGCGCAGTGCCCCCGCCTCGCAGGCTACCTCTTCGAGTGCGACACGCCGAAGGGCACGCCCCCGACCGAGCTGCTCAGCAGCTTCGCAGGGTTCTCGTACGTCCACGAGAGCGAGCTCGAGCGCGCCGCCGCCCGCGACGACGGCCTCGCCGCCGCCTTCTAGCCACCTACTGTCCCGGCCCGCGGCTCTGCTCCTCCCGCGCCGTGGGGCTGCAGGCCTGAGGCTTGTTGTGCCGGACGGGCTGGACGCAGACGCAGACGAGGCCGCAACTCATGAGTCATGCGGCAACTCTGCCGTCCGGTTGTCGACCTGGGGTGTCGACCCGTGCGCCGATGATGCTAACCCCTGTGCGTGCTGTGGCTACAAGCGGCACCCAGCGTGGGTGGTGACCCCTCGGCAGCAGCATCGCCCTGCTGCGGCGCCCAATCGTGATGTGCACACGGGCAAACATGCTTCCTGCCATGCCAGACTGGAACAAAAGGCAGAGCGCTGCTGCGTTGGGCCATCACCAGGTGGACAGGAAGGTGGTGGTGTGGTGTTAGGCAGCCGTTTGCTGGCAGCCCAGGCCTGGACCGGGTCGAGACACTGCTTTGTAAGGCGGGTGCGATGAGTGTGCATGCCTCGATGGATGGAAGAATGTGGGTGGGGGGGCGGGGCGCAGGTGGAGGCTGCAGTAGATAGGGGGCTGCGGCCGAGTCACTGACCGCAGGCCCAAAAATGCGACGATGCAGAGAAGAGATGCTGCCTTTCCTGGATTTTTATTGATTGTTGTGGTGTCTGCAGTGGTTTGGAATGCCGTGCTGGCAGTGTTTTGCCTGTAACATGGGTTTCTACGGTTGCGCCGCGTGCGGGACTGCTGCGAGGCCTCGGTGGCAGTCCCTCGGAGACTGGACTGCCTAGCACAGACCATTCTCGTCATCACACTCTGATGGCATTCGCTGCAGCTGCAAATACATCTCATTATCTTGTGAGCTGTGTTGCGCGCTGCTGTGTGCCAGCCATGCACAGCTTGGCACTGCAAGTGGGCACAGTCGGTGTTTTCGACTACCCCAACCGGGTGTCTACGGGTTTGGTCTCAGTGTCTCGGTATGTGATGTCATGTGACTTGACTACTAGATCCAAGGACTCGGAGATTTTCCCGTCACCGACGCATCGAAGGCTGCCCTGACGTCCTGCTATGCTGGGCCGTAAACATCATTCCTGTCCTGCCTGGCTGTTTGCCCACGCTTAGGGCTGCTGATTGCATTCTCCAGATCTCGGATTAACACTTGATTACAACATATGATTGCACTGTTGATTATTGACAGATCTGTAAACGAAACTATCGAGATTGACATCGTTTATATTAAATCAATGAGCTTTTCCGGTGTTACATTAACACTTTGTTAAGCAGTTAAGTATATCTTGCAAATGCCTTTTAGGCCTGTCAGCTACTCAGCATTCGCGAGTTCGATTGACACAGACACTGGCCATTGCTGCATACCGCACATTACCTCTGTCGTGCCAGCGGGAGTGTTGTGCAGCAAGATGAGTGCTGCAGCTGTGCTGGCCAGGAGTGTATCAGGCTGTGTCGCAATGGCTGCTGTAGATGCAACACTGCCAGCAGTCTAGTGTAAGCTCCAGTGCAGACTTTTTCACCGCCTAGCACTGTTCTCGGCAACGACACAGATGCTGGGCACTGCAGAACAGCATGATGGGCACAATGTTGCAGTCCAGTGGCATAGCGGTCATATCACTGGACTGCAACAAAAGGTGGGGAACGCTCACAAAGCAATAATGTATCCTGCTTGGAAATCATCCAAGAACAGGCCGTTCTCTTGGATGATGCTGGCCATGCTAGCATGATAACAGCTCCACTGTTAGACTGGGTGCACAACAAACTGCATGCTGGCTGTGGACAGAGCTAAAATACAGCTGCAACTAGTCATGGTGACAACTGAACAGTAAAGTAAACTTAAATTACACAAACACGTACAAGTACAGTCTACATTGCATGTACACCTTGTCGGCATGGATGCATTCGGTTCTCAGCTTGATTATGATGTACACTGTAAGACAAGATCAATACTAACCGGCTTTGAGTTAATCACACATTTTCAAATTAGCACTTAATCACAACAGCATAATTTTCTGTGATCTCTGGTTTAATCCATGCTTCATTGTAATTCAGCCCAACCCACGCTGCTGACATCGGAGGGCTACGTACAATTTTCGAGACTCTGAAATGACATTCTAGCCGGGTCTTGAAAGCATCTGCTCCCGGGGCAGGCTGCTTCGCACACATTGACAGCGGTGAGACGCGAAGGCATTGTGATGTGCCGTGTGTGAAGGGATGGGCAGCAGCCCAACAAGCGATTCGCAGTCAGGGGCCACACTGATCACTGGAGCAGCTGTACATACCCATGCATTGCCCACAAGCAGCCGCCAACACGCCAATCCATGATACACAGTAGTGGCCACGTGACACGTCTCAGGCCTCACACGATGTACTACTACTCGCATGCTGTGCCACACTCCGCTAGCCGCGGGCGTGTCGCCCCACGCTCTTAGCCGCGATGGCTCATCACGCAAGAGCCTTCAGCAAGGCTACGCCGCGAGCTTTACACATCCTCTTCACACAGTACACACGCACACTCTTCCTTCCTCTCTCTATATGCAGTACACGACTCACTATGTGTACACAGTCAAGCCCACCACCCTCCGCGCGTCCAGCTGCCGGCCAGACGCAGGCGTGGTTCTGGCACCGCCACTATATCGCGGCCCAGCATGCCCCCAGGCAGGGATACTTGCCCAAGTCCATGGAAGTACTTGCCTCGGCAATACTCTGCCAGTGGGCAATACGCCTGGCGTCTCACACAACTACAGCTCAGCACCAAAAGCGTGTGGTGCAGTCAGCAGAAACATGCCGCCGCTCAGCCTTGCCTTGCATGCCCCAGATGCATGAGCAGCGCACGAGCCGTGCTGCAGTCCCTGCAGTGCTACCTACCTCTCCAACCCAGCCTTGGGAACCATTCCGTTGCAGCCTCCAGGAGCAACACCTCCTGCCATCGCCTCTGCCCTGAGGCCACGCCCACCCTAACTGGGCAACTAAGCTGCCTCGTACAAATGCCTCCACCTAACAGCCTCGCCGTTGCAACACCGCCTCATGCCCCAGCCTCAGGCAGGCACGCATGCATATGCCGTCGCAACACAGCCGTTGCAACACAGCCTCTCTGCCGCTCTGCAGAACAACCTCATCGCTACCTCGTCCGGCTCATTTGCCACTTTGTAACAACCCCTTCGCACCCACAGGGTTACCGGTTCCGCGGTCGCACGCCGGGGGCAAGCAATACCCAAAAAAAATCGCCTAACACAGGCTCGCACCGCAAAGGGGCCAGATCCCCGGCTACAGCCCTCCGGGCTCGTCGGTGCGCTGCGGCTCGTCAGCGGCAGCCGCCGGCGGACCCTCCGCCTCAGGGTCCGTGGCGCGCGGCGACACGGCGGCGGTGTGCAGGAGGTCCACGTTGTTGCCGAGCCAGGCCTGTGCGACGAGGGGTTCGAGCACGGCGGAGCGTGGCAGTGCGCCGGCGTCGTGTATGAAGCTCAGCAGCAGCTCCGCGGCGTCGTACGTCGACGCCCCCGGCACCGTCGGCAGCGGGCCGTCCCTCGCGTCATCGTGGTTCTGCACAGCCAAGGGGTGTTAGATGACACGTACGCTACGCACGCTGCGTGAGAGCGATGCGTGGGACGGGGGGTGTATGCATGCTCAGGGCGGCAGGGTGCCGGGTGCACCGCGTGCAACGTCGCGCCTCACAGAACAAGAGGACCCCCTGGCGTAGTGGTCGAGGGGGATGCAGCACTGGGAGGTGTGGTGTAACGGACAAACGCACGTGAGCTGGAACGTGCTGTACTATCTGAGGTAGAAAATGCACGGGTTGATGCCAGATGACATGACGATCACGGACCAATGTGCCATGTTTTGACCTTGCACAAGGGCCTCATCAGATGTCTACGTGAACCATGCAATCAACATCAAAGGTGATGCTGGCACGCATGCATATGGCGGAAATGCAAGAGGCGCACCAGGAACTCGACCCTCTCCCACGGCAGCGGCTCGCCAAACGCGCCAGAGCCGCCTTCCGAACCGGGCCGCATAAAATCTGCAACCACCCGCTGCACCTTGTCCGCGACGCCGCCCTGCACATCTTCGTCAACTGCATCTCCCGCCGTGGCGGCGTCGCCGCCACCCTCCTGCGGCAGCGGCAGAGGCTGCAGCAGCAGCAGCGGCGACATGGTGCGCTGCCGCGCCGCGCTGCGCGCGACGAGCCGCGCCAGGAGCGGCGGCAGCCCCTCGCACCCGGCCACAGCCGCCGCCGCCTTGCCCTGCTGCACAGCCATCGCAAGCAACAACCGCACCACCTTCCCGACGACCGCCTGCCGGTCCACTGTCGTGCCGGCCGCCACCGTGCTCCGGAACATGCCGTGCTCCGCGGCCGAGAGGCCGTCACCCGATGCACTCCGCGTCCGCCGCCGCCGCACCGGCACCCCCGAGCGGTCCACGACCACGAACCGGCTACCCGCGCCGTTCTCGCCGCCGTCCGTCGCGGCCGCGCCGCCGCGCACGTGGCGGCGGTCCACGCCAGCAGAGGCGCGCCGCGCCGCGGCTGCGGCGCGGCGCAGCGTGTAGTGCGGCTCGAGGTGCACGAGCGCCTCGAGGATCGCGACGAGGCCACGGAGGGCCCCCGCCTCCGCGAGGCCCTCCAGAGTGGCCGGGGAGCGGCGGAGGAGGTAGAGGATGTCCACGGCCTCAGCGCGCTCCGGAAGGTCTGGGGCGCGGAGGACCTTGAGCAGCGCGGGCACGCACTCGAGGCGCTCGAGCGCGGTCGCGGCGGCTACAGGGGACGCCTCGATGAGCAGCGCGAGCATGCGCGCGCAGCGCTTGCGCGTGTGGCTGTCGGAGGAGGAGAGCGCAAAGACGAGGTGGGGGACGGCGCCGGCGTGGAGTGCAGCGGCGGCGGCGTCGATGTGCGCGTGGACGAGGAGGGAGTGCAGCGCGGCGTGCGCGGAGCGCAGGTGTGCGCACGGCGTGTGGCAGCGCAGGAAGGCGACGAGCTCCCGCACTGCAGAGGCACACGCTGACGTCAGCCGAGGCGGGGTCAGTAAGCATACAGGCGCAGGGGGGGGCAACCGACCATTGGGGTCCTCGACAGGGTGTACCCAGGCGCTCACACAGCAACGTGGCAGGCAGGCAACCGTGTACTAGCCCATGTGCCGTGTGCATCAGACTCACATGGCAATCGATGTGGGCCGCATGGAGACAGCCATGGAGCCACATGCGCAGCTCTGGGAGGCCTCACGCATGTATACTGGCACAACTGGGAGCATGCTCGGACTCGCCTGCTGCACGTACTGGGCGCCGCAGCGCATGCTGAGGAGGGCACGGTGAGTGTCGGGCGGGGCGCACCGACTCCAGCGCGTACGAGCACGGCGCCCTGGCTGTTGCCCTCCGCCACGACGGCCATGACCACCGTCGACACGGCCGGCATGCATGCGCTGGGGGCATGCGCGATCATGCGCGCGATCGCCGCCGCGAGGCCGCCGCCGACGAGCGTGAACTGCGTCGCGGCGTTGAGCGAGAGGCGGGCGAGCGCGAGCGCGATCCCCGCCTGGCACTCCTGCAGCTCCGGGTCCTGCAGCAACACTCCACGCTCAATCCTCTGCCACAGAAATGCGCTATGATCCATGCAAGTGCATAGCCGCGTGTCGCTCAGGCGTGGCAAGGCCACCGCCAAGCCAGCAGACCAACTCATACTAGTCAGAGGATTGCCAGCGACAGGGTGCCTGGATGTCTTGAGTTGTGTTCGAGCCGCCGGCGGCGTCAAGATCAGTATCCGCACCGCCGCCGGCGCGACAATAAAACTTCCCTAACAAGACACGCCAAAGCATGCTCAGACGCCAGCGGCAGGAAGCCTCCTTGACCAAAACAAATGCGTTTCTGCTGACAGCCACAGTGAAGCAGAGCCATAAAGTACTGGGTTAGTTTCGGGTGGCGGGGGGCGGAGGAGGTGCACCTGCGAGCCGGCGTAGGTGGTGAGGGTGTTGCAGGTGCCGGAGGAGAGGAGGAGGGTGTGCGCGCTGGGGTGGCGCGCGAGCTCCGCGAGCGCCGCGGCCGCCGCCGCGCACTCGTCGCGGCCGCCGCACTCCAGCAGCCGCCGCAGGCCCGGCACGGCGCCGGCCTCGACGAAGCGCAGGAGCTCGTCGTCGCTGCGGTGCGCGAGCGTCGCGACGGCCGTCGCCGCGGAGTGCGCGACCGTCCTCACCGCCGTGCCCTCTGCATGCACACACGACACGCCAACTCAACACGATGCATTGCCATGTATGTTGGGTACAAGAGCCAAAAGTGCCAATTCAGCTGTGGGGCGCCCTATGCGCCCTGTGCGTGCTGTAATGTCGCCGTGTTGGTGGTGAAACTTGGGCATGTGGACTGCTACGGCAGTGCCCAGGGGACCCCGCAGGGGCCGGAAGGCACCGCACCAGAAACATGCGCAGGGACCGGGGCAGAAGCCGCAACACAACCAACGACTGGATGGCATGCACTCCGGCCGGCCCAGGCCCACCAGACCGCTGCTTGTGTGACGCTGGAACTGTACGACGCACGTCATGTCTAGGTGCAATCGGCGCCACCCAGGAGGGTTCGAGGGCGCGCGACACTGGCGGCGGCCTGTATCGTCATGCATGATTGTGGCAAATCTGAAACAGCTGCAGTGGGCGTGGTGGGAGGCGGAAGCGAACCGTGGTAAAAGACGGGCGTCAGCGGCGCGAGCAGGGCCTGGCAGGAAGGCGCCGAGGTGCCGCAGAAGCCGGCGTGCGCGAGCCCGGCGACGAGCGCGTCCCGCATGCTCACATCCACGCCCGTCGAGTCCGTGTCGATGCACGGCATGCATGCCGCGTCAGAGCCGATGGCCGCGACGGCGGTGAACGCGACGGAGCGCGTGAACGGCGCCGCGCGGCGCGACAGCAGACGCGCGCAGCACGCCGTGATCTCCTCGACGAGGGCAGGGGTGAGGAGTGGCGGGGGCTGCGCGGTGTCAGGGGAGGATCGGCGCGGCGTGCGGGGGGCCGTGGGGCGGGGGATGATGGAGGCCGGGGGGGAGGCAGTGTGGTGGAGGGGGGCCTCTGCGAGGGCGAGGTAGACGAGGAGGGCGGTGAGCGCGATGACGTCATCGCCACCTGACAGCCACCGCCGCAGCATCTGCAGGCATGCCGCGAACGTGACAGGCACACATCGTGCGGTTCACATCTCAAAGAGACGGGGACAGGCACGGCAAAATGCCATGGGCAGATGCATGGGCAGCTTGCACAGAGGCGGTGTAATGTGCTAGTGGTCGCGACGGTGCGGAGTTTGACTCTAGGCTGGCAGGTTGCGCAGAGTGTGTGTGGCGACAAGCGTACCTGCGGAATATTGTGCCCATGGAGGTGGCGCAGCATCGCCTCGTCTGCGGCTGCGGCGGCGCCAAGAGCGAGGGCGGCGGCGGAGCGCCGGCCGGCCCTGCGCACCTCCTCCTCCACCTCTGCCGCCCGCTGGCCGCTGCCAGCGTCTGGTAGCGCACTGCTGGACGAGAGAACGCCGGCGAGGGGCGTCGCGCGCGAGAGCGAGCTCCGCACGAGGCCGCACTTGGACAGGAACACCGACACTGCGGTCACCGCGGCCGCGTCGCTCTCCGAGTCGCGAAGGCTGTGGCTGGGGCACGGCGGCGCCGGCGGTGGCTCCGCCACCGCGGCCGCGGTGGCCGTCACCGCCGCCGGAGCGGCGCTCGGCGCGGCCGCAGCGCGCGGCGCCGTGCGCGGCACGGCACGCACGGCGGAGGCCGGTGCGTCGGAGACGCGAGTTGCGGCGGCTGCTAGGGACACGGCGGAGACCGCAGCCGACGTCGGTGGGGAGGTGGACGCGCGCAGGAAGGCCGACGTGCGGGCCGCCATCTTGCGGAGGACGGCAGGGGTGGGGGACTCGCCGGACGGGTCAGATGGCTCGGGACAGGGGATGTGGTCTTGCCTGCTGCTGGCCTCGCGCCCAGGGCTGCAGGGCGCCGGCTGGCGGCGAGGGGATTGGGGCTCGTACGCGCTGTCAGGCAGCTCGGTGACCACCGGGGCGGGGGGTGTGGTTGAGCTGAGGAGTTTGTCTCGCTCCCGCGCATGATCTTCCGCCACCGCCTGCGCGAACGCCGCGGCACTGGTAGCGACGTCGCCAGAGGTGTGGAGAGATTGTGCGGGGGATACGGGAGGTGGCAGGTCGGTGTGGAGGATGCCATGGACGGAGAAATTGTCGAGCTGGGCTTCTTCGCTCGCGGTGGATGGAGAGGAGTACATGAAATCGGGCTGTACTGCTTGGTAGCTCTGTTCTGTCGCTGCTGGGGTGCAGTGGTCGGCTCGGACTTCAGCGTTGACCAGGGAGACAAGCACATCAGTGAGCTGTTCTCTGGCACGAACTGGGAGTTGGCACCTGGCAGCTGGCGATGTGGCTAGCGATGCGAGTATGGCAGTTGCCATGTCTGCAGAGTCTGCATTTGCTGCTGTGGTGTCTGCTGCTAGAGAGTAGAGGAGGCCGATGGACTGCCCAGAGTGGGTGAGGTCTGCAGTGGTGGCCTCAGACCTGTGCAGCTTGATCAGGACTGAGTGCAGCGTGTGGATGTCCGGAGAGCTCGAGGTGAGCAACTGACGGAACGGGCTGCACATGACTCCGGGAGTCCGTGGTACTCTAGACTCACGTCCTGACGGTGCAGCTTGGCTGGTGTTGGCAGCCAAGCTTGGGACGACCCACTGCTCATCTGGGTCATGGCTGAATGCTTCATACTCTGAGGGAAGCGCGCTGGCTGAGAGATCAAGATTCCTCCGGCAATTCCTTGAGGCTGCTGGCTGGTCTATTGTCCGGCACGGAGACCTGCCGGGCGATCCGTGGCTCGGAACAGCATGTACACGTGCCGGCGAACTGTCCGCACACAGCCTCAAAGGCGCAGATATCATAGCCGCTATATCAGATATGGGTCGACTGCATGGCAACATGCAGTCAGGCAACACCATGAGCCAATTTTGTCAGCAGGACGCGTTGGATCTGAGGTGACATAAATTTGCACACATGCGGAAAAGCACAGATAAGGGTCCAGCCGTGGAATTTGTCCCCACATTTGGCAGGAAACATTGCTCACTAATTTATCTTGGAGTACAATTGCTCAGAGGATAACAGATCCAAGACGAATCCACTCAGATCGCAGTCGACCGACCGCGGCATCAATGGATAGAAGGCGCACCATCACACAGCCTGCAGGTTCGACTTGACGTATCAGCATCAATTTGATATTTTCATTGAGTGTAGCCACTGTATGATACGTGCTTTGTAAGTGTACTGACGCTGAAACCTCACACGGCGCAGCCTGTTCTTGTGTTGGACTATTACGCGCGGAACAGCTACAAGCACAAGTAGAAGTGGACGCTATACTGCCTTTCTGACCAAATGAGCGAGCAGCGCAAAGGCATGCGCTGATGTGAACCGACTTGCAGTTGCAGTGGCTGAAGTGCACAGCTGCAATCGCTGTGTGACTCGGCTATTGGTGACAAGGGAGTCAAGAATGGACCCGCCTCGGGTGGTAACGTGCAGGCTCCAATGAGCCAGCATCACAGCTGTAGGCATTGTTTGGATGATCGATGACGTTGCCGAAGAATTGCGCGAATCCATGTTCTGACATTTGCCTCTGATCACGAACTCACCGCAAGCAAACAGACACACTGCAGTCTGCCATTGGCTGTTTAGGATGATGAATGCTAATAGTTTGGCTTATTGGAGGCCTTGAGTAAATCTCACTAATCTGACTGGTTGCTGCCTTCGCAATATCACGCTGGCACCGTGGATCGCTGCAAGACATATCCTTGACGACAGTATTGCATCATGCTGCGGTGTACCACGCAATGAACATGCAGCTGTGGGCAGTCGGGTGTCTGTGGCACCGAGTTTGGCCTCCATTGTGCCGGACGTCGTCGCAGCCATATCAGTGACAGCTGCGCACATCTCGGGTGCGACCTGCGGACCGACGCTGGTCCTGTCTTGATGTACAAGAACCCAGAGCATCCACTCATCGACCATGTTGGCATCCACTGTGGTGCGTAGATATTTTCACGTTCATGTTTCATCTGACCTTCAACCCGGGGTCCCTGTGAAGTCCCCTGTCACAACTCTGAGAACTGGTACTCGATCATTCACGATTGGATTCTTGTGACGCTCTCTTGCCATGATGCACCTCTGCACCCCCTTCAGTAGTGTTCCGCCGTCATGCACTCTGGAGCTACACCGATCTTTCCAGATACAAAAGTGCACTTGATCCAGGCACACGCGTTTCTGCGCGCGCGCGTCTCGTTTGCAAACATATCAGAGTCCGGATCTTTCCTTTTTGGCTGTGTTCGTAACCGGGCTTGATTATGCGAACTGTTGGTCGTCGAACGTGCAAACACGTGAGTGAACGCTCATGGCACTGGACCTGGCCAAAACGTTGGCTGGTCGTTCGAGTACATTATTTGAAGTGGATATGTATCACGTGCATGGTTCTTCCTGCCAGGAGCTGACACCGAGCTGTACGTCTCGCTGATGCTCGTCACGTCTGCATCTGTGGCCTTTCTATGGCCCCGATTCAGCTGTCCACGTAGCCATGGATGCGGTAAGGTAATGACCAAGCACCGTGTTGGGATGTTCATCTGGTAGCATTGTCGATTGGGCAGATTACCGCGTATCTGGCCATGCCTTTGAGCAGGTCCACGCAGCGCCAGGTGCTTGTGCCGATGGGGCTTCTGTTCCCGAAAACCATGTGCGAGGCACCTATTATAAATGTCTGGTACATCCATTCAGATGTGAACCCATTCAGATGCGAGATGGGCCACTGTCGAAGCTGGTCAACTTGTCAGTCAATGTGGTACACATAGTTGTCTTCATGCGGAAGGATTTCGAATCTCATTCCAGGCTCACAATCCCAAACAAGCATCCTAGCGGCCGGTGACATGTTCGCTGTGCCTTTGCACCATTGTCCTGTCGATTCGGCCTTTGTGTGCTCAGGCGGATCAGTACTTGCACGAGGCTTGCAACTGAGGTTCCTCTACGCAGAGCTCCACTGGTGGCTGCATGCCAATTGCCATATCTCCGGAGGGTGTGTCTGCTCCTCCGTGGTGCTGCGCGGAATAGAGCGAGCCAGCCACAATGACGCACGGGCTTGACAGTTGCTGGCTTGACGTTGTGGCAGCACCAACACTGTCGAGCATGCTGTTGCCCCAGCTAATTGGCTTGACGTTGTGGCCCATCGAGGAGAGCATGCTCATCCGCAGCCCAGGTACAGACCCTCAGGGGGGTCTCAAGCATCAATCTTTGTCTGCCTGCACTGTGCCACCTTCATGGATGCAGCTGGTGGCAGCAGAACACACACGATCGTCAGGTTGCGTGGCATTGGCGGTCTGGGTTCCTTTCGGGCTTGGAGCTGTGCTGAGATGGTGGAGGAACCGCGCTTCCTGCTTCTTGCGGTCACCGCGGTGCCGTCTACCTCACTAGCCCGCATGTGCGGCACAAAGCCCAGAAGTTTCGGCTTTGGAAACTCCCTGGCATGTCAAACACCTATGCCTTGCTGCTGACAGGCTTGTAGGCACGGCCCCCAAATCATCGGACCCCGCTGACGTGGACGGCGCCTGAGACAGTATTTGCTGGAGGTATGCCAGCTGCACTGGGCTCATCAGTGTCCCTCCTGGGCAGGGGAGGGGCCGGATATGGAGACGCAGCCGGAGTGGCGGCGGCGGGGGCCGTGAGCGATGCCGTTGATGCACCCGGCGGGCGCGCCGCCATTGTCTCGGGCCCGGCCCGGGCCAAAGCCGGAACACATGCTCAGGCAAGGAACCTTCCGTGATGCACGAGCTGCTCAGAGGCCTTCCCTGAGTAGCCTCGCACGGGGCGTGCGCACTGCAATGGCAGCTGCTGGCACAACAGCCATACACTCCACCATGCACATGCAGGGACGCGCGAACTCCATTACTGATTTCTGCACTTCCCATCGCATGTTGAGCAGCACTTCGAATGTGAGTACAGCTATCGCGCTTGCACATGCTGGGGCTACCATGACCGTGAATCGCTTGCATGGCAGCTTGAACAGCTGAAGCTACTGGCCCGGCCGACTCGGCCGCTGACGCGGCATGCATTGGTATATGCCGGGGTGGGATGCCGCCCCCGGTTCCGCGCCGGTGCTGTGTTTATATATGCAGTGAGAATCGGGGTTGCAGTGTGAGGCTGTGCACATGGGACCATGATAACACAGCGCAGCATGAGTAGCGTGAGCGAACGTAGCAGCAGCAGGGGTGCTGCGACATGCGTTGGGCAGCAGATTTGGCGCCGCGCAAGTGTGGTTCAGAGACGGTGTCGGAACGGAAGGTAGCACCATGGGATCCGCTGAGTTTACACTTCACAGCACCACAAAACCAAACGAGATGCTAAGGAACTCTTCGCCACAAACACGTTGATACCAAATTGCAACAGATCAGCCCGCTCAACATTGTGTGTGGCGTCACTGTGGTGGCTGTTGGGTGACAAGGACAAAGTAAGCAAGGCAGGTAGCACCGCGAGCAACAACCAGGGGAATCGCACACCACGCAACAAGACACACGCAGCACACCAACACACGCAACTTCATCACCCGCGCCGGCCACAGCCACACAGCCACACTGTGGTGGCTGTGGTGTGGAGCGTCCCTATATTGCGGGGCTGCGCATATCGTCAGGCGCTACCTGCTTGACCGACTTGGCCTGGCCACGCTTGTGGCCCTCTCATCCGCATGACACTGATGTACAGGTTCACTTGTTGTACACCTTCACACATACATTCTTTGCATGAGACGCATGGTCGCTTGGGACGGCCTGCCATGAATCACTTGAATCGGCTGGCGGAGGTTGCGTCTCGGTGTGGCAAGGTGGACCGTGCTTTGTTTGTGACGAATGCTCTGCGCCGGTTGAGTGTGGCGTTGTGCAAGGGGAATGCTCTTGTGCTCCGTGCGGGGCTTCGATCTTTGGCTGGCATCACCGGCCGAGCTGTGGTACGTGCTCGTGCCCGGCCTAGTGCCATGACTGCGTGAGTGGATTTGCGTGTGTATTCCTGGCAACGGCTCGCTTCCCGGCCTCTGTCCTTTGTAACTACATTCTTTGCCCACGCAGATTAAGCATTCTAGTCCTGAGGGGATGTGCAGTGCAGTGGCCTATGCATTTGTGCACCTGAACCTTTTCCTATGGGTGGACTGTCAAACGCACACTGGATCGCTTACCTTCCTCGCTTGCTTGACGGCCAACTCCCCACATTGGTCGTGCCTGATGAGCCGCTGGATGGGGCAGGCTTCCACTTTCGAGACTAAAAGCTGCTACGTACTCATGCATGAGCCGTGGATTGAACACGGGACCTTATGATTACAAGTCACACGCTCTACCACTGAGCTACACATGCAACTATGCCCTATGCGCCTTCCGAGATTGGATATATTTGTGGTGTATAAACATTGGTTCATACATGACACAGGTTCCCTGGACACATGCTTTGGAAACTGACGCCTCTTCCGAAGATTCAAGGTCTGCCGTCCCCTGTACAGAGCACAGACTCCAAACACGCCAATCAGCTACCCCACCTGTGCGATTCGTGTACCCTTGGCTTCTCTCCACCCACAAGCGACCAGACAATGACACCGGCATTTCGACTGAACCAGAATGTTTCTGCTGCACAGGCCGCCTGCACATCACGCCACTGCAGGCTGCGCCAGTGCCAGTCCGTACCTCCTCAGTGTCCCCTCAGTCTGCTCACGGGCACTACCATCCCGGAGGATCCTGTAGACACCGCCACCAGCCGGCTGCAGGTCAACAATCGTGGACCCCGCGCGGTCGCCATCGATCCGGCCCCCATCAAACACCGCATCCACCTCACCCCACAGCTCCTCAAACTCCGCGACCTCAACCGTCGACGGCGTCCCACTACGATTCGCCGAGGTGAGCACCACCGGCGCGCCCGCCCCACACACAACATCCCTAACGAACCCACTATCAGGCACCCGCACTGCAATCCCAGACAGCCCGGGGTTCAGCTGCGGCGACAGCGGAGCATCGGCACGGCGGGCGACCACGACCGTCACCGGCCCCGGCAGCAGCGCGGCTAGCAGCCCTGGCGGCACGGCGCTGCAGTCGCCACACACCGCGACGTCGGCAACCGACGCAACGCACACTGCCAGCGGCACATTCGCTGCCCGGCCTTTAATCTCGTAGATGCGGTCGATGCCGCCGTCGCAGTGCCCGAGGGCCGCGAGGCCGTACAGCGTGTCTGTTGGCACCGCGACCACGCCCCCAGCATGCAGCGCCGCCACAGCCACCGGCATGCTCGCGGCCGTTGCAGGGTGCACATTACCGGCCGCCACCGATGGCCTATACTCGGCCGACGGAGTGGTACCAGGTACAGCAGCACAGCTACCCGCGGCCGCATCACCGCTTCTGCTGCCAATCCCCTCTTCAGCCCCGGCCCCGGCGGCTCCCCCCTCGCCCCCAGCTGCAACGAGCTCCACATCCGCCATGACTGGGAGGTGGTCAGAGGGATTGACTCCATCCGGCACGTATGCGCGGAGCTGCGCAGGGGTGGGCAGTGGGAATGCGTGCACCGGCCGCACCCTCCCTTCCTCGCACCAGATGTAATCCAGTAGCCCCTTGTACCCTGGAACGTAATTCGAAACAGTGTCCATCTCTAGCGCGTGGGTGCTGCGGAAGCTGCTGGGCAGCTGCAGGTCGACCCCCGTCACCTCCACCAGCGGCACCGCAACTGCGCCGTCTCGAGCCGCGGTGCCGCCGTCTGCGTCATCACCCGGGGCGGCCTGTTCGCCTCGGCCGTTGCCGAATGAGAAGTGCGCCCCTGCCTCCCAGTCCCAGTGTGTGGCTGGCAGCCGCCCGGATCGCAGCAGCTCGACCGTCCCCGGCACCCCATCATTCAAGTCACTGTTGAGGTCACCACAGAAGATGACGGCAGGGGTTGCGCCGCCATCGGCGGCGCCGCTGCAGCCGCACTCCGCCGCGAGATCGAAGGCCTCCATGACGATCGTATCCACGTGCATGGTGCGGATGTGTGCGGCGTTGCTGTGAAAGAAGAGGTGGGTGTTGGCGACGACGAGGGGAGGTGCCTGCGCGGAGGCCGGGCAGAGGCGGCTGCCGGGCCGCGGCTGCAAGGCGAGGGCCTGCGCGATGGTGGAGACGCGCTGGAGCGCCTCGGTGAGGTGGGGCGAGGCGTCGAGCAGGGGCTGGAAGTGGCTGAGGTGCGCAGGGAGGGGTGCGTCGAAACGCTCGGGAAGCTCGACACGGCGCCTGCGGCAAGGACGCGGGTGGATCAAAGGTGTTTGTGCTGGCGGGAACGGATGGTTGTGGTCGTGTGGCGGTGGTGCGAAGGGGGTAGTGTGCCGCCGCGATACATGCAGCGGCCCGTGGGACATTTCGCACCAGGACGACCGCAGATGGAGACCCAGACACCGTGCCAGGCGTGGTGTGCTTGTGTTGTGTATGGTGTGAGTATGCATGTGGCAATATGCCACATGCAGCCAGGAAATTTGCACGAGGCTATGTTTCACCGCATGCTCATGTGGACACCACAGGAGAGTCTCGCACTACACATGCAGCGCCGTTACGCAGACAATGGCATGCATGATGTGTGACCCCTAGCAGAACCAGCATCAAAGCAGCCACCAGGATGCTGGACCCCATACTGGGTCACAGGCAGTCGACCAGTGCCATGGAATGTCGACACAAGATCATCGCAGGCGCGACCGTGGACACCATGGCCGAGGCGGCCACAGCATGCAGCGAGGATATCATTCAAGCACGTGGCGCGCCCTGGACACTATGACGCGACCGTGGCATGCAGCGAGTCCTGACTCCAATAAACACATCAGAGGACACTGCACCCATGCACACACGAGCTCGGCAGAGGAACACCAGCGAGTAGCACTGGCGACAGCCAGGTGGACCCCCAATCCCCTCACAGCGCATGCCATGCATGCGAAGGCCTCAGCCGGGCATGGCAAGTATGCTCAGTGCAGCCGGGTCAGTTTAGACCGTATACCAGTGGCCGGTCGCACAGGTCGTCAGGCACCGCACCTGCCGACCGCAGTGAGCAGGCTGTCCCGGTAGAAGATGGCGGAGCCCTCCGAGACCTTGCCGGCCTTGTTGTCAAACACGCCAGAGTAGCCCTCGCGTTTCAGCAGCGGCGCCAGGTACAGGTCAAACACCTTCGCGTCGACCTCCTGCAGGCAGATGACGTCCGCGGCGCTGTGCACCAGCTGCTTCCAGACGAGCTGCTTGCGGTAGTGGATGTCCAGCCAGGGCCCCGGGACGTGCTTGAAGAGGACGTTCTTCGCAAAGTCCTGGCTCGCGTACTGGTCTGCGAGGATGTTGTACGTCATGATGCGGACGTTGCTGCCGGTGGCGGGCTGCAGAGGTGCTGGGAAGGTGCCGAGAGGCTCCGCCAACGGCAACTCGACGGGCTCTGCAGCACGGCACAGCAGGTGTCCAGCTCAGCATTTGGACGCTGCCAGAACTCATCTGTGCGGCATCCATTGCCACTGCAGTTTGTTATTGACTTGCTTGAGCATACAGAGCACAGTGGCTGTAAGCATTCTTTCAGTGCAGACATGAGCATCGTGGCTACAAATGTTTCTTTTGAGGCTGGCATGAGCACAGTGGCTTCAGGGCCATGTATCAGTGCAGGCACACTGCCAGGCCATGGACATCACAGCATAGCAGCACCGGGAATTGCAGGCAGGATGCTCTCGCTGTGCCGTGTACATCATTATTTTCAGCATAGACATCCATGTAACATGTTGTGCTGCCTGGACGGGCAGGACAGCACGGGCATTGCCAGTGGCTCATCCGAACGTCCCTTCTGCAGCGGCAGTTCTGGGGGGGCTCAGGCAGGCAGGCATGATTCGTGAGCACACCTGTAGTGGCCTCTAATACATCGCCACGGTGAATGCCTGATGCAGAAGTGGCTGTTGGTGTGCATGTGACTCGCAGACAGCAACCGGCATCTGCGTCCACAGGCACGTACACACGCTCTGTGCAGTCTAGCACCACTGATGAAGCCTTCGAGCCATTGTCCTTCTGCAGGCGCTCCCATAGCCATTCACAGTCCCCTTCTGCTGCATACTGCACCACTGGAAGCGGGATCACAGGATACGAGACCATCGGGCGAGGATGGACATCCAAAGATGTCACCGTCGGTGGATTGATCTCAATCTCGAAGACCTCGCTACCAACGCGAAGTGCCGCCGGGGATCTCCAGGCTTCACTGTTCGGTGTACCAGCAGGCACATCTGCTGTGGAGGATGAGCTCTGGAGGAGCTGGATGCAAACATCTGGTGGCGAGGGATCATCTTCCAGCTGACCCTTGCCTTTCTTCCGTTTCTTCTGCTTCTTGCCTGCAGCAGTGCTGATGTTGATCAGCAACATTGGTTACGGGAGCATGTATTGGAGCGCTGCTTGTCTGCCAGGTTCAGAGCAGGCCATGTGGGCAGCAGCTCACCATCAGCAGCTCACCTCCAAGGCTTGCCTGCAGTCGGGCAAGAGATTTTTCAACAGGCTCAGTGGGATCCCTGTTGAGAGTCTTGTTCGTTGTAGGCGTCTCAACGCTGATCAGCATGCTCTCCGAGCCACCAGGCCAACGCACGACCACCTGCAACGTTGCTGATGATTATCCAATGGCAATGCACGCATTAATTATGCGTTAGTTCCACAACTAAGAAAGGCAAGTCGTACCTTGGATTGCGCCTGTCCGGTGGCAGAGCATGCTGCCCGCATTGTAAGCGCCCGTGACGAGCGCCCAGCGCTGAAGAACGGAGCCGATCCTCCACCAATTCGAGGAACCTTACAGCAAGCCTTTGAAAGAGTCTGGTACATGTGATGTTCACTTGAAGGGAGTTGCTGGGCGCATGCAGTGGCCGTCCTTCGCACTACAAACACCTGCGATCCGCTGATGAACTAAGACGCGAACAGCTAAGGTCACAAAGCAGTGTTTCTGAAACGCTTGCTGTCCACCGGCTCCGAACTCAATGCGAGGCCTGAGTGATCAATGGCGTGGCCCGTGGCCACACGGCAACTGGATACTGACGCGCAGTGGGTAGATGTTTACGTCTATGCAACGAACGGATATATTGATTAAAGGCTAAAAGAAATCACATCCAGGCTGCCTGATCAAGCTGGACTGAAGCATTGTGATCGGGAACACGTTCGATGTAGACACACGTCAGCTGTTTCGGCTCTCCTCGCTAGAATTTCCACATGCTTCCATACGGCGTTCTCAATTACAAGCGTTTCTTTTGAATGCTTCTTCGTTCCCGTTCAACGTGCGCTAGCGCGCTTGCACGCATAGCCTTGGGGCCTAGCTTTCTGCAGTGCACCCAGGCGTTCTCCACTGACTCCGACACAGTTGACTTCGGTGCGAACCCTCGCATTGGACTATATCCAGAAGGGTGAGGCACGAGATGCTCATGGACGCCATTCGAAAGTGAATCTGAGTACGTGTGGATCTTGTGCTTTGCAGGTTACAAGGACGTGCCAAGGTCAGAAAAGGAATCCCTTGTGAGGAAGGTGTTTGACAACGTGGCACCACAGTATGATGTTATGAATGATGTCATGAGTGGAGGACTGCATCGCTTGTGGAAGGACAAGTTCGTGTCAATGCTGGGCCCTCCGCCTGGCATTCAACACCTGGACGTTGCTGGCGGCACTGGGGACATTGCCTTCCGGGTCCTCCGTGAAATGCGAGCATCTTCATCCTCGTCAGGAACCGTTCACGTCTTAGACATCAACGAAGCAATGCTGCGGGAGGGCCAGAAGCGGGCAGACAAGAAGGGGCTGTCCGGTGTGCCTTGCTGACAAATGCCTACCTTTCCCATCGCACCGCGCTCCATGTCATGTGTCAGATTTTCCGCAAACCGAGAACGCTGATGTGACTGTAGATTCTGTGTCATGATGGCAAGTTACGCTTCCGTCAATCTGAGAGTCAACTCAGCATACACCACCTGCACCACACCTGCCAGCTACACACACATCAAACATTCCTGCTGTGGATGCGTGTCCCGCTTAAGGTATGGCTACCGAGCTGATGAGATATCCATCGCCGATGCAAGCCGATGCCACAGGCTGATGTGCTGCTGATCAGCCCGCACCCGCCCGCACCCGCCTGCAGGGCCCTGGCTCAAGTGGGTGGCCGCCTCAGCAGAAGAGCTCCCCTTCGACTCGGACACCTTTGACTCGTACACCGTCGCGTTCGGCATCCGCAACGTGACGAACCGGGGCGCGGCGCTGAGCGAGGCGTTCCGGGTGCTCAAGCGGGGCGGCCGCTTCATGTGCCTCGAGTTCTCGCCAGTGGAGACCCCGGTCCTGAAGGAGGTGTACGATGCGTACTCCTCCACCGTGATCCCAACCATGGGCCAGGTCATCGCGAATGACAGCGAGAGCTACAGGTGAGACCACGGCCCCGCCCCCTCGCACGCATCTGTGCTACCTCAGAACTCAAAGCCCATGCACCAGCCTGTGCTAGACTCAGTACACAAATTACAAGTAGTGACAAGAGCCGGGGCGATCGCATGAAGGAGCTCCAAACCGTAGCACAAGGCCCCGTGGATTGAAGGCTGTTGACTGCGTTGCCTTGTAGCCATTGCAGTCGGTGTTTTCTTCCGCATCTGATCTCCTTGACTCATTCCTTGACACGTTGTGCACTAGGCTGGTGCATGTGTTGTGATTGCGCACTGTTGTTGAGGGACTGTTCTGTATGTTGAATACTGGAGGTGGTTCTCTGTGGCAGTCCAGTGGTGTAGCGGCCATATCACTGGATTGCCACAAGCTCATTGGACTGCCACCGGCTGTGCATGCTGTTCATTCTCTTGTCTCGCTGCATGACCTGCCTCTGACCCATGACACAGTTCACCGGAAATTCTCACCAGGTGCACGTGATCGTGGCCAGCAAGCCTGGGCATGATGCATGTCTCACATGCATCTGTGAGCAGCTCTGTCGCAGGAGCGTGTTGCATTCAGAGCCAGAGCAATCGAGAGGTGACAGTGTGAGTCTGGAGGTGCCTGGGCACCACATGGGCCAGCGTGTCGGCAGTGCCAGCCCCTGCATAGAGGTGCCCGGTGAAGGGGGGTACACCACAGCAAACAGCTGCACATGAGGCACTGCACTGCGCAGTGTTGGGTCGCTTTGCAGCATTTTCATGACTGCCACCCAAAAAATAGACCTGGATATGCGGAATTGTTCTATGTGTTCGGGCCCCAAGACCCAACACTGGCACTGAGGCCCCCGCTGTGTGCAGGTACCTGGTGGAGTCGATACGCAAGTTCCCGGATGCCGTGTCGTTTGCGGAGCAAGTCCAGGCTGCCGGCTTCCGGTTTGTGGATTACGAATCCCTGTCTGGAGGCGTGGTGGCCATTCACTCCGGATTCAAGCTGTAGAACCTGTCGGTCAGTCAGTCAAGATACAGGATCGCCATCTCCGGCAAGTGTGCTTGTGTTTGCAGTTTCGGCAGCGAATTCTGGGGGGCCATGTTTGCACATTGATTGTCTGACGTCGGCTTGAGAGGGTGACAGGATCCCCTGTCTGAGGCAGGCGCGGTGTGCCTGATTACAGCATCCAAGCACCCCAGCGCAGATGCAATGTGTCCTGGCAACAGAGGCAATGTGTCCTGGCAAGAGAGTCCCGGTGTAGGCGTATGCTAGACCCAGGAGCAGGGCACAGAACTTGTGATAAACATGTGGCTTTGGGCCCACGGCAACGGTCCCTGCACCCATGCACCAGCCGCCTCCAGTTGGCCTTCATTCAGTTGCACACGGTGTCACAAGGCCAGAGCCAGAGAGGCATGTAGCATCGCAGGGCACTGTGTCACAAGGCCACAGCTGCCATGTGGCTTGTCCTATAATTGCAGGTACTGCGAGATACTGAGCACCCACTGTGAGGGGACGCAAGGGGGGCCGCTAGGGTCAAGCTGCCGCTCAAGCGGCGATCTTGGAGACGTGGCCACATGTGCCGGCTGATAACATGGTGACGTCAGTGGTGTGCTTGGCGGGCTGGTATGAGTCATCTGTACCTGACATTTCGGCCAGCCTATCACACCAGTGGGCACCACAGTTTTGACTCAGATTCGGATGTAAGCACAGACACGTGCATGTCGTAAATTTGCTTCAGTGTGTGGCTTTGATGCCTCAGCTGAGCTCAGTCGGTCCCGGTTTTCGTGCTTGCCAACGGCCCTCTGCGATGGCTGTTCGATCACCCCTAAGTACGTATATTTACAAACATACCTTGGTTGTGCACGGCCATGAATGGGCCTGAGTCAGTGCACAATGTATACTTCAGACATGCGGCATGTGCGCGTTCACACCAATGGCACAATCCTGCATGAGTGCAACGGTGGACTACAGCTTGGCCGCAGAACAGCTCATCAAGGTTTCAGGTCTCAAGTTCATGCTGCAGTCTGTGTCGACATTGTGCACAAGGAGGTCCACCAATGCTGCTGTGAATGCAAAGGTGCAAGCTGTGCACAGCTGATTGTATCTCTCCTGAGATATCTCCAGCCCTGAGGGCCTTATCTGCATTTAAGCATTTTTTACAGAGTGCAACGACTAATGAAGGATCAGACTAATCTTCACCAAAAAAAAGAGAGCTTGGCAAGTGCAGGTGCTTGCTATTGTGCACTGCCCAACTCGTCCCGGCCATTTTCCCTTTTTTTTTGCCAGTGGCTGTTATGCCTCAGCAATCTCTGGCCAGGCACAGGCAAGGTGGAGGCAGGAAGGCTGCCGTGATTGTGAGCCATTGCAAAGTCATGTGGCGGTCGTGGGGCACAAATGGCGCATGCTGAAACTTTGAGCTGCCACGGTTGAACTGAATCTTGCCTCGAGTAGTGTATACTCATGCATGCGTGCATGTGGCAGTCCTGGAAATGCAGACTTGCCTTTTTTCACACCCCATCCCGACTTCATCCAGTGAGACATGGTACAGTGCCACACATGTAGACTGCAGGTAAAGCTGGAGCGTTGGTGGTAAAGAAAAGTGAATCTGAATTTCCTGAGCCGCATCCCACTGGAAATTGATGGTCGTGTGCTTCCGACGCTCGTCGTCGTCGTGGTCGAGGTGCTGGCCGCGGTGCCGCCTCTGCCCTTGTGACACCATGACGAAGTCGGAGGGGCAAGGGCATGGGTCAGCGTGGCCCAAGTGGCCACCAGCGTAATCACTTGCCAAGTGCTCGGGCCATTGTATGGCAGATCTAGCTGGAGCATCAACTCCCAAGCAGCCAACAATCGGCCTCCACACGTGGCCCAAGTGGTCACCAGTGCCCCCTCACGTGCATGCTGGCAGCTGCAGCCTGTGATTCAGTGGCCTCCAGAGACATAGCCGGGGGAAGAGAGACAGGGGGTTTGCTCGAAGGCCCGTTAACGTTGTCATTGACAACGTTGTCATTGGCGGCCGCGCCGACTCTGTGGCTGGGGACCAGATGCACCAGGAAGGCCTTGAATGCACACACGCCCACCTCCGACAGTTCTGCCGATACGTCTTTGCCGCCTGCACATGCGCATGTGCTGGCCGTGCTGTTGGTGTGGTGCTGGTTGCTGTGGTAGTGGAGGGCCTGCGGCTCACAGCTGGCGGGCCTGCAGCGCTGCCCTGTGGCAATCCACCGCCATGACCGCCACACCACTGGTTGCAGCATGACACGATTCAGTCGGTTCCCGCCGTGTGACTGGAATTTGACAAACCTGCTGGGCGCTGAGCTGAGCTGTGTGTGTGTGTGTGTGTGTGTGTGTGTGTGTGTGTGTGTGTGTGTGTGTGTGTGTGTGTGTGTGTGTGTGTGTGTGTGTGTGTGTGTGTGTGTGTGTGTGTGTGTGTGTGTGTGTGTGTGTGTGTGTGTGTGTGTGTGTGTGTGTGTGTGTGTGTGTGTGTGTGTGGTGTGTGTGTGTGTGTGTGTGTGTGTGTGTGTGTGTGTGTGTGTGTGTGTGTGTGTGTGTGTGTGTGTGTGTGTGTGTGTGTGTGTGTGTGTGTGTGTGTGTGTGTGTGTGTGTGTGTGTGTGTGTGTGTGTGTGTGTGTGTGTGTGTGTGTGTGTGTGTGTGTGTGTGTGTGTGTGTGTGTGTGTGTGTGTGTGTGTGTGTGTGTGTGTGTGTGTGTGTGTGTGTGTGTGTGTGTGTGTGTGTGTGTGTGTGTGTGTGTGTGTGTGTGTGTGTGTGTGTGTGTGTGTGTGTGTGTGTGTGTGTGTGTGTGTGTGTGTGTGTGTGTGTGTTTTCGTGCTGCCATGCCTGCAGTGCCTGTAGCCTTCCGTGTGGCAATCTGGATCGCCACGATCCGGTGTTAAGGCTAGGCCCCGGCACAGCCGATGATGCTGTGACGGAGTGCACCGCAGCCCCTGCCAGAAGGGGGGGTGTTTGCCCCTGCCAGAAGGGGGGGTGTTTGCCCCTGTCAGGAGGGGGTGTTGTGGCAGCTCAGTGATAAGAACTTGCCCGATGATCATACCATACCATACCGCCCAGTGAAACAAGTACAAGGTACACGAAAGGTATGTACCTTTGTGTACCTGCAGGCCAGGCTTGAGGTATGCAGCTGGGTGTGGCAGGCAGCTGCAGGGCCCCCAGCTCGTGAGGATGCTCTACCACTGCCAGCTCCGGCATCTGCAGTCAGAGAACTAGCATGATGCCTGCATTCATAGAACTGGCATGATGGCCACACTGGTAAAGCGCCTGGCATTGCTAACATCATGAAACTGTGTCATGTGGCAGACACAGTGTGCACGAACGTTTGATAGGCTGTAACTATGACTGTTTCTGATTTGCACTTCCATTAAATGTGCACTTGGGTGGTGAATGTGTGGCAGCTTACTGTCACACCCGCACACCTTTCAGCATGGGTGTACAGTGTTGCAGAGAGCTGGAAACGGTTCAGTAGATCTGGCTGCAACTCGACATGCAAGCTCGGAAGGGCAGCTAGCCGATGGTTAGATACAGCAAGCTCGATCTTTCTGGTAGACAAAGTGATGACACTGAGCATCAGTGGTAGCAGCATCACTGCACAGACCTGACGAGGCAGACCCGGTGAGGCACACAACTGTCCTACAAGCTCGCCAAGAAGCTCGCATCACTGTGATTCGAACTCTGCTGGACAGTCGTGGGACTGAACAGATCTGCGCATCCTCCTGGCTGATGTGCTGACTTTGCTGTCTGCATTCAACCTGGAGGCGACGGAGCGCCTTCTCTGCACCGCAATGAAAATTATCAGCCGTACGTCACGATTGTGGTACAAGCTGAAGCCAGCAAGTCCACCCGGGGCGCGGCACAGAATGTGTCTCAGGAGCCGGGCCGCTTGGGTAGGGAGCATCAGGACCGCTGGTACAGATGCAAAACAGTCGAGAATCAGATGATTATTGGTGGCTGGTCATAAGGACTCGCTGAGGAGTGATCAGCGCTGTACAGGCCTGTTCCAATGAGAACTGTGCCTGGCTGCCCTCGAACGAATCTGCTCTGTACAGATATGCGCAGCTGTGCGTGTCACCGCACTGCATTGCCACACACACCCCGCTCATCTGGACCGATCAGACGGCTGCGCTGACGAACATGTTGCTTGCTGCTGGCTCACGCGTGAGCATGGTCATGATCGCGCACCCACTTTACCTGCCACGCGGCATGGCGCGTGAGCCTCGTATACGAGAGGCGTCATGCCTTTGCGAGGCAATGCTATCCCATCGCTCAAGCGTCGCGATCTTGCTGTATTCTTGAGCGTCTGGTCTCTGAAGTCTGCGCGCAATCGTGGAACGTGACTTCCGTGCGAAGTCAGTCCTGCAGACTGCATCAAGGTCCATGGTCATGGACCTGGATGGCAGGTGGCAAGGCTCCGTGGCATAGGCTCGTGTAGAAGGTCCTCAAACCTGTTTCTGACCTTGCCGCTGTCGGCCTGGTGCACCGCGATGGCTCTGTCAGTCAGCGCTCGCTGCGCACCGGCGAGACGGGGCACCTGGGCGGAGCATTCACTCGAGATCTCGATCGGCACACAGACATTTCGGCTGGTGCACTCTGGGCGACACCACGCCCAGCATAGCTAGCCTTCAGCGGCGGGAAGTGAAGTGCACAAATGTCTGTGATGTCAGCACACTGTTGATTGACGCATCCTTGTGACCGTGGCTCTATGGTCCGGAAACTCTGGAGGCCTTCGGCCAGAATTCGCCGTCCGTGCCGTTCCGAGAGAAGCAACCTTTCACTTCATCTGCTCGCAATGATCATAGACGTCTTAGACTTCTCAGCGTGTTCGCCGTCTGGGTTGCCGATGATACACCGCGGAACAACCCGCTGAAAGCTTAATCGCTGAGCGCAGATGATGATGTGGCCTGTGCACGGGATTGTGCGCTCATTCGTGCATCGTGGTCATTGGAGGCATCTCGCTGTGTCTCAACGGCAACCACTGCAGACATGCATACAGTAGTAACCACGGCACCGCGCGTCGCACAACGCTGGTCAGCGATGAGCAGCCATCGGCAGCGGGCACCGCTCTATGGCAGCGGCTTCCATACAGATCGGATAAAAATTTCAATGAAGTCTGCCTGGCTGCACCAAAGTACAAGGCCCAACAGCAGCAGTGCTTCAGCCATGGCTCTGTCCAGGCATGGAGAGGTCCGACTCTGTCGCCGCTCAAGTCACGGCCTGGGCAATTATTACATCCAGACGCAATTACCTTTGTGTACGTGTGCTGTCACCGCTCAGTGCGCGGCTGCAGAGATCAGTTCATGCCATGCAACCGCTCCGCAAGTGCCGGACGTGCGCCTGGACGATCATGCACCAAAGCAGCGCAGTCTGCACTCGACACTGCCAGTATATATGCGTGACCAGGCCGCATAGCTTCATAAGAAATTCATGCGAGTGGCCGATGCAGGTATGCACTTCCCTCATTCTCCTGTTTGCCAAGCTGTGCATCCAAGGCTGCGATTTGCCATATTTGCCACACCCGGTCACGTACATGCGCCTACACCGCCCCCCACTGATGCGCAGCCCTAAATGATCAAGGATAGACGTGATCCCTTCATCAGTACACACTGAGGGGACTGAGGCTGCTGCATGAATCACCTCCTGCGTGCGCAGTTTTGCATGCAACCAGCTCCTACTGCAGCTTGCATGTACTGCTGCTTTGCAAATGCCAGCTGCCGCAGCCTCCCCACATCCACGCCACAGATATCTGCTGCTCCCCCGGTGCTCTCCATCTATCATCTGAGACAGCTGTGACAGCTGCTCCAGGCGTGTTCGCTTGATCAGTTGAGCAGTTGATCGCAATTGCTGTGATTAGTCAGTATGGGGCACGAAGTCCAGCTGTGTCATGCATATGCCTGGAGGACCCAGGCAACAGCTACCATCTCTGCATGCAGGCATCACAACTCCAGGCAGGCAGGACAATCCAGTGCAGTCCAGACCAGGGCATCCCCTCCATCACCTCCTTGAGAAGAGCCATCACCAGCACAGCCCATGCTGCTGCATCTACTGCTGCTCGGGGTGGCTGCGACAGCTCCTCAGGCACATGCGAGGGGTACCCCGCTTCGCCAGGCTCCCGGCAGGAGCAGTGGCTTGGCTGCCCTCCAGGAAGACTACCACTCTGATGTGGATTTTGCTGTGGTGGAGCCACACCTGCTGCAGAACCTGACGGCACAGGGAGAGCAAGGCCACTGGGCTGATGTTGCGGAGGCGCGTGGGGCTGTGGAGGGCAGAGGACTCAGCCTGGGCTCGGGCGAGGAGTCAGAAGGGGATGGTGATGGTGATCTTGGGTTTCTGGAGATCGCACTCAGAGCAAGCGGGCGGAAGCTCATGAATGATAATCGCTGCTACAGCAGGTGTGCCCGCCATCCGCCATCGTTTTCCCACATCGTTTTCCCTCAAAGAAGAATCATTGCTGCTTGCCAGCTGGCAAGACGGTCATCCACACAGCACACCACCCCAGCTGTGCCACCAGTGAAGGCAGAGGATTCGCATGACCCGCAGTCCAAAACTGCTGATGTCACAATGGACAGGGATGTGCAGTCATGCATTCACAGCTACGCACATGTATTGACAACAGCCCCCCACCAGGAGTGCTGTTGGTGTCTTGCCAGCCAGACATGTTTCGCCATGCATTAATGCAGCCATGTGGTACCAGCCACACAGGCCAGAGTATATGCCCCGAGTGGCCTGCCTCCTGCTGATGGGAGGTGGTGGTGCAGGTGCAGGCAGTGTCAGTGCCCGTGGTGCTGCTCAGTCAAGGCCCACTCCTGGTGCGGCTTCTGCAAGGGCAGGAAGGGCCAGAAAGTGGCCTGTGGGGACATATGGCACAAGCAGAACTGCAAAAACTTCCAATGACTGCACCGAAGGCACCGGCCGGCGCTGCTGGGGCCCCGATGCCAGGGGCTGCTGCGGAAAGCCCTTGTCCAGGGGGCGCCGCTGGCTCGGCCGGGGGGCCCGGCTCCGGGTGCGGGGGCTCTATACCCACCCGTGAGCGCACGCCAGCGGGGTGTGGTGCGGGCGCCAGGGTTGAGACATCTTGCTGCATTCTTAGGGCTGCCATTTGCAAATTGTACCTGATTATAGGGCCAGGATTCGACCTGGAGCAGCGGCAGTGCATACCGCGCACTGTGTCCACAGCTGCACTGGGTCGCCGTGCGCCGTGTCTGCTGGGCTGCGACTGTGTTTTTGTTGTTTGCTTTTTGACTGTATTGCTTCCGGGCTCACTGTTCGACAGTGCGGGACCCGTAAGCGCTTTTTTTTATATATTTTTCCGGGGGCAGAGGGCCGCCGTTTTGTAGGCGGCCGCCCCTTGACAGGACAGCTGCGACTTTCTGATGTCCGCACGTCATGTATTTTGACTCTTCTGTTTGCGATTGTGGTTTTTCTAAGATTTGGTTGTGGGGGTGATGACTAAGATGGGAACAGACGATGACAGACCGGAATGAGCGGACGGGGGAATGCACCGCATTGACAGCACTCAGGGGAGAAGTGCGCAAGTGACAGATGCTGACGTGTATGATGCTGACGTGTATGTGGCCCACCTGTGGGTAGAGAGTGCAGTGTGAAGTTCACAGCTGTGCGTGAGAGGGTGTAGATCATGAGTGTAGCTGTATTGTGCTACCCTCCCTCATGTTGAGACTACTGGCCATCTTGAGCAGTTGTTTGTAACGATATTGTGACCCGCTACATGTGAGTGAACCATGAGATTTCTTGCTGAGGGCGTGGACTGATCGGCGCCGCGCGGATCACTTCTAGCCACAATTCGGCACACAGGAAGAGTGCATACACTCGGCGTACAGCGCAGCTTAGGCACCAAGGAGTGCGTACGCTTATACTCCGCCTCAAAGCAGGCCACTGCATTGTGTGGGACAAGCATTGAGTCGGAGAGGGAGGTGGCGCTACAAGTATTGACAGATGTACCCAGCACCTCACGTCCCCATCACATCCACACTGCCTGAATGTAGAGCAGTCTCTGAGTCCCGTCCATAGCCACTCCGGCGCAGCCAGACAACAACTCTTCCATCACGCCACGTCTTGGTGCAAAAACTCCATACCAGCACACGAACAGACCAACACTCGCCTTGTTCAAGGCTGGACGACCTCGGATGGCCACAGGAGCCGCCATGCATGGCTGCCAGCAGCCACCACACCACCTCTGAGGACATGCGAATATGAAAATCGTGCGGCCCAGAATTCATAGATGCACAGCTTGGGAAAATCGCAGCAGCATCCACAGGCGTGGACCGGTGTTGCGCCATCGGTCTGCGGCCAGTGCCAGACTGGCACCGCCAGTGCACAACCCATGTTTAAGCAGCTCTCTCCTCAGTGAATTGCTGCTGAAATCGCTGCCAACGCACCCGCCCGAGACGCCGTGGCAGATGCGTGTGCAGAGGCCTGCAGTGGTTGTGTCTGTGGAGTGGCCACCCCACGCGTGCTGAGGCCGATAAAGGGGACTGCATGGACTACCAGCATATGTGGTCTTGTTCACTCGGAGTTCTCAATTTCCGATTGGATACGGCTCATTTAATTCAGATTTACTCTACTTTACTACGGCTATACTGGCCAATATAGTGGCATATGCGGATATGCCAGTGTGGGCATGCATGGTGTGCTGGAGGTCAGGCGTTTGTTGCCCTTCTGATTCAGTCATCTGCCCGCTGCACCAGACATGCCTAGCACGTCGCGACGTGCTCCAGGTGTTTGACTTCCAGGACATGTCGCAGACTGGCCACATAGGCTCTGGTGTGCGGGTACAGGCATGTGTGGACGGTGTTGCTTGCAGCGGCGCGACGGTGTCAGTCTGTTGGATGCTGGCGGTTGCTTGTGCGTGTGTGTGTGGCGCCCCTGGTCGTCGCCTGCGGTGCTACCTGCCTCTCTGGCTCTGTCCTCGTAACACAGAGGCCCTGACATGCATGGCTGTCCCTGCAGCCAGAGGTGTGTGCATACCCGTGCGGAATCGCTCCTCCCAGTCCTTACTCACTGGCGCCTGGGCCCAGGTGCTTACACTGCAGCTACAGTGACGGATCTGGCACTGCTGCCGCGAGGAACAGTGGCAAAAGGCAAGCAGCTGTGATGGTACCACTGTGTACGTAGCATGTGCCAGTTGCCTACCGTGTTCTGAATCGCACGGAGACTGCAACCATACACTGATCAGTGAGCCACGTAGGATGACACGATGCTGCACGGACTCTCACATATTCCTGAGGGTGATCTGCAGAAGATGTAGCAGTACATAATGCTTCTTGATCACTTCACCCAGGGCCAACTGCGACCGATGACAGACACCATGCGACTCTGTGATGGCCATAACATCCCAAATAGAGCAAAGCGTAGATTGCTGGTGTGTATCTGGCATGTGCTGCTGGCCCGGGTCGCTGACTGATGCCACTGTCAACAGACCTTTATGGCGCTGCTGAGGTGTCCGCTGGGGCTTGTATATCATCAGGAATCCAGGCCCGAGACATGACTGACTGGTGCTGTGGTGGCTGCGCGCGGCATGCAGCGCTGTCAGCGGGTCGGCGAGTAGAGCATGGCTCGGCTGTCCTCAACTGATCAGCACGACGTGGCGCACTTCTACAGTCTGGCGACTCAGATGCTCTAAACAAATCAGTTATGTCAGAGTCGCACTGGTGAGCCGCGACAAGGTACTGCTGACCAGTCGCGCACCAGTAGCCGAATGTATCCCAACATTGACACTGCGACGGCAACTCGACAGACCGCAATACAAACTTTTTCTCAATGTCTTTCATAATTGGCTACTGTCGGCTCAGGTTCGAGTTCGGTAGGCAATCGAGTCCGTCCATTCTACAAGCAAGAGTGCCAAGGGTCCATGGGATCACTGAAACAGCCTGGCGCAGTACAGGCTTCAGATGTGAGCTGACAGATGTTTCCGCTGCACGCGGAACCGCTCGACAAGTAGGCGCTGCGCGCAGCTGCTCCACCTGCCCTCTAGCCACCGCATGCATGCATGTTAACCTCAGTCTGTAATTATGCAACTGAGGCCGTCCGGACGGCACAGGTCCTGTAAGAAGCAGTACGTTTGTACACTCATACGATACATGGGTAAGTTCAGTGAATGCGTAGCCTGTCTGTGTCTGCGTGTGGGTGTATCCCATCAAAGCTTAGCTAGTACTATATCCACGTGGATATGCGCTGTACATGTCCACCTGCGCAGCGCCACTCGCCCTAGGCTCTGTCCCCAGGGCTTGCAACACACATGCAGCCTAGGCAGCAGCTACCGCTCTTTCATTGTGTATGGCCACTAGGCTAGTCTATTGATCCTCTTCTGCAGGTTATGAGGTCAAAGCTGGCCAGGGAGACTCTCGGAGGCACTGGCAGGCAGCGCTGCGCAGCTGCACAGGCCTAGGATGCGGACGTGGGGGGAGATCATCATGATGTCAGAGTCTGGCGGTCCGTTACAATTGCTTGAGATGTTGGGGTTCTGCTTGCACTGGTTATGACGGCCGTGCAGGTGAGTTGGGCATGGTTGGTGGTTGTGTTCATTTGCTGTGCCTGTCTGCACCCGCGAACTCGTCTGCAGCTGCAGCTACACAGCTGTGCTTGGTTTCTTATGTGGTATTTGTCATCTCACGCCCGTTCACTCTTCTGTAACCGCTGCTGTAAATGTGCTTGCGATGCCGTTACTTTATACCATTGTAAAGCAGGAACAGGAACATGAACAGGACCGAAGAACAGCAGCGCGTCCACTTTACAGAAGGATGAAGTGCTCCTGGCATGACGCCATCTTCATGTTTGTGCTGCCACATGTGCAGGCAGTGCCCTAGGGAGGAACACACCTGACCCGCTGCTGCTGCGTGTGCCACCACTGAGTGTTCCAATGGCACTGCCCTGACAAATATATGCGTGGCTGTACGTACATGGTTTCATAGCTGTTCTATGACATCCATTGATTCCATCAGGGCATTGGCAGAGTTACATGATGCTGACTGCTTCTCAAACTCATGCAGACCCAAAAATATTGTGCTTGAGCTGTTGTGTGAAGTGATGATCTCCATTGAGTCAACTATATAGAGTCAGAGCATCCAGGCCCTGGCCGGGTTCATGACTCAGATTCCAGGGACAACGCATTTAGTGTGTATTGTGGGGACACATGGCAGCTGAGCTGGCAGGCACGAAACAATATTCTGGAGAACACATGGTCGAAACATGCCAGTGGGCTTGCACGGTGCTACCTGCCTTGCTTGCTTTGTCCTTGTAACACATGCCAGTGGGCAAAACAGTCTCAGGTACACATGGTATGGTGCACACCATGGCAACCTGTGGCGTCATGATCTGGTCACAGCTGTATAGACATGTGACTGTATACATGTAAACATGTGACTGTACATGTGCTTCGCAACCCGCCGAATATGCATGCGGCCCTGCCACCCCAGCTGCTGGTCCAGCTGCACTACTAGTAGTACATGTGCCCTGGTCCAAAAAAATATATCATATGGGCCGCTGCAGTCGAGAATTCAAGGGAATTCAAGGGCGTAGAGACAAAGTTGAGTTGATGATGGCCAGACAATCACCCGTTGTGCAAACAAGTGCATGCAGGTTCCCTGCACCAGTGGTAATCACTGCTATTACAGACTACTCTACCATACACAATTGGAAGGCCACACACTCCAAGGCTAAATCGACCTAGGCATATCTCTAGAGATACATGAAACATAGAGATGGTGGCAACTCGGACGTTCACTGGTGATTCAGCTTCTCAGGGGGACACTTCATACCCTTTATCTGCATGCAGGGCCCTCTATAAACCCAGATCATGGAAGTACAGCATATAAGATACCCAACATACATTTTAAAAAAAAAACCAGCGGTACTGGGCACACTCTGGAGGACACCAGCTGGCCTCCTGCCTTGCCTACCGCTGCAATAAAGTAACCCCAACCCTGGCTGTTCACGCGACGACCCCTGCACCTCACATCCGGCCTGCTACTGCAATCTAGCATGAAATTCACCGACATATGATATCGCCGTGGGCCCAGAACACCAAATTCAAAGACATCCTTGCATGACTTCCACGACTGCCATCTATCATGTGTACATCATACAACAATGGTACAACTACCAAAAAACGCATGCAAACAGGGCATGCATGCATGTCCACGGCATGCATACAGGTCAGCATCTAGTCCACATCAAGATAATCTAGCACCTCCGGTGATACTGCCACACCACCCCACCTCGCGTTCCCCCGTCTTCTTCAAGAGCTGCCCCCCACCCCCCCCCCCCCCCCCCCCCCCCCCCCCAGCTTGCAGACGAGAGGTGGAGCAGCCCTCCCGGGTTAAAAGAGGTGGAGCAGCCCTCCCGGGTTGCACGGGCATGGCAATCAGAGTCCGTTCCCCCACCTGGTCTGTCCCGCTTTGGAACAAGACACAGTGCTGATATACAGCACGTCCGCCGACCCCCCCCTCTTCAGTGCTACATCTCAGGTGCTCATCAGGTGCGGGGAGCGGTGATGAGCGATGGCAGCGGGGCGGCGGCGTGGCTCAGCTGCGGCCACAGTGCACGTGCACGCGGTGTCCCGCGTTAACCTCGGTTGACACAGTCGTAGTGCACGCCTTTGAACTTGCAGGTTCCGCTGAATGGCGACCTGTTTGCTGGCTGGCCGCAGCAGAAGGGGCACCTGCATGGGCACCTGCAGCCACCCCCAGGACGTCATGCACACAAACATGGGTCTGGACTGTTCTTGTTTTGTGCATGCATGCAGCGTTGATGTTTGTGCAGTTGATGTAACATAAGGACAGAGTTGGTGAAGCAGAAAGCAGGTGGAAGGCGGAAAGTGGCGGGCATCTGAAAGTGTACATACAGTATACTGTATACGTACAGTCACATGTGTGACTGTGTGAACTTGCGTGGGACAATGGCTGCTCAATGCAGCACTGCTTGACTAGGGTCTGTGTTGGGGGGGGGGGGGGGGGGGGGGGGGGGGGGGGGGGGGGGGGGGTAGGGGACTGCTGGACATCATGCATGGTTGTACAACCAAAAAGCGTGCATACACACATGTGTGTATGCACGCTGTTTTCGAAGAGCTTCTTCTGCTGTACAAATGTTTGCCTGCACCTGTTCACTCTTCTGCAATGAACAACACAGCAGACACAGTCCCACCTCATCAACACTGCCCGCAACTACATCCCTCCTGCAAAGAAGGTGCTGTATATGTGCAGAACACGGCTTTCGCGTGTCTCGTGTCTTGTGTCGCTGTGCTAGCTATGTCTGCAGTGTGCACCATAGCGCTACCTGCTGTGGGGGTGCACCCCCACGTGGGCCGTGCAATCCCCATGACAGCAGGGCCGCAGCATGCAACAGGATTTGCTGCACTGGCACCTGTACTAGTACATGGCAGTGTGTTGCAAGGCCCACGCGAGCGTGGCAGCACCGCGGGCAATCACGAGGAGAACCTCACACCCCCACCCACGCAACCAGCAAAACGCAGCACATACCGACACACACCCGCACACGGCAGCACCCGCCCAGGCCGTATGGCAGTGTGCATGCTCGAGACACCATGTGAGTGCTCGGGACGTCATGTGAGTGCTTGGGACTCCCACTATTGTTCAAGGACAAAGCGGGCGTGGCAGCCTGAGGGAGCAGCAAGCATCGCGGGCAACAACCAGGGGAGCCGCACGCACAAACAATGCGTTCACATCCTTCGGGCTACGCAAGCCTCCACATCTCAACCTGGTGGAGGCAGGTCCATGGAGTGCGCTGACGTCCAGTGATGAACTTGACATGTCACTGAACTATCATCCTCTGGTCATGAACTGCCACAAGTATGTAGCCCTTGAGGGACTGTGTGAGCAGAGAGCCCTGCTTCACAGGGGGCCAAACTTTCACAGGGGGCTGTGCTGTCGCGGTGGTTAACCACGACAGCAGAACACGTGTACAGCATGCACCAGATGAATTCATCTGGTGCATGCTGTACACGTGTTCTGCTGTTCTGCTGTTCTGCTCCTTGTGCGTGTGTGCTGTGTGTATTCAGCATGGCGAAGCTGCACTGTCCAGACGCTGTGGCTGTGGCGATACCTGTGCTGTAATCATGACAACTGCCACAGGCATCATGCTACCATGCCTGCAGGCGTGTGTTTATGCATGCATGCATAGCCGCCACTTCGTTGATCATGATGGGAAGAGTGCATGATGTGTGATTGGAGGCATCAGACAAATCTCAGCACATGGCTGGCCACGGGTTTTAAGCAACCCCAGCCTGATCAGGCCACTCAGGCAGCCCACATGTTGCGCGCTCTGCAACTCAGGCAGGCTCTGATCCTCGAGCTCCTACTAGCACCTAGGCCCGTCGTTGCTGTGCGTTGATTCATTTAGTGGCCTCTGCCATACAATGGCCCGATACAAATATGTGTAGATTGCCACCTGCGCCACCATTGTGGCCCTGCCTTGTAACACTGGCAGGCATGACTTCCATCACTCTAGCAGGTGGGACATGTCCCTGCAGATTCATGAAACAAGCAGTGCTGGTGGCTCGTGTTGCATGGTGTCCCTGCCGCATACGGCAAGCAGCATGTACTGCATGTACTGCATGCACTGCAACCGTGCTCCTGCCCACTTGTGCCTGACACTGCCCCCAGCATGTTTTGAAAGGATGCAGGTGGCGGTGCAGGCAACCCCTTCCCACAGCATGCACATGCACAGCTTGGAGCCTATATCAGCCCAAGTCGTCCAAACGCCAGCAACTGTGTGTGCCTGTGCACGCATCCCTCCCCACAAGCAAGATCCCACAGAGAACATGTGGGATCTGCAGACATAGGAGAGGTCCCAGTCCTGCAGGGTAGTGGCAGGGGTGCCAGGGGTGCCGGACATACTCAACATGTACAACACAATCTGCCGCACTTTGCACTGTGTGCGATGCGAGCTGACACCCAGCCCGTGGATGCACGAGGCATTGCATGTGCTCAGCCCCAGGCCTCACGCATAGTGATCGGGGAGGTGGAGGAGTGCTCACATCATTGGCCTGGCACAGCTACGCCCGATTGTCACACGGTGCTGCGGCGCAACACGGTACGGGCGCACGAAGACACAGGGCAACACGAGCACTGACGGAGATGGCACCTCCGGAGCGGGACCTTAAGGTTAAAAGCTTCTGCGCGCGGACATACACTGGAGCAAGCACACACGCACCCACGTGCACATGTTTTGCCACTGGCAGTCCGGCAGGGCGGCGCTTACTGGCGCACCGCTGTGGTCGCACACATGCATGCGGTGAGTGCGTGGCGCCAAATTACGGGGGCGGCGGTGGACGCCGGACGGTGCGCTGGACAGGTCCACATACAGTCTGCTCCGTTCTGACACCACGGGGGTGCAAAGTGGAGGTAGCCGTTCCGCGCCGGGGACGCGCACAACATGTCCTCCAGCTGGAACAGCTCCCGCAGCCGCATGAAGGGTGCATGCAATGCAGGTGGCGGGTGCGCACATGTAGCAGAACATCTGCAGCCTGCGCGCTGCCCCCATCTCTGTGCCCAACGACTCAGGAGGGCACTCTTGCAAGACGTCCATCTCGTCATAGTCCACATTTTCCTCCTCGCCGTCGATGTGCACCACAGGCCATTTCGTGATGTCTTCCTCTCCGGCGTCGGCGGCCTCCGCCTTGGATGATTCGGGGTCGGCGGCGCCGACACCCCGCAGCGCGCGCGAGCCGGAGAGCTGCAACTGATGTGGCACTGCATGCGTGGACCACGCTGCCACGTGTCCATCGTCATGCGCGCGGAGATCCCCCGCGAGCAGCTGCTCGCGGCCCGAGGCTCGACTTACGCCGGCGTCGACTCCTTGTGCAGCCGCAGCAATAGAGCACGCTGCGACGAGCAGGAGCGCGACGGCCAGCAGTACGCCGTGGATGAAGCACACGACACCCCCGTGGCGGGCTGCTGTGTGGGACTTGGCGGGCAGAAGTTGAATGTCCGCGGGATTCATGCTGCTGTGCCTGCTCCGACCTCGGGACGCGTGGAACTTGTGGGTGGTCTGAAGATTACGCATCGACGTGTGCGAGCAGGCTCCCCCTTCCGGCCTGCGAGGAACTCCACACGCGGGCTCAGAGCTCAGGCTGAACGATACATCAAAATTGATGTAAGTATCTACGCTGCAGAAACCTGGCCTGATCTGCGCAGGTCTGCTACCTGCTTTGGGCCCGCGGCGAAGCGGCACGAGGCCCCGCGAAGCAGCATTCCAGTAGCAGTCGCCACAGTTACACCATAATCGATCACAGGATTGCGAAATTACAGCAGCATACGTGTAGTTATGCACTTGAATGCCATGACGTTACATATACCTCGCGTGGTGCGCGATCAGACTCGGAGCTCGTCACATACAGCAAGTTTCCTACGTGGATCACACGGCAAACAGAGGGCCACAGCGGGCAATGACTGCAGCGCAGCTGAGGACTGGTTCACACCTGAATTATGGCAGCAGTTGAGGCGATGCAGGATGATGCGGAAGCGGGGCGGCAGACCTTATGTATTCATTGCTGGACAGCTCCAGGGTGCAGGCATCACCTCGGAAACGCAGGCGCCCATGTGTCAGCGATAGCCCGTGGCGATCACCCGGCAGTGCCCCCCCCTCCGCGAGGGCGAGTGATGCATGGCGATGGATCAATATTGACAGCATCGCACGTCCAGCAGCCTGGGAGGGCTGGATCGTGGATGAGTAACTCAGCCATGTGCATGTGCAGCATCGAACGACGGCCGTGACAGATTGCGGTCGTGTGATCGCAGGCCGGACAAATTTTTGGTATCCTTCGACTGTTCGCCTGACACATTCCTTCGACGGGTGCGTGGGCACAACACTCCTGAGGCATTGCCTGACGCTTTGCCACGCCCCGGGCCGTCACAAGTGCAAAGCTGCCATGGCCAGCGGCTTGACATCGACGCCATCTCGGGCGTTGTGTATACGCCGTCGCAACGAAGCTAGTGAACGGCAGCGTGTGCTATCAAGACTGCAGAGGGATGTCTGTGCTGACGCGGAATCGCAAGCTTATGTGTGTCAGTCGACTCGACGCGACGTCGCCCCGACCTGATCGTGTTGCAGAAGAGTGAATCTTACGAAAGAGTAAGCGGCAGAAGAGCAAATGGATCTAAACTAACACATCGCAAGATTTCGGCCCCGAGCTTGTGTGTTTCGTCTCGAGGGCACACTCACAGAGACATGCAGCGCCGCAGGCATTGTACGTACGTGTATACAGTCTCACATGTACACCGCCACCCGACCATATCATGATGCATCATGCTGTTCAGCAGTCCCCGACCGCAGACCCATTCGAGACCCACACATTTCTGTCCGTCATTCGCTGCGAGTCTGGATCACGCCACGGGCCCACCTGACATACATGCCGCATATCAACCCAGCTGAATCGGGATATACTCAAGGATCCCTGGGGATGTATACCAAGGCTTGCGCTGTTCACAAGATGCCCTCGAAGATCATGGAAGATCATGGGTCCTAGCCTATCTATCCTAGCCTATCAGCTTGTGCTAATTAACCATATCACAGAAGAGTGATATATAAGGCCTCAGCAAACATACCACACAGTTGTTGCAACTAAGGCAACATAGCTTCCGCCCACACACAGCCAGGACCTCCAGCCAGCAGAAGAAATGCTTGCTCCAGCCAGCAGAAGAAATGCTTGTTTACACATCGATCCCTGTGATGCTACCTATTCATTATTACAAAAGAGTGTACGGGAGAAGACAAATAACACAAAAGAATCTCATCGGCAACCTATGATGCTACCTGCCTCTCAGGCCGCGGTTGTAGTGTGGTGTGGCAGTGTGTATGTGGCTGTTGATCCGGATGAGATCCTTGTGTGGTGTTTGTCTTCTCACATACACTCTTTTGTAAGAATACCTGCCTCTTGTAATACAGTAACATACTGTAATACCGCCTACTTGCACTGCACGGAACTGATGTGCCAGGAGACGTGTGTGCACTAAAAGGATCTCCGGAGATGGATACAATGCAAATGCCCTGACTGCTCAGCACCTTCCACCAGCCTGTAAATATCTTTGGGATAGGTTGTTTTCTCCCGTTCACTCTTTTGTAACCTCTTTGGGATATGGTGCAATAGCAGTCGGGCGCAGCTCAAGCAGATCTGGTGTACCCTGGTTTCCAGAAGTATCCAGAGGTGGCCACTGAGGCGGGGCGCCGTTCGATGCATCCGGTGGTGCTGTCAGCAACATCAGCTGCTGCGGCAGACGCCGATGTATGGGCTCGTGCAGGTCGCGTCACTGATGCTGGCCGTCGGTCAGCCTGTGATAGTTGCAGCCATGGCGCGCCGTGGCGGGGCGTGCACCGATCGAGATGCGAGCGCACGGGCCGTCATATGCGAGGTGCCCTGCAACACGGCGCGCCGCGGCGTCGGCTGCGAGGCATTAAATCGCACCAAACCAAGGCGCTGTGTGAAGTCGGAAGCAGTTCGTGGCACACGATACAGCAAACAGTAGCAACGCTCCCAGGATTAAGAACTACACTTGTATACTCTTTGCACTGAAAGTGGCAACGGGCAAAGGGCAGTCCAAGCCTTATACAGTCTTTGGCCTAAATGCCGTGTAAGACCTAACAGTGTAGAACATGAGAACGCTCGACAGCTGATTATGCAGCGGTGGCTACAGGCTGTCATATTACGCGTCTTTGTCTCGAGTTTGTCATGCATAATGCAAATACATGCATGGTAAATATCGTAGCAGCCAACATGCACTTGGGCCGTCATCAACACGTCCCCCGCCATGCATGGGTTTGGCACAGCAGGGCAGTCACCACCAACACCCACCTGGCGCGCGAGTTGCCACCACTACATGCCTATTGATCTCAAACAGTGAGGATACGGAAGACATTGTGATGTTTTGCTTAATAGCTAAGTATTTTTCATTGACGTCAATGAAACTGCGTGAGTTGATAGAGACTGCACCATGTCGCTCGGTATATGTATTACAAAAGAGTGAACGCGAGTGTAGGTTGATGTTGATGCGGATGAGATTCGGTTTCAGTGTTTGTTTTCTCCCGTTCACTCTTTTGTAAATAACAAAATAGTGAACGGGAGAAAACAAACGCTGAAACCGAATCTCATCCGAATCAACTTCGCTCGGTACATAGGTTACGGCCGCAAAGGCTGCAAGCCAGAGGCAGCACGCTCACGCGCAGTGGGAAGCCCGAAAATGCTGAACAATTTATTTTATCTTAGGATGCATTAGTGGGGAACGCAGCTGTTGGCAGACTTGGCCATTTCTGAATTTACAAAAGAGTGAACGCGAGAAAGCACACACTGAAACCGAATCTCATCCGAATCAAATGGCCATTTGTAGCACCGCGGATACCTGTCGCGAGGCTGCCTTCAGCAAGCCCGGGACCGTGCGTAGCCCTACCGCCTACCTCAATCAAAACAAGCCTTGACGTGAATGACGTTGATGTTGATGCGGATGAGATTCGGTTTCAGTGTTTGTTTTCTCCCGTTCACTCTTTTGTAGCCCAAATTTGCAACGCTGACTCTGCCGATGGTGTCGACCGCGATTCCGTTGCAAATTTAAACGCCGCTGAGACTGACCTTTCGCTCGTTCCCGCCCTCACATCGTCCCATCAACATAATTGAACCATTTGCCATCTCATAATCAGGTACATTTCAGGTGCAATCAATGCTCTGCCAGTGTAATGCGCTGTGTACGCCGATGCCTCACGGTTGCACTCTCAGACAACAGGCTGTACATGTTCGCGCTGCAACTAGTGCCTGCGTGGCAGCCGGCGGTGTCAACGGTGATCATGGCTATGCATGACACGGTGCCTTTTCGACGGTTCAAACATGGAGCACATCGATGGTTTGGTTCGGATAAATCTGGCCGGCGGCTGCCTAAGCGCTGCGGCCGCATACTGCAGATGAATCAGCTAGCGGCGTGCGGGTGGCGCACAAGATCACCGGTGCGGGCACGCACGTGTACACTTGCGGTTGCGCTAACCAGTTGTAGGTATTGCGGATGTCTTCTCCCGTTTACTCTTTTTCTTTCTAACTCGCGCGGGTGCTCGACACATTGAGATGACAAATGCGACAACTGATGAAGGCAGGTGGCACCGCGGCACATGCATGTGTATATCGAGACATGACACAGGAGGGTGAACATACACCACTGGCACACGCGGCATGTGACACGATGTGGCCGTCTTTGCTGTCAGAAGTACAGAAGCGTGCCGCGCCGAAAAGTACACAGTCTTGCGAAGCAGCTTTTCACTGACCCTCAGCTTTGTCCGTATCACACAATATTCTGTTGTGGGATTGGTGTCCTCCCGTTTAAATTTACTCTTTTGTAACAATTTCACAAACGAATCTCATCCTAATCAACAGCAACATTCACACGATCACACAACAACCGCGTCCTCAGCTTTGTCCGTATGAGTCACGCTCACCCTTGCACCTCATGGGGCATGAGGACCCGCTCCAGCCGGGTGTGTGGGGCAGCTGCAGTGTGCCTATGTGTTGCAAGGATAAAGCCAGTCGGATTTATCGCTCCAGTGAGGCAGGCACACTGCGAAGGTGGCGAGGCGCCCCGGCCAGCCTGAGCACAGCAAAAGCAGCAAGCAGGTTATCAACAAAAGTGTTTGCATGCACACTCGCCTGGCATCTCTGGCAGTGGCGCGTTACAAGGATAAATGCGTCGAGGCGGGCAGCACCGCAAAAGAAGCAAGCAGAGCAAGCACACATGTGTACACCCTCTGCCAGTGGCGTGTCCCTGCCACTCAGTGAGTGCCGGCAGATCTAGTCGTCGCCACACACACCGGCATTTTCAGAAGAATCTGATCAACACAGAACACGCACTGCGGTTGTTGCCTGTGTTGTTGCATCGGGACAATGCAGACATCATGATGTATTGACATCGGAGTCGGTGACTGTCATCTCGCGTGAGCAAGGGTTGGGCAGGGCCAATGCAAAGTCAAATGCACATAGACACACACACCTCACACATGCATATGCAGACATCACCTGCTCACTGTGGCACATGCAGTGTGGGCGCGAGCTACCTTTTTGATAATATATTATAGGGCTGAGGACCCTCCCGGGAGGCGTCAACATAGGCTAACACTGCAGAACTTACAAAAGAGTGAACGGGAGAAAACAAACACTGAAACCGAATCTCATCCGCATCAACATCAACATACATAGGCTAACACTGCACGCTCCCACACCCGGTCCCTGGAGGGCCTGGAGAGATCTCGGGGACAGGCGTCGACACTGCGGGGCACAGCGCGCGCTACCGCTAGCTGAGCTCAGCTCTAGATGCGCATGTGGTTCTGTACGGTTGTTGTGCGGTTGTTGTGTTCGTGTGTGTGTGTGTGTGTGTGTGTGTGTGTGTGTGTGTGTGTGTGTGTGTGTGTGTGTGTGTGTGTGTGTGTGTGTGTGTGTGTGTGTGTGTGTGTGTGTGTGTGTGTGTGTGTGTGTGTGTGTGTGTGTGTGTGTGTGTGTGTGTGTGTGTGTGTGTGTGTGTGTGTGTGTGTGTGTGTGTGTGTGTGTGTGTGTGTGTGTGTGTGTGTGTGTGTGTGTGTGTGTGTGTGTGTGTGTGTGTGTGTGTGTGTGTGTGTGTGTGTGTGTGTGTGTGTGTGTGTGTGTGTGTGTGTGTGTGTGTGTGTGTGTGTGTGTGTGTGTGTGTGTGTGTGTGTGTGTGTGTGTGTGTGTGTGTGTGTGTGTGTGTGTGTGTGTTACAAGGACAAAGCAAGCGAGGCAGGTAGCACCGCAAGCAAAAAGCAGGGGAAACGCACACCACGCAGCAAGCCACACGAAGCGCACACCAAAACACCCACGCAACGGCAGCACCCGCGCCGGACACAGCGACACGGCAACACAACCACACACACGCCCATGCCCACACGCCCATCCCCACCCGAACCCCGCCCAACAGCAAGGCGCACGAGCCCCGGAAGCACAAGCAGCCAAGGCCGCCCAGCAAACAAACAGCGAGACCGCAACAACCCCCAGCCCGGGGAGGCCCCCGCCTCCCCAAGCACAACCCCCCAACCCCAGCCCGCGCACACCACCCCGCCCGCCCGCAAACCCACACCCGCAACCCCCAGAGGCCAGCCCAGCCCGCCCAAACCACCCGGCCGCGCCCCAACGGCGGGCCACACACATGCGCACGGGGAAGACACCAGCGAAACGCGGCACGCCCGAGCCGTCACCACAATAAAGCGGACAAGGCTGCGAGCGCACACGCAGCGGCAACTGCCCACCACGCAGCCCGGGCGGGTGCGCAGCGCCGCTCAAGCCGGGTGGCCCGTGAGCGGCGTGAGGTCATCGGACGGGACCGACAGCCCCGTCAAAACAGCCTTGCCCGCATGACGCGCCATCAGCGGGGCAGCGGTGTGTGCATGGCATGCTCGTACCCGGCCTAGTGCCATGACTAGTCAGTAGTGACTGAGTGGATTTGCGGATGGATTCCTAGGAACGGCCCGTGGTACCCGGCCTCTGTCGCGATACCCGGCCTCTGTCGCGGCACCCGGCCTCTGTTGCGATACCGGCCTCTGTCCTTTTTAACTACATCCAAGGCGCCGCACTCGAGTGATCAGAGCTCTGATCATCGTCAAAACTGCTGACGCAGAAGCCATGCTCAGTAGCGTGTTGTGGTTCCACTGGAGCCGGCGGGCTCAGCGGCTAGACGGCCTGAGGTGCTACCGCTGCTAGACGGCCTGAGGTGTTACCGGCCTGCAAGTGGCTATGCTGACCATATACAGAGTTGCATTATAATTCCCATCTTTATCTTTATCATTCCAATCTGAAAAGCTTTGAGTCCCGCATTAAGCTCAAGTATGTATATAGTACGTTTCGTAATAAAGTACGTTAAGCAAAAGCACGCGTATGGTACGTTGGCTCCAATCAGGGGGGGTTGAAAAGTACGCTGTATGGGCTACATCACGGGCCTGGCGACGGAGGCGCCAAGCTTCAAGTTGTGATGCCCAGCTGGGCAGCCTTGCAGCCAGACGGGGGGCCAGCTCTACACTGCCACAGCTACGCACCGCCCCTGCACAACCATCGTGAAATCCCTGGTGCACAGGCGCCGCAATGCCCTCTGCGCGCCGCTCGTGCCAGCCGCGTCTAGAGGAGGCTCCCCCCAGTGCGCCCAGGTTATATATCGCCGGGGCCTGACTCAGATGCGGACTCGGAGGCGGAGCGCAGATTGTGGTTGTGCCCAGCTGGCACGATCGGCACAGAGGGCATTGCGGCGCCTGTGCACCAGGGATTTCACGATGGTTGTGCAGGGGCGGTGCGTAGCTGTGACAGTGTAGAGCTGGCCCCCCGTCCGTGTGTTCACACATGTGCACAGGCAGCGGCCTAGGCTACGTTCACAGAAAGGCATGAGTGGCGTACGGAGTGCTGACTGTGCATGCTGGGAGTGCCACTGACCATTGCTCTTGTTTGAGAAAGTGGATGTGGTTGTCCGTCTGGTGCATCGGGGTCTGTTCCGGAAGAGGCCTCTTCCACGCTGGAGCCGGTGCACTGGTACTGCGGGGATTTCGACCACCCAAGGCCATGATCTAAACATGAACATGACCAAATTTACAATACAAACCTATACCAATTCTTCTACCCAAGTCCCTGCACCAAGTCCATATCATGCCTAGGCCTTGTCTCATTCATGGCGTCTGAGCCAGGCCGCTCGGCAACACCCTATATCTTCACTCCCTATAGACGCACAGGGTGTCCTGATGGGAACTGTCATCAGGTGTGGCAGTTGCCTGACACATGAGCCTCATGCTGAGCATGATGCACATGATCACCCCCACCGTGGACAGCAGTGAGCATGACATCATAGCACAAAACATCTGCGCAGCGTAGCTACGTACGTGTCCACATGTCCAGTGCTACGTATGTAGTACATACATTGACACCATCCATGTACCCATCTTGGCACAGAGATCCCCACTGCACTGCCTGTGCCCTTTGAAGCGCAACATCGCGCTATGGCATACCCGTAGACACAAGTGGGCGCAGCGGGGGGGCCCTTGGCAGGATCGATCCTGTGGAAGTCCAGTGGCGCTAGAAAATAACACCACTGGGCCTGTGGCAATCCAGTGGTATAGCGGCCACGTCACTGGATTGCCACAGGGCCATTGGACTGTCAAGGTGGCCACACCATGTGCACGCATATGCATGCACTGGCCTGCCACAGGTCCACCCCCTCAGGATGATCATCCCCCCTCAGGTCGACCTCCTGCAGGTGCCTGTGCTCTCAGATTTTCTGCAGTGGCACGCCGGGTCCGCGCCGCAGCTCTCCTGATGGCACGTCACGCGGGCAAGGCGGTTTTGGCGGGACTCACAGTCCCGTCTGATGACCTCTCGCCGCTAACAGGCCATCCGGCCTGAGCGGTGAGGTGCCCCTCGGGGACCCCGCCCGCTTGACGCCACCAACTGATGGCCTCTGACTCCCGGGCGGCCAGGTCCTCTACTTGCGTATAGTATGCGTGCGGGATGACTTCGTTGGCATGTGTAGGGACTGCGGGGACAGCTTGATCGAGCACCGCATCATCCCGGGTGCGATGCGGCGCGGGCCGACGGGGCTGCGCGGCGGTGTGCCAGGCTGGCTGGCTGTGAGCATGCTGTGGCTCTGGGGGTTGGGTGGGGTTTGGGGCCGGGGCGGCCCCCGGCAATCGGGCGGCCAGGATGGGCGGCCTTGGGCAGCAATGTGTTGGGCGCTGCCCTGTCGTACGGCGACAGGCTTTGAGCTGTTGGATGATGTGCGGTTGTATATATGTGGGCCGTTGGGTTTGTGTGTGCGTGTGTGGGTGTGTGCTTGGCGGTCTGCGGATCTGTGGCGTTTGCTGAGGGTGTGATGGGTTTTCTGTACGTGACGGGTGTGGCGTGCTTGGGTGTTTGGGTGTGTGCTTGGTCTGCTTGCTTCTTTCGCGGTGCTGCTCGCCTTGCCACTTTTATCCTGGGCTAAGCTTGTAACACTAGTACTGTAAGAATCGCAGATGCTGCAGTGTGTTTCAGCAGATGCCATTGTTTGAGGGGATTCTGTGATCAGGATTCCCGAGTTTGAAGACACCTATCAGATTATGAGTTGAAACTTCTGGATTTTCTGCTGGAGCTCCAGACGCTCCAAAGGCTTGCCTATATGGCTATGACTTAGCAGGGTTCATGACACTCGAGTGGCATGCATATGATCTCTGTCAAGCTCTGCAAAGCATTCTACATGAGGCAATGGCATCATCTTCAAGTTGCGCGACAGCCCAGCAGCACGGCCGTGGACAGCGTATATTCTGGGCTGGCTGTGCTGAGCTGGCTGACGTACATTGCTACCAAAGAATCATCATCAAGAATCATCAAGGTACCCAAAATGTGACGGTTTGATCATGCAAGTGTAAGCCATTCTGCTGCACCCCTAATCCAATGGATGGCATGCAGCCGCTGAAGCCAATATTGATTGGAATGCAGCAGTAGGCGTGTGCCCCTGTGAAGAGGAAGCAAGCCCAACAATGTACATGCTGCACCCCACATGTACAGCTGACATCTATGATGATCGTTGTTGACAAACAAAAAGGCGACGACGATGACCATGCGACCATGCGGCACCTGCCTCTGTATCCAATTTGTGCATTTGTATACCGAACTACCAGTGTAGTACTAGTGCACAGCCAAACGCTGCATACTGGCACAACGGCCGAGCTGAACCAGGTACGTCGTCTGGTGAGTGAGGCGCTTAGCACAAACACCATCATAGATCACAGGCGTGCATGCAGCTTACTATACTACGGTACATATAGACTAGCTGCGGTGAAACTCTCTGTTGGTGATTCCTAGTAGCACCATGATGGCGTAGTGGCGGTGCTACTGGCTGGCCAGCTGCAGGGTGTCCGTTGTGATGTGGCAATCCAGTGATATGGCCGCTATACCACTGGACCTTTGCACGTCGCGTGGTATAGCGGCCATATCACTGGATTGCCACATGTGACATCCCTGTTTGTTGGCACACGGAAGGAACTCTGACTGGATAGCCACCACACGGAAGGAACTCCGACTGGACTGGATAGCCAACAGGCACCAGTGCAGTGCAGACGGCAGGATCACAAGCCTGGATATCAGCTGAGGTGTTCCACAGGCAGTGGTCATCATCCCAGTACCACCGTCCCAGCCATGGCCACCCCCTTCACGTGCAGTCGTCCACGCCACTGTCCAGTCACGCCGCACGATGAGATACATTCTCCACGGCCACCTGTGGAGTGAAAGCCCAAAGTCAAGAGTCCGCGATCCGGCATGGCATCCGGCCTGGAGTGTGCACGCCAGCGGCTGCTTTGATGAGATGCCAGATCGCTTGCAGCAGTCATCGTCAGGGCCGCAGCTGTTGGTCCTTGGGCAATGCTTCCTGTGCACCAGTGTTGGGTCTTCGGGCCCGATCACATAGAACAATTCCAAATATCCAGGTCTATTTTGTGCGTGGCAGCCCAGAAAATGCTGTAAAGCGACCCAACTCTGCTGTACACACCAGGCCTAGGTCAACAATGGTTGCCCCGCCCCCCCTAATTGCCACGTGGTTCAGCCGAGTTGCCGCCATCAGCCACGCCCAGTTGGCGTGAAACTCCAGATGGGCCCACTGGATGCAACAAGTAAAGTGCGTATTGCAAACGCGCTGTACTAGAGAGCAAGTACATTACAAGTTCACACGTATACACGACCTTGACCTGGCCCACCGGAAGCCACTGGCAGCCTCAATCAGGTGTGATGTGTTATTGATGCAGTGCCGCAGCGTCCAGCCGCTGGATCCTGGCATGGTGGCTTAAGGAGGCACTCACGCATACACAGAGGCTACAGTGGCTTAGGAAGGTTGCCGCGACTTGAGGCCAAGGACTGATAGAAACCTCTGGGTCACTGATGGCAATTAGGTTTGGTTCCGGCAGAGTGGGTTGGCTGTGCTGAATGGCCTGATCTTGAGCAGGGCTCCAGCCACAACAGGTAGGTGCAGCACTACGATGTGAACATCGGCTGATCCAGACTGTACATGCCATTAGCTCGGGGTCTATCGCCTCTGCATCAGCTGAGTCTCCAAACTTGTTATGGCTGGGTTGGTGTGACATGCTTGCTTACTGAGATATTATAGAGCTGAAGGAAAAAACAACTGCGGAACTACTTCTGCGAGAAACCTATTCAATTTGACATACACAGGCAGATCTTGAGGTCCACGCCAGCCAGTTGGTTGATACGGTCTCAGGCCTCATTGTTTCTTGCTGCACTGCCACCCCCAATAGCTGTCTGTCTCAAGCAGACCAAGTGATATCTTTGGAGACAGGAATTCGACCTTTCGGTTGCATCACGTCAGGCTTTGACGCATCGGTATGGACACTAAATCGGCAGTGCCTTAGAGTCTCACTAGTCAACGTGCATCACAGTGTGTTCCACAGCTGCAGGGAAACGCCTCCAAGGGCCCAGCATGAAGAGCGCCTTCCAGCCAGCCAGATAAATTTTATTCAACGAAGTGCAATGGCGCTCGTGAAGCATCAAGTTTATCAATGCTCAAAAGCATCATGCTGCAGGATAGCCACGGCGACAGCATTTTGTCCGAGGCAGGTAATCGCACCGTCACTTCAAACAACAGCGACTTCAATCCTATATTGCTCCTTAGATGTGTCATTATGGCTTTGCCGGCCGTTGCTCTGCCACCTGTCGAACATGATCTCCTGTGGGCATGCCTGAACACGAGCACAACAGCCCCGCGGTGCGCTGTTCTGCATTGAACAAAAAACCTGACGCTCTCACAAAGTGATGCCCTTCGCATTATCACAACTAATGAACCCGCGTCATACTTGCAAGCCGGTCACAGCAATCGATGAAACGCGCCCGACCTGTTGCATCACTAATTAGTGCAAAAGCTACTTGGTGCTCCTTCAGAGAACACAAGAGGTTGTGAATGGCCAACCTTCTTTGGATCATCACATAGGTTCAGTCTTGGTCAGCGTTCAAATGGAGAGTACAGCGCTCAAGCAACTTACACGCAGCAGCGGAACACTGGACTAGGCTCGACGCATTACAGACATTTGAAGATTATAGCGGTCTGGTGTGATCCATGCGTGCCGCTCAGCTGGTACGATGCCTGGACAGTCGTAGACATCGATTTCACACCCCGAGCGCTCGCGAGGTCGGTGCACTCAGCTGTGAACGCCTGCGGTGCCATGCGCACATGAGCCGTGCACAAGTAATCACCTCGGTCCGAAAGGCATGTGGCTAGGCAGAGTGACAATTAATACACACAGCATGACGCAGAGTAGTGCACTCAACGCCCAGCCTGTCCCCAAGCTGGTGGCCCTGATTTGCTGATGAGTGGCAGTAGCGGCTGTTGCAATCAACACAATCGCCGAGCACAGCCGCTGCGGATATACTGGTCAATAACCTTCTCGTTATACCAAAAGCTCCCCACGAATCTGTCGCGTTGTAGACTGTTCGAGTATCTGCACGATTCGTGGCATGCTCATGGCACATCTATGGCCGCTCTCGCTGCCGCACCCAAGGCCGCTGGAGCCAAAGCCAGATATCAACAGCCACTCGTTGCATAGATAAGAGATTTGAGGAGTCACTTGATCGATGGCCATGCCACGGCGGTCTGATCTCAGCAGCTGTCTACTCCACAGCAACAGCTATGGAAATGGGTGACAAGTCACAGAACGAGTCCTCTGGCATCATGTTTCCAGTCAAAAACAGCACCTCGTACTATAAAGAGGTGAGCTGGTACTTGAAGTCTGCAGTGAGGCTGCCAGCGTGTCCCTCACAGACTGTCTTGCAAGAACACTTTAGATTTACTTTACTCTACTTTACACAGCCCCACATGCTCTGAACCGAAAGGTTTGACCAAGCTGCAAGCATGTTGCCGTGAACGCATGCCATGTCACTGCCGTTGGTCACAGTGACCTGAAGTGGCAGTGTCAGTGAGGAGGCAACATTCACATCATCTGCATTGTGCTGAATTCTGTCCTCGCGCCATATGTCTTGGTGTCAGAGTTAGCAGGACAGGTCTGTCTGGGTTGTTTGTCGAAGCGGCAACATCATGGCTACTGTGAATGATGTGCCATACGATATCATCTCTGTGCGGCATGGCGAGCTCTGGGGCGCTGCACAGCCAAAGGAAACCGCGCCCGTTGCGGCAGCAAGCTGCAGGTGCCATACTGTAGCGGCGTGCACCACCAGGAAGCTCCCATACGGAGTTTCTGTGGCAATGCATGGGTATAGCAGTCACATCACACGATTGCCAACCCCCCTTCCCCCGGGGGGGCCTGGACCCTGGCGCCAGGAGCCCGCGGGCTAAGAATCCACCACAGCGTATTGGGTGGTCTGCTACAACGTACACCTAGGTGCCCAGCTCAGCCCCAGTCCGGACTATGTGCTGGCCAACTAGCTGCAGCAGAGCAGCGCTGAGGCAGATGTGACTCAGTCTGACTGCCCCAGCCCGCGCTGCGGGTCCGCCCCACGCATATGCACCCTCCACCATGCCCTGGGCCGGCCGTATGCATGCCAGGTCCGTGTGCATGCCAGGTCCGCGTTGGTGCAGCCTTCTCGCATGAAAGTATGATCTGAGCACGGGACACAAAAAACCAAGCGAGCCGAACTCGGCTGAAGAAATCGTTCGGCACCACCGGTTCAAGGCATTGCAGCTTGACTGCTGCGACAACACTGGCAGCTCAGTGCGGGCACACGGAACCCCAGATGAAATGTGAAATGCTTGTAATTGTTGTCTTTCCCGTCAATGACAGTGCTTCGACGCCCACATGTTGCTTGCTTTACCCATCTGCGCGCAGCCCCCGGGAACCTGAACAGTGTTGTGCAGAACTGTGGCAATCCAGTGATATGGCCGCTATACCACTGGATCCTTGCACGTCGCGACGTGCAAGGGTCCAGTGGTATAGCGGCCATATCACTGGATTGCCACAAGAACACAGCAGCCTGCCTGCCAGCGCAGGTGCGTACCTACCGGCAATTCTGTGGTCTTTGCACTCGGTGGCGCTGTAGCAGCACTCCTTTTTGTGGCAACATGGGCGCCCTGTTTGCATAACGGATCTTGAGCAGCGTACGAAGCATCAAATGTGCAAAGCATCAAATGTGGTCTCGCTCAGGTGGTTCAGTTCACAGACAAACCCCGTGTGCGACAGTAATTCATACTTGCACAAACCGTATAGCTTTCATAATATCATATGTAATGCCTCATTGATGCAACAAATCATACTGGCTGAAGCGGAGGGTCCCATGCATGGTTGGAGTGCAGATAGAGCGGTGCTCCCAAGGTCAGTGGTAATCTCCCACACGGTGGTCCGATCATTCAGGGCCTTGTGGTGTCATGCTGCAAAATTTTTTAGTTTTAATCATCATCAGTGGCATAGTGGCCACGTGGTATGGTGGTACATCCTAGAGGCTGTCCCAGCCCACGCCCACCTCCACCTCCTCCGCCAGGACAGGTCGTCATGACCTCCATGGACTCTCCATGGCATGCATGGCCTCCATGGCATGGAGGCAGCACCAAGGTGGCACTGCCCACCTGTGCACTAGTGCGGCCATTGCTGCATCCGTTCCTGGATGCAGGGCATGGCTATGTCGGTGATGTTGACCCCTATCGACTCGATATGATCAGGTGCACTTCACAAGGCTCAGTGGCGATAGCGACAGACCTCAGGCTGCATGCGCGGGCTTGCCCTGCCAGCTGATGCGGGCTGCCATGCATTGGTCCACTGCTCATCCGTCTCTGGTGACAGCTGATGGCACTAGGACAGCATGCCCTGTACAGCAGCTGTGCACTTCAGGTTGTGCCTAGCCACCTGTCAGCTGATGCCAACGGTATGGGGTCGGTCCCCAGCTGTGGCACCTTCATCACCCCAGCAGCGGCCTGTCAGCAGAGAGAGAGAGAGAGAGCGAGAGAGAGAGAGAGAGATGTGGCATGCACGTTAGCAACCAGGCCGGCTGTTCTCTGCAGACCGGCAATGCATCATGCCCCTGCACCTAGGGCAGCTCGTTCACGCTGGAAGCGTCTGTGCACTTGATTGCATTGCGGCGTGGCAGCACGGTGCACATCGGCCTGCGTACCAGCGCTGGATCGCCCTCCAGCATTTCCAGGGCTGCCACGTGGCAGGAATCATACCTGAATGTTCGGCATTGATCTGATGATTCGGACGGGGCGACCCAACACAGCCCGGCACCCGGTGCGGCAAAAGAAACAACAGCTGCAGCGTGGCACGGCCGTGTGGGTGTCGATAGGCTGCCTGAGGATCGAGTCGAGGGTGACCCATATGCATGGGCGAGTCGAGGCTGCAGCTGAACCATGGCAGGTGGGCGCATGCACACTCAACCAGGGAAGGTGCACTGCATCGAGCCACCCACAGTGGGACTGATTATAATACCTTATTATACCACCTTCTCCTTGACGCCCCTTTGACGCCCCGCTGGCCGCTGGCCGCTGGCCGCTGGCCGGCCCATCTCGGCCTGAGAGGGGCGCAGTCCACGGGGGGGGGGGGGGGGGGGGGGGGGGGGGGGGGGGGGGGGTTGCATGCATCGCGATCTTGGGGGCTGCGATGCCTGCCTCCAGCACGCGTGCCCCTGCCGCGGCCGAAGCGCATGCAGCATGCCTCGTGACGCGGCGATCGTCGAGACCTCCGCGAAGATGTCGCGGAGGTGCCACGTCACGCCACACTGGACACCTCGACCACGGGGAGACATCCCAATGCATGCGTCCCAGTGGGCCTCCATATATACGCCGGCTCGCAGCGAATCTGTGTACTCTTCATGTCTTCCGGAACAGGCGTGACGTGGCGTGGCGAAAGTGAATCTGTGGCCATGCGCGCGGCGCCGCCACGCACGTTCACCGTGCACCGTCACATCACCCGCACCAAACTCGTAGCCCGCGCGTACTGCGCCAACTGTGAGCCCACCTGCCACGACGATGAATGGCGCGGGCCGTGAGACCATATCGCGACCGCCCGAGCGCCACCAGATCCACGCCCCGGATGACCGGAGCAAATCAATTTCAGTATATACGAGAATCCTTGTTGAGTGGAGGCGACTTCTTTCGCGAGAGCGTGGCCACGCCAAGAGCCGTGCGACGTGTTAACGCTGCTGTAATCTGTCTTGCTGGTGGGACTATCCCGCGCCATTTCGAAATATAAGTTGCTGTAGCAAATTGATCGAAGGTTTATCTCAGCTTGACTCTGCGCAGTGGCCGATTGCGGCGACGCTGGGCGCTGCTGTTCCCGCAAGTTGACTTCAACTCTGGCAAGCGTACGCTGCACAGCGCAAGAGAACATATCCAGTGCCTCCACAGCTGCAGAAGGTCGCTTGATCGGGCTTGAATGGGCTGTGGCGCTCAGTGACGGTAGTCCTGCTGCTACGATAAGTTTGCGTGGAGTGTCGCTCCGGTACGCAATCCTGCTCTTGCCTCTGCCTTCTGGCAACACCGCAGCCAATTCTCTGCGGGTCACCAAACCTTTCGAGGCCTGTGTGAGGCTGAGGGCGAGGTTTCCTCTGTTCCTGCCTCAGACCACCCCGCAGCCACCTGTGCACAACGTCCAGCCGGCGATCGGGTTGCAATTGCCATTGCCAGCAGCGCTGAGGGCTGCTGGTGGGCGCCCGCGACAGCACAACGCATAACGTACGTGAAGTCACGTGTGACAGGGGATTTGCTGTCCAAACGCTCGCGCTGTGCTGCGCCCCATCCTGTAATTCTACGACAGTACACATGATGTGTGAACGTTGGTGTCGGGGCACCAGAGGCGCGGAACGATGACATTGATGCCCCTGTAGCCATTTGAGGACAGCCGCCATCTCACGTCACCCATGCTATCCATGAGCGTGCGGCAGCCACTGCGCAGAGCGACTCAATTGGGAAGACTAAATTGCTCTGAATAGCCCCTCGCCTATCATACCTATGGGATTGCATGTGCATTATATCAATAAATTTAATGGCAATATTGCGGCTGCTGAGCAGGAGCTGTGGTGCAGGGCGATTGCTCTACATGGAAGGTGCATGGAAGGCATGCATGTCAGTCCCGGTGCTGCTCGTGCTCGCCTGCTGCTGTGATGCACGGGGCCTTGCGCAGGCCCGGAGAGGCCTGGCCGACGCGGCAGCTGCAGGCATGGCCGCTGGGGGACCCGAGTCGGGACGCCCGGCAGAGTTCCCGGTCAATGTGCGGGGGTTTGGCGGCCCCGCGAGTGCCGAGGGCCCCGGCGCCGAGGCCCCCGCCCCGCCTCCGTATGATGACTACGTCGAGGTCACCATCGTGGAGGCACCTGTGGCCGTGGCACCTGCTCTGGTGCTCACAGACGAAATGGCAGGCACGACCAGATCGCCCATGCGTACACTGCAGCTGAACGCCAACTGTGCTTGTATAACTGTGCATGTAAAGACTGCCATATTGCTGCTCTTGAAGTTCTGCAGCACTTGTGTTGCGGCTGTCTAGACAGCAGGCCTATCAACAAGGCCTGTCTCAAACGAATTGTGTGTTTGGCTCCAAGCAGCGGCATGATCAACAGGCACCATATGATCATGCTGTGTATGATCTGTTGACGGGTCCGTGAGAATTGTATCAGGTAGCATCAGAGTGACTCACTGCTGTAGGCGCCAGCTTGCCTCATGCTAAGAATCCTGTGAGGTCAGGATCATGAATTCACAGCTGCAAAAGCAGGAGAGCAATTGGCTCATGCGTAAGCTTGCATGCATGCAGCCTTCTGGGTTGTGTTGACATCACAGTCTACATCATGCTGATGCCCACGCATGGCTTTCGTAAAGCAGAGCTCTGCCTTGCGTGATGGACGGTCAGTGGCACCGAGGCGCTATGGTGCACAGCCGGGGGGGGACAGGGCTCTCTGGCCGCGCGTGCCCACGAGGGGGCCCCCTGCGAGGTTTGAGCAGCACGCACCTTCTTGCCACACGCTGCACAGCCATGGTGTGAGCTATCAGAGGAGGCAGCTTGCTGCGGCTCAGCGCGGAGGTCCTGTATGAGCAGCATGCCCGGCCATCAGCTGACGATATATATGGTATCACCTGAGGGCGGGGCCCAGGATCGAGGTCAATGTTGTTGCACCGCCGTCGTGCCAGTTGTAAATCGCGGACCTATCCCTACAGTAGTGACCTATCCCTACAGGAGTGGGGTGGTCGGCGTGCATTCAGTAGTGAATGCATGCACAGCATCAGCGGCGGCATCACCGAGGCGCTTTGCCATCACTCCCGGAGCGTTCGCTGCTGCGGCTGTCCACAGGACGGGTCCGCTCACAGATCTCACCCATGACACAGCCATGAGCGCGCAGACCCTAGAAGCTGACTGTACAGCGCGAGTGCGGGTGTTCTGGCGTGCAGAGGAGGGAGACGTGCGCCTGGTGGCGGAGGTGGCGGTCAACGGCTTTGCCACCGGCGCCGTGCAGCTCTTCCGCGACGGCCGCTACGGCGCCGTGTGCGCCGCGGGCTTCAGCGCCGCCGACGCGGAGGTCGTCTGCCGCCAGCTCGGCCTGCAGGGCCCCGCCTTTGTGCTGCCGGACCCCTTCGGCGTCGCCGATGCGGAACTGCCGCGGGACGCCGACCCCGGCGCGGCAGACCTGCAGGTACGTATTCACAAGTTACATGTAATTACCCTTCGCCCTGAGCTGTAGCACTGCTGGAGTCATAGTTGTGCTCGTCTGTCAGCGCCATATATGGTCCCCAGCACCAGGTAGGCGGCCGGATTTCCGAATCCGGATTTCCAAACCCATTTCATCAGAGCAGTGCATCAGTGTCTGCCGCTTGGTGGTGCCCTTCTCTCGCGTGAGTCGCAATTACCCTTACAAGGGTTCGGGATGGCAGCATGCATGCACGGAGAGGGTGCGGGGTGTCGTGCAGGCGGTGCTGGCGCCGTTTGCGGTGGCGTACCCGGGCTGCACCGGCGACGAGGCGCGGCTGGACGACTGCGCGGTCGACCTGCAGGAAACGTTGCTCTTCTTGAATGCGACGGCGAAGCCGTGTGACCCCTTTGGCGACTCGTACGCGTTTGTCGCCTGTGGCAACGCTTCAGCTCCTGCCGGTGCGCTGCCCGGTCCCCCCACTCCAGAGCTGCTATATCCTGTCCTCTAGATCTGGAGAGCTGATTGCCCACCGCCTGTGCGCAGCGCATAGACCGTGCTCCGGTATGTGCGGCTGAGCGTGTCATCTGCTCATTTGAGAGTTGACAGACCAAAACCAAGCATGTTGTCCAACGAGTCATTGTGGTCTGAGCTGCACATATCCAGGAGCAGCCCATCGCTTGGCGCCTCGCTGCCTCATCAAAGAGCCTGCTCGCGGGCGTTGTTCCATTCGCATGCACCAGCGGCATGGTTTGGTCCTGCCGGGATCTCTCGAGACATGTTTTAGCTGCCACTGACGAGCACTGTGCATCTCAAGTGCACCTCTTCACCATTGTCCCCAACAGGCTCAATTTTAAAGCTTTAAAAGCCGACAATTCGAGAAAGAAGATGTTCACGTATTAGGTGCTGAACAGCGCGCGGCGCCTGCAGCGGAGGCGGGAGACCTGCGGCTGGCAAAGGTGGCCACGGCAGAGCAGGGGGGCGCCATGACCGGCCGCCTCGAGGTCTTCACCGGCAGCGGCTGGGGCACCGTCTGCGGCACCCCCGCCGCCGGTGACGCTGTCGCCGCCGACGTCACCAGTGGCAATGAGGACAACGCAGGGGGCACGTTCTCAGCGGCGGCTGCCAGCGTAGCGTGCCGGCAGCTAGGCTTCGCCGATGGGATCCGCATCCAGTCCACGGTGTGCCCCACGCCACCACCGCACAAAGCACAATAGAGCAGTAGAATGGAAGCTGCCTGGGGCGTTGACCTGGGAAGGGCCCGGTGCACGTCCCATATGAAGCGTTGAAAACAACATGTTCCACAAGGTCGGGGTGCCTAGGAACGCGCGTGTGGCTCTGACGGTCGCGTATGCTTGCAGCCGGACGTGCCGCCATTGCTGAGGAGGATACCTGTAGCCACCTCTGGCGCCAGCTGCTCCGGTGGGGAGGCGGCGCTGCTGGACTGCCCCAGCGCCGCAGCCGGTGACACCGGCGCCGTATGCGGCCATAGCCAAGACGTCTACTTGCTGTGCTCCAGTGACGCTGCGCCAGGTGCGTAGCGCTCACTGTGCCGCATCCGGGACACATCCGCTCAGCGCCCTACATCACGGGTCCGTTCAACATATCGACATTCCAGGGATTAGTGGTGTAGTGGCTTGTGACACCGACTCTTCGCAGCTATTCAAATTACATGTAATTTACATGTAATTTACATGTAATTTACATGTCTGTGCACAGGCGCACAGTGGAACAGGATGTGTGCAATCCCGAACAGCTGGCCATTGCCCGCCTCAATCTGAGGGGGGCGTGATCGACATATGGGATTTTTTGGCAACAGTGCGTGGCTCGTCCATGGATCGTCCATGTACGTCTGGATCCAAATAGCCATGGCGACCGGTATCATGTATATGTTCTCCCCATACACATGCATATGCGTACAGGCCATTCTGCATGTCACATTCAAGTCATCCAAAACAGACACATCAGGTTCAGCAGAGGGCTCCGTATGAGCACGTATGCATGATCGCGATGCAGGGCCGGGCGCGGCAGGCGAGGGCACGGTGCGGCTGATGGGCGGCGCGCAGGCCCCAGGGTACCGCTACGGCCGGCTCGAGGTGTTTGTGCGGGGCTTCTGGAGCAACGTGTGCGCCGCGGAGGGCTTCGCGCCGCCGTCGGCGCGGGTCGCGTGCCGCGCGCTCGGCTTCCCCGGCGGCGTGGCCCTCGAGTTCTCTCCGGCCTACAGCGGCGCCGCCTCCAGCCACGTGCGCGCTGTTGCTGACTGTTTAGATCGCATGTGTTTGTATGATATCAAACTGAACTCTTGTGCTGCTACCAATGCATTGAGGCCTCAGGACCTCACAAACATGCTTCAACGCGGTCTTCGATGCTGAAGTTGTTTGGTGTCGCATGGGTTCGGTGGCGTGCCGTGATCGAGGCAGCGGTGGGTGGCCTACATGCATCGGGCTCACTAGTCATGTGTTGCATTTGTGACCCGGCTTTGCACCGAGGTCTCTCTACTGGTCGGTCAGAAAGAATCGCTCTCTGTAGCAGGGCAGCAACGCACACCCTGCACAGTGCTGCCAATAGCATAACACCTGCGGCGCCGGGGTGCAGGTGTTAGCGAAGCGGCTGCCGGTGGGCCTTGCCAACGTCGACTGCAACGGCGGCGAGGCGTCACTGCTGGACTGCCCCTCCGACGACTCCAAGCTGCCGGAGTGCGGCCTCAGCGGCACCAGAGCCACGGAGGGCGTCATCCTCGCCTGCGGCTCCACCGACCCCAGTGGGCCCCCCACCCCCTATGCATGTGTGTGCAAATTTATGTCATAGTTATACTTTTAAGTGGAACCAATGTCCTCATTAAATCTGCGGACAGCGCGTGCCTGTGAGCCGCAGCCACCATGCACTACATGCCACACATGCCACAGCCGCTGCTGCCATGCATTCCTGACTGTTGCATGTGACTCGCCAAGACATGTATACGGGCGTGCATGTGGCCCATGCATCTTTCCATCACGTGTCAAGCCGGTGCACTACAACAGCAGCCTAACGCTCTGAAGGTAACGCATGCCGCCAGGCCAGCTGCAGCCCCACCCGCCGCCACAGCAGCTATATAAAAAGTTAGTAAGTATATGCTGATATCTGCGACTATCTGCCGTGCTTGCAGCGTGCGTTATGGAGCCCCGGGAGATGGCCGGCGCCGTGCGCCTCCGCGGCGGTACCGGCACGCCGTGCGACGACCTGCACTCCGGCGTCGTCGAGGTGTACCGCGCCGACGTGGCCACCTGGGGCGCCGTCTGCACCGCCGGCACGCCTGACGACCGCCTGGTTGCTGACGTCGTCTGCCGGCAGCTAGGGTTCCAGTACAGCACCCCTGAGGCCACCCTTGCCACGGCACCCGGCGGCTCCCAGATGTCTCCAGGGGGGGACATGATGGAGGACGGGATTGATGCGGGGCAGCCGGGCTTCCTCGCGGATGTGATGTGCCGGGGCACGGAGGAGCGGATTGGGGAGTGCCAAGATGCGCGGGCGATAGCGGGCGGGGGCGGGGGGTTGTGCATGGAGAAGCCCGCGCGGCTGCGGGTGGCGTGCCGGAAATTCCCGGTGGTGGAGGCGCTGGAGAGCGTGGCCACCCCCGGCGCAGGTGCGGCTGTGCCCGCACGGTGTATTCATAGGCTACACGGCGGTTTACGTGCTGGTTCTGGATTGCTTGCTTTTGGTCGGCTGGGCACTTTGGTTGAGATTCGTTCCATGAGTCACACCTTACGCATGCATGGTATGAGACAAGAGTCCTGTGCGTGCAGCCCAGGGTGACGTGAGGCTGGTGGAGGAGGCATCGCACGGCGCCTGGCGCCTCGGCCGCCTCGAGGTCTTCTTCGAGGGCTCTTGGGGGCAGGTGTGCCGGGGTGGCTTCGGCGCCCCCGACGCGGCCGTCGCGTGCCGCCAGCTCGGCTACGGCGCCGCAACCCTAGCCGTCACTCCGGCCGAAGACGGCGGCGGCCAACTGGTATACCCTGAGGCTGCACTCGCGTTCCCGGGGTGCGCCGGCGACGAGGCGCGGCTGTTGGACTGCCCCGGCCCGGAGGGGCTGCCGGGGATGCCGGAGGAGGTGCCGGAGTGCTTCGGCGGCCACAGCCCCGGCCTGCGGCTGGCCTGTGTCGCGGAGCCCATCACAGGTGGGCCCTGCCCACAGCCCTGCTTTGGATGCGAGGTTGGCCCACAACACCAATGCATACCCGGGGTGTGTGGGTCCATCGTTTTAGCAAAGGCACAGCGCGGCGAATGCGGACTGAGATGTAGGTCACATGCGCGAACTGCTACGTGCAAATTCCGGGCTTGCATTGTATGCGTGTCTCCAGACATGCCGTGTGCAACTTCAGTCGCGGCGTTTAAACGGCGGCGTTGCCGCGTGGGCGTGGGACGGGAGGGGTCATTGTCAGGCAGATGGAATGTGGATACAGGTGTGGAGGAGCTGGATGTACGGCTGGTGGATGCAGTCGAGGGCCCTGACGCCACGTCTGGAACCGCCGAGGTCTTCCACGCGGGCGCCTGGGGGTCCCTCTGCGACGGCGCCGCCGGCATGCCCGGCGCCGCGGCCGCACCCACCTTCTCCGAGGTGCGCTGGCGCCCTCAACACATCACAACCGGCTAGGGTTTGCGTGGGCGATCGAGCCCAGTTAGCGTGAGTGGCTGGCCCGTCCGAACCGGCTGTGCATGCACACACATACGTTCATGCCTGCCACGGGCGGAGCCGCCACAGACAGAGCTGGAGCGATTGGTTCTCTCCACACAGAAGAATACGGCAGGCCGCGGCGCTGTCCCGCCGGGGTAGTATTGACGCGGACTAGTCTGTACGAAGATGAGCATCATGCTGGCATACACCCACTTTCTCTTTGTATAGCTGCATACTCACCCAAACAGCGCACAGCACACGCAGCACGCGCAGACGACGGCAGCGGGTGGCCTGCAGGACGCAGCGGCGGTGGCGTGCCAGAAGCTCGGCTTCACGGCGGGACAGTTCGCCCCCATCGCCACCGTCGCGTCCAACGCCTCCCTCGCGCCGCCGTGGCTCGCAGGCATCGACTGCGCAGCCGGAGGCACCCCCGCGCAGGGTCTCGAGGAGTGTCTGCTGCCCCCGTTCGGGGACGTGGCCACCTGTGGCCGCACCCAGCGGCTTCTGTGCTCCTCCCCTGCGGGTGCGGCAACATCTACGTGTCGAATTCCAGCATGTGGTTTTTTGTGCACCTTAGTCCCTCAACAAATGACCAGGTGACGGAAGCACGTGTTGCTCCACAGCTGTGGGGCTCCAGCATGTGCTTTCGTCACCTTTGTTGATGAACGCCCATGCCACAGACGGTGAAAGTCGATGCCAGCGGCAGTTGCTTCCGCACTGGTAGCCACATGCATCCGCCTTACCCTGTCGTAACTGCCGTCGCAATGCACTGCAGAGTCAACCTCAGCCGCTGTCGGCGCGCGCCTGTCCGGCGGCAACGCAAGCGCCATGTGGGAGTACGGCCTCCTTGAGGTCTTTGATGGGGAGTTGTACAGCTCAGTGCCGGCCGCCGGCGTCGGCCCCGGCGCAGCCGCCGCCGCATGCAGGGGGCTCGGGTACAGCTCAGGGGTGGCGCTGGACACCGGAACCCTGACGGCCCTGCAGGGCCCCGGTGGCGATGTTGAGTCGGTGGTGAGCGTTGTGTGCCCGGATGGAGAGGTGGCCGGCCTGAGTGAGTGTGACATTACGACTGCGGAGGAGGCGTTGGCTCCGTCGCCAATGGGGGTGCCTGTGGAGGCGGGGGAGAGCTACGCGGCTGTGATGTGCAGCAGCCCGAGTGGTGCGCTTATGTCTGTGTTTTGATGTGCATGCATGTCATGACATGCAATCGTTGGTGGTCACAAATTGCAACAGGAAACGCGGATCAGAATCTCAGCAGTCCATGTGCATTCTACAGTTTGGGTGGCTATGCTGTGCCGGTCATCAGCATCGCGACCCCCCTCACTCCCCACTTACAGCTTGTGGCGTGAAGTTCTTCGAGTGAGCGTATTGGGCAACAGCCAAGCACATGCTCTGTGCCGATGCATGCATGTGTTTGCATTCTAGGATGCTGATCTCTGCAGCCTCTGATGTCCTCTTGCAGCCTCTGATGTCCTCTTGCGTCCGCCACCGTCCCCATATTTGTACAATGTTGCTCTCTATACCACCAGGCACAAGGCACGCAGCGCAGCACTCATAGACACCTTCGCGCTAACCAGGCCCTTCCCCTCCAGGGTGCCAAGCAGCGGAGGCTCCCCCCACCGAAGGCGCGGCCCGGCTGACGCCAGTGGACCCCTTCGCCACCCCGTCAGCCCCCTGCGACCCCGTGCACACCGGCGCCGTGGAGGTGTCTACCGGCGGCGCATGGGCACCTGTCTGTGTCGCCGACCCCGCCGCCGCCGCGTTTGTGGCCGCCGTCGCGTGCCGGAGTCTCGGCTTCCCACACGCCGCCGCCGCCGCTGCGCCCGTCGCGGCGCCTCTGACGCAGTCAGCAGAGCCGCCAAGTCAACCTGCACGATCGTCGGAACCGGCGCAGATGGCTATCTGCACGGGCATGGAAGATTCCCTGGTGGAGTGCGAGGTCGCCTCCAGCGCTGATGGACCCGCGGGGGACAGGTTCGGTGGGATGAGTGCATACTATGATGCGTACGCAGTAGCTTATGATGATGGCTACGGCGCGCTAGCGCCGGGGCCTGGGGGGCCGCAGCTGCGTTGCTCAGGCAGCACGCTCGCAGTCGTGTGCACGATGTTCCCGCTGGAAGGTACGCTCTACGGGCCTCATCACTGTCCACGTGCGCAACTGACACCGCCGCGACATGCTGCGGGGGGGGTTGGTGCCCGTGGGGTTGGGCATGTACCCCTAAGGGACACATGCGTTTCCGAAACAGTGTGGGATGTACGGGCCACTGCGACGCAGCGGCTGCCGCCCTGTAACGTCCAGGCATTGAGGCGCGGCGGCTGCTGCTGCACAAAAGCATGCAGCCTGATCCCGTGGCCGCGGCGACTGCTGCCGGTCACGTCTGTCCACATTTCATTCCACTTCACCCTGCCCCCGACCCCTCAACACATGAAATACGCCGCACCGGCTGCCAAGTTTGCATTGCGCTGCAGATGGGGAGCCCCCGCGCCCGGCTGGTGTGATGGTGGGCACCGTTTCGGAGCCTGCCCCACCGCCAGTCGCCCCTCCACCACTTGCCCCGCCGCCAATCAGACCACCGCCAGTCGCTCCACCTCCAGCCACTCCACCGCCAGTCGCCCCACCACCAGTTGACCCTCTGCCAGTTGTTCGGCCGCCAATCAGACAACCACCAGTCGACCCCCCACCAGCTGATCCCGTCCCAATTGACCGACTGCCAGTCACTTCACCGCCAGTTGAGCCAGGATCAACCCTTCCCATCGAGGTCACCCCGCCGCTGCCACTCCCGGCACCGCCACCGCAGCCTTCGTTGCTGCCACCGCGGTCGCGACCGCCGCAGCCACTGCAGCGGTCACCACCGCTACCAGCGCCTGTGACGGCACCTGTAGTCACTGCCGAGCCGCCAACTGATGCTGATCTGGATGAACCAGACGCTGCCGTCCCAGAGGCGGCACCCACAACCATAGTAATCCCCGAATCAGACCCTGCCCCAGCTGGTGCTCCACCCAGTCCAGTGGGCGACCCTCCTCCACCCGACGCTACAGCCCCACCCCCAGTGATAGACCCGCCCGCACCTGTGCCAGAACCAGAAGTCCTACCACGGTCTTCTCCACCGCCAGCACCACCTGTGCCGCCGCCATCCACGGCGCCGTCCGCACAGCCACCCTCCTCCCCCCCAACATCCTCCGCTGACAGAATCGCGCCCGGGCCCGACGGCAGGTACAGGGTATGCGTCAATGGCGAGAGCGAGCAGTGGGGCGACTGGGAGATCTTCCGCCCCTGTGGCGTCAGGGTTCACGCCGACGGCGGCGTCGATCTCGCCGAGTGGTTTGGCGGCTTCGACGGCTACCCTGCCGTTGACCCGGCCGACGGCCACGAGACGTGCTTCAACTCGGCAGTTGCCGAGATGTTCCGGGTGCCACTGTGCAAGTTCTCGCGCACGACCGACACGGTCGACGGCCGCACGGAGGCCGCGATCTCATGCATGGAGGCCGCGGACGGGAGCCAGTGCGTGTGCGCCGCAGATGACAAGACGCCGAGCCTGCTGTCGCAACGAGGCTGGGCGGGGAATGTCGGCATCATCAAGTTCCTGGAAACCCTGAGAACGCGCGCTAACCCTACAAATTACGACTTTCCGGAGGATGAGGAGGTGGCGGATGCGGGCGGGCGGATGGACAACGTGGTGCTCGTGCAGCGGGAGTTTGAGAAGATGATCACTGTCGAGCCGTGCTGAGCGCGGGCATGCATGTGGCGCAGCGAGGTGTGGCGTGCGGGCGCCAGGGGGCCCAAGCTGGGCTGGGTACGACGCGGCCGCACGAGCGACTGATCGTGCCTCAAGAATGATGACCAGCCTTAAGAATGTCGATGGTCGACTGGCCCGACGGGGAGGCAGCAAGTGTACCGTTCCGCTAGACTGGTGGGAGGATGGCGCCGGTCCCCAGCGGGACTGGCGAGGCTATGATTGACTGCCCATCGCATGCATGGCTGTCAGGGGATGGACTGGCCAGGCACTGCTCGCTCCTATGCCCCTGGATCAGTGCTTTGATCTGTGCTTTGACCTGCGCTTTCACCTGGATCTGTGCTTTGACTGGACGTGCTAGCTTCCGGGGCCGCCGGCGCGTGGGTGTTCCGGGCGAGGCTCTTGAGTCCGCTCCCCCCCCCCCCCCCCCCAACACGATTTGACACAGCCATGTTTGCGCCCACGGTGCTGGCGGATGTAGAGTATGACCTGTGCCCACCGATTGCGGCCATGCACCGTGCCCGCCCGCGCTTAGGCGTGCTGTGACTTCCGGCACCAGTTCCTTCCGCTTGGCATTGTGACCGAGCGCGCCTGCTGGGGGCCGCGGGGGGCTGCCGGCCGCAAAAGAGCCGCTGGCGCCGCGGGATGGAATGCCGCGGCTGGATTGCGAGGAAGAGGCATGGGGTACTTGCCTCACTGTGCACAATGTGCCATTTACAACAATTCAGCCTGCGACCGGCGCTGCTACGCGCTGAACTGCGGGGCTGTGTGGCAGCCAGTGACGGCCGTGCCGCCCACCACTCTGTTCGCGCCGCCGCCGCGTCCGCCTGATCGGGAGGGCCAGCTGAGGGTCGTTTGACTGAAGGAGGTTTTGTTTCGGCGCCGCTTGTGGCCACAGGGGTGCCCTGTCGCAGGGGGCTGTCTCCGCCTAGCCCTGCGTCGCTCATGTGGACGAGCCTTTATTTTTTGCTGTCTTACTCTGCATCCATTGACTCTTTTGTAACATGGAGCGCCTGGCCCTGCCTGCTGAGGCGTTGCGGAAGGGGTGGCTATGGCCGTGCTGTGAGTGCTCGCGGGCTGTTTGGAATCAGGACACGCAACATCATTGATGAAGATTTTCAGTGACAGGAGGTTCACTTTGAAGTGGCCATTGTATGCATCATGCATGCGTCCGCCCCGCGGGTCATTTGCCCTTGTGGACACACCAGGAGAGGCATGGGTTGCATGAGGCCTCATGAGTAAGCCTGGAAAAGCGGTACACCGATTGGGCATTTATTCCCGGTACATCGGAACATATGGAACATGTTCCGGAATATCATACATTTGAGACCCATGCAAATCGGAAACATGAAGCTACCAGCTAGCAAATTTTAAATTAAAGCATTTGGTCTTTTGCAACTGATTTGCAACAGCTTTAGGCACATTGTGACAAGGTTTCAGTTGTGTTGGACCAGAGAGGGCTACTGTAGCGGTTATATACGATTGTCCAATCTCTCAAAACGGAGCTCAATGACATGTTGTGTTGATGCAATTGACACAATGTTATGAGACATCGGATCAACACAAGAAATATATCATTGGAAAGCACAGAACAAGTGCTTTCATAATTACAAAACAACATAATTGAATGATCTGTATGCAAGTAAATATGTGCTTGTGTAGCTGCCCCCTATGTGCAGCTCACTGCGCAGTTGTGTTCACAGCAATGCTCCCACAAAGCACTGAATTGAGCAAGTATATCGTCGAGTAAAGCTCAAGCAGTGAAGGTGGTCAAACATGGCTTTTCGTTGGTCAAACGACTGGTGTTTTATCAGGCTGGTTGTGAGTCTGAGACCTTTGCGACACTGACACCTTGCACACAGCCTATCTTGCCTAGCCGTAGCCACACTGTCTAGAAGCATAGCAACCCCATCCAGTACTGTTCAATGGAGTGTGGCACGGCTCAAGGAAGCTTGGCGAGGACGTTATTGCGGTGTGAGCAATGCTGCTTTCACGCTGGTAATCGTGCGTGTCTTTGAATAAACCAGCATCGATGCTACGTTTGGTGCTCTTATTACCTTGGTGCCTAGCGAGAGTATAAAGATGCCGCGTTGCACAGGGACAAACAACTCGCATGCGTGCAACACTCAATTTTGCAGCACCGTTGTGTACCGTACATGAACCTGAACATTTGATAATTGAATTTGATGTGGCTCGAGGCCTCGGTAGCGCTGTTATGTTCACATGTACACCAGCGCTCACACACGGAAAAGCGTAACGCGCACACTGCAATACAAGCACCGCGCGCTCTGCAAACGACCTTAGGACTGACCGCAACCTCATAAATCTGAAGAATATTCCGAACATCGGAACATTGCCACTCCAATATGTACCGGTCAACGGTACATCAAGAGACACCCAAATGTTCCTGGTATCCCGCATTTTGCCAATATCCCGGTAATGTACCGCATATTTTTGTACCGGTACATGTACCTGTACCGGTACATGCCAGCCTTACTCATGAGGTTGTGCATCATGTGGCACTTCACTGATATAGTGGACCAGTCACTGCATCACCATGCAATCTGCAGCTGGTTTCTCTGAAGTGGAGTATCAACTTAAAATTAAACAAGTTTGGCTACCCCGTCTGCTTCTGCGCTGCAATCCAAATTCAGGCATCATCCAAATACACACCTGATGCCCAGCGACTCCATGAGCATTAGCCTAGCGGCAGTGTTACCAAAGAATTCCTGCCGGTCATCTTGCACTGCGAGACTGCATCTAGCTAAACGCGACCCTTGCAATGCCTTTAGACAGTTGCATCAATGGCAACCGAGGACCGAACCATCGGCCGCACGAATCCATCTTTTCTGACAGTTCAGTGACGGGTGCAGGGCGCCGGCTCCTGTCGACGACCGTCCAAGACAGGCTTTCGAATTTGTTGAGGCCACCGCACGTAGCTCAGACACTAGGCTCAGGCACAAAGCGTAGGACAGCGAGCCAGAAGGTTTGTCGAATTTCATGGATGTGCTCGACCAGCACTGATGCATGTGGCAGGTGGCCGAGACAAGGTCGATTGGATCCAATGATGCGCAGCCGAGAGCATGCCATGCCAAGACATCGCGGCTGCGCGATTGTGAATCCATGATACGCTGACTTTCTGACACGAAGGTGACAGCTAGTCTGATCGCAAGTGAGCCATGCAGGCGGATGATCCTGATCAGGATCAACACCGCCGCCATGCAAAGCGTAACGAGAGGGGGACATTGTCGACATAAGAATAATCCGTTTCCGTCAGATCAGACGAGGAAGCAGGGGAGCCGCCCAGCCTGCACTGCCGGCGCGCCAGCTACGTGCGGATAGTTTGCAATCGCCTGGACAGCCGCGTTCGTCGGAATCCGTTCAACACAATCCACTTGTCTGTAATACAAAGCTTCGTGATATCCTGGACGCGCGCGGCTCTGCGCATGCTGGATGTTGACATGTCGATCAAGCTTGGTCGATTAATACATCGTACCGTTGAGGCACGCAACAGCACGTTTATGTACTCATTATGGCAACGCCAGTGCATGAGCCGTTGTGCTTGATCAATGCTTCCTGCGTCCTCGGCCTGTGTTCAGTGGAACGCGATCCGCACACACACAGAATTCATATAAAACCACGAACAAAGCATGAAAGGTACTTAACAAGTTGTTTTATCAGTTGCTGCAATGTCTAGTTGTCTTGCTTCATTGTTGTTGTGGAACATATTCGTCGAACCGTGCTCGCGAACGCCATGGGCTGGATAAATCCGCATGCATGCTGCGAGTGGTCATGCAGATTCAATTGTGGCGCGTCCAGTAGGCTGCTGACTCATGCACTGGCCGATGGGGTGATGCATGGCTATGCATTGCTGTGTCAGAATTCGTCTTTGCCTCTGTGTCCCGGTGCATTGACACAGTCAGTCCTGGTCGCACCCTCGCATGTGCCTTAATGGTGCTGCATGGTTTCCTCATGCAGTTATCGGTGTTGCGTCCGGAATGGCCAGTTTCTTAAAGGATACGGCCGCAAACGTGTTCATGCATTATACATGCATGCCTCTCACCGAGTGCTCTGCGACACGAGGTTGCTCTGCTCGGAGTCGTCGGTGTTGATCCAGGACAATCACTTGCGCCTCAGTCAGTCAAGATGGTGTTCCTGGGCTGTCGCTGGTGCTTTTCCATTCCCTCGTGTGACGGTTGCGATGGCCGGGGCGACATCCAACTGATCTGCACCGGCGTAGCGCGCGCTCTCTCGGTCCCGGTCACGTCCTGCCTCGCTTAATTTTCCATCAACGCTATTGTACTACAGTAGTGTTTGTGTGGCCCGCTTGGAGTGGTCTTCTGTGGGAACGTTTGTGCAACGATTGCGCGCTCGTGTGTCGTCGGCAGTTGTTGCGCAGCCGAGTTGCAGTAAACCACCGACATTCGAATGATAAGATAAATTCAAGGCAGAACTGCCATGGGTCGCATAAAGCAGCGCCAATGGGTACTGAGCGCGTTACTGCTCACTGCCGGGATGGTTCGCGGCGATCAGCCTGTCAAGACAATTCCGCGCGACGAGGTCAAACTCATCGTTGACGAACATGAGAAGGCTCAGGCTCGTGTGGAGGCAGTTTTCGCCACGTCGCCAGATATTAGGGCCCTCATGTGCACACCCCCGACGAAGGTCGCTTTCGTCACGAAATCCCAGAACATCAAAATCCCCGACAGCCTCGACCCAACAGACACGGAGCTTGAGAGGTTCAGAGCTGCAGGTGTACCGATCTTTGACTCCTGCCAGGTGCGTGCCACTAGTCATCACTGCTTCGCCACTGCGCTCAGCTGGAGTGAGCCAAGCCAGGCATGCTGTCCAAATTTGCGGTCCGCGAGCGCAGCTTGCTGGCCGCGACTGCGTGAGGATTCAGCACGATTCCTCGTTTGTAATGTAGCACTGCAGCGGTGTCAGGCACGCGGGACATCGCTGCTTGGTAGTGAAGCTGTCGTCAACGCCTGCGACCAGCTATGATGACCGCAAATACACAGTTTACCTGAACTACGAGCCTGTGACGTAGCTGTAGCTGCACTGTGTCTGTTTCGCTTCCGTACTCGTGCGCATTCTCGGGAGCATTCGTTGCTCTGGGACCATGTCCCTTCTATCTCTCGCTAGGTAGCGCTGCCTCCCAGCGATAACCAGGCAGATAAGTGCACAGTGCACCGCACAACAGGGCAAACACAACAATGTGCAACCATTTCGCCTCAGCAGCACGGATGATGCCTGGGCATTCTCCACAGCCACGTCTTGCACAGCCAGCCTTCGGTGTGGTTGTGTTTGGGGCGTTGTGTTTGTGTTGGTTTGCGTGTGGGGGTGTGTACTTAGCGTCTGCGGATCTGTGTTGTTTGATGAGAACGTGGTGGGACAGAATGTGTGTGCTGCGTGCCTGGGTATCTGGGTGTGTGCTTGGTCTGCTGGCTTCTTTCGCAGTGCCTTGCCACCTTTATCCTTGTAACACAGCCAGCCTTCACCCTGGGAGGCACCCATCTCAAGGCAGATTACCCTGGTATTTCCTGCCTGCAGAAGTAACACATACATTATATCACGAGCTGCCAAGCTGCAATTGCATGAGGTGCAAAGAACAGTGGCGACGTGGCATGGAGAGCCTGACTGGAGGTGTCTCCCACGTTGTCCACCCCCGGGTGCTGTGCTGAGGGGCGGGGGGTGGCAGGGAGGATCACGTCTGTTGTGTGGTTCGTGGATCACGCGCCTGTTGTGTGGCCTGTTGTGTGGCCGTGTCGAGGTGCGAGCAGTGGCCAGGCGCTCAGCAGCAGTGGCTGGTGAGCAGTGGCCAGGCGCTCAGCAGAAGTGCCTGGTGAGCAGTGGCCAGGCGCTCAGCAGCAGTGGCTGGTGAGCAGTGGCCAGGCGCTCAGCAGCAGTGGCTGGTGAGCAGTGGCCAGGTGCTCAGCAGCAGTGGCTGGTGAGCAGTGGCCAGGCGCTCAGCAGCCACATGCACCTGCGGCGTCACTACGGGTGGGCCATGCACGTGCCGCTTCCTCGCGCCGCTTCCTTGCTTGCGCATGTCCCACACCCCAGCGTCCACACCAGCAGCGATTGCGGCTGTGCAGCTGCTCAGCCCTGCACTCACATGAAGCAGATGGGGCGCGATGATGATGATAATAGTAACCAAAACATGTTGAAACACCCCGCCGAATAGACACACAACCCATGCCGATAGGAAACACACCGACAGCAACACACAAAGTCTTTCACTCTACCCTTCGAGCAGCGTATCCAATCCGTGCCATACCTTCTTGCCCGATGAATTCTTCTATGCAATGTCGCTCCTTAATACAACATCAAAACGCATAGGGTCCACTAGGCATGCTGTGCTGGAACGGATGCGCCATAGCCGCCTGCAGAAGCTGTGGCCTCACCTCCCAGAACTGTCTCTCTGCGCACTCAAGCCCTGAAACACATGCAGATCTGGCTGAGCGAGCGCTGGAACTTTGTCTTTCTGCGGCAGCCCAAGTCGTCGTCGAAGATGGTCATCCGCGCGATCCGCAAGGACCTATGCCGGAGGGCGGCCTGCCTGCCCGAGGAGCTGCGGCTCGTCGAGCTCGACGAGTACCCGGCGCTCGCACCGCGTCTGCAGGAGCTTTTCGTGTTCACGTTTGTGCGCAACCCCTGGACGCGCGCGCTGAGCGCCTACTCCATGTTCCACCAGCACTTCCTCTACAAGTGCGGCCCCTCACAGCTGGCACCCCCCCCCCCCCCCCCCCCCCCCAACCGCGCTCCTGCATTTCTGCCTGTTCTACCCATGTCTTGGTCCTGCTGCGGCGAGAAATTCATTGAGCTCCAGCGATTCCATGGCGCACCACCTGGACGCCATGCATGGCCATCACTGAAGGCGGGGCTATGCATGGGAGGCAACGTGGCACGAGCCTGTTCTGCTCGCTACGTACCCTCACGAATTTAGTTGCCGATCGCATGCTTCCCGTACATGCTGCTCACATGTTGATCGCGGACCGCCTTGCGGTACTCCAGAACGCCATCGGCTTGGTCTGATGCTCTAGCAACACCCATGCACGCGGTCGGGGGCAAGCTTTGTTTGGCGGGAGGAGTCCCCCGGTCCACGCTCGAGGCCACAGACTCATGCATGTACGCTCATGCACGGCTGTGTGCAGGCGGCCGGAGGGCTTCACCGACGAGCCCTCGGAGCACTGCAGCCTGCCGTTTGAGAGCTTCTCCGAGGACGTCGGCCGCATGTACGACACCTGTGCCGACGACGGCTGCTGCTCCTACATCGCCCCCCGCGCCACCTGGTGGCCCGGCTTTGTCAACATCCACATCGGCGACCACTCACACTGCATGTTCATGCCGAACGGCGAGCACATGGTCGATTACATCGGCCTCACCGAGATGTTCGACTCCGCCTGGGCCGACGTCCTCGAGGCCGTCAGCACCGGCTCCCCCAGCATCGTCGCAGCCGGTGTCAGCGGCGGCGGCCGCCGCTTGCGCGACGCGGTGTATGCCGAGCCGCGCCGCAGCGAGGTGGCCGCTGCCGCCGCGCTGCGGCACGGCGGCGGCGGCGCCGCCGTCGGCGGCGCCGCCATGCCGCCGCTGTTGCACACGCCTGGCCACGTGACGGTGTGGCACGTGGTGCCCGGGGAGGCGGTGCCCGGGGAGGCGGGGTCGGCGAAGGCGACGTACGTCACGAGCCAGGCGAAGGTGACACATGCATGCAACAGCACGCGCACGCTGCAGTACCTGAACGAGACGACGGTGCACAACCTCGCGAAGCAGTATGCTCTCGACCTGGTGCGGCTCGGGTACGTGTGAGTGCGAGGTCCGCGCACTGGTGTGCGGCGTGAGCCGATGATGTGCACAGGGGAGGGCCGGTGCGGGCGGGGCGTGACAGCCTGGCGCATGGAGGCGGCCGGGAGGTGCGGGTGGAGCGCGGCCCCGCAGAGCGATGCTGAATGTCACGCAGTATCGCCAGCACGAGTTTTCTCTGTTATGTGCTGTCAGCGCCTGCGCAAGGGCACGACAGGGGGGTGCTTGTGTGCTGAGGGAGGAAGTACTTCCCATGGAACGCCTGACACGGAAGCTTCATCCACGGCCTGTGTTGTAGGCACATGGCAGTGATTTGACTGCCTGCCTCGCAGGCGCGTCTGTGTGGTGCGTGGTTGCTTTTGGAGGAGCGGGGTGCGCGTCGGGCTCGACAGCCGAGAGCGTGGGAATCATCCGCTACCAGGCAACGGGCGCTGGTATGTTGGTACACTGTGGTAGAGTCTGTACACGAGAGCGCCAATACTTATGGCCCATCAGGAGGCGCTTTGCAAGTGTATGCAAATGTGTGAGTGTGTCTGGGGCGTCGCCTGCGGCTCCATCCGCAAGCGCACCGTGGCGGAATGAAAAAAAGAGATACCAATTCAAGCGGCTTTGCGGCAGCACTGGTGTCACTTCTTTCCTGAGCAGGGCACGGGCTGTGCAGCCTGTTGAAGGCGTTGGTGTGCATTATTCTTTGAAGCTGTGGGGTGAAGCACCGGTGCCCGCGCCATTGCGGCCCCACTTGACTGCATGGGCCTGCATGCACATTCCACGACAAACTGCTTGACAGACGACCTACGCCAGATGTCCCTTGGTACAGCAAGAGAGACAGTGGGCAGAGTACAGGCTGCCCTCATGCCGATTTGTAAGCCTGCACCTTGAATATGTCATTGTCTTTTTAATTTTCATGATTTTTATTACTGTTGTTATTGCTTGTGTATGCCTGGCCACATCCCTGCGCTGCATCAGACACAAGCCTAGCAGCAGAACCAACCGATGATGCAGCGGTGATGCCAGCGCCCCAGCCAGCTACAGTCCGGGCAGGTGCTCCCGCACCAGCTGCGCGCCAACATCTTTAGCACGACATTGACACTCATGCATCAGCAACACTCAAGCATCATGTGCGCCTGGCAGCTCCCACACCAGAGCATTCATTCGAGCCTACTGATCATTTCTCATTCAATTGCACGCCTGTGGAGGCAGCCCCCCTTGGCCACACTGGCACCACGGAGGTCCGAAGGGCTCCAGGCTACAACCACTCAACTCGCTGGTGCAGCATATGGCATCTCCTCGACAGCCGGCGCCATTGCCTCACGAATGCTATGCCATGCGAACCAGCAGTTGGACCGAAACACAGCGAGCCCGATTGGCCCTGCTCCGTATCCACCCATCAGCGGTCGTCCTTGTGGCACCCTCCCACAATGCATCTCCCACCCCACCACACGCAGAGGCGAGCTCAGCCCGAGCGGGTGGCCACTGGTGGCTCCCACCTGAACCAGCTCGCTCCAGGCAGGCCGCTAACCCTTGAGCCCCCTGACCCTTGCCCACTACGCGAAGACCCTTTATGCTACTGTTGAAAACTCACTATACCCTAGCCGCCACAGTGAGGGTGGCATTATTTGCATTGCCCACCCGCCTCTGTGTTCTGAAAACCCTAGGACCAGCTGGTACCCAGTGATCAACCTGCCAAATTGAACACAGCAAGTGCGGAGGGGGTCTACAGAATCGCAAGCGCGACGGCAGCGGAACTGCATGCAACAGCGGCGGGCCAGAAGCCTGCGGACGCCGCGGTGGCGCCGCCCGCGTCATCCTCCACAGACTCCGGCGCCGCCTCGACGGGGGCCAGTGAGAAGTCACGCGTGCCGATGCCGAACGCCGCCTCCGGCCCGGCATCCGCCGGCGCAGGCGCGGGTGCGAATATGCCGATGGCGGCGGCCACAGGCGGAGCCGTCGCGTTTGCGGCCGGCAGCACCTCTGATGGCCCGACCGCCGGCTCGTCTGCCGGCGGCGGCGGCGGCAGCAGCACGGCTGTGGGCTCAGGGGCTGGCGGCAGAGCGGGCGCGGGAGCCGGCGCTGCGACGGGGGCCGGTGCGGGGGCCTCGAGGGGGGGCTCCATCGGAGCCGGCGCAGGAGCGGGGGCAGGCGGCATCGGGATCTCCTCGCACGTGTTCTGGCACTCGGGGCCACCGTTGGTCGTAATGCATGTGCCGTTCGGGCCGCCGCAGTCAAAGATCTTTGGGATGAGGCAGCAGCCGCCGCTGCGGGAGGATCCAGCTGGGCACTCCACCTTAGCCACGCCGCCGTCCTCGCAGTCTCCCTGTAGGGTGCAGTTGCCGTCGCGGCCGATGTAGCCGCAGAGCGACGGCTCGTCGGGCTTGTATTCGTCGCTGCAGGCCTTGATGGCCCGGCCGGCCTCGATCTCCAGCTGGTGCCAGGTTTCGGCCTGTTTGGAGCAGACGGTGGCGAAGGGGTCTACGAAGTCCGCGGATGCGGAGGGGATAGCGAGGAGGAGGAGGAGGCCAGAGAGTAGGACGGCGAGTCCGCCGCAGCGGCGCGGCGTGGCGCACGCATTGGCAAGCGACATGTTGCTGTCTGACACTGCTAGGGTGCCGGCTGGTAGCATTCGGGGGTCGATGCTGCAAGAGGACTAGCGGCGGTGGTGGCGGGCCTGCAGCGGGAGAGGGGTCAATGTGGACAAACACATGCATAGGCATATGTGGGCCCGTTAACTCGGAGTTGTCAATGTCCAATAGGATACGGCTCAGTAAATTTAGATTTGCATGTGCCTTGAGAGATATTTTTGTGATGTTGGTCTATGTCCGTTCACTCTTCTGCAACCATGCATGTGCCCTGAAAGTGTGCTTGGAGATTATATCAGTGGGGCCGGGGTAGGGGCCGGGTGTGCCCCACCTGAGGACCGTGTGAACAACTGTCGCGTCGCGACCCAGTCCGCGTGGTGTGCCAGCGTTGGACAGGGCCATGCATGGAAACGCCGTGCTGCGCGCCGGTACCGTTACGACCTCGCATGACTCAGCAGGCGCGCAGGTTTGGCCATGCGTCTGTCATGTTCGACAGCCAACACAGCGCCGGCGCGATGAAGCAACTTTGCGTGCAGCTGGGGCGTGAACCGCGAAGCTGTGTGAACGGGGCCGGCGCATGTTCGACGCCCTCAGTTGCAGCTGGGAAGCATGGGCAATCAAGCGAGGTAGGGCCAAGGCATGCCACCATGAAATACCAGCGCGATGGACGCAGCACGTTTCAGCATGCATTATGACTGGCAGCCCTGACAGCCGATGAGATGCAATGAAGAGGTTGGCGAGGCAGACAGCAGTCCGGATTCAGGTACATAGTGGATATGGATCGCATGCGGTGACTGTGCCGTGCGTCAAGACCTGTTGCTGCGCGCCGTCGCACATGGACACCTCGCAACGCATTCAGAACAGCACGGCCCCCAGCTGCAGCTGATGTGCAGCCACGCTGGCCGCTGCGAATTCGATGATTGCAATGGCTCTGGCCTGGCGAGGTCTGCCTTGTCTGCCGGGCCAGTCCTGCGCAGGACCGCCAGCTGCAAAGAAAAAAACCAAAAAGCAGCCGATTTGCTGTCCAGAGTGCGTAGCCATGTTGATACGACACATGCACCTGATGCATAGCAGAAGCTGCATGTTATTATGCACAGCGAGTTGGGACTGGTAGCATTTGTTCCACCTGGATGACCCAGGCCGAACGTGCGCTCGCACCGAATCCCGAAGTCGTGTTGCTACGCAACAAGACAAACGGGGTACGTACCACTCATGTCAAAGATGTACACAGCCACAAAGCAGATGCTGCAAGAGCTGAGGCTCAGAGGAACATGCACTTGGGCGCGGTACCTGTCTGAATGAACACGACGCACGCAGTCGTGCAACCAAGGTAACCGGCACAATTGCTGCTATGCCTGACTCATTCGAGGCGAAGCGATCTTGCGGTCATCACACATGCCCAACAGGCTCTTCTTCCGGGAATGCTGATCCTCTAGAATGCGCCGGCTGCGTGGGAAGTCCTGTGGCGATAGATGGATGACGACAAGTGCCCTTGGCGCCCTTGCACTACCTCGAGATACTGCCAAATCCCCAGACAGTACGCTGATGGAAAGCCATATGCGTCGTTTCAGGGCTGCTCTTGTTGTCCTGGATGATTCTTGACGTGTGCAAACGCCTGCATTTCCAGCCGTGACACCGTTTACCCATGCGCAATCTTGCGCCCGCAAACCCGAATCCTTGGACGCGCTCGTAGGCGCGCCTAGGGAAGGTAGTACCTTCAAGCTACCCATGCACTGCTTCAGCGGCAACGTGTCCATACGCTTGCACGCACTCGGACCTTCGCGTGTTCATCAGGCCATCCCTCCTGAGCGTTTCTCCCCGCGCCCGGAACGTCGTACATGTTGGACCTCAGCAGGTACCAGCTGGGAACCAGTCGCCCTCTAGCCACAAGACAGCGGAAGCATATCACGGCACACCCGGCGGGAGACCGGTGTCAAGCGGCGCTCGATGGCGAATAAGGCTCCGACGAGGACATTTTGGCGTGCACGGCGATTGTCGGGTCCGCGTGCAGTGCATGTCGGTCAGAGTCTTGGCACGGTAGTGTGATATTGCGTCACGGTGCACGTACGACTCTCATCTAGACACGGCTTCCGTAACTCGTTCATTTGAACCAGAGGGGTCTTAAATGATGATCGGTTCGAGCGCAACCTGCGCGTTCCTGTTCCCAGAGGGCGCTCTGCCATCCGAAGCCAGCGATGGCGAGGAGTGCGTGTATCTGGCCGTGAAGCTCTCTCCAGAAACTCTGCGGACATCGGATCTGCTTGATGGCATTTCAGGTACATCCGGCTACGCGAAGCTGCCATGCGGCATATCTGACGAAGATGTGCTGCTTTGGCGAAGCAGCAGCCCAAATCAGGCAGTCCCTCCACTTCCAAAACTTCAGAGAATCATCAAGGTAAGTTTATGTTCCTCTTGTGCCACCTGGTCCCTGGATACTGGACTACGTTTGTCCTGGTCGCCGGATTGACTGCGTAGCCATGGCCAGGTTGCCTCACGCAACGTCCGCCTCGGACGCTTGCCGCGCATCCTGTGATCAAACCAGCAAATTTATGTGATGTGCATCATGTGCTGCGGAAGTGTCAGTCTACGAACTCTTGCGGGTGTGACGCCCCATACCTGACGCACACAGGTCTGAACAAGCACGAGCCCCTTCTCCGAGGCAGAGCGTATGGTCAGTCCTGTGAAGACACTCACAAGTAGTGTGTCAAACTAGCTGTTAACGTGACGCGATGTCTGATGCTCATGAGATCTGAGAATGCAGGTCGCCGAGGCGCTCTCCGACACCCGCATGCAGCAATGGGCTGCACTCCTCGCCTCCGAGGCGGTCAACACTCCCTGGACATCTAGCAGTGGCAGCGAGGACATGCATGACATGCTGCTAAGCCTCTCCACCAATGCCCGCACCGCCGTCCTCGAGCGTATGCTGGACTCCATGTCGCCTTCGAAAGCCCTACTCACTCTCCCCGCCACCCTCCACCCCCACCTCGTCGCCGCCATGCTCGACTCCTCCGGCTCCCTCTCCCTCCCCCCGGACCCCCTCACCACGCCTCCGTTCATGGTCGCTCTCCCGTCGCTTGCACACTCCGCCGCGCCGCCGCTTCGCAACCTCGACTGCTCTGCTGCCGCTCTTCAGCCGAGCTCCTGCCACCTCCTCACTGACGTTCTCACGCACAGCACCGCGCTGTCCAACTTAATCCTCGGCCTCCCAGACTCCCCGCCGCGGGCCGCCCGCGTCCTCCGCGCGCTGCTCCCGCCGCTCGCCGCAGCCTCGGCCCTGTTGAGACTCGAGATCTGCAGCCCGGGCCGCAGTGCGGCTGTCTCGCTGGACGCCGTGGACGCCCTCTCGGGCGACCTAGCGTCCCTTCCGCACCTCGAAACTCTGCTCTTGCTGGACGTGGACTGCGCGGTGACGCCGACGGAGGCGCCGCCAGATGTGGCCTCCAGTGCGCGCGCACATGCCGCAGTGCTGCGCGGCCAACTGGCGCGCCTCCTCGCCGCCGTCGCCGCGCACCCCCGCGTCGCCGAGCTCCAGCTCGAGTGCATCCACATGCATGCCGCGCTGCCGTGGCCGGCCGCGTTCCCCGTGCTGCGCGACCTCGAAGTCACCTGCTGGCTTGCAGACCCGGCCGGCAAGCCGTGGCTTGCTGACCTGGCACAGGCGCAGCGCACGGCGGACGCTCCTCACGCCGTGCACTTCCCGGCGCTCACGCGCCTCCAGTTTGCACTCTCGGCAGACGATGGCCGGGCGTCGCAGACGGAGGTGGCGCGGGCGGTGCAGGCGGCGGTGCACCCTGGCTGGGTGCCGATCGGCGCCGGCCTGGGGCCGGACCTCTGCCCGGAACTCCAGTCGCTGGGCATCGACGTCGGGAACTTTAGGCTGCCACTCGGAGCACACGCCGAGCGATCAATCTGGACGAGCCTTGCATGTGCGCCCCCCGGCTCTTGCAACTGCCCCAGCGTCACCGTCTGAGCGCACGCACACGCTCCCAGCAGCACAGCTGTCCTGCTTCCGCTTCCCGGTGCTTTCTGACGGCTCAGTGGCGCTCGTGCAGGCGCCATCAGCGCGGAACCCTCCCTGCGCGACCTGCGCCTGGAAGCCGTGGATGTGCCAACTGCGGCCAGATTCGCCACCGACCACCTCAGGCAGCTTCCAGTCCTGTCCAGCCTCAAGCTCTCTGGCGGGCACATGCTCGATTCTGATAGCCCACCCTGGGGGTTTGCCGCCAGGCTCCCCCTCAGCCTGCAGAGCGTGTGCCTCGGCGCGCACGTCGACCCGGACGGCGCGTTTGCGCGGCACCTCCTCGAGCGCCTGCGCCGCGCATCCCACCTCACGGCGCTGCTCCTGCAGTCTGGCTTCACCGACGCCGCGGCGGCGCCGGTGCTGCGGGGCGGCGTCTTCGGAGAGGGCCTGCCGTCGCTGGTGGCGTTGCGGACCGTGCGGCTGGAAGGTTGGCGTATCACCGAGGCGGACGCCCTCTGGCGTGGCCTCGCAGAGCTGCCGGCGCTGCGGTCCCTGCACATCCACTCTGTGCAAGTCAAGGTGCCGTTCTCCCTCACCACCGGGCACCTGACCTGCATGCCGCCATGCTCGCTCTATCAGTGCTTGCCTCCTGCAGTGGCTGCCCGCTCCGCGACGACAACGGCTTCGTGACGGCCCCTGAACCATTGGCGAGGGGTGTGTGTGACCCTTTTGCATACTTTCTAAAACAGAGGATTGTCAGACCTTACTGTCGGCATCTCGATTCACAGCAGCTGCTGCGGCCGGCGTGCCATCTTTGCGCACAGCAGCAACCCACAACCGTTGGAGCTAGGCTCAGATCTACATCTCTCAAGCTACTGCAGGGCGGTCCAACGACGGCTGTCATGTCTAGATTGTGACTGGCCGCATGCACGGCGGGATGTGCTCTGTGAGTTCGGCCGATGACTCGCAGGTAACAAACGAACACGTCTTCCTTCCGCTGCCCGAGGCCATCTTGTCGTCGCACGCCAGCTTCACCAATGCAGTCGCCGCGATGCCACGGCTGCGTGTGCTGGACCTGTACGGCTACGCAGACGCTGCCACCGTGCAGCTGCTGCAGCTGCTCGCGACCGTCCTCGCCGAACACCGGCGGCCTGCGGCGCCGCCGCTCGAGATCGTGCACGGCATAGCGGCGCCTCTGCTGAACGCTGGCTGGCTGGATGCGCTCACGCTCGCCCTCGATCGGACAAACATACGAATCGTCGCCTGCGCGGGTGCTCAGGGCCACGAAGAGGGCATCCTCATTGAGTGACCGCGTGGAGACATACAGAGATGGGGGCCTGGGCGGGTGCAGCAGTCGGCGTGATGGCTGCGGTGCCTCAAGCAAGGAGCGCAACGGATGGCATGATGCGCAGCTGTCGGCCAGGCGCCCACGGTGTGTTACCCCGTGGTATCATGCAGGCATCTGCTGTCTCTGATGTGGGCTTGTTGTGCCGGGTTGGTCGGGCTGGGCAGGCAGCTCGCTGGGCATGAGGGCTCCACCGGTGGGTCGATGCCAAGCACATGCCTGATGTAGAGTCCGTGAATGGATTCATTACAGCGTCCGGGGCAGATGCAGGTGAGGCCAGCTCAACCGCGGCGGCTGCGCCGTGCGGGCTGCATGGCGCCCCCTCAGCCACCCACTCACCAGCCTGGTCGCGATTCCGTCAATGTTAACCCCCCACAAAGCCACCGGCCCTCCGTCACTCACCAACGCCACTTTAGTGTACCAGCCGCAAAGCAAGGTGCCGCAGCTCAGCGCTCAGATGGACGAAGGCATTGACGTGACGTGGCTCATGAATGAGGCCCAATCACGGCGCATTGTGTCAGGGATGCATGGGAGGGAGACTATATGACGTATCAGAGTGTCAAGGACTTGCCAGCGGCAGGTCAGTGTTTGAGCAGAGCAGCAGCTCAGCGGCACCTCCTTGCTTGCTGACAGGCATCAAGTGTGGCGCATGTGAGCTCAGCTGCTTCATTTGGTCCCCCCCGCCCCCGTGCGGCCACCACATTGCAAGAGTGACAATGGACAGTGAGTATCTGCAGGCTTGCCAACTGGTGTGGCTTTGCCAACGTAAAGAGGCAGGGGCAAGGCACAGCCGATGTCGTGCTCTTGAGGTGCCACAGGAGGCATGTTCGGACTCAGTGTGTGTTGCTAATGCGGCAAGCCGGCCAACTGTAAGTGCTCGTGTTCATGAAATCTGCACCTGATGGGTTTGAACCCGCACCTGATGGGTCGAACCCGATGCTCACGGTGCGATGCCCTGTGTTGTACTCATCTGCCTCTGTATCTACTGTTCCTCGTGTGAAGTCGTTGGGCCCTGCTGTGAGGCTGTGGTGGGCGGCTGGCCGTGCTCGCTCCCTGGGCTGCCGGCTGCGCCTGGTGGGGCGAAGCCCAGCATCATGTCCGATGCGGCTCTCCATCACATCTGCCGATTCGTCCGCAGGTGAGCTGGGCTTCACCACGGCGGCCGTGTTGGGCGTGCTGTGTTCCAGCCGTCCGAAAGAGCCGCCCGGTCCCTGGCTTCTTCGCCCACGCAGTCAATCGGCCACTCAGCCACCTAGACGGGCCCTGCAGTAGCCCTACGATGCCATCCACCACCATTGTGTATCGCAGATTCCGCAGCTGGTTTTCTACAAGGATGGACTCAACAGCAACTGTGACCAGTGTTGTCCCAAGTCTCAGTGTTTGCCGAAGTGTTTCTATTAGAGATGTCGACGGTAGGACCGTCAAGCTACACCCATGCACTGCTTCAGTAGCAATGTGCTTACGCGCTTGCACACTCTCATAGTGGAGCTTCTCGTGCTGATCAGGCCGCCCCTTCGCATTGCTCCTGCAGTTCGGATCATATGGTGCTCATTTGTCCTACACAGAGAGCAGCTTGCTTGCGTCGTTGTCGTTGGCGTGCTTTCCCGTCGACCTGGCGGTGCTAACGTCCACTCCGACTGCGCCCTTGCAAGGCCTTGTAACACAGATACCGTGCACCAGCTGTGATGCTATCGCCCTTTAGCCACAAGACGTCGGAAGCATACCACGGCACCCCCGGTGGGAGCCCGATGACACCAGAGGCTCGATGTCAAGTGAGGCTGTAACAAAGACTTTCTAGCGTGCACGGCGATGGCTGAGTATATTTACAGTGCATGTCGGTCGGAATCTTGGCACTGTAGTGTGTTATCGTTCTCTTGCACTTTTGACTCTCAATCGGTCAGGGCATCACTCATTCGCTCCGTTTAAATGTAAATGTCCTCCGTGATGGTTGACGCGAGCGCAAATTGCGCAGTCTTGTTTCCCGAGGGCACTCTGCCATCCGAAGCCAGCGATGGCGAGGCATCCGTGTATCTGGCCGTGAGGCTCTCTCCGGAAATTCTGCGGACGTCGGATCTTCTCATGGGGATTTCAGGAACATTCGGCCACGCGAAGCTGCCATGCGGCATATCGGACGAAGATGTGCTCCTTTGGCGAAGCAGTTGCCCAGAGCAGGCCATCCGTTCGCTTCCGGAACTTCACAGAATCATTGAGGTAGACTGATTTTTTTCTTGTACTAGCTGGTCTACGGATACTGGATAACGGTTGTCCTCATCGCCGAATTGACTGCTTAGCCATGGCCAGGTCGCCTCACTCAACATCCACCTTTGCTACTTGCCGCTCAACTGTAGACAAGATTTCAAACTGATGGCAGTGTTCTGCTTTTGCTGGGGAAGCGTCTGACTGTATACTCTAGCGGTCGTGATGGCCTACCTGAAGCACACAGGTCAATTAGTTTATGCCACTCGCCGTGGCAGAGCGTATGGTCAGTCCATTGCGACCACGTTCCACTGCCACTTGAAATGTTGACCACATGACGCGAAATCTTCTGTGCATGAGCCCTGACACTGCAGGTCGCAGAGGCGCTCTCGGACACCCGCATGGAGCGATGGGTTGCACTCCTCGCCTCCGAGGCGGTCAATATTCCCTGGACTTCTATCAGTGGCAGCAAGGACATGCATGACATACTGCTCAGGCTGTCCAAGAACGTCCGCACTGCTGTCCTGGAGCACCTGCTCAAGTCCATGTCGCCGTCGAAAGCAGTGCTCACTCTTCCCGCCACCCTCCACCCCCACCTAGTCGCCGCCATGCTCGACTCCTCCGGTGCCCTCTCGCTTCCCCCCGACCCCCTCGCTGCCCCTCCATTCATGGCAGCGCTCCCACTGCTGGCACACTCCGCCGCCCCGCCGCTGCGCAGCCTCAACTGCTCCGCCACCGCACTCCAGCCGAGCTCCTGCCACCTCCTCACCGATGTCTTCTCGCACAACTCTGCACTATCCAGCCTCACCCTGGGCCTTTCAGATGTCCCGCTCCCGCCGCTCGCCCCGGCCTCGGCCTTGCTGAGACTCGAAATCTGCAGCCCGGGCCGCAATGAGACTGTCTCGCTGGACGCCGTGGACGCCCTCGCAGACGCCCTTCCATCCCTGTCACACCTGGAGGCCCTCCTCGTGCTGGACGTGGACTGCGCAGTGAAGCCGAACGAGGCAGCACTGGACGTGGCCACCAGTGCACGCGCACACGCGGCACGGCTGCAGCGACAACTCGCGCGCTTCCTCACTGCCGTGGCCGCGCAACCCTGCATTGTCGAGCTCCAGCTCGAGTGCCTGCACATGCATGCTGCGCTGCCGTGGCCTCCAGTGTTCCCGATGCTGCGCGACCTCGAGGTGATGTGCTGGCTCGCAGACCCGGCCGGCAAGCCATGGTTTGCTGAGCTGGCGCAGCGGCAGCGTGCGGCGGACGCGGGCCGCGCCGTGCGCTTCCCGGCGCTCACGCAGCTCCAGTTTGGACTCAAGGTTGACGATCGCCGGGCGAGGCTCGGAGAGGTGGTGGAGGCGGTACAGTGCGCGGTGTATCCCCGCTGGGTGCCGATCGGCGGCCGCAGGGACGTATGCTCAGAACTGCAGTCACTGGGCATCAACGTCGGCGCCGTCAGGCTGTCCCTTGAGGACCACGCTGAATGGGTAATCTGGCGCAACTTTGCAGGCGCGCCCCTCTTCGTGTCACCAGGCGGCGGCCACGCATGCTCCAGCGGTGCCGGTCGAGCCGGTCGACATTGTGCACACCCGCAGCGGCAGACATGCGTGCTCTACATTCGTCCCGGTGCTTGCTGACGGCTCAGCGGTGCTCGTGCAGGCGCCATCAGCGCGGCACCCTCCCTGCGCGACCTGCGCCTGGAGGGCATCGCTCTGCCCGCAGCAGCCCACCACGCTGCCGATCACCTCGCCCGGCTGCCACTCCTCTCCAGCCTGAAGCTCTCCAGCCATGGCGGCCTCACCGCACAGCCTCTCAGCCCAGGCTTTGTCGCCAGACTTCCCCTCAGCCTGCATAGCCTCTGCCTCAACGCTTTCGCCGACAAGGGGGGCATGGTCACGCACCGCCTCCTCGACCGCCTGCGCCAAGCATCGCAGCTGACAACGCTACACCTTCAATCTACCTGCCAAAACGCAACGCGGGCGCCTGCGCTGGTGGGGGCGGTGTATGGGGAGGGGCTGCCGCTGCTGGTGTCGCTGCAGATCGTGCGCCTCGAGGGCTGCCGCATCGTGGACGCGAACGCCCTCTGGCCGGGCCTCGCGGCGCTGCCGGCGCTGCGGTGTCTACACATGCACCGCGTGCGGATCAAGGTATGGGCACTTCTTACCGCCGATACCTGCCATGGTGGATTTGCACGGAGACCTGCTTGACCCGCTGTGCATGGCATGCTGGCCTGCCCGCTGCTGTGCACGCCTGCGCCATGATTGCGCTCTGCTGCACCTTTTACACCGTCCTCTGAAACCGCCACCACGATGTGGCCAGCTGCGTGGAAACGTGCGCGTGGGACATGTTTGAGCGTCCCGAAAGCTGCCAGGCATCGCGGTGTCTGCCTCTCCGCCTTCCGCTGCAGCTGCTGGTATCAGCAGTGACGCCGGTTGCTGAGGGCAGAATGTGCATATAGAAGCGGCGTACGCCAGGCTGAGTGCGTGAGCAGGTGAACCGCTTGGCATGACGCGGGTCTTCTTCTGATCGGGGTCCGTCTCATCCTCGTGCCATCATTGCGGCATGAGCATAGCCGACCGCCTGCAGGCCGCAAACGAGTACACCTTTGTTCCGCTGCCCGAGGCTCTCTGCAAGTCGTGCGCCAGCTTCACCGAGGCTTTGACCGCGATGCCGTGTCTGCACGTGCTGGACCTCTCCGGCGGCTCAGATACGGCCGCCGTGCAGCTGCTGCAGCTGCTCGCAACAGGCCTCGCACGTCGCCGTCGGCCTGCGGCGCCGCCACTTGAGCTCGTGCATACTGCAGTGGCGGCTCCGGACAACGCTGACTGGTTGGCGGAGCTCACGCTGGACCTCGAGCTGACAAACATCCGCGTCGTGGCCTGTGCGGGCGCGCGGAGCCGCGGGCATCGCTTTTGAATGACCACGCAGACGTCGGGATGGGTGTTTGCGGCGTATGCAGCAGCCGGATGCGATAGTTGCGGCGGCAGTGAAGAGCGCAGTGAATGGGGTGTTGTGCAGCTTCCGGCCAGGCGCTCACCGTGTGACACCTCGCAGGTATCTGCTGTCTCTGATGTGCACTTGTTGTGTTGGGTTGGTCAGGCTGGGTAGGTAGCCATGCATGCTCGCTGAGCATGCTGGCTCCACTGGTGGGTCAATGCCCAATGCTGCGGCCATGCACGTCTCCGTCACTCCGTCCGGGGCAAGTGAAGGTGAGCCCAGTTCAACTGCGGCGGCTGCGCCACGTGTGCTGCATGGCGCTCCCTCAGCCACCACCCTTCACCAGCCCGTCCGCGACCCAGTCAATGGCCCCCACAAAGCCACGGGCCACTCCGTCACCCACCGACACCACCACGGCGGACTTGCCGCAACACGACCTGCCGCAGCTCAGCGCTGAGAGGACGAGAAGGCCCCGACGTGATGTGGCTGTGGCAAATCGCTGTGGGGCTTCCGCTATGTGTCCACTCTTCATTCATCAGTCCCAACTATGGCACCTTGTGACAGGGATGTATAGGATGGAGGCCTTATGACTTGGCAGAGTGTCATGGAAGCGCCAGAAGGACATTGTGCAGAGCAGCATATCGAATAGTGGCGATTAATGGTAGGTACCTGCAGCCTTCTCCATTTGGTGCAGCTTTGTCAGCGAACAGAGGCAGGGGACGTGCGCAGCCGATGCAGTGCCGCTGCAGCGCCGCAGGAGGCATGTTCAGACTCACTGTGTGTTTCCCATGCCGCAACGTTATGCTGGCCAAGTGTAAGTGCTTGCTGTCTGCACCTGAAGGCTTGGAACCCGGAGCTGTGCACAATGCTGCGAGATGAAGAACTGCCATGCTGTGGGGCTGATAGCAGTGTGTGGCAGAGGGATGTCATGGAGCTAATGGCTGGGGTCGCACCTTTGACATGAGTTGATGGTATGTGACGTGATGCATAGTACTGGCGCAAGATGAGGCTGCACTTGTGACCACCACAACGATAGACCACTACAACGATCGAGAGATCGTGCAAACAGTCGTTGAGCGCAGCGTCTCTACATCGCGTCAGCTACGCACTCTTGAAGGGTACATTCCTTGCAGTCCTCCATGTTGTGGGCGCGTGAAAAGGTTGCTGCAAGATCTAGGCCCTGCGCTCGTAAACGACCTCGTGCTTTTGACTACTGCCACAAATGCACATATTAAACTCCATACCAGACATCTGAAATTCGCCTGAAGCTGTTTACGCACTGATATCGTCGCATGCGATGCCGCCCGAGCTGGACGAATGTGTGTTCTTGCACACCAGCAACGGATGTGAGTCAGGCTTCGACGACACCGGCCCGCACGCATACTTCACAATCAGGCTATCAGCAGATGCTCTGACTGCATCTGCTGTGCTTGAGGGCATATGCGGGTCCCCCGGGATTGCGAAGCTGCCGGAGCATGTGACAGACGAAGACTTCCTGCTTTGGCGCAACGTTAGCCCAGAGTTCCCTCCCGAGCCTACAGAAGACCTTGTACGAGTGCTGAAGGCACGCTATCGCGATGTATTGCGCTTCTGGGATAGCCGTTGGCAACAGCCACAGGACGGATAGCCAATGCCACTCTATCATGCTGCAGCATGCACGCGGGACCCGCCCATGTGGCGGTCGGATCCTTCAGATGTACCCGCAGCCTTAGCCGTGCTACTCCTCGGTCACAACTGTAAACGCTTGACTGCGATCGCCGTGCAGGTTGGCGACGCTCTATCGGACAAGCGCATGCAAGCTTGGTCACACGTCCTCGGCGCTCGCGCAGCAACCACAGACTGGCGAGACAGCGTCAGCTCCGAGATGATGCATGCGGCGCTGCTCAGCCTGCCGTCCAACATCCGCGCGCAGACGCTGCAGCAGCTCCTCACCCACATGCCCCCCGACGAGGCGCTCCTCTGTCTCCCCCCCACCCTCCACCCCTTCATCGTCGCCGCCATGATCACCCCCGACGGTGAGCTCGAATACCCCTTCAGTGAGGAGGTCGTGAACTACCCCTTCCTCACACAGCTGCGCGTCCTCCCACCCACGGGCCACCCGCCCCTGCGCTCCCTCCTCCTCGACGCCCTCATCCTCTCGCCGAGCACCTGCTACGTCCTCATCGACGCCCTCGCTAGCCACCCCCGCCTGTCGCAGCTGCGCTTCGACCTCCCGGGGGAAACGTACCCGTCGCTCCAGGTCATGCGCACGCTGTGCCCGTCCCTGCGCGCCGCAGAGAGCCTGCGCCACCTCACTGTCACAAACCACGACTGCTTCACGCCGATCGAGGTGCTGCAGCCGCTCGCGGACGCGCTGCCGGCCCTCGCGGCGCTGGAGGAGCTGTCGGTCGGGCCGGTGGACATGTGCAAGACGCACGGCAGCGGCGTCGAGTTTGAGTTCCCGTCGGCGGAGGACACGGTGCAGCTGCGGCGGCAGTGGCGCGCGTTCCTCGCGGCCGTGGCCGCGCACGCGCCGCTCTCCGCCTTCAGCCTCGCGTACGTGCACGCGTACGCGCCGCTGCCGTGGCCGGAGGCGTTCCCGCACCTCCGCCAGCTGACGCTCCACTGCGAGTCCGCCGACGGAGACACCGGTGCGTGACGGCGCTAAAACCCTTGACGCCTGCTGCCGGATGTCCGCCGCGCGCTACCAGGAGTCAATCGCGTACGGTGCACTGCGCTTGTGGCATCGTGGCCGGCTGAGCGCTGCCCAGGGCGTGCTGTGCGCTGTGTGGTGTGCGGGAGCCGCTTCCAGGGCATCGGTGGCCCATGAAACACTCCCGTTCCGGGGCGGAGTCACATAGGCATGTGTTTGGCGTCCATGAACACATTCATGTGTGCAGCAACATCACCAGCTGCGTCCTCGCCATTCGCTCTTTTACTGTACCTTTGGGACACCAGCCCCGCCGGTAGATTATTCTGCTGCCTACCCAGGAAGCAAACTGCTGACGGGGCCAGCTGGAACGTCCACACGGCAGGGTCCTCGCGCCTGTGCCCCGTCAGCAGCGTACACTCGTGTGAGTGCGCATGCATGCGCGTCACAGCCACCGCCGCGTGCAGGCTGCTTCCGGAACGTGGTCGGCCTGCCGAGCGGGGCGGCCACAAGGGCGCACCCGGCGTTCCCGGCGCTCGTGCGCCTCTCGTTCGAGCTCCGCTGCGGCCGCACTCTGCTGCCCTCCCACATAGACCCCTACTGGCTGCCATTTGGCGCGGGGGGCCCCCCCTGCGATGCGATGCGGCACCTCTCTGTGAAGCTGCGCCATACCAAGAGCGTCGATGGGGAGATGCAGATCTGGCGCACGCTCGCGGGTGCGCCTCTCCGCAACGCCGCCGCATCATGCATGCGGCCGCCGTGAAACGCTGCCGCTGTGACTCTCTGGAGATTCAGCCTGCGGTGTCCCGCCCCACGCTCTCTGTGACTCACTGAGTCCACTTGAGCGGCCACCAAATTACCCTGAATCAATACGCTCCAAAACGCCATGGTGCCGCCATCAAACGGGCCGACATCACCAACGCCACCTCGGAAGCAGAAACCACCGTGACCATGGTAGACCCCTCATACAAAGAGGGCCGCCTCGGTGCCCCCCGCCCCCGAATGTCCACACGACCACATCAGCCCCTGAAGTGCAGGAGCGCTCGCCGCCTGTCCCGGCCTGGAGCACCTGCGCGTTGACTCGGACCGCACCCATGCATGCGCGACGCAGGTCGCCGCGCACCTCCACCACCTCCCCCACCTCGCATCTGTGCACCTCTGCGGCACGAACGACGGCTCGATGCCGCCGCCGGCCGCCGCCGACGTCGCCGACGCTCTGTGTGCGTTGCCCGGCCTCCGCGCGGTATCGATGCATGCGGCGCCAGACCCAGAGCGGTGCTTTGCGGCGCGCGCGCTACGCGGCCTGTGCTCCGCGCGGCACGCTGGCCTCACGCGGCTCGCACTGCACCTCGGGTGGGGCATTGGGGTCAGCCGGGGGGGCCACGGCGGGTGCGGGGTGCTGGAGGCGGTGCGGCCGCTGACGGGCCTGCAGGCGCTCGCGCTCTCTGAGTGCCGCCTCGACGGGGAGGCGATGCGACAGCTGCGGGGCGCCGTGCTGGCGATGCCGCTGCTGCACGACCTCGGCCTCAACTCCATTAAGGTGCGCTGCCAGAGCCCCGGTCAACCGAGAATCCGAGTTCGAGGTGCTGTCAGATCCCCCACGGCTGTGGCTGTGTGTGGTCGTACAGACAGACATACAGACAGAGCTACATACATACACAAGTGCCGCGCTGTTTGTGTCAGATGGATTGTTGCAAGGACAGAGACAGTGAGGCGGGTAGCTCTGCAGGCATCATACAGTGACACCATTCATATGCATATGGACCCACATCCACTGCGAGACAGTGCCTCCTCCGGCAAGCCAGGGTGCTCGACGCACCCAACTGAGATTCTGCAGGATGCGGCGCTGTGACATCGCATCAGGCTGCAGTGTATGCATGATCACATCCCCGTATCCATCTGGCCATTGACACCTCCGACATCCGGGACCGGTGTGTGTGTGTGTGTGTGTGGGTGTGGGGCATGGCAGGTGGCGCTGTGGTGCAGGTCGCACAGGAGGACCTCGAGGGCCTGGCGGTGGCGATGCAGCGCATGACCGCCCTCACGCGCCTCGACCTGCGAAGCACCTCGAGCCTCGACGTCCGCATCGACGAGATGGCGTTCCAGCTCGCGGTCGAGCTGCGCCGCGCCGGCCACGTGCGCCACAAGGCGCTGCACCTCGTGCACAACGAGGCCTTCGGCAGCCTCATCTACGAACTCGCGGAGCCGCTGGCGGACCTGCGGGTGCTGCTGGTCCGCGGCAGCTGCTGCTCTTGGTGCTAGCCGTGGGCACCGGGGATCGGCGCGGGGCGTGGGCTGTCGGGGCGAGCCTCGGGCACAGCTGGACAGGGCTGGGATGGGGGTGAATAGCCGGTGGGCAGTGTAGAGGCCTGGCCGTCGTGGCGTGGCCTGTACAGAGTAGCTGCATATCAAGAGTACGGGAGTGGCTGTGCTGTCAGATAGGGTGGGCAGCACGGAATCTATGCAGAATGTATGTGGCGGTATGCGGCGTTGGGAACCTTCGGGCTGCCCGGTGAGCTGCAGGCCAGGAGCACAGGATGGTGCGGAACCGTGGTGTCGTTTTGCGTGATGTTCCACGTAGCTCGTGTGTTGAGAATGTCGCGAGGTGATCGGGTGTGGTGCATAGCAGCAGGGTGGTAGGTTGGTGCCAGTGCGTTGCATGCGAAGCCACACATCGCAGTTCCAAAGGGGGGGGGGGGGGGGGGGGGGGGGTTACTTTGACCCACTAAAGTCACGTTGGGGCGTGACTTTGAGCGTATATACAGCTACAGTGTCTCAGGATCATGTCTTTGGTACTTTCGTAACAGTGGGCCTGCCCTAAGCTGCATTTTACCATCTAATCCAGTTGGATCACAACCCCACCGGCAGATCTCAGCCACTCACCCGCAGTTCATGCCCGGGTAACACCAGGCACAGCAGTAAAACTGGTTTAGTTCCTTTTGCATGGTTGCAGTTCCCGGACACAATCTCACGACGTTCTCCATCTGGGCAAGCAAAAAGTCTCTTCCATCATCAGTGGCGCGGTGACAAACTCTCTGCATGCCATGCCCACCTAACGATCCGCAAGTAGTACACACGACTGACTGTCGGTGTCTTTTGCTTCTTCGTGCAGTGGTGGCGCATGTGAAGCCCGCGTTGCTCACACAGAACGTGGTGTGCCACAGGCTCGGTACCTGCCTCTGTAATGGTGTAGTTGTCATATACAAACATCTAATAGTCAGTACAGGTGTGAGTTGTCGACGTACGACGGTCGTGTCCAGGCCTGCTGTTGCGTGAACAGTGTATGGGAACAGTGTATGGGTCATGTCAACTCGCTTGGTGACGACGAATCTTTATTTCGTTTGAACAGCCAGGGCACTGTTGGACTGCACCAGATGCAAATGCCGCCACGAACCGGAGAGAAGGGTTATCTCATATTGAGTTTTGATCCGAGTAGCTGCAGCAGGTGCATACATCTCGAAACAGCAGGGCAAGCACATGTTCCCTGAGCACATGTACGTAGCGGGACAGGAAGTCAACCAGTCAGATGAGAACCGGTGGCGTGCTTCAGATCATACTCGACTCACGGGAATTTACTGTGCTGCACATGGGATGGGTGCATATGGAAATGGGGGCCGAGACGCAAAGCGAATCGGCAATCCAGAAATTTTACCGTAGACAACTAGAACTTGTCTAGCTCTACAGCCCTCCCCTGTACAGGAAGACGAAGGGAGAGCCGCCGCAAACGGCTTCGTGATCGCGTTTAGCGCCGGTCAGGTAAGTATGATGTTATGCCCGTTCGCACAACATCGGAGCTCTAAAAGGGTGAGGGCAAGCAGTGCAACAGTCAGGTCTGTGTACGCCACGTGGCAGTGCTAAGCGCTCTGCTGAAGGCGAGCGCTATCGCGCATGCAACTGTGAAGGCTCACAGGGCTCTGTCGTGAATGCGTAGATCTCACCAGTCACAGCAGGAATACAAATGCTCCTTCCATATGTGTCGTGGTAGGAGCCTAATGTTCCCAGGCACAAGGCGCAAACTGTATGTCCGACCAATGCACCGTGGTGCCGTCTCCTGCGTCTACCGCGCGTACCTGGGGACATCGTGTGACGACCACCTTGTTTATCTCGTGTGTCGTCCAAAGACACACATGCTTATGTGGGCGCCGAAGAAGTCGGTCCATACTTCTTCCGCAATCCAAGAGTGGCCATCTTTCTTCAGGTCAGCTTATGCTCTGAAGCAGCTTACACTCAACATTATCTGCATGCCTTTCTGGGCTCTGAACGTGCAAAGATGTTCCGAAATACAGTGCAAGGACATCAAGCCACCCGGAGACAGCCAGAGAGCTGCTCCCTGCATGGAGCGAGAGCCGCTCCATGCAGGGAGCAGCTCCCTTGTGCAGCCATGATGCCATCACCGAGCAATCCATTGTCTCAATACCTGTACGTACCACCCTAGCTACAGGCACTGCAGCTCTGTTCCATGCTGTAGCCTTGGCAATGTTTACGGGTCGCCCGCTGCTGGGCACAGTCCAGCCCAGTAGCCAACCTTGGTAGGTGCACGCCAGATATCTGTGAAAGCAATACAGAGGAGTGCATCAATGCGCTGATCATGGACAGTGTACTTGCAGGCGTGCTCAAATTTCTGCCGTGGGACTCTGCTCTGACATTGTGTAGCAGAAGCCCTCACATCCTGCCGTGACGTCGATCTATCGTGTATTTGTCCATAACGATACATTTCTGTTGTTGCCTGCAGACCTCCTGATTGCCCGAACCTGGCAAGTCTGTTCGCACACTGGACCTAAACCGGCAAAGGCCGTGTGCCTGGCATCACTCCATATGGAGCTGCATACCAGCTAAGGCATGGAACCAATGTATACAACAGGAGCCACACTGATAATTAATTAAAAACAAATAAAAAAAAAGGGGGGGGGGGCTCCAATGAGCTTTCCACATTATATCTTGTGACTGACCTTGGAAAGCAGAGGCACCGCATGAATGCGTGTCTCCAGCAGCAGCATGGCTGCTCTGGATCTGGGGCTGCTGCGCACAGCAGCCCCAGATCCAGAGCAGCCCTCTGCTGCTGCTGCTCGGCGCTTGTCTGCCCAAGGGTGTTCACTGGAGCCTCCCAGGCGCGTGTTGTCCTATACCATGCTTCAGCGTTCCGCAACGCCAGCGGCGCAGCGCCCTCTTGCTCTGCTTCCGCATTGAGCCTGCATGTAGTGGCCCAACACATGCGATTGGCAATCCATCTCTGAGATATGACATTCCACGGGACTGGACCGATTCGTGCGAGAGCAGAGCATGAAAAAGTGAGCCCAGCATTTCCCGCGAGGACCATGCAAATGCTAGTCAGACACACCTGTTAAGGCTGTGAGGCGAACATGCCGACAGGAGTGATTGAGCATCTCAGACTACAGCAACGCCACGCGAACTGTCCCAGTGCTCTGCCATGCAGTGTCCCAAGCTTCCGTCAAACACACATCCAGTCTACAGCGGCGCTGCGGCCAGGAAGATGGAGCACCTGCAGGTGCTGTCAGAACACAAGACAGTTGCACGTGTGGACCTTTCCTGGCAAAGAACGCATCGCGACCTTTACACCAAGTCCGCCTGGTCGCTGCAATCGAAACGTCATTCACATGATCCACTCGGCCCATCCTCGTTCGGCCCGGACGCTGGCCATGCCTGCGCGCCCACAAGTTATACATCCTACGAAGCAGTGCGTGATGCATCGGCCCGCGTCACGAAAGACAGCACCGACGGCGCGTCGCATCGTGGGCTGCTAAAATGGGCCGCCATCGGGGGAAAAAAAGCAGCCGTGTGCATGGCTGGCGGCTCCGCATCGCCATCACAGAGACATCTGCTCGATGGCCGGAGGGGCCCCCACGCTCCGGCCCGTGCACAGCTCTATGCAGCTTCTTGCACCTGCCACCTGTCCCTGCTACCGCCCTGATACCTCCCGGCCAGGGGTCCACTTGAGAAATAATATCACGGCAAACTTGAATGAAATCCACATGTCGTGCGAGCAACCGATCTCGTGCGACAATGCATGCACGCCGCAGGCCCCCACAGAGACGGGGGGCCCATGCTGCCACTCCGGGTTGAGCACAACCCGGTCTGCCCATAAATTCTCCTTCCGACAGCCAGAAGGTAGAGGTCCAAGAAAGACGAGGAGAGCGGCCCACACTGCCCGGCCGCAACTCAACATATACACTCCAGCAATTTCCTAAACACCGCCAAAGCTCATTTGGAAGGACATGGTGCACCCATTTTCGGCCAGTATTCGAGCTGAGCTGGCACACCGGCCCCACAGCCAGCACGAATGCCAACCCCCTGGCCCCTGCTCAGGGTGCCGGCGCCGGCGCGGCGGCCGCGCGGCCGCTCCGCGGCGCGATCCCGAGGTACGCCGCCCGCTCCTCCGTCCAGCTCTGCCACGTCCCACTCTGCAGGTCCTCCCGCTGCGAGCTGTACAGGTTCACGAGGCTCCCCTCGAGCTCCGCCTGCGTCAGCAGGCACACCCCGCGCGCGCGCAGCTGCACGTGCTGCGCGGCCTGCAACTCCTCCAGGTCCCCGCCGCCGAACGGCAGCCGCAGGAACCGCAGCACACCCTCCGTGAAGACCTCCGGGCCGGTGATGTGGTGCACAAAGTGCTCGTCGGTCGCGTTGCGGTCGCGGTAGTCCGCGGCGAGCATGCGGGCGAGCACGAGGTCGAGGACGCTGCCGAGCGCCGGGTGGCCGGCGACGGCCGCGAACGCCCACTGGCAGAAGTGCTTCGCGTTCTCGAGGGCGACGGTGAGGTGGCAGCCGCGCGGCGCCCAGGCCTCGATCGGCGCGAGGCACTCCGTGTCCATGTCGGCGTAGACGCCGCCGTAGTGGTACACCAGCATGTACCTGCAGGGGCAGCGGTGCTCAATACGGCCTCTTTTGTTCTCGGAGGGGATCCCGCTGGATTCAATCAGAATCGAGCGGCATTGTGCTGCCGAGGCGCAGGCCCCAGCGGGCTGCGCTCGCGATTGTTGGCCCTGGCAGCCGTTTCCAGCGCCGGGTTTCGCAAATCCTGGCGGCGGGTTGTGGAGTACTGGGCGACAGTCATGTCAGACCGCTCGTTTGGACCACACCGGCGTGTTTGGCCGAGTTTCATACGGGCGCTATATACAAAACAGCCAAAGTACAGTTTCGCTACACTGCATTTGCACAGCCATGACTAGACCGTTCAATGGCGATTCGAGAGAACCAGTGCCACCACCGATCGTGTAGTGTCTCCCGTGAAGGCGGGACTGCGTTGCTGCGGGTGGTGGTGATGCACACCACACTCCATTCGATGTGCGCTATGCATGGCAGGGTGGACACGAGCAGCGTTCAGCCGTTGTGCCTGACCACATAGAACAACTCGGATCATTCGGATCCGATGTCTCGGTGGCAGCCATGAATGGGCTGCATAGCGTCCCTACCCTGGACATCAGCGTGATGTCGAATCGTGGGTCTGCAGTAGTGAGAATGGCTAGCGCCGACCGCTAGCCTTTCAGTAGTGGAGGGGGAGGAGTGCAGGGTGAGGCGGCCCCGGTGTTGCATGGTCCTGACACCTGGGGGCGTGGCCGGCAGCATCGCGGAAACAGCCAGCATCGCGGAAACAGCGAGCATCGCGGAAACACAACCACCTGTGCAGCCCAATGCACCCACGCCACAGCGATGACCAGCGCATGCACAACCCAACATGGCGCGCAGCGGGCCATTTGGCGCCACCAGGGGGGAACTCTGGGGTGTGAGGATGACATGCGGAGGGCGGGGAGCAATGCATGGGGCGGATGCATGCGACAGGCACAAAGTTGAGAAGCAGCATGTATGCAAGGCCTGCGGGACTGTAGTACAGGCTGCTTAGACGCAGGAGCAGTACTCCAGGGACTGGAGTTCTGAAGGGACTGGCCCTGGCTTGCATGTTTGCGCAGGCTCGCATGGTTGCTACTGCTTCACAAACAGCTGCTACATCAGATGACTGCGGAAGATCAAGTCAATCCTGCGCGTCCACCTCCTGACGGGGAGGCCAGGTGTACACTATCTCAGCATCACCGACTGCTCCACAGCACGACTGAGGACGAGCATTCGTAAACAACCGACAACATCTCACGCTTAAGCCTGGACGGCGGCATCATAGACACTCTATCTATGTTTCCGCCACGATCTACGTTACTTGAGTCCTAGTGAACGGTAAGGATGGCCGAGCTGTCACCAAACTGCACCGGTACTGTCGCCAACTCGCCACCGCTTCCGTGGCTTCGGAACGTTTACAGAGATCCCATTACACGACAGGAGGACACACCTGACAGCATCAGCTCTCATGACACCGAGCGGCATCGCCTTGAATGCGTCCACAACGCTCTGGTTGTAATGCTCTCTCACGAACTCCAGAACCTCAGCGTCGTCAAGAAAGAAGTGATCATATCCCTGGTTGAATGATGTCCAGGAATTGAAGAGGTCTATCCCAAGCGGAGGCGTGTCGTTGTGTGACCGGGCCGTTTGCCAGATCATCTGGGGGATGGACACACGCGTGCGGGAGTGTACGGAAGCATTTGCAGCCCGCGGAACAGTATAGACATTCCCATCATGAGGCAGCAGATTCTGTATCGTCTGATCGTGCTTGCCCTTGGCCTTAGCTTTGTCGCAGGCACTGCGATTGCCCAAACCCGACCAGGCGTGAAGCAATACTGCGGATTCTGCCTGAACGCCGCTGTGCTGACGAAACAGCACGAAGCTCTCGTAAAGAAGTATGACAGCTAAACATAGGACAGCAATGATCGCTGACACAGCTAGTCGCTGGCTGTAAAGGCGACGTCGAGACGACCAGCGCCGGTCGGAGGACCAGCGATCTAAGTACCTCATAATTTAGCCAGCACATTTCATATTACCGAGTACCGGTTATGCATCGCTTGGTATCGCTTGAGGAGGTTGACCGAGCAACTTCATTTTGAAATTGATCAGTCACCGACAGCCGCGAGATCAAGCCCAATCTGCACTACAGGCAAGTAGGGGCCGTACAGCCTCAGTTCTCTATATTTTTCCTGTGCTGCCGACGCACTGCGCCCGGCCAGGCGAGACATGTCCACGACAATCGCGAGGTCTGCGCTGCACGCGCTTGACACACCACCTTCGGCCGGCACTATTGCACAGTGGCTGCCCCATGACATGCACACGCCTGGTGACATGACACATACAAGTTACCGTGGGATCTGTCGTGATCGATCTGACCTCTCACAGCTACCGTTCCGCGGTGCTAAGTATCCCGTCAGAGGCTGCCGCAGAGCACTCCAGGCCGCCTCGCATGACTCGCATCGTTCAATCGGAGAGCCGTGATGGGCTGGTCATGCGTGTAGACAGTTGGCGCTCAGAGGGGGCCTGGGGCTTGGGGGGTGGTGTGTTCTGCCGCCTCGGTGGCGGGCAGGGCAGCAGGTGCGCCCGGGTGGCGCTGCTGGCCACTGGAGTCGGTGTTTGAGTGGCCGTGTGGGCGTGGGGTTGCGGCCGGGTTGGCTTGCTTCTTGGGGCACCTGTTACCAGGCTGCGCCAGAGTGGGCGGAGTGGCTCAGGATCGACTGTGCGCCAGCTAGGCATGCTGCAGCGCGCAAAGTCTCCTAGGACATGAGCTCATGTCGTCGCAACAGAATCCAAGGGATCCGGGTTGTCGCTGTTCGGCGGCTGCGGTGCGGCCTGCCTCTCCCACCCTGCCCCCGTAAACAAACAACACCGACCACCTGCGATGCTCTCTGACGCTTCATACGAACACCTTGTTCTCGTCGCTGTAGCGCAAAATGCTCCAGGGGGCCTTTGCCATTGCATCTGTGCCTTCTAGGGGTTGTGTGCGGACGTGACAAGGTGGTACTGACGCAAGGGGGGGGGGGGGGGGGGGGGGGGGGGGGGTACTGACGCAGGGGGGGGGGGGGGGGGGGGACATGCATGCGCGCATGCATGTGCCATACGTATGCCGGATTGCCAGGAAGGAGACATCAGCCCAAGGCAGGCCGAACACGCCGAGCTGGGCCCAAGCTGCGGCACCGTTGTTTGTTTCCTTGCTGTAACAGCTGTGCACATGCATGCAGGCGTGGCTTTGGGCCGCTGGGGGGACGCCTGGGAAGGTGTGTGGGAGGGTGCGGGGGGTGTGCTGGAGGTGGGTTGGCGGGCAGCGGTCTTCTCATGTTTCTGTTGCTGATGCTGATGCCGATGGCATGCAATGTGTCATTGTTGCATGCCAGCAAAGGTTTTTATCTGTCTGGTTTGATGCTTTCAAAGGTGGCATGGTGGACTGCTATGTGCTCGCTCTCAGATGACGCTGCCTTGTACTCGGCACCCTGACCGTCCCATCCTGGCTCAATCGGCAGCAGGGGTGCGAGGCAATGTTGGGTCGCCTGCCAGTATTGCAGGGGCTGAATTCCAGAATTTCGCCCTTGATATTCGGCATCGCTGTATGTGGTCGAGCCCGGACTCCGCACTATGCGAGGGTCATGGCTTCAGGGGTGCTGTGGCAAGGCCGCGTTTCCGAAAGATCGGGTGCATTCCCTGAAAGGGTGCTGGCCGCACCACCCACCCGCCCTCCAGTGATAAGCCCTCTACTGTCAGCACCACCCACCCCTCCCAGACGACCACCCCCGCGTATACGTCAACAACTCCGCCGACGTCATCAGTGAGACGTTACCATGCACCAGCGCTGCCTCTGATGCTACCTCCACTGTGACCACCCGCCCTAGCGCTGCCCCAACAGTGGTGCAGCAGTCCGCAGCACACAGCACGGCGATTGCAGCGCACCGCTGGCCTGCGTGAGGCAGACATCCCCCGCCGGCCGTAGCATGGGTGCTCTACCAGCACCGATCAACATTGCGAACGACGACGGATGCAGCGGCGCCGGCATGCATGCGGCCACTCGCCGCCCGTATCCACACGCTATAGCGGCGATCCCGGATTGTACACCTAGGGCACACCGGCGGGCTACTGCATGTGGGTACTGCATGTAGGACAACAAGCGGCGGCAGTTGCCGCCTCGCGCCCCGACACACGGGAGGAGGCAGACCCTCGGGGCGCCCCATGGCAGTGGCTCAAGGGGCGGCCCACCCCGCTGGCACCCCTGACGGCACTGCTTATTCCCGTCAAAAATGAGTTATCGTGCATCGTGTTCCCGATTGTCAGTACGACGGACCCACCGGTAGGCCGGGATGACTGCAACATCATAGCCCAGGGTGACATTTATGTAGCTACGGCAGTTGCAGGCAACGGCGAGAGGCACATCATGTAACTACCTCGAACATCGTCATGCGCGAAGCGTTTCAGGGGCAGGCCTGCCTAGTGCATGGCACCTGGTACGCGAATGCATGCGAAGCAGGAGGTGGATGCATCCGATCACCGACGGGTGGGTCTGCGCACCGGCCGCTCTCCTTCCTACCAAAGCCGCCACTCGCCACCACCATCAAGCGGCTGGCTCCAGCCTTGCGTGGCCCCCGTGTGTGGGAGTTTGGGAGTGTGTGTGAAGCACGGCGGTGCGACAGGCATGATTGGACAGGTTCGCGGCCGCGCCTCCGCCTTTGACGCTTGGGCCCACACGAATGTGTAAACTCCGCCCTAGGATAAATTCATGATGTACTGACGATGGCCCCACGCTGCAGCGGCAGCGACGTCCGGGCAACCTTATCACAGCAGCATAGCGTGCGCCTGCCAGGCAGCCTCCCTTGCATGCACCACCTTTTCCGAAACTCTCTGAATCTGTCTCAAGGGACTGTATCAAGACAAGCAAATTTACAGTGGCCTACAAGTGTATCTTGCATATGTCACATTGTCAGTGGCGACAGAATCGGGACTGCTGTACTGCCTGCTACAGCGTACACCTTTGTCTTGCATGTGCTATCAATGTGTACAGGAGGCAGACAAAGAATCAATGTACTGGCTGCTACAGCTTACCAAGTGTTGCATAAAACCCGATGGTACTGCATCATGGAGTTGCACACAAAGCCGGTCACGGTTCTATGACCTGCAAGAGGCTCAGTCCCATGGCTGAGCAGTTGTGGCGGCACTGCGGTCATCACATGCCCGCCATGCTCTCTGTCAGCCCCTGGTGCTGCCTGCAGGGATCTGGCAGTCACACTGCCACTGCTCGTGGTCATACACTTCTGATGTTGTGTACAGCTGATAGAGATCCCGCTCGGGCTGCAGACGATGCGAGCTGGGCACGTGTCTTGGGACTGTATGGGTCCATTTGACCTGGGCATGCAGACTGCTTCGGACTGCAGCGTGTAACGGCTCTATCCTTGCGGAGCGTACTTCTCTTGAGGCTACAGAATCTTCTTCTGGATGCGGGATTCTATGGTGGCAATTTGGATGGGCGGAAGACAGCCCCATACAAGCAGCCTTCACCGTGCGTACTCGAGCAGGCGTCCAGGCCTAGAACTGACCATTCGAGCACAGTCTTGGATATGCGGACGTCAGTGACAGTGAAAATAAATACTCCACGTGTACGACCCCAGCGTGCGCGGTGTTGTCCAGCAGGGGCACGATTGGGGGACCTCCATCATATCAACTGTCACTAGTCGAGCGAACTCCGGCAACGAAGCCCTGTGACGATCTCCTTTTGTCTTGTACAACATCGACTCGCTCCGGCTGATATAATCCGTCCAGACCAAGCTCTTGCAGCGATTGCTTTGCCATCAGGCCTCTGTACAGGATCAGGCATTGCTGTTTCGCATGGGATGAGAGGAAAGGCATCGTTAGGCGCAAGCGACATGAACGAAACGTACGCATCCATTCTGCATACAAGATATGCCTTTGCTAGGTCTGTGCATTCTTCTGCCATGTTCTTCTTGGCCTTCAGGCAGTCCATGTACTCCACTTGTGACTACATTGCACCAGGCGCTGGCTGCTGTTCCGACCTAACGATTCAGCAGGAACAATGATCCCCAGCTGTGTACGAATGACGATATGGGCATACCTGCTTGCATTCCTCGAAGTGATCAAGCGGAAACACTCCCTTCTCAGGTGCTTTGGCTTGAAGCCCGCGAGATCCACCAAATGCTCCGCCTGCGCTCATGATACCCCTATAATATACCGACAGTTGATGTCTCAGCGCAATCACGCTCAATAAATTGCTTCAAAGAGCTTCTGGTGACGGATGCACCTGCTGCTGGGGCCCGATTCATGAACTGTGCTGAAATGCTGCACGAAAGACGACAGAGAAATTCAAAGGGGACTTCGGACGCTCGTGGAAGTCGTCCGGCTGCACTGTCGATGTTACAGATTGCGGGGCAGCTGTGGCAACCGAAGCGCTGCGACACGATTGTGGCGTAGGTGGAAACACGCGTCTACACAAGAATTTCAAAGCTTTGCCCGTCGGCCGTTGCAGCAGTGTACTTTAGATGCTGAGTGACATTGTGCGAGGAGGTCATGCCCGATCCATTCAGCTATCTCGTGCTAAAGAATTTATACCATTCGTGTGAAAGAGGTAGCTACACACCGGCATGATGGCCCAGTGAGGAGCTGCTGTTGCGTGCACATACATTATCAATGCGAAGTTCTTCATACTAATTGGATTTCTTACTGCGTTTGTCTAGGGCCTCTAGCTTGTCACACGTTTTAATCTACACAAACCATCGAGGCCTCGCGAGGCAAACACAATGGCGTCAAGGCGGCAGGGAAGAGCCTGCACAAAGAACGTGAACTACGGTGAGCAGGCCAGGACATCTGTGATGGTGGCTGATTCGTCTGAAAAGGAAGAGTCTGAGCGTGTGGAAAGGTGTGCTCCTGCCATGCTCTACGCAATATGTACATCACCATGCTCGGCATGGACGCTATTTCAACTGTAATTGCTACACTCGCTGGGAATGTGTTTACACTGTACATGTTCATTGCTCGATGATAAGTTCGTGCTGTTGCCAAATGTCGCCAGCAGGGCGCCTGACTGCCGCTAGCAGCGCCTCGCCTCCCGCGGGAATAACAAGTTCCCGATGCGCAATGGTACGTCATTACAAGTCAACAAGGTTGCGCCTGAAGTCCTTGGGACTGATCGGCCGCGGGTACACTGAGTGACAGAGAGTAACAACCTTTCACAGCCTGGGCTCATGCCTTTTGCCGCTTGGGGACACCAATTCATATCACCTCGTTGTTTAGTTGAATATATGCTACTGCACCGACAACACCTGCAGCCGATTTTGCAGTGACGTCGATACCGAAGAGCACGATGATCAGGACCGGCCAGTGAACGATGCTGAAAACGAAAGCCGCAAGATGTTGAAGCGCTTCAAGATTCACAATGCATCTGGAATGCGCGCGCGTCCAGCACTCACTGCCAAAACAACGGGCACTCGAAAAAGCCTGCTGCGTGACGCATTAGCCAAAGGAACGGGCGCGGTATGAACTGCCAATCAATCTCGGATGCATGTAATTAGCATAAGGTTGAGAATGCATAATTTTACTCTTCTACGATGACTTCATAGACTGTTCCGCCTTTGACATCTTCCACATGCGATAGCTCTGGTCATGCCAAACCTCCCGTGACAAAGTCACAGCAAACCTTTGTTTCCAATCAACCCTTGTCAATGCATACTGTATTACATTCGTGGAAGGAATTTCATCACTGTTGCAGGTTCGTCGCAGCCGTCCCAACTCTGAGAAGGCCACTGCAAAAGCCAAGGCAACCCGCAGCGCTGTGGCAAGGCCACGCCGCCAGGCTGGTCCAGTGAAATACAACGACAATAATGATGATGGTGATGATGAGGAAGAGCTCGATGAGAGTAGCAGTGGCGAGGAAAATGATTTAGAAGGCAGCCATGAAGCACAAGCAGAGACAGATTCGGAGAAGCAAGCTCATTCTCAGGAAGAAAACGATGATTCATCAGATGATAACATGCCACTTGCAACCGCCCGAAGGGCACCGCGTGCGGTAAGCTCTTTTGCTGTTTGTCCCAATTGATAGTTGTGATGTCACTCTTGTCGGACACCGTGGCTCGGCTAATTGGGATTTTCACAACTGTCCTGCAAGCTTCATGCTGTCTCTGTGAGAAACTTGAGATCGTGCTGCACCTTCACTGTCCGCAGGTGGCCATTGAAACACTGGTTACCCACTGGCCACGATCTGCACATGACTGCCATGGGACGAGGTCAGGCAATGCATTTGTCTACGTCTCAACAGCTGGAAAAGAATCACATGTATCATGGCGCATGTGCAGTATCTCTGAGTGCCACATGGTGTACAAGGAAAGTCGATATGTGATCTCATAGCATTCCATACACTGCTGGCAACGAATAGCCACTAGCTTTGAGTGCCACAAGATAGCCTGATACCGCGTGCAGGCTGGTAGGTCGCCAGCACGAAAGCAGCGAAAAGTTGTCATGCTGGACGACTCGGACGATGGCACTGGCGATGGCACCGGCAGTGGGAGCCGTGGCACCTCGTCTGCTGGTGGCTCCACTCCTCCCACCTCTCGCAGAGGCAGCAAGCAGGGCCGTGCCTCTGGCAGCAAATCCAGCCAGGAATCAGGGCCACCGCACTCTGGCAAGGCGAAGAGGGAGTATGAACGCATCATGGCCGCTCGCCAGGTCAAGGGCAAGAACGAGTACCTCATGAAGTTCAAAGGTGTGACACGCCACCAGGCATTGAGCACATACTCAGCTGATGTGTTGCCCCTGTCTTTTGCATCCACGGCGGGATGTGGACTCGATCGTTAGATCCTGTCAGGGGCATCGCTAGCAAGTGCTGACATGTGGGTGTCTACACACCTGGAGATGCGGTCAAGGTAGCACTACTGCCTTTGTCTTGACATGGCACCACTCGCGCATATTTCTGAATGAGTTCTGCCATCACCGTCATTGCAATGGTGTTAGTCTGATGGCTTTCACAATTTGGGGCTGCATATGCCGGCATATGCCAGAACGGACTTGCCGGGTGGCGCTGCGCCCCAGTGACCCTTCGCGGGAATGTGCTCATGGAAGGCCGCACGGCGGCGATTGTGCGTGTGTGTGGGGTCACAATCTTGCTCAGGTTTGGCCATGATATTGTCAGCACATGTGTGGTGGTCCAGTGTTAAGACCGCTCTACCACTGGACTACCACAACATGCCATTATGTCAGCAAGCCCACCATCAGCGCCATTCACCAGCCTCAACAGCGCGACGACGCGCAATTCCCCACAGGCCGCAGTGCTCGAGATCATTGCAACTGGTGTAGGGGTTTCCTTCCGGAAGTTGGAGTGGGTGGCGGAGGCCGCCCTGCTGCGGACGCGCGCCCCGCTGGTGCAAGCGTACAACCGGAAAGTCAACAACGGCACCACCTCGGTGGACCAGACCGGGCACGCCGACGGCGCGCACCCTGAGTGGCGCACCGTGGAGAAGGTTTTTGCCGAGCGTGAGGCCCACGGCCGCAAGGAGTACTACGTGAAGTGGTACATGCTGGGCTACGGCGAGAGCACGTGGGAGGCCGAGGAGGACCTGCAGTCTGACGCGGTGCGTGCTGTGCATGCTGTGTGTGCTGCGATTCCCTGGGCGCCGTTGGTGTGCGAGCAAACGTGATATGCAGCACCCGGTTCTGGCACTGGTGCGTGCATGACAGTGCGGGACGCCTGCCGCATCCTGTGGCGACCCGTGGCTGCTCTGCAGACATGACAGGATGCTGAACAGTTTGCTCTCAGCAGTTGCTGCTGTGGGAAGTACATAAGTTAGTGATGTGTCCACTACCCACAGATCCGTGGCACTTCACAATAGTTTCCGCATCATGCACTTGATTAGTGGGATCAGACATGCTGTGACTCGACATTGCTGCCGAACTGTGATCTGAGGCTTTCGAATGACGAGCTTTCGGCCTTGGGAAGGAATGTATGCTGGCTGCCGCTTCCTCTGGCGGACGCGTCAAGATGCAGCTTGAGTGCCCTGCGGTGTGCACCTGAGCGGTGTGACCGGCTGTATATGGGGCTGAGGGCGGTGTGCAGGACCAGGCCAAGCTCCAGCGCTTCAAGGCGATGGTGCACAGCCCCCTGCCGGCGGGCGCCGAGGCCAGCCCGGAGGCGCTCGTGGACCTGCTGCAGCGGGGCGAGGGCGTGCCGACGTTCCTGAACGGCCGCACGCTGCGCGACTACCAGGTCACCTCGTTCAACTGGATGGTGCAGCACGTGCTCAAGGGCCAGAACTGCATGCTGGGCGACGAGATGGGTCTCGGAAAAACGGCACAGGTGTGGCACAGCCCCGGCGCACACCACATGCAAGCCTGGTCCTGCGCAGTGTCGGGCCATTGGGCCCGATCACATAGAATTCCGAATAGCTAGGACTATGGAACCTGGATGGCAGCCCTGAAAATACTACAAGGCGATTCAACACTGGTGCTGCACATCGCCGCCCGCCCTTGTAGAGTGGGGCCCATTTGGCTGGGACTGGTTGCTACCGGCCGCACTCAGTCTGTGACTATGAGCCCTCCACATTCGCATGCACGCTCTGTACAACCAAGCTCAGGCAGGTGAAGACCCAGTGTCTGGCCCCCATTGCTTTGTGTGAGCCGGGCTTTTGCTCACATGGACTTGCAGACGCTGTTGTCAGCTGTCGAAGCTGGCCGCTCAGCTGGTTGCTCAGCGTGGCCCCATCTTTTGCAGAGCATCTCTGTGCTAGAGTTTCGGCGCGCCAAGGCCGGCGTCCGTGGGCCGTTCCTCGTCGTTGCTCCCCTCACGACTCTTGGACACTGGGCACGAGAGATCGAGACATGGACGCCGATGAACAGCGTCACCTTTTCAGGTTGCAAAGAAGACCGTAAGGTGCCCTACTCATGCCCACACCCCCTCCCTTGCTGGCTCACTCACCTCACGGGACAATGTGCAGCTGTGTAGTCATCGGTGTCCAGCGGCACAGCAGTTTTCTCACTTTTCTCTCTCTGCTGTGTCCCCCATCTAAATCCTTGCACAGGTGGTTCTCTGCAGTGTGCCGTTGAAATTGCAGTCCTCTACTGTGGGCACAGTAGTCACAACCAAAGCAGGAAGAATCCTCAGGGGGGGAAGGATTGCATTGATAGTGTGTGGCAGCAACTGTGACCTCACATCACGAGTCAGACAGGAGTCAGACAGTGGCGGGGCAGTCAACATGCAGTGCATGACGAGGTGGCAGATGCAATGCATGACAAGGAAGTAGATGGAATGCATGATGACCTGAGGGGCATAACACACTGCTTCTAGTACCAATATCTGATAGCATGTGGTGATCACTATGTGCATTGAGCTCTTCAATCCATTCACCCCTACTGTCCAATCTGCAATCTTCTCTCTTTGTCATGTACCCATTGTAGATGTGGCCTCAGTCGTCATGCCGGATGAGTCATGCTGTCCAAGTGGGGGATGCCGCATGCAGGCATGATGCCTTCTGTGCACATCCTCTCCTGCTGCTGTTGTTGTGCACACCTTTCTTGCATGCTTGTGTACTTGTATTCTACCATACCATTGTCATCCCTTTCTCAGTTGACTAGCAGCATGTACCTGACATCTGCATGGTGTGTGCATGGTACATGTCAAGGCATCCCACTCACACCATGGTCTGGGGTGAGATGTGTCTCACTGATCCCCTGTGATTTCATGATGTTTTAGCATTTGAAGAGCAGGACAGCCAACTCGATCAATGTGACACGCCAAAAAACAGTGAGCAGTGGTTGACTGGCCATGGCTGCAGACACTGATCTGCTCTCACATCAGTGCGATAGTGTGAAGCACAGGGCCTGGCGTGGCCATGCATGCTGTCACATGTCACGGTTTGTGCAGGTCATCATGGACTACGAAGTGCACCAACGCCGGGGCGGCCGCAAGACATCAGTGCACCGCTTCGATGTCATGCTCACCAGCTACGAGGCGCTACGTGACAACATAGCTGTGTTCCAGGGCTTTACCTGGGACGCGGTCGTTGTGGACGAGGCCCACAGGCTGAAGGGCATCAAGTCCCAGTTCAGGTGCGCCTCGCTGCAAAGGTGCCCCACACCTCTGCCCTAAGAGGTTGTGGTATTCCATGATCTTTGCACTGACCCACAGGATCGCCATGCACAGACCTTGTGCCTGTGTCTAAACAGCATATGGTGGCTGTGGCATGTCCAGTGATGTGACAATATGCCACTGGATTGCCACACTGGCTGCATTGGCCGTCGTACATGGCTATGCTGTAGCTGTCACTGGTGGTGATGAAACGCTGGTCGTGATGCAAGGTGTGGTGGGGTGCAGGCGGAGCATCGATGAGCTGGATAAGCGCTTCCTCCTGCTGCTGACGGGCACGCCCATCCAGAACAACATGAGCGAGCTGTACAGCATGATGAACCTCGTGGATCCCGAGCGCTTTGACTGCTGCGACACCTTTCTGGACCTATACGGGAACCCCCCGTCGAGGCCGTCGACGCCTGAGCAGCTCACGGCTCTGCAGGTGCGAGCACCCCGTGCGCCCACTCAGCGCCCCAGCAGCCGCACTGGCACTCAATGCATCACAGAGACCCGACCGGGAAGCGTCCTGCATTGTGTACGGCTGGTCAGAATGAAACTGCGCTGCGGTCGTGATGGACATCGACTGTTCTTGCGAGGGATATCTCGACGCATTTGCCATGCCATGGTGCCAGGTTGCGCTGTTCTTCTCTGTACCCTCGGTTTGCTTCTCTCTGCGTATCTGTCACTGATCAGGAATGAATGTACAGCCTGTGTGCCGTGGCAATATGCACGCAAATGCCTCAACGCTGCGCTCGGCCCGGCGTCTGACCAGTTAGCCCCAGCACCTCGTCAGTGGCTGTTTCTGGCAGCATGGACAACCAATACCTGGGCGTGTGGCAGGCTGTTGCTACCAGCGCAGACAGCTCACCTGCGTGTTGATGCCCGCAGGAGGTCCTTAAGCCCGTGCTGCTCCGCCGCATGAAGGAGGATGTCGAGACCCTGCCGGAGAAGGAAGAGGTCATCATCTGGGTTGAGCTCACACGCTTCCAGAGGAGCTATTACAAGGCCATGTACGGCAACCAGATCAAGGCGCTGCTGTCGCACAGCAAGGAGCTGCCCAACCTCCGCAACCTTGCGATGGAGCTCCGCAAAGTCTGCAACCACCCGGTGTGGCCCTCTTGGCGCCCTGTTGCACCCCGCAGCCTTGCCGCCTCCGCCCCCGCTGACGTCCTTCTGCATGCCCTGGCAGTCCTCTGAACCCATGCACACCATGCGCCCTTTACAACCCTCCCATGAGGGCACCCGTCACAGTCGATTCAACAAGGGAGACACTTGGGAAGCCAGATCCTGGGCTGCTGTGTTTGCTGCCTGGCTGCAGAACGAACTGGCACACAGAGCATCATGCCAGACGTAGCATGGAGCCTGTGCCTGTGACACCATGGTGTGCCCTCTGCGTGCAGTTCCTGTGCAACGGCCTTGAAGAGGACCTGAAGATGCGCATGTGCACCCTCAACAAACGCAAGCCGACAGCCATCGAGGCGCTCGAGGCCGCCTCCGGCAAGCTCACGCTGCTCGGCAAGCTGTTGCCGAAGCTGCGCCGCGAGGGGCGCAAGGTGCTCATCTTCTCGCAGTTCAAGATCATGCTGGACGTTGTGGAGGAGTACCTGGACCTGCTGGAGCTGCCCATCGAGCGCATCGATGGCGACACCAAGGGTGCGCGCCGCTAGCCCCTGTGTGTGATGCTGTGACGCTCGCCGCGCCCGAGCCTGCAGCATACAGTACGGTGTATCTGACCGGGACTCCGGCACTGATAGCACCTGCACTCGTTAGCCGCGGCAATCCAGTGATGTGGCCACTGTACTGCTGGATTGCCACGATTGCAGACTGCGCTGCTACTGAACTTGGTGACTGCACGAACCGCAAGCATGTGGACGCCGGATGGTGGTAGACACGGCGGTGTCTGACGCGCGTCCTGAACTCTGCGCTGCGACCATGTAGGTCAGGAGCGCCAGGTGGCAATGGACCGCTTCCAGTCGAAGGATTCCGACACATTCGCGTTCCTGCTGTCAACGAAGGCCGGCGGCCAGGGCATCACGCTGACAGCCGCGGACACCATCATCCTGTACGACAGCGACTGGAACCCACAGAACGACATCCAGGCGATGGCGCGCGCACACCGCATCGGTCAGACGAAGGAGGTCACCATCTACCGCCTCGTCTCGCAGGTCCGCGCCCGCTCATCTCTGCCGCGTTGACTTGCCCGGCGTGTCCCCCCCCCCCCCCCCCCCCCCCACCCATAGATTTTCTGTACAGGCTGATGTGTTGTTGAGGTGGCAGAAGTGCACTCGCTCACCCGCTGTGCTCATGGGAATTGGCAGTGAGGTACTCTGGTACAGGGCGTATGTATTTTGATGCCAGGAATCAGTTCCGCTCGCTGTGATCAAGTCTGCGGCCTGGTGCATGGCGCAGGCCTGGTCCTAATGACTGTGGCATGCGGCTTGCTGCGCTCACAGCGGGGTGTGCACGCTGCAGAACACGTACGAGGAGACGCTGGTGAACTCGGCGAACCAGAAGTCAGGCCTCAACGAGGCGGTCCTCGGCAGCAGCGGCGCAGGCGAGGACCCCGAGAAGAACGCAGCCCGCATCGCCCGCCTGCTGCGGGAGGGCGCCCACTCTTTGCTCGATGAGCGCGCCGCCAACGCCGCCTCTGACGCCTTCCAGGAGCAGGTGCCGCTCCCCCCTTGCCCCATGGCAGGCATATGGCTCTGCTTGCCTCAGGAGATGCAAGTGCTTGGTCGGGCCTGCTCTGGCTCCGATTGCGATGAAATTGGTCTGGCTGCCCAGGCCACGTCGCTTGCATGCCTGGATTCGCACTGAGATAGCGGGCGTCTTGTCTTTCGATATGCCATAGTGATGCTGGGGTTCAAGGCGGTCCCATGGTCAGGTCTCAGTCGATTGTGATGGCATGGGCTGTCGAGCCAGAATCCATCTCAGTGGCAATGATGCCTGTGAGGACATCTGCTGTCAGTGATGCCCGGGCGTCAACAGCTGAGTCTGTGTCGGGCATGTACAGGACATCGGCGACATCCTGGCGCAGCGCACGAGCCGAAGGGTCGTCCAGGGCAGCGGCAAGAGCGGCGGCACGTTCTCGGTGGCCTCATTCCGAGCGGATGGCGCCGCGGCCGGCGCCGCCGCGGCCGGCGGCGCAAACGACGCTTCCTTCTGGAAGGACTTGCTACCTGAGGCCGTCAAGGCGCACCAGAACGCGGAGGCACGCAAGAACCTCACGGACGGCAAGCGCACGCGCCGGCGGATTAACTACGTCGAGACCCCCGAGCGCCGCCGACAGGAACAGGTGTGCACCTCCTTGCATGTTCTTGTCCTCTGCCGAGAAGAGTCCCCACCATGCGAAACAGCGGCCTGGAATTGGAGTCGGCAAAGTATGTGAGGGAGGCTCGATCGCTGCCGGCGGCCGTCAAGCACCAACCTCCACCCGCGTCCACCGCATGTGCCTGAGTTGGCAGCTACGGCGTTCACCACTGGCTGTGCCTGCTTTGGTCCAACTTGACCCCGGCCGTTGCGCGGCTGAGCAGTGCTGGACATTAGCGGTGTCCGTCTGATTGAAGAGCGTGGCCGCGCAGGCTGTTCAGGGCGGGCGGCGGTGGCAACGCGGGATGTTTCAGGGCTCTGCGGTGTGCCCGCTGTGGTTGCTGTGTACTGACTGGTGACTGCTGCAGGAGGACTACGAGCCTGAGGACGATGAGAAGGAGGACGACGAGCTCGCGGGCCCCGGCACCGGCCCCCGCGCTGCAGCCGGTACACCTCAGGCCAGAGTGCGCCTGCCCAGTCAGCGTGTGCAGCCTATGCTGGATGCTGCGCTGTGCCGGTGGGGCCCTCTTCGTGTCGGCGCGGTGCTGAATGCCATGGCACAGCAGGTGCGCATCCCTGTTCTGGTCGACCATGAATAGTAGCCTCTTGAACGTGGCTTTCCGTTTGTTCCCCTGCTCTGTAACCATCCCCTACTGTTTTCTTGCGTCTGGGAGCCTGCTATGCTTGCTGCAGCCGCGAGAGCTTGGTCACTGCTCCACCTGTCGGGTTCAGCTGCGATGTGGCATGGCCGTTCCGCACAATTCACACACCCTTCCAGACTTGAACCTCTGTGTGCTGTTGAACTCTGTGTGCTGTGCAGGAGGTGGACAGCGCCGCTGAGCTACCAGAGCACAGCCTGAGCCTACGTAAGTTGCTTCAAGAGATCCTCGAGATCGCATCCGCCGACGCCTCGCAGGTGGCCCACATGGTGCAGCGGTGGGAGGCAACCATCAGGGCGTCAGTCGGGACCAAGGTGCCGGTGCAAGCTCAGTTGCCACAAGAACTGACGTTTGCCAGGAACAGGGCGCAGGGGATCTGCTCCAAGCTGAAGGCCGCACTTGCGGAGGAGGGCACGGCGTCAGTTCCTGGCAGCTCTGCCGCCATCGCGAAAGCAGACTATGAGCGGGCTGAGGCACATAAACAAGCGATGCGACTGAAGTGCAGTAACGCCAAGGCAGCTGCTGTCAGCCGCTTCAACGAAGAGCTCATGACGTGGCACCTTGTACGCCCTCCACAATCCTGCCGTCAGCTGTAAATAGTGTGGGTGCGTGGCATCACGGACACTGTCCACGCCTGCACCCGGTAGAGACTGGTGCCAAGGCTCAGCCCCACCACTGCTGTTCCGTGGTAGGCAGCCGCTTGCTATCCACACAATCTGTGCCGCACCGCCTACAGTCCCCGGCGGCACCACGGCAGCAGCCGTGTGTCCTAAGTGCCCGGCCTCACCCATCACACGTCCCACGGCTTGCAGGAGATCCTGAACAAAACGTGGCCAGAGATGGTCCACCTGGCTGCCAAGTCACATGGGTCCTCTCGGATGTCCCCGCTGGTCAAGGCGATGCGCGAGGCTAAACCCCGTGTGGAGGCGTGGCAAGGGCTTGATGCCCTGCACACCGCCGCCGCCCCCGGCTCTGGCCGCGCCCCCCGAGCGCTGTCCTCTGGCGAAGTCGGCATGACGGACACAGCCGTGCTGCGCCTGCTGGTCGATGCCGCAGTTGTGTCGTCCTCCGCCGACCTCGACGCCCGCCTGGTGCGCGCCGCGCTTTCGGAGGGCGTCACGTCGGAGGCCATCGTGCCCTCGAACTTCCGTGTCCTGCCGCGGCAGTACATCCTCAGCATGTTCCCGGGGTCTCAGACGCTCGCGGCGGGACAGGACGCTGACCCGGAGGTGGCGGCGGGACTCGTTCGCAGCACGGCGTCGAGTTCGTGGGGTGTCGGGAGGATTCCCGGTGGCTCTGGCCTGCTCCTAACTACTTCGTTGCAGACCGCGTTTGCGCAGAACATGGCAGCGCGGTGCACAAGGCTGCTGACTGCGGCACAGGACGCGGCAAAGGCTGATAAGGCGGAGGGGGGTGATGATGATGAGATGTCAGAGGGCGGCGACGACGACGCGATGGACGTAGACTTGGCAGGGGAAGACGTGGAGGGCGACAGTGACAGCGCGATGCAAGATGCCGCTCCGGCGGCCGGGGGGGTTGACCGCGCCGGGGCCCCAGGGGACGCGCCCCCATCTGCCGGGGCAGGGTCGGGGTTTTACTCATGTGAGAGCAGCGAGGAGCAGCCGCGGGCGGCTGGAGGCGGCCAGGCCGGCGGCGCCCGGCTAGCGGAGGCTGACGCATCGGCACTGCAGCCGCGGGCATTGAGCATCGGTGATGTGAAGATGAACGCTGCGAAGCGGCCGCAGGGTAAGATTGACAGGTTCTTCCGCATGCCGGTGGGCGCTGGCCGGGCCAAGTCGCTGCACTGTGTCACACCCATGGCGGACGGTCAGGACAAAGAGAACGTGGCCACGAACGCGCTTGCATGAGTGGCGTGAATTAATGGTTGAATGCGATAGATGGCGGTCGTCGGCACACGCAGTGCGTAAGTGAGCCGCAGCTGTATAAGCGGAAACTATGCTGGCACCCTGATGTTGGACATTCGAGTCTCATGCAGGTCCTGCCCCCCCGCTTTTTGTGCATGATACGCAGGTCAGCGGCTTGCACAGGGCACTCACATAGTGTGCCGATTGTGGTGCGAGTAACCATTTCTTGTACTCTGATGCTGTCAAGCCTAGTCCAGCATCGGTCGTGTTGCATGTAGACCAGCGTTGGAGACTAATCTTCTTTGTAATTATTTTTGGCTGTGTACTCAGCGTTCAAGCCCCATGGCATTATAACTTCAGGTGGATGTGTGTGAACGTATCTATCGGTCCTCAAATCATAGGGCATGTATCTCACCCCAACCGCCACAACCCACAGTGTGTGCAGTAGGCATGTGGACCCGCAGCATGCCCATTTGCCCCAGCTTACTGCATGCATCCCATATAGAGGTCTACAGAGCGATATCAGAGATGAGAAAGGTCTGCTCAGCACATGGTCAAGTGCTGCCATCGCCCTTGCTCAGAAAGGTCGCCCAATCACTGACATGCATCACCACTCACCTGCACAGGCATGGCCTCAGCTCCCTTTGGCACATACATCTAGCACGCGGTGTTGCAATCCATGGCCCAGCGCTCCGCCAGACACCATAGCGATTTCCGCTCGGCTTCACACTAATAGAGGTCATGCTTTTACCCATTGCAATGTGTGCACGGGGGTCTGCACATGCTGCATGTGCAGCATTGCATGTGTAATCACAATTGGCAGTTGATTCCGATGGGATTCGGTTTCAGTGTTTGAGGTGTGGGTGTTCGTGTAGGTGTGTGTACATGTATGTTGATTCGGATGAGATTCAGTTTCAATGTTTGTTTTCTCCCGTTCACTCTTTTGTAAGACAATTGGCAGCTGTACCAGGGCAGCACATAAAGTACAGTCATTGAAGTCAATCCTAACACCTGGAGATATGCAGTCTGAATCCTTTATGCTTTACCCAAGCATCACGCAGCAGCCGCTGTGCTCATGATGATCATGATGTAATCGTTTGATGCGTTGGATGTTATAGTGCGGGCCTGCGCCTCCTCCATGGAGGAGGTGATCCAGCCGGGCTGAGGTGTGGGCGCGGTTGTGGTGTGAGTGTGCATGTTGGTGCATGCCACAACGGTTGTTTCGGATGATCCTGTTTTGTGGTGTGTGTCTTTTACAATTTATTTTATAGTATATTTTCGATAGGTTGGAACAGAAGTATCGCGCGGATGTCGAACGCCGTATCTCAAAAACAGGCATGCGCACCAATGATCCGAGTCGCGCTTGAAATCAGGATTTCACTGTCGGGCTTCATTGTCGGACCCGCGAATTCCGATGATGCATGACCGGCGCCGGAGTCTGCATGCACGGCCGTGAACGGCAGCGGCTGTGGGTACCGAATTCGAATGAATACATCTCGAGATGTATCGCAGGCAGCGCCGCATACGCAGCATATCCTCACGACGTTATGATAACGTCATACCGCGGTGGGAGCATCTACTATACAGCCTGCTACAGACACGCGGGGACTGTAATGGATGGGCCAGGTCATGGCCACGCGCGCAATCTTCGGGCCACGCGCTGTGGCGTCCTAGGCCACAGGGTGCACCCCGCATGCATTGTTCATCTTTCGCTCCTTCACATGCTGCAGCATGAAAGTTCGTGGCCGCGAGGGTCGACCTCGCGGGGGTCGGGCCGTTCCGTTCAATCGGATGAGCTCCCTTTTGCAGCGTTTGTCTATGCGCGTTCACGCTTCTGTGACTACCTCGCGGATACCGGACCGCCCCGACAATATACATGAGCCATGTGGCATGATCCTGAGGCTCTGGAGACACCGACGCTTGCAGTGGCGGTGCTCACACAGCCAAACTTGTAGGGTGGGCGTGGGCGTGTGTGTTACAAAGGAAAAAGCCGGAGGGGCCGGTAGCACCGCCAGGAACAAAAGGGAGAGCACGAACAACGCAATGCGCACGCAGCAGGAGAGCAACAGCCAACGCCAAGGCACAACAAGCACCCACACACCCCCACGCGCCCACACACTACCACACGAACCACACACCAAAACCCGACCCACGCACCCACGCACCCGCACGCGGCCCAGACCCAAACCCAAACACACGCCCAAGCACCCCACACAACCCACACGCCAACACGCCACACGACCCCGCCGCCCGCGCGGCCGCGGCAGCCCCATGCAGCGGCCCGGCAGGCGCCGGCCCCACACGGAAGCCGCCGGGGGCCCCCAGGACCCCCGCCCCAATGCCCCGAACAGGCCAGCCCCGGGCGCCGGGACAACACACACGGGGGCGTCCCCATCCGCGAAACCCGGAACGGAGCACGGCCGAGGCGCGCCGTGTGTGGGGGTCGGGGCACGCGGCCGAGGCAGCACACGCCGCCTACCAGCGCGTCCGAGCCCCGGACGGCGCCCGGCCCGCGAGAGAGCGACGAGGACGCCGCGGGCGGCTCGCCGCTCAGGCCGGATGGCCAGTGAGCGGCGAGAGATCATCAGTGGGCGTGTGTGTGGCTGTGTGGCTGTGTGGCTGTGGGGCTGTGTGGCTGTGTCCGGCGCGGGTGCTGCCGTTGCGTGCACGTGGGTGTTTTGGTGTGCGCTTCGTGTGGCTTGCTGCGTGGTGTGCGGTTACCCTGGTTCTTGCTTGCGGTGCTACCTGCCTCGCTTGCTTTGTCCTTGTAACACAACCAAGCTTGTAGGCGTTCAGTGGGCACTGGGATTATGCGATCCGATCTCCCGTTCGCTCGTTTGTAAACCACAAATTGCGCTGCGACGCGCATGCATGCGTGTTTGCAAACACCCTTCCATGGAAGGGGATTGCTGGCCGCAGGTCGACCTGCTGCTGTCGAGGCGGCAGAACGTGGACATATGCACCAAAGCGTACGCGCATGTAGTCACCGAAGAGCACACGGGGGTAGACGTACTTAGCGCAAGATTCGTCCCAGTCATCTAACGTCACAAGATGCAAATTCGCACGACAGCGCGATGCTCGAAGAGGCTATGTTCAACAGTTTTTAACCAAAGTTTTTGGTTTGACATCATGCATATGGGCGTAATCAGCAGTAGCTGGAGCGAGTGCGTGGTACCATGCGGCGCGTCAACGCAACGTTGCGCCTTACGCACGCTATGATCAAGGTGGTCATAGCGGGCACCTCTTGGCGTGGCCATGGGTTGACGTCATGAGCTGGCAGCCACGCGCACGCGCAGAGCGTGCACGTGCACCTCTTGCCAGTGGCGTGGCGAAGGGTACCTGGTTACAAAAGAGTGAACGGGAGAAAACAAACACTAAAACCGAATCTCATCCGAATCAACTGCAACATACACTCACACACACACGAACACCACAACCGCACTCACAACTCAGTCCGGCAGGATCGCGTGCACGTGCACCTCTTGCCAGTGACCACTAGCAGCATTGACAAATGTGGCGCTGTCGGTGGCGGTGGTGGTGGTGGGTGGTGGGTATGTGCATGTGGGTGCTACACCAGTCGTGCTGCGTACCACCCTCGGACACCCCCCCGTGCAATGTTTCCACACAGACAACGCAGTCGGCGGTGCCTCGACACATCCCGGTCACGCGGGCATGTGGCAGAACGAACTCATAGCATACTGATCCATTTGCTCTGCAATAGCAATGTATTAATAGATAAGATAGTAAGACGGTGTATGCATAAGTTTCGTCTTCAGCGGTCGCGTGTGCGGCGAGATAGGTGCAGTCGCGTTCCGGGTTCTCACCTCGCTGCCACATGCCATCACCACACTGGCCACCCTTGCCACTCGCCTCCTCGACGTTACTAACGCCGTCATCACATATGCATGTGCCCTTGCGAAGTCCGAGCTGATCATTGCAGCTGGATCATCTCGAGGCCTTGTGCAGGCCTTGTGCAGCTGAATGCGTCAAAGGCACCGGGCAACAAACGTGACTGCACACCATGTGTGACAGAAGGGGCATGCCACAGCACAGTGGAGCACATGCAAGGTCTGGGTTGCACACATCAGTGCCCTGCCAGCATCACACGAGTGGTGTTAGCAATCAGGTCTACGAACGCATCCCAGTGCAGCATGTCTACAAAGGTAATGCTGAATGGTTTCGTGACAGAGCTGCCAAGGCAACACATACACCCGTTTACGCCTCTATGAGGCACCTCAGCAGTAGCTTGGTGCTGTACAGTGTGGCAGCAAGGCTGCTTCGCAAGACAGTGCTACTGTGCAAGTGACTTTGTGTTAAATGGACTGAGCCGACGCATCACACTGTCCACGGGTTCCTCACAAGTGTACATAGGTAATATAAATTCAGTGACCTTGTATAAAGACACAACATCATAGAGGTGGCACAAGGCTTCGTTAACGTATTGTGGCATAATGAGGAATCAGCCACAGCATCTGCCTCATCAGTCGCAAGAGGACACAATCGCAGTGCAAGAGAAAAGGCTATCGAAAACAGCAACAGAGATCGGGTGGTTGCATGCGTTGTGGTGGATGGCCTGAGTTTCTGGGCCAGCACCTGAGTTCAGCTGACCAGCCATCTCGCGATCGTAGACCAAGGCATGCGCCTCGGAAGACGTCAACAACGAGAAATATATCAGTGCTATCTCACAGAGCTGATGAAACGACTCGCCGTGCAGTGTATAGAGCTGCCTTCAACGCAGTTTGGTTGCGCAGATCTGCCACTGAACGCTCGGCCAGCCCCACGTTGGCGCTTGTAGCGGATACAGCTGCCAAACAACAGCATCATTACAGTTCAATTATTTGCTGCAGTGTGAAGCTGTATGCAGCTGTGCATGCCCACGCGAAAAGCTGCCGCAAGGAGGGATCAAGTTCGCGACGTATCAACGGAACCTATGGTAAAAAAGATATGTACGCCGTTGGTGCTCTCTCTTGTATCACAAACTCTGCTTACATGATCAACGCTTCACTTGGGCGAGGCCGTGTAGCATTCCTGCAGCTGTGTGCCGGCGTTCCGCAAAACTAATCGTCACAACGTGGCAATCATCATGCATGCTTGGCTGGCCAGTACCGGTTAACATACGTGACGCGGGGCTGACGCGCGAAGCGGTGTCAACCTGGCGGACAGCCAACGCCTCCAGGACAGCGAGTCAATGTCAATGGGACAATATATTCAGCCTAGTATCTATTGCTGCTGACATCAAATAGTTCCGGTCGTCAGTGCTCTCACTTGCGCACGATTGCACTGCGATAAGTTGCCTGGGGTGATGGAGGGTGGCCCAGTGGTTGTGGACGGTGGCCTTGACTCCAGAGCATGCATAGCGCAGTGCGTGGCACAGCCAAGTTTGGGCGTGAGATGTCTCACATGACGCTATCGCCGCGTCCGTGGTTCCATGTCATGGCAATGCGTCGTGTGACGCTACAACACCCGGGTCGGGGAAATACATCTGTGGCTCGTACACAAATCAGAAGAAGGTCCGGTTAGCGGCAAAACAATAAGAGTAGCTCTGCTATTCTCTATACATAGTTGCTTTGGCGAACCGCGCTTCCGTGGAAGTCGCCACCCTGCTACAACCCTCCACCACCACCGCCACCGACAGCGCCACATTTGTCAATGCTGCTAGTGGACGTGGCGAAGGGTACCTGGTTGTTACAGAAGAGCAGTGCATATGCGCAGCGATGGTAAAATGAGGGAGATTTTCCTAGTCGGAAATTGCAGGTTACAAATGATTGCATTCGCGGTGCTCTCAGTTGCTATCGCGATGGCTACACAGTGCCCAGCATCAATACCACGTGTCTTGGTTCAATGACCCGACATTGATGTCAGCGTTCATGTAGGCGTCAGCGCAGAACGATAGTGCACTATAGTGCAATGTCTGTTGCATATGTTCGGGGCTCGACGGCGACGACGGTGCTGTTGCGAATGACTGCGGTGGCTTTTCCGTGCCTAGGGCACCTTACGCGTTGCAACAAACCCCGACAGGATGGCCAGGGGGCGACCGCGTGCCGCTTGAGCGCGGATGTAACGCCAAGGTGTACCTGATGTGCTCCTGAACACCAGGGCTCTGGCCCCAGACAGGCTGAATAACTCATATCCTCCACTCAATCGCTTCAGCGCCGCTGCTGTATGCTGAATTGTTCGGTTGATGAGCCTAGCTGCATCGACTGCAGACACTTCAGACAGTAAAGATACGCATACCACCGAGGCCTACACAACACATTTGATATGCGTGGTGCCGAAGATCTTGAAGTTGTTAAGGATAGTCAGGTTAGGGACGCTGACATCGATTATTTATCCAAACATGACCTCGCCACGGTGATGCGCGAGACGATGGAAGCGTTGCTCATTCATCGACCTGTGGCACCGATCCCTTTCATGATAGATTGCTTCAGTATGGGGGCAAGACTTGCATCGCAAGATGCAGACCTCGGTATCGCTGTGTGGCGTAAAGAAGAACTTCTGCGCTGCTTCGTGCATATCACGCAGGTCAGAACCTATTGGAGTCCAGATACAGCATCTCCATTGCGTCTGTAGGATCTATATTTGGGGATGGTGACCATGCTCTGTGCGAAGCGGCGCGGCATCATCATCTTGCCATTGCAGGACAAGGGGCAGTTGGACCAGGTCTCCCTGAAGAATTATGTCGGCAGAGTGGGTCACAACGTGATGGATGATGGCGAAATCAAGGATCTGTTCGAATCTATGAGACTGCAAGACGATGATGGTGTCAGTCAGCAACAGTTTCTGCAGGTCTTTGCAGCAATGAGCGGAGATCTGAAGGATCAAGAATTTAGGCTATTGATTGAGGAACTGTTGACGTGATATGTCAGAGTGACACTTGAGCTTAACCAAACTGCAGCAGAGGATTCGCTGGGCTCTGCAACCTATTCTGGTCAATGAATCTGATGATGTTGGCCATGATGCTGACCAGGGTAGTGCAGTGCGATATGATACAGTGCAACAGATCTGTTGAGAGTGAGTAGTGAGCTACAAAGTGGAGGTGGTTGTGGCTTCGCTGTACCCAGCCACTTTGGACTGCTGGAACACCATGTGGGTTTCGTACTTGCAGCCTGGGTGATGTTGCAGACTCGGGGTCTGGTGCACCCGTACACGCCTAGCAGGATCTCATCATTGTTCGCCATGGTTCCAAGCCTACAGCTGCCTGCTGGCATCTTTGAGGCCATCCGTCCTGTGGCACATCAGCTTTGTCCCAGGCCCATGTGGGCGCCCGTTGCTCGTGGTCAGTGCCATCATAGACTTCAAGGACATCCCTGCACCGGCCACTCTGTCATGCCTGGTCGATAATAGTTTGTGCATCTGTGAGTTCAGATTGCTGCTTCATGCTGACCCGCAGCTGGGAACAGTCGAAGCTATCAAGGATCAGTGAGGGGTGCTCTAGTGTCAAAGGTGGCTGTGTTGCTGTGTTACAAGGACAAAGGCAGCAAGGTGGCTGTGTTGCTGTGTGAGGTTGCTGTGTAAGCAGCAGACAGCACTCCAGCAACGTGCAGCACTGTAGTCAGAGCGACGAAATGCAGCATCAGGGCAGCGCTGTGGCTCACCATGGCAGTGCACATGTGCAGAAGCAACTCTGGTGTCTCTGCGTGGACTGGCCACAACCAAAGGACACAGACAGTTTGGTGTTGCCAACGCAGTGCATATGGTACTACTAGGCCTTCACCTGGGCACCTAACACTGAACAAAGAGCACCCTTCCCAATGTCAACAGCACCCATGTGCTGAAGCTGCAGCCCTCACAACCTCCTGCCAGCTAACCACTGAGGCATCACACCATGGGCTCTGGCGCGCCAGAGTCATCATTGTGACCGTTGCTCGGAACAGCAGGAAAGAGATGCAGACATGCAATTGCCCGTATGGCCCCAACACTGGGCCACCACCGATGCCTCAGATCTGCAAGAGGTCCATACATGTGGTGCAATGTCTGCGGTTTGATCGATGAGACACCCCAGCACCCAACCCAACGTCATCTTCAAAACACATGTCCTCCCCAAGCGCAGGGCATGTTGCAACAATTGGAACCTGCCAGTCCCAGAGGACCAGTAGGAGGGCCCTTCGGTCCTACTATGTAGAGAGGTGTCACCTTGAAAAGCTTGTCATAAGTGCATGTCACACTGATGTAAGCATCTACGTGCTGAGCGGCACCCCACCATATGGCCAGCATGCATGCTGGTACCCCATACAGATCCTGGTACTATGACAATCTTGGTGGAGTTTACAGGCGACAACAGACTTTTGCTGTAGGCTGAAGTTGATCAACTGGGCAGTCATGAATGTTACAGGACGTGCATGAACTGTGACGCATGCAAGCACGAGCACAAGTGCATCACTCATATGTACAAGGATAAAGGTGGCAAGGCGGGCACTGCGAAAGAAGCCAGCAGACCAAGCACACACCCAGACACCCACGCACGCCATACCCCCCATCACCCATACCCCCCATCACGCGCAGAAAACCCATCACGCTCTCAGCACATGACACAGATCCGCAGACCGCCAAGCACATACCCGGATGGCCACACACCCACACACGCACACACAGGCACACACAGACCCGACTCTGTGTGTTACAAGGACAAAGGCAGCAAGTCGGGCAGCACCGCGAAAGGAGCAAGCAGACGAAGCAAACACCAAGACACCCACGAACATCTCACCCATCACCGGCGTAGCAACCCGACTCTGTGTGTGCCTGTCTGTTTGCCTGTCTGTTTGCTTCTTTCGCGGTGCTGCCCGCCTTGCTGCCTTTGTCCTTGTAACACACAGACCCGACGGCCCTTTGTAACACAGACCCAATGGCCCACACACAACCAGCCCACACACAACGACACCACACCTCATGTGCATGTGCATGCGGCAGCACTGCCATTGCAGCACCCGCCTCAGTCTTTGCCCTTGCAGCACACACACGAGTCAGGATGGACGCCAGACAAGCAAGGAGCTGAGATACGTCACGGTGTGTATGCATGAGACGGCCAGGGAGGTGTGGCTGCCAGTGGCTGCAGCGGTAGGGTGCGCAAGTGTGTTACTGTTGAGCTGGACATCATCGAAACCGGCAACGGCACATGCTGGCTGGCTGGCGATGCTGGCTGGCTATGCTGGCTGGCTGGCGGCTGCTGATGCTAGGGTAGGGTGAGGAGCTAGCTTTCTTGCAACCTGCCCAGTGGCCACAGATGAGCGACTCCAGTGACAGCAGCATTGCTGGATTTCAAGAAAATCTATAGCTTTTCTCACAATCCAGGGATAAATGCAACACAACCAGCAAGCCAGGGCAGCCTGGTAGATCCAGTGGAATCTGGTCCACACAATATGTAGTTTGTCCTGGAGGGTCTAGATCATCTAGATTATGATAATCTATACTGTGAAGCAAAACCGAGTTTACTTGGTGAGACCTAAGCTTACCGGGTATTGCCCACTCCGGATCCAAATACCTGAGACCACATGCCAGAATATGTGCCATGTCAGTGTGTTCCCGTGGCAGGGCTTTGTCGACAGCTGCTTGCATATGTTACGGCGGCAGCACACACGGTGGGCCGGCGGGGCTGCGCGGCGGTGTGCCGGGCTGGCGTGGTATGCTGTGGCTTGGTGGGGTGGGGGTGGGTCTTGGGGCCAGGGCGGCCCCCGGCAATCGGGCGGCCATGATGGGCGGCCTCAGGCAGCAGTGTGTTGGGCTTGGCCCTGTCGTACGGCGGCGGGCGTTGTGGTGCTGGTGGTTGTGATGTTGTGTGTCGGCTGTGGGGTTTGTGCGTGCGCGTGTGTGGGTTTGGGTTTGTGGGTGTGTGGGTCTGTGCGTGTGTGCGCTGGTGTGTGGGTGTGTGCTTGGCGGTCTGCGGATCTGTGTCGCTTGTTGCGCCGGTGATGGGTGAGATGTTCGTGGGTGTCTTGGTGTTTGCTTCGTCTGCTTGCTCCTTTCGCGGTGCTGCCCGACTTGCTGCCTTTGTCCTTGTAACACACGGTGAAGTGAAGCTGGAAAGGGGGGTCGGCACTAAGGCCTCATGCACGTCCAATTGAACCGCGAGCACCTCAGAGCGCTCCAGAACACAAGGAAAAGTCCTTCGGACTCGCAATAACCTTCTGAATCGATTGTAAGTAGTGTGGGCGAAACAGGTGAAAACGCCCAGCGAAACCGGGGTTTTTGGACCATAAAGCCCGTTTTGCCCAGCGACGCCTCAGATGGCCTCAAACGGTGCCCAGCGTATGCCCATCGTGCTCAGTGGGCAGAGAGCACTCGAAAAACACCATAATATGTTGCCCTGATGTTTAACTGGCTGCCACCTCGACTTGTATCACCGTGCGGTGTTCGCGTCCGACCAGCATCATGGCGGGCGTCCATACTACCGGGAAACATCCCATCGATTACCATGATTTCGACTAGCTTACCGGACTATTGGCACATATGCAGCTGTCTTGTGTGGTGATCAAAGAGCAGGCTGGTGGGCGACGTGCTCCTTGCTGAGATACTCAAAACATCGCAGCAGCTACAATGTTGTGAACTTCATCTTAAGATGGCATTGTTGTGAGACTACCCAAACTTTGATGCCTGCACATACGGTACTGAGTGAACCTCCGGGTCAGTCAGTGTAGCTTGCTACACTGCATAGCAGTGCACCTTTGCACCTTAAGATCGAAGGGACAGCAGCACCACCGACCAGATATGTTCTTCAAAAGCGATCAGTATACAAATTTGAAATGTACATGCCTATCATCAGCATGGTCTGCAAGCAAACACCATCCTACAAAATGGAAGGCTTGCGTAGGCACGTCATTGTTCGCCTGAATCCACACCATCATGCAGTAGATCCACACACAGTGTTACCAAAGATAGTCTGCCATGGTCCTTAACAGTCTGCCATGGTCCTAAACATGCCTGATCTGTTGACGAAGGCGATACACTGATTTCCAGTGGTACAGACTCTACACTACACTGTACTACAGAGTCACACATGTATGCAACCAGGTCGTCACACATACGCTGAATGGAAGGACAAATATCACACATGCTATCAGGATATGGCAATCTGATGTGCTGCAGAACCTGTGCTTGGCTCTGTTGTGATCAACTGTTGACAACGCCGAGTGCTATGGAGTACAAATTGCAGCAGCCAAGCTGCCCCCCAGCCAGATCGAGCAAGCAACAGTCTCGCCAGACCCGGAAAGCCATCTCAACTATCTCCGGTAATTATTCTGTGCGTAACAGCTCCTATCGACGCGGTCGATTGTGTCCAAGGGAAGCAAACATGGCAGAGCATGTTCTAGTACCGCCCGCAGCAACACAATAGACCATTTATAACGCATTTACAGGCATATAAGGGTGTTCTGAGGCCATTGGGCATGCTTCCGGTCCCGCTGGGCGCGTTCACGCGCTTGCTGGGCACAATGGGGCTTTTTGCCCAGCCATGCACACGGATTTCGGGCCAAAGGTCCATTTCGCCCAGCGAGTTTAAACAAAGATACAGCAGCATTCAGAAGGTTATTGTGAGTCTATAGACGTTCCCAGCGATGTATCGAGCGTTCTGAGCTGCTCGCGGTTCAATTGGACGTGCATGAGGCCTGAGTGCCGACCCCCCTAGCTGGAATCAGTCGGTTCGAATCACATTATCTGTCCATACGTCAGCATCCATGCATCATGCCGCACGCCGAAACTCCGCTCAATCGCAAAGAGCGCAGTAATATTCAGCTCGGCGCGAGATCAGCTGCGACAGATTTCACGGAAATGACTGCTGCCTTTGTTGAGATCTGGAGATGCGTCTGTAACTTGGCGCGTAACGAATGAGCGATCGGACAGCATGCGCACGGAGATGAGAGATGAATTGATGGGATCACGGGAATTGGGGATGCGAGGTGATAAATGTGCTGATTGACAGGACATGAAACACATATGCTGGTGGTGTTGGCAGAGGCTGCACATGCCAGAACCGACATTGCTGCAGCCCCAAAACCGCCTGAAATTATCATACAAGTGCGGTGGGCGCAATCGTGGCGGGCATGAGTGCCCAGCAGTTTCTTGCTGAGGCTCAACAGGCCATTTTGGACCTCACCTTTGGCACAAACACACAAAACATGCCTCAACTTCAAGGCTCCAGCCTTTCACAGTCACAAATCAACCGTATTGGCTGCCGCTTTTTGCCGCCAGGTGGCCATGTATCTCACACAGTAATCAATCTCTCTCACTCTCAAAGTCGGCCTTCACACGGCTAATGTAATTCAGAGGGACAGGAATCACCTGTCAAAACCTCGACAAGGCCAAAGCTGATCTCAAGAATCTCGGGTTTGATCAAACCACTTTCCAAGTCAGTGAGCCATTGTGGTGCAGCCTCACAACACGCGCCCCTCTACCTGGCCTTGCAGATTGTGCTGCTGACACCAAATGTATACTAGCACACTCACACGCCCCCCCCCCCCCCCCCACACACACACACAGGCACATGCGCATGCATGCCCGCCTCAGCTGCGCAGTAAACATGGCAGTGCGCTGAGGAGCACGTAGGGCTGCTGCTGGCTGCAATGGTCAATGCATGTAGAGCTAGCATCCTTGCTCCTTGTTCCATGCATAGGAGCTTCTAGAGTGGAGCCGTCTTGCAAGACAATTGGGCGGCAACGCATCATCGTAACAGCACTGCCGCCATGACTGCAGGATCATGGGGCTCAGGTGCGGCGGCTGCCGGGCCCTGCGCATGCACTGGGTCTGCTGATAGACTAGGGCAATTCAGTGGTACCACCGGTATAGCGGCCATATCACTGGATTGCCACATAGACTGTACAGAGCCATGGGAGCTGCTTCCAGAGCCAGTTCCAGAGCACACCTGCAGCGGCGTAGGAGCCCCGAACGCCTTCTACGTACTGCCTGATGTACATCTCTACTGTGGAGGACGCTCACCGGCTGCAGACAGGGTGTGTGCACGCCTCCATGCATTGGGCACATGCATGTGGAAGCCCGCTTATGGCTGGCGCGCCGCCCCCCACTTGGTTTGTCATCCTTTCAACTTGAAGAGAGCCAAGCTTGAACTTGAGCGTGCGTACTAGCATAAGCCTATAGAGTGTTTTTTGTGAGATGAACATCCACGCCCGAGGGTGCCTGTGGCATGAGCCCGAGGGCTGGCATGCATATGGGCCCACACAGGCCTGGCACACAGGTCTGTACGCTTCAACTTGAAGTCGGCCTCATGGGCTGCAGGTCATGCGCTTGGCTGTCTTGAATGATGCAAACGAAGAGGGAGGGGGGGGGGGGGGGGGGGGGGGGGGGGGGGGGGGGGGGGGGCATGGAGATGCTTCGAGGCGGGCTGGTTGTGTTCGCCGGGAGGCGTGTCCACCAGTGTTTGTGTTCACCACGGAGCAGCGGTCATGGTAAATGTTTGCCTTTGCGGCGCTCCCCCGAGGGTGTGGGGCTGGTGTGTTATCTAGATAACATGTCTGCAGATCTGGACATGCTTGTAGCACCGGGCCAACGCACAAACACATTCACACCACCGCCAACAGTGAATGCAGACCTGCATTGATGACCTGCATTGATTCCGACTGCTGGTGTGTGTTACAAGGACAAAGCAAGCGAGGCAGGTAGCACCGCAAGCAAGACTGTGGGTGTGTGGCGAGGACACAGCCTGGGAGGCAGGGCTGGGGCCGCGGGTGGACGGCACTCATGCAGGAGTGATTATGTCTGTGCACTCCAGGATGCAGCATATTACTCCCCTTCCCTTTTGGGGGATCCATTGGATATCTCACCTTCACCTGATATCTCGCCTTCACCTGCTGCTCCATGGATGGCCATCTTACATGTGCGGTGCTGTTGCAGCACCATGGATTCTGCAAGGACTGCTGCATGTTTGTACATAGGATTGTTTGGACCCCAGCATTCGCAGGCAAGCACGAAGTTCGACCTGGTTGCTCAACAAGTTGTTCTTCTCAGCAAAGCAGATTTGTGTCAGTCTTTTTTCTATCCACATCCAGAGACTCTGTAGGATTTTGATACATATGCGTTCATGGCTGGCTTGGTCATGTGCTGAGTGCTGGGTGCTGTGGCCTGGTTTTGTGCGTACGAGGTTCAGGTAGGTCTGGGTCTGGTCGACTTTGGCCTGATCTGAGACTGGCCAGCCTCAGATCTCAGAGGACCCAGCTTTTGTGGCAATCTAGTGATATGGCCGCTATACCACTGGAATACGTCGCGACGTGCAAGGGTCCAGTGGTATAGCGGCCATATCACTGGATTGCCACAAGCTGTCCCCGATCCCAGAAGTTGATCAGCACACTGCCCTCAACCCAGAACTTACTTGTTGCCAGCTTCGCATGCCTGACCTGTGCACAGGTGTGCAGTAAGCGCTTCCGCGGACTAGCTTGGGCATGCAGTAAACATACTTGAACATTCGTACAACTGATCATATTCGGACCTGAATCCAGAATCCAGGGCATACACGGCAGGATGCAGCAGACACTTGGCAGGGTGGCAGTGATGGGCCAGGTGCCATCAGGGTACCTTGGTGTCAGTGTTGTTATGGTAATGGTTCCGATCAGGATCAAGCAAATCACCAAATGCTTCCCCGCGGAGAATGTCACTGCAGGGCCATGCTCGAACAATGCTGATTCTGAAGAGCTTCTGAAGAGGTTCATGTGTTCCTGTGTCGAATCTTCTGTCAGAAACGTTTACTCTTCTGTGACGCTGACAAGGCCATGCCTGGTCCTCATGAATCTGCACACACGCACTGCTTTTCCTGATTATATCAGGACTAACTGCGGCTATGTGTAGTTCCATGCTGAAAGGTGAACATGCCTCAGCACGCTGTACATATGATCAATGCATGTCTCTGCAGGGTGTGGTGATGAGCAGCCAAGGACCTGGCCAAGGCATCACTGGCCATGGCCAATGCATTGCAATGTATGGCAGATCAGCAACCGAACCACCAGCACCGCCGCTTGGAGCAACCCACAGACACACACTGCAACCGAGCTGGTCGCCAATGCATGGGTGAGACGTCGATCTTGCGAGATTCTGCGTGTACAGCGCGATGTCCGCGCCTCTGCGAGAGCGCTGCTGCGGCATGTTGCGCTGCGCTGCGTGCTGAGTGCGATCTCGTTCGTGGCATCGCAGAGAGCGACATCTGGTGCGCCGATTGCCATCGTGCTGCGATCGTCACGGGAGCGTGAAGGCGCCGGGTCGTATACGACCACAAGACCGTTCTGGTGTACCAGAACCTCGCACGAAGCATCATCTTGTGGTCAGCGCTGCTCGTAGCCACTGCCGTCGAGACACGAGTCTAGCCGTGCCACTCGACGCCTGATCATATGGCACGACATCGATTTACAGGTCTGCATCAAGCCTGCCAGTAGACTACAGAACAAAGTGAACCGACAAGGACGCATGCGCACATTAGCTTGACAGTCATCACTGACACACTGAAACAGCGCATGCTATGCGTGTTCCGGCAGTGCTACATGCTTCCCCGGGGTCGGCCGACTCTGGCCTCGTGACACATATGCATGCACGTGTGCATCTGTTACAGAAGCGCGATATCGGGCATAGATATACACACCAAAAGAACCAAGATCTCTTCAGAATATTAGATATTTACAGTATTTCATATGTACAGTCACACACAGAAGCAGCGCACGCATGCCTCGCTCCGGACGGACGGGGGCGCACATGCATATGCGCATATGTGCGTTGACATCGCTAATAGCCGCCATGCAATTACGTAAGTGCAGCAGGCCCTGCAAGCTGGGACCGCTGCGTACCGATATCTTTGTCCCAGGCCTGTCAAACACTCCCAGGCATCCATAGGATGCCGATTGCTGCTGTATGCTGGTTGATATGAGTCGGCACTCTGCCATACAATGGCCCGGGCGCTTCAAGTTGTAGCAAAGTGACAGTCGAACAATCCTACGCACGTGCGGCAGATCGCAGCGCGGCCACTGGGCCACGCCCCTGCAAGCTCCTGCCGGCACGCTGATGCGTTCGTGGCGATTAGGGCAGCAGCAGCCGAGTGTTGATCGCGCATCGTCACCTAGGCGATCTCGGGGCGGGTAATATCGATCCCGCCACTTGCACCTGCGCTGGCCGTGGCGCGCTGGCCATGGCGGGGCCTTGCCATTTCGCATGACGCAGGGAGCGCGTGTTTGACAGAACATAGGCGGGTCCTGGTGCGCGAACGCAGCTGCATCGCGATTGCGGTCGCTGCGCGCTGACGAAACTCGCGACCGCCTCGACACCGCTGCACCTCTCGCCATGCATGCTCAGACCGCGCCATAAGATCTACGGGGCTCGCCTGCAGCCCAGGAGAGCGGCCACTGACATATGCTGCAGCCATTCAGACCTGACGACGTCCTATAACATTGTATTTCTGAGATATCTGTGGCTGTCGTGTGAGGATATCAGCAGATTGGCGTGTTCGCGGTCGCCGCGTTATCAATCGCAGAAGGGCGGGGGAGTAGATCATCTGGTACTTCGCAGTCGGGATCGCTGTCACCCTATCGTCAATCCGAAGCATGCATGGTGCGAGAACCATGCACCCTGACCATCGGCGTCAGCACGACATCAGCACGGTGTCGCCGCGTGATCACGCTCACGCCTCGGGACACACACACTCTGGGCAAAGACCAGCGTGGACAGCAAGGACACATGTACACACACACACTAACACGCACACACATGTGCGTACGTTCCCTCCCACACGCTTACGAGTACCCTCCGACAGAGCTTGTCCGTAGACAGAGCAACGGGCGAACGTCGGGAAGCGCTCTGCTTGGACAGGAGCACTCGGAGGTGCGTGCATCGCCACATGTTGAGGTTGTCGGCGTACGAATTTGGTGACACCCGTAGTACCAGCAAGTCGCAAGACAAATGCGCGCATGCATGCATGTTTCGAGGGAGTATGTCGTTAGCGCATCATGTGCACCACGACGATTTATAGGTGTGACCCACAACTCCGGCATTTTCGCCCGCAGACCGTGACCAAGGCTTGCTGATTTGGGTATTTGTCCTGGCCACGCCTACAGCTGTCGTCGAACTCGTACAGCGCTGGCATCGTGGCATCGAGGATACCTATACTGGGCACTGTTCGCCGCGGCTGAAATTCAGACTGGCTCGTACTCATCATCGCACTGGCATGTAGCATGCTCATTAGCGGAGGCTCGCTTCACTGTGCCACCCTACGCTCGCCTGCCTGGATTTGTGCTGCTGCTGGAGCTGACGTTCGTCAGCAGGTCACGGCGAGCGCAATCCACCTTTTGGTCGCGAGACAACATGCAAGCGCAGCCCAGGAATGCTGCAAATTGAATTTCATGTTGTAATGGGGGAGTCGGAGGCAGCTGGGACCAGTTCGGCGGGACTGAAGGCCAGTGACGGGCTGGGCCGGTCGGCACGCAGCTCAGAACAGCAGCCAAAGCGGCGAAAGACGGCTCCGCGCGAAGAAACAGCTCCTTCTCAGCCACTTGGTGCGCTTTGCTCATCTAACAGTCTGCCCTGCTTGCGATGCTGCTGCGTCGTGCGTGCATGCGGCACGCGGAGCAGACCAGCTGCTGCAACGGGAGCAGATGCTGAGACTGCCAAGGCTCGTGGAAGCACAGCTTCACTTATCACAACTATATGTATATGAATTTGTGGATGTTCTAGGGCGGCGTGCCGGCCTTGTCTGGACATATCCGCAAACGCACGTTGCGACAGCGAGTTGCACCAGGTGGCCATTTCCTGTGTTGCAGGCGCTCCCGAGACAATTCAACCACAACCCGAGCCACACATCGATGAAGCGTCAGACAGCGCCACTGTGTCGGCTAGCAGCGGCGCCGATCTGCGTGGGCGTCAATCCAAGGACACTGCTCAGCAGCGCTTGGACACGGCCACATCTTACGCACGTGCACGCGCTGCTGTCGCAGCCCCTGCCGCCACACTCGCAGCCTCCGAGCCCCCGGCCGCCAGCAGCCCTCCTCGAGCGTTCTCAATCACCAGTGCTGCCCAGGCAGCGGGGGTCTGGAATTCGACAGCGCCACTCCCGACGATGCAACGAATACCCACCATGTCTTCCGCCTCTGGCTCTGAAGGTGCTGCAACAACGGGAGACGAGCCTCGGTCCCTGCCTATGCCCTCGCCTCCACCCGCCGGCACCGCACTCACAGGTCAGCCTACAGGCGTGCGCCAGCCACAGCCCCTGCAGCCACCGCCGCCGCCACAGCCGAACCTCCAAATGATCAATGTCCTCGACCTCCTGAACCTGGTCGCTGGGGCCCCAGGGCAGCCCGGCCCTGGCCAGTCGCCAGCGGCGCAGGACGCGCAGCCGCGGCCTCTGTCCCCCGACCTCCCCCAGCCGCAGCTTCCAGCGGGCGCCGGCTTCGCCGAGAGTCCGCTGACGGCCCTCCTCCGGGCACACCTGCTCGCGAGCCAGCAGCAGGATGCTGCGGCTGCCGCCGCCTCGGTGCGTCCGCACACATGCATGCGCACCCGCCTGCAGGGCCTCTGTAGACCGTCCCAGTGTGGATCCCCGTGCAATTTGTCTTCTAACCTGGACTCGCATGGAGGTGGAGCCGCCATGGTTTCACCTCCACGGTTCCACGTGCGGTGGCCACCAGTGCTCTGCACCCCGCCGGGACCCCCGCTGAAATAGAGCTTTTTTCTGAAAATCCCGCCACGGATGAGCTCAAGGCAGCGGGATCGCCCGCTGGAAGCTGGTCCTCGGCGGTGCAGTACCGCTCGAATTTGAAAATGTCCAGCGGGAATCCCTGCGGAAGAAAAAGGCCCTGCAGAGCACTGGTGGCAACTCTCTCACAGCGGCACAGCAGTGGGGAGGATGGTGCTGATGTTGACAGATGTTGCTCATGCATCCCACAACCCCTGCATGGCATGAAAGTGCTGTACACTTGTGCATGCACATTGGTAAGAGGTAGGCAGGGTGTGGTTGGTGTTGTTGGGGGCAGGCAGTTGTGCACAGGTGGTGTGCAATGTGAGAGATGGACATCTCATGCACGCAACAGGCATGCAGCACAGCTATGCAACTGGAATGCATCTCACCTGCATGTGTTGGCTGCCAGGTGCGCACATTCACAGGCATTACAGAGTTTGCTTGTGAGAAGAGTGATGAGTCAAGCAGAGGGTGCCGAGGCTGGTACTGCTCTTGTTGTAGAGTATGCATTACAGTGCACAGTGCATGCAGAGCTAGCGTCACATCATTGTGGCCAATGCAAACATTTGTGTGATCTGTGCACACTGTCCCCATGCTGCCTGCTGTGTCCTTCCCATACTCCAAGGCAACCCATACACTGAATCAAACCAGTAGACAAACAAACAAATGAACAAACAAACAACCAAATCCTGATTTACACACAAACACACCCAGATTTACGAACCGAAACAGACGCAAATACCCATGGCTTTTCGTTGAGCTGCATTAGGCATGATCAGTCTGCGCACATATGCATGCAAGAGGCGCCACACCAGACACTGAGCCATGGTGAAGGGCTTGGGGGACTCTATCTTGGCAATGCAAGTGTGCAGGCTGACACATCACATGCTCTGCAGGCTACCATGCTGACAGAGCCCTCGAACTATTCCGGGGCAACATACGCTATTCCATCGGGGACTGTTTCTGCGTACCGTGCGGAAGCCACCCCACAACCCCGGCCGCCCCCTGCGGCGCAGACCGTCCAGGAACCTCCTGCAGACTCTGCCAGGGGCACTCCAGCCGCAGCCACGCCCTCCGCGGCGCAGCCACTGTGGCGTACGGCGCTGCGGGCGACAGAGCGCGGTGGCGCTGCACCTGCCGCGGCACGGCAGCGGCTGTCTGACGGCGCCGCCGGCAGCAACGGCCGCGCTGCGGCGCCGTTGCCGGCCTCACCGGCCGCCGCTTCGGCTCACAACCTCGCGGCTCCGGTGAACGACAGCCTCGTGTCGGTGGCAACCCCGCAGCCGGTCGCGTTGATGCCTGTGCGCCCCCTCTAGCCACCAGACTACACCGTGCCACACCGTGCGTAGCGGATGCGCTTGACACAGCTTTGGTGCTCTGCGGTCGAGCGGCCTGTCCGCTGTTGTCCGTCCCCACTCGAACCATTGTGCAAGATCACCTCCGACACGTGGGAGTCTGACACGCACCCACTGCCCCTGCAGGATATGCAGGGTGACCAGGCCTCCAAGACGATGCTCAACAGCTTCCCCAACGCGCCCACGCGCCTGCACTTCCCTGAGCGGCCCCGTACAATCCCACTGCTCGGGGCCGCGGCCGCCAGCCGCTCCGCAGAGCGCGGTGAGCTGCGCGCGATGCCGCTCACGGCCAAAATCCGCCCCGCATGCGCCCAAAACCTCCTCGCCGAGCGGCTAATGTTGGGCCCCCAGTACGTGCCAGCAACACCAGCAGTGGTGGGGGAGGGTGCGCCTCGCAGCAGTGAGGGGCATGGCGCTGTATCGCTGACGGAGCGGATAGGGACAGAGTCGGACTCTGATCAGGTGGCGCCGGCCGCAGCGCCTGCGGCGCTCGTCGCCGCGCGGCGCGCACCGCGGCCGCTGCCGCAGCGGCCGGAGATGCTTGAGAGATACATCAAGGTGGTGGCGCAGGTGGCGGCGTTGGCCGACGGTGGGATGTATGGCATGTGGTGCTGTGCCGTGGAGGAGCCGAGCTGCTACGGCGCGCGGGCCGTCTTCCGGAAGGCTCTGGACCTTCTAGAGCTTGGCGTCGCGCCCGAGAACCTCGCGCCGCTGCTGCGGCGACACACCGAGAAGCTCACATTCTAGACACGCCGTCGGCGAAAAGATGCGAGCTCCGGTTCATGCTCTTGTGCCCCGGCGGCCTAGCAGCACAGCGCCCCGGGCTTTCCACGGCGGCGCAGGTTGAGGTGCCAGCTGCGGCCGCGCCTCGGCGCAGTGCGTTCCGGTGCGTAGGGCAACGTCGGTGGTTGAAGAAGAATGGCATGCGCGCTGTAGCGCTACGATGTATCCAGCCGCGCACTTGCCCTGCCCCGGGTCGCGGTGAGCAGGGGTGGTGTTGCGGTGATGATGCGGGCCGTATAGTACAATCTGTTTCGTATGTTTGCCCCGCCCTACCTGGCACACCTATGGTCACTCACCGCATGGCTTTCCGTAGCGCTCCAGCTTGTACGGCCAGCTGGTGGAGGCCTCCGGCTGAGGAGATGGGTGGTGCGGGCCGGATGGCGCACGGCCGGCCGGCTGTGTGCGACTCGGAGGCTGAGAGTATGAGTGCCGTGGGCTACGGGCTCCTGCCCCCATGGCTAAGTGTATGTATTGTTGTTTTGTTTGCCTGTGTGAGGGTTTTTGCCTGTGAGAGTGTAGGAAGGTGGTGCTCCGGCGGAGCTGCTGGAACCTTTCCCTTGGAGATGCACGACATGACGCGCAGCGTTGTTTCTGGGTGGTATGTAGTGCGGGGCGCGGAGGTGGGGTGGTCGCTGCTGCAGTGCGGACGATGAACGATGAACGAGCGGCTGTGATCGAACATGTGCACCGGATTAATAGCTGCCAGAGGCATGTTGAGGCCTCAGGTGTTGGTGTCAGGCGCATGTGGTGGCCAGTCGCTAGTGGCTGCGTAACACCCGCTGCGTTGTAACCCCGCCTGCAACCGTTATTTGGCAGTGCTGACGAGTCTGTCTACATGTTTGGGCGCCATGCTGCTGATGATGTGATGAGCGCTGCCGGAAGTGATTCTGTAGCGGCCATTCCAGCTGTGTGAGTGTGAGGCCCGGAGTGGATGCAGTGTCATGCCATGAGTAGAAATCCATCGCGGGGAGATCGCTCTTCCTGGTCGACAACTGGAAGCTGAATGTATGGACACGGCTCTGCCCTTTCATGTCTGTGCCAGTCACATGGCGTCAGGTGGCCTTGAGGCCAGCAACGCTCCAGACGTCGCGTCCAGCACCTCGTCACGTAGTTCATCACTGCAGTCTCAGGCGATGAGAGACGTCGCAAATTTCACACATTGCGTCTCGATATCACGTCAGCCGGTGTTTCCTCTACCACAATCCCCGAGACCGGCTTTCGTGGACAGCAGAGTTGGCCTTCTTGTACAACAACATATCGTCGCTTTGGTCATAAGCGCTCGGCATTAGAGCAAATATACTGCTTTATTCCTGTCAATATCACGTTTGTCAAGGCGCCGGCCATGAGCGCCTGTCGTGCCATTTCCACAACGTCATTTGGAGCAGCGTCGATTGCTCCGGCAGCAAATACGAGAATCGATCCCCACACAGCTCTGAGAAGTGTAGGTGTGTTGACACGATAAGTTTGGTGTATAATGTCAGTTTTTCCGATGCCGTATTAAGTACATCGTTCAGAACCATGTCTACAGCGATGGCCAATGAAAGCGGCTGAACAGAGAAGTGCTGAACCAATGAATTTGGCGATAATTATTGTGCTTCAGGATGCTTTGCGTATGCATCAGAGGCTCCTGTTTCGTCTTCGACAGAGACCTTGGACTTTGCTTCGATCGATCCGGTCACTGACACCGACCCACATTTCAGGAGTCCGTGGCCTCAGAGCCACGAAAACGATGCTGATACCAAGCCGATCATGGTGTGCCGACGTTTCTGTTGCATTGAGCACTACCAGACTGCAGTGCCGTGACACCAGCCACACAGCATGCGGTCTGCGTCCAGCGGCGTTGGCGGACTTGACGTTGACGTCTGGAACCGAGAAGTATTGAAATATGTCATGCTAGCTTCCGCCTTGTGAATGACCAATGTGAGTGGCGTCTGTGTGGTGCATGTGCGTCGCGCTGTAAACTACAGCAACCTGTACAGCACATTTTGCTCTGCAGGTGTACCTTCCTGGGATCGACGGCACAGGCCTTGCGGCCTTCAGACAATTCCCTAGTATCTCTCAGGATTTCGCCCTGTCAACTTTCACTGTCCCTATCACAGATCGAAGCTCGTTCACTGAACTGGTTCAGATATGTGCTGGGTTCATGCGCCAAGTTGCTGCTGACTCGTCGCCCACACGGCCAATCTATCTCCTGGGCGAATCATTCGGCGGCATCCTCGCCCTTGCAGTGGGAATTGAGGCACCAGAGGCCATCGATCGCATTGTGCTCGTCAATCCTGCCACTTCTTTCCTCGACTCCCCGTGGGCAGAGGTGCGCCAGTTTCTGGCCAATGTACACTTAAGAATGAATTCAGGCACGCCAGTCATTGGCTGTGCTGAGTGCTGCATCGTCTCCGTAACACACACATCTGCCATACCTTTATCTGAGTCCTGAAGGCACTTCTGTCGACGTTCGGGTAGCCACCAGATGTGGCCGCATCCATTACATCACCTCATTTCAAACAAGTGCTGCTGCGATGCGCAGGCTGCGCCGCTGATCAAGAGTATACCGAAGGAGTCGTACAGCGCGCTCCCATTTGTGCTTGCGCCGCTGCTGAGCAACCCCGTGGCAATGGCCGCGAACCGCGCGGTCGGGGCGTCCTCCCCCGTTGATGCCTTGCAGCGTGTCGGCCAAGGCATGCTCGACATGGTACCCGGCCTCGGCAAGCTCACAGAGATTCTGCCGCAGGAGACGCTGGTGTGGAAGCTCGGGCTGCTTGCGCAGGGCTGCCGCTACATGGACACGCGCTACCATCTGGTGCTGCCCTGCCTCAGCCTGCCCGCTCACTCAGCATTGCCAGGTCGCCTTCACGATTCAACAAGGCGCCTTCATGGTTTGTCAGGTCTGTCACGATTGCTCACAGCTGCATTCAGTTGTCAGGTTGCAGCATTACAGGGGCAAATTTCACTCTTTCTGCACTGCGCTGGACCAGACTTTTCCGAAAGCTCTGAGTGATGGGGCCCCATGGCTTGGCGGGCTCTCCGCAGCCAGTGGGTTACCATCTGAGCTTGTGTAGCTTTGGCGCAGCCGAGACCACCATGCTCTGACAGTCTGTTGTTTCCTGGGGCTGTTGAACAAGCTTTGGGGCCGATGGATGGAGGATCATTATGCATGCGGCCGGGACGACGCCTGGATCATCCTGGATCAATGTCCTGAACATGCTGAGCACTATCCCTGGCCAGACGGCGGAGTCTGTGCCATGTCTGGTGCTCTTCGTTGGACCGGCCAGCAAAGGCGCAGCCTGGTGATGGCTTACTGCGGAGGTGCAGGTTCGGCAGCGGGTGTTTGTAGTGGCGGGCGCGGGCGACTGGCTCATCCCGAGCGCCGATGAAGCGGACGCCCTGCAGCGGCTGCTGCCGCACTGCCGCACGCGCGTGCTGCCGAGGCGCAGCCACGCGCTGCTACAGGAGGCCGACTTGGACCTTGCGGCGCTGCTGCGCGAGGCCGGCTTCTACACCACGCGCCGCGTGCTTTCCGGCAACGGCGCTGCGCTGCGCAGCCGCATCCCTGGCCTTGGCATCTTTGGCAAGTGCGCCTCTCCTGCTCCTGTTCATCATAAAACTCCGCCTTGCCGCCGAGGTCCACTGTGGCGTAGGCGGGGGCATCTGAGAGCCAGTGCCGCTCGCGCTGGCTGCCCCACCACAGCATTTGCTGAGCAGCAATGCCATACACGCTCATGTACAGCTTCATGAGAAGAGCGTGCCCGTCGCCCAGAGCAGGAACGGGCTACACGCCCACGCGTTGCTGTATATTGTGATTTACTACGGCAGCGGCCGATGGCGCCATGCATGCATGGAGGCGAGCCATCGTGAAGGTGCGCGGTGCGGAAGGTGCTGCATGCCCCTCAACACGGCGGGCGGGCTGTGCAGGGCCGCGCCCGTTGAGCTCCCGACGGCGGAGGAGTTTGCGGCTGATGCCGCGTCCCTGGACACGCTGCGTGCGGCCGTCAGCCCGGTGTTCTTCAGCACGGCGGCCGATGGCAGCGTCGAGGAAGGCCTGCGCCACCTCGCACTCAAGGCCGGCAAGCCTGTGCTGCTAGTCGGCAACCATCAGACATTTCCGATCGACCTCGGGCCACTAGTCGAGGGGGTGCGTGCCCTCATGTATGCATACCTCTGCTGCGCTCCTAGCGCGTTTAATTGCATCGGAGCTAAGCCCTGGAGGCCTGCATGTTGGCGCCCCACACCCTCGGCAAGCGAAGATATTCATTGCAAGGACATAGTCAGGCAGGCAGGTATCTGCTGGCAACCAGCACCCAGGTCAGCCGCAGTCAGGTTGGGCAGTCTTGCCATCGATGCAGTCTGCGTGCAGGCCCACAACATCTACATCCACATCGCACAGGCTGGCGAGACTGGCCATGCATGATACCGCAGTAGCGACACGAGGGTCATCGGGGTGCAGGGCTACCATGTGTGCAGGTGTACAGAGAGACTGGGGTGCTGCCGCGGGGCCTCACGCACCCGTCTGCGGTGCCGCGGCCTGGGGAGGCGAAGCCACGCAGCCGCCCGCGTGCCCGCGGTAACGCCGTCAGCCGCGCGCTAGGGGTGGAGGCTGGCAGTGTCGGCGCCGAGGCGCCGCGGCGGGCCAGCGGCGGCCGTGCTGCGGCGGAGGCGGCGCAGGGGGCGGGAACGGTGGACGGCGCGTTCCTGGCGCGCTGGGGCGCTGTACCGGTTGGACCGAAGGAGCTTGTTGGGCTGCTCCGCGCCGGCGAGACCGCGATGCTGTTCCCGGGGGGAGCGACAGAGGTGCGCAGCTGTAGCGAGGCTTGCCTGCCGCCTCTGTGCGTAGTGACGTTTCCAAACTGCCGCGAGGACCCCAGCAGACGCGTCGTCAGATGGGGTGCAGTGCTGCGGACTGGCCCTGCTGTCATGAGCTGTTTTGAGTGGCACGGGAAGGTAAAGGAAATCTGGATGTACTGAGCCGTAAGCAGTGGTGTTTCAGTTGGGCCCGTCTTGGGCCTCCATGCATGGTGTGATATCCGTGCGCGGGTCGGCGGGTCGGCGGGTGGGTCGGCCTTGTGCTGGAGGTCCGCGGCTCTGCGTGAGCAGACACCTTTGTCAATCATGTGTATGCGGTCAGCTGAGTACAGCAAGGTCATTTGCTTGAACACCCTTCACTGGCAGCAGTATGATCAGATACCCACTGCCAGCTAAGCTTGCTTCGCTGTCACAACACTCACAGTTCTTGACTCGGCAAACACCAATGTGTATGATTAATTGAAGCAGTACAGTCAGGTGCCATAGGCTGCTGCACTGGAATGGGCTGTCCTCACCAGATTTACACAATGTCTGCTGGGCCCGCTCCCTGTTTGTCACCAAGTTCACAATTACGAAGTGCCCCTCCGAATTCCCAGTTTGGTCTGATTCGTTTGCGCCGCCGTTTGTGACCATTGCAGGTCCACATGGAGTAGCAGCGAAGCTGATAGCTGATAGCAGATAGAAGCTGATAGCTGATAGCAGATAGCTGATTCGTAGGAGACTGGAGTAGTGTGGCACTGATCCAAATAGGCTGCTGCATCACAACATAGGAGGATTTGTACATGCACACCAGATTCGAAGGGAAGGAGTTGCATAGCATGGCTCTGTAGATGTGTGCTTTACTACTCATGCCATTGTCATGTCACCAACATTTGGCTGTGCACACCTGTGGTGGCCATGCTGCCATGGGTCAGAGCTGTTAGCTTCAAATAGGAAACAAAAAGGCATTAGAGCAACTTCAAGTGCCATTAGCCTGCAACCTCCTCCAGAATTTACAGATATCACCACTCACGGTGTGACGGATGTGCGGGTTTGACCGACCATACATAAGCACGCCTTGGAATCCTTCCACATGAGGCGTGCATGAGGCCATGGTCGCCGCATGGAACCCTGAAGTCAAAGGCGATCTTGTGTCACATACGCCTGTTCGAATTCCATATCGGGGACGTGTCCTCTGAAGGTGTCCTATTAACATAATTTCCTTCCACACGTATCTGTGTTGACGGTTAAAGCATCTCGCCAATGCGGATAGGCACACATCTCTGTATCTTGCACCGGAGAGGGGTTTGCAGCGCACACGGGCGATCCATGAGCGCGTGTTCTTGAGGTACCAGCATGTGCAAGCGCATACATGCCGTGTGGTCCAAGTGGTACTATTTTGGTACCGGTGATGTTTTTTTCGATCGTGCTTCGCCCGCGCGCAGGTCCGGCCGACCATGGCCATGGCCATGCATGGGCAGCGGACCGCGCCCCGCGGCATGAGAAGTGCGCTCCTCGTGAAGCCAAGCATGGCTGCGTTTGTCGCGATGAAGATAATGTAATTGGCTGGGTAACAGCACAAAAAAACGCTGGCCACTGGTCATATCAAATTACGAAGATTCTGTCTACACATATACGATTTAGCCTCGAAAGAGCTGTCCGAGCATCAGCTGCTTGCCGTCGTGGGGCCCATGGGGCTGTGTACGCAGATCTTGTTGCGTCACAAACATGCGTACTTGTGTACAGCTGTGGCGAGGCCAATAACTGCGTTTCGCCACATGTGGCCACTAGAGCTTTGCGACGCGGAGGCCTGCGCTGGCGGTCGTGGCTCCTGGCTGCACTGCGCACGCTGTCGACATCAATCACAGCGCGGTAAGCTCTGATACACCATCGTGCGATTGCTGCGAGATGTCGTTATGCGTGCAGCGCAAGTTCAAGTTGGCTGCATGCCAATGTTATGCATGCGATATCCCGTACGTCAGCGCATATTACTGATCATGACGATGGTCGCCCGTGACTCGTGCGTCTTGGCTGGTTGTGCACCACGCGTAATATATGTGATCTATAGACGTGATCAGGCATCAGCGCATGCATTTGCTTGATCATGCATACGCGAAGCAAAGTAAATTTGTTGTCGGACCTGCCGGAAACGCCCTTCATGAGCTGAAGCTTCAGCTGAATTCAGGCAACCGTACGCAACTCATTTGGCCCCCTCCTGTGCCGGGCGAGGTGGTCACGCACGGCTCTTACCATTGCCCAAAGTCGAGCTCCCAATCGTTCACATGTACCTCCAGAAGGAACAGGTGCATGTTACAGAAGATTCAACGGCGCAGAAAACAGGAGCGCGTACGCTACGTAGCGCCTCAGGACCACTCAGGGCTGGGTGTATGCTCTGGGCTGGGCATATGCTCGGGGATGCGTAACTGAATCTGGTCCATCTGTGCAACATAGCAAGCTAGCAATGGCAGCCCTTCAAAGCTGTCTCAGATTGCGAGGCATTGGATATCTGATTATGGATCTCCGAGATGAGGTTCCTGTGATCACTGCATGCACCTGTGTTGTATGTTTACAATTCAGTCAACAGCTGACTTGACCTCCCTAGGGAGGTAGTGCCTGAGAGGGGGGTGGGCACTCAGCCCTCATGCACGTCCACCGGGAGCGCGGGCACCTCAGAACGCTCTGGAAAGCGCTGGGAACGTCTGCAGACTAATGAAAGCCTCCTGGGTGCCACTGTATCTTTGTTTCAAGTCGCTGGGCAAAGTCGCACTTTTCCGTCAGAATCGTATGCATGGCTGGGCATAAAGACAAGTTTTGCCCAACGCTGCCCAGCGCTCGCCCATTGGGCTCAGAACATCCATTATAGTCATACATGGCCCATAACGAGGTTGTCTTGGTATTTGGTGGTGCTGTGGGCGGTTCAGCAGCAGTTTGACATGTATGGGTTGCTGCACACCACCTGCAGCCTTCTTGGAAGCGACACTGCACGAAACAAGCACCATAGAAGTGTGATGTCAAGTATTGAGCTCTCCTGCTGATGTACATGCTATTGCGCTGCCTGGATTGCTCAGGAAGCATTGTGCAGTGAGCAACACACTAATCACAGACTGAGTTAGCAGTATATGGCTGGCTGCTCACATCAGTATCAAAGGCTGGGTGGTTTAACAGCTAAACCTTGCTCGGGTCGTGTGACACTGGAAACATCCAGTTGTGTGACAATTAAACTGCTTCTGTGTGACACAAGATACGTGTGTATATGCCATGAGTCCATATGATACTGCTGCGTCTTTCAATCGGAGACTTATCAATTGTCGCGTCCGGTGTGGAGTCAGCTATGTTTTATTGCAAGCCACTCCAGGTGTGAGCACATGTAGGCGTGCTGACATGTTTGTGAACGTGCACCACACAGGTCTGATGCATCAGGTCATGTATCGCAGTGAGACAGAGCTGTTACTTCATGGTATGAGAAAAACCAAAGCAGTGTGCGTTGTGCGTCACTCTCGTGACATTGTGCACTGCACGCCAGATCAATGCTGAAGGCGTGGCCTCAGCACAGCCTTTCCGTCTTGTGAATTCAGAATCAGTGGACCATGGCCAGTAATGGACTGCTTCTTGCCTAGTCGCCAGGTACTGATCGGAAAGTGACACGTAAAATTCGCGCTGGTTGAGTCTGGATATCGAGCTTTCAGCTCGCAGCCAGGATGGTGTCCTCATCAACCTGTTCCGGCCGATTGACATAAATGCTTTGTAGAGTAGATAACAGACATATTATTCAGCAATATATGCCTAATCGTGGTGATCAGCCCCGGCGAGCTGGTCGCTCGCCGTGGCCACGCTGACGAGTCGTCGCGACCCGTGCCGTCAAGTCAGCTGACTTATCAATCATCACCAGTGACACATATTATGGTGTTTTCGAGGTGTTCTCGGCCCACCGAGCACAATGGGCATGCGCTGGGCGCCGTTTGACGCCATATGAGCCGTGCTGGGCAAAACAGCACTTTTGGTCAAGAACCCCTCGTTTCGCTGGGCATTCAAACCTGTTTCGCCCAGTATGCTTAAGAGCGATTCAGGTTGTTCTACTCAGTCTATAGCTCTTTAAAGCGTGTTCCAGAGCGTTCTGAGGTGCCCGCGCTCCCGGTGGACGTGCATGCAGACCGAGTGCCCACCCCCCTTGCCTGAGGTATGCTAGCTTGCATGGATACACCAACACACTACAGTGCTTCCACGGAGTGCAGAGCCAGTCATAGTGGCATTGCAACCCTGCCTCTGTTGCTGCCTATAGTGGAGCATGTACCATGTATCTGTGCATGCTAGCTTGCCTGCCATCTTTCGTTCCCAGCTGCCAACATGCGCATCCCCAATACAGTGCTCAATGGCAGCTAGCACACTTAGTGTCCTGTTAAAGACTTATATAACACAGGCACCAGGTATTGACGCATGAAAAGCTTATTGTGGCAGCAGCTGGGCAGGTGCCAGTGGGTGTGTTGGAAGGATAAAGAGTGGCACCACAACAGAAGCAAGGAGGTGCCAGCGGTGTCCGTCTGGGTGGCTGGGCAGGCAGGTGCTCCTAGGAGCTGCACACAGTGGTCCCCAAATTTCTGGGTGCTCATGCACATCACTCTCATACTGTTATGTCAGGGCAGACGTCTCTATAGTCATATATGCTCTTGTACATAGCTGTGGCAACCCCTAGCGGCGGCGACATCACTGGATTGCCACAGTAGCAGTGCAAGAATGGCAGGGGTGATCATGTTTAACTCCAGCTGAAGTCATCACCTCATCAGAATTGGAATGGGGACGCATCTCAGTGTCTGGATGCCTGCATACAGGCTCCCGCAAAAACATAGCACGTGAATCAGCGGCCTCGTCAGAGATACGCCCTTACAGCCGGCGGCGGCGTAGACTATACTACCAGCGCCCCGAGGATACCGACAGCCGTGCCAGGAATCCATGCTGGGACATTTGTCGGCGTAGCGGTGGACGTCCGAGTCTCAGTGTCGAGCTGACGTGGTGCATCTCAACCGGACTGAAGGTCCCCACATGCATGGGTCACGGAAGGACATGCAGCACGTAACACATCCAAGAATTCAGGAGACAAAACTGATCGCAGAGCATCTATAGATAAAGGTCTAATCATCTGCGCAGTAGCGCGCCTCGTCGCGACGCAGCCGCAGATCTGCGTGCTCGTGTAGTCGGGCTCTCGGTGCAGCTCCAAGTGGGGCCCAAGACCAAGTGCATTCAACAATCCATATCTCAGTGCATACTTCTCGGATTGCGGTAATTTTTGGTTCCCTGGATCCGCAACAGTCCTCCCAGGTAGCTGGCGCTAAGGAAAAGGTACCAGGCGTTGTCTAGGCCCAAAAAACTGCTTTTTCGTCACTGCAGGCTCCAGCAGAGAGATACAGCCACTCAAAGGTAGCCCTTGTTCAAGGCCATGGGTGGGGCATGCCAGCCCTGCGCTGCCTCCAACTCTGTCAGCCAAGTGCCAACACATATTCCTGGTGCCTCGGGAAGTGGAATGTTGACTGCCACACTGTAATGGTGACCATACTGATTTCCCTGAGCATATGGCAGGTGGCCCATGCATGCCACATGTATTGAGCAACACGTTGTCACGACAGGAGCTCAAGTGCGGCTGACACGATCACGTTGTCGAAATTCATCGGTTGTGACGCCGCAGTCAAGGCTGCCTTGCGGCTGCAGGTGGATCTTACTGCATAAAGTAGCTTTTCAGGCGTCACGTTCAAACCGTGAGTTTCCCCGCACGCCACGGAATGCGTAACCGCAGCTGAGCAAAATCAAGCAGTACACTCGAGCATTGTTCAAGCGGGAGCACAAATAGTTCGGGATAGGCCTTGCCGATATCTTGCCCGGGTCTGGATGCGGAACGTCCGGGTGATCATTGCAGAATGTCGATCGCGGCAACTGCTATTTTTTTGCGGCACCCAGTATGTACACCACAGTGCACTACTACAGGATGGGTAGTGGCTGTAGACATGTGGTGCCTGGTTGTGGTGCCTGCTAGCCTCCGATTTCTCCGCTGATTGCAAGATAGTATTAGACCAACGCCACTGCAACACAAGATGCTGGGCCAACAGTCCTTGTCGGGATTTGCCCAGAACATCCCGATTCATCGGGTCGTCCTGACGTCCTCCTCCATTCCTCCTCCATTCCTGACGGCCAACCCAGATCGATTCTGGAGGGCAACTTGCAGTGGAAACACAATGCAAGAACTGCAACACAATGCAAGAACTGCGTCCATCTTGCAAAAACAACAGGCAAAGGCACTGTTTGCTGTGGCTGGAGCCGTTGGCTGAAGCCGTTGATATAGAAAGATTGTGTGGCTGTGGCTATGTGTTTCCATGCCCGTGTCATTTTCTGTGACTCAATCTGCAACCACTACATGTGTCCACGTGCAGCACCAACATTGACACACCCCCACATCCACACCTGCAGCAGGTGCTGATGTGGGGGTGTGCGAACGTTGGGAACATGTTCACCCAGAGGGAGCTAGACGGCTCACGGTATTGACAGCTGCCTCTGTGAATACCATACAACACTCTGCGAATCAATGCTCTACAAACCGATCGGTTTCCCGACAAAAAATAAAAAAAATAAATGGTGAAAATCCGACGGCCAGCGAGGGAGTCGTCGGTGTTCCCGCCGACACGAATTCGCTTAAGCGGTATCGCTGTGCAATCCGAACGTTTTCCCGCCAGATTTCGGAAACTTTGGCAATATCCCAACGGCGAGCGAAGCGAGCAGTCGGTTTTCCCGCCATGAAAAATCCAACTGTAGAGCACTGTCTGCGATGCGTCGACTGCCCCTGCCCCGCGCCGCACCGGAGCTTTCAGTCGTGAGCCCTACATGCATGGTCCTGTGTGATACAGCATGTGCACCGTGATCGGATCTACACCGGTGCACACATCACAAGCATCTCTCTCGAAAAAGGGGCCACGCACACACGCATACGCGGTGCGGTGCTACCTGCCTGCCTTGCTTTGTCCTTGTCACGCACACGCACACAGACATCGCAGCAGCGGCGCGCACGTACACCCCTCATTCCGTCAGCCATATCTCGAGATACACGTTACTGGGTTGTAGTCAGCACCTTGCGGTGAGTGTGCCATGCTTGCAATTGACCGGGCCGGGCAAGCGAAATCCAGCGATATCGATCGATCGGGTGTGCGTGGAGGATCCGGAGACCGCACCTGCGCTTGCGCGTTCCTGTCCGCACACACATGTTGTTTGTTAATTCAGATGAGATTCGTGTGTGGTGGTTGTCTTCTTCTCCCGTTCACCGGTTTGAAATTATTGTTGTGTGTCGGAAACGCGCAGTGCAGCTTGCGATTCGTCTGCGTTGCTATGAGGGCGGGTGGAAGCTGACTCCTGGTCATGTCGGTCGAGGCCTGCCTGATGCGGCTGCGAGGTACTTACCATGCTGCCCTCGCGTTGGAATTAATTATCGAGCGATCGCTGTGCGCACATCGCGAGTCCTCGTGCACGTGTCGCCTGATCTAGATCGTTACTGTCCTCAGTACGACGTCGGACTATCGAGTGGCCACTGCACGCACGCACATGTTTCCCTGCGACAAGATACCTCTGAGTCTGGGACGTACTAGTTCAATTTGGCCTCACCTGTCAAGTGCAAATCTGGCTTGAGCTCGAGCTCCAGGCATGTTCATGAAGCACTTCGAAGTCGCTGGAGCCACTTTCGGCATGTGTACAAGCTGTACAGAGGAGAGAATGTGTCCAAACGAACACAGGACAGGAATGTACCTCAATCAGAAACCAGCTTCCACACAGTGTACACAGTTCACAGAGTGGCATGTGATAAGAGGCGGAGGGTAAAGTATGCACACACATATCCTGTCATCCGGACAGCATGCAACACTGCTGCAATCAGGGGCATCACATCACCGGCCATCATGGATATCACTGTGGAGCATGCCCGGCGAGCAGTGACTGTGCTGTACAGCCATCAGCCTCCATGCCAGTGACCAGAGCTGTCACCATGGCCATATGTGATCACTGTCCAGGACATCCCACTCCAGTTCATTAGCATCAGCCATGACCGCTAAAAAAAGGCTGCCAGTCAACCATCAGGCGGCTGTGTGTGCCATTGGTTCCGGATCCAAGCAACTCAGGTTTTGTTTTGCTGGCTGTGCTATCTTGGGCCATGGCCAAATCGGGGCAGGTGTCAGCACTGGCCACTGCGTGTGACAAATCGATGTGACAAATCGAGATAGTGCTAGTGGTGCCGGAGTGTGCTTGTTGTTACCGAGTAGTACAAGGAGCAGGTCAGAACGGAAGGTAGCATATACAGCATACGCCAAACGTCACAAGCCAATCACCTCAGTACTGCTTCCATATGTAGACGAATCACATAGAGTCGTCACTTGCGGCAGTCCAGTGATACCAGTCCAGTGAAACCGCTGCTACAGCACTGGATCGCCACATCCAGCACACACAGGTCGTGCGGTGGGTTCGATAAAAAAACAGCGCTTCCAATGCGTGGCCACCTCGCTTAGCACAGGAGGAGGCCCTGTGATTTGCGTACAGTCGTCTGAGGGGCGTTTGCAGGTGTACCCCTTCGGCATATGTTAATTCGGAGTGATCAGTGTCCTCATCAGGATACGGCTCAGTAAATTCAGATTGACTTTACTTTACACATGCAAAAACATGATACCAGCACACAGACACCAACTCCAGCTGCCAGCAGCACCTGTGCCCACACCTAAATCCCTGTTTGCCACCGAGGTGGCAACAAGCATCATCTCTGAGCCCTCGCCAAGAACAAGACGAACACTGTTTGCTTCTTTCCGATCTCCAGTGGCACCGACACGTTGCATGGCGCCCCAGGACGTCCTCTGTCTTATTTACAAAAGAGTGAACGGGAGAAAACAAACACTGAAACCGAATCTCATCCGCATCAACATCAACACACACTCACACACACACGAACACAACCACACTCACAACTCAGTCCGGCAGGATCGTGTCCTCCAGGCCCGCATCATACCGCAACCCCTGCTCCCGAGAGATGACAAGCCCAGACTTCCGATACATATCCGCATTGCCACGCTGCAATGACACCGACAACACCCGCAGCGCCCACTGGACAAACGCGCCTTTGGAGATGCGCCCACTGGCAGCGGACGTCCTCTGTTCATCCATAATGCCCTGGGAACAGAGGCTGTCGATATCATCCGAGACGATGAGTGGTTCTCCTTTGAGTAATTTTGCTGCGGCCGCTTCACTCCCGATCCCTCGTTTATCACACCAGCTGGCTGCATCAGACCGTTCCCGCATGGTCCTGTCTTCACCAACAGCTGAACGTTCACGCATGGTCAGGTGCTCGCGACAGGCAAGCAGCAGCAGCAATACTACGCTACATATGTATGCATGTGGGTCTTCTAGTCCTGACAGCCGGAGCAACGGTGCAGGCGCTGAAGGGCACCCGCACCGTCGACCGCTACAAGCTTGTGTGGTCCCCGCGGCCCGAGTTTGTGCGCATGGCGGCGCGCTACGGCGCGGCGATCGTGCCGTTTGGGGCCGTCGGCTGCGAGGAGAGCGTCGGCGCCGTCATGAACGCCGCCAACACTGTCCGCGTCGCCGGCGCCCTCGGCCGCCTGCAGGGCCGCACGCCGTCCGAGGAGGAGATGGCGGAGTTCCAGCGCATGCGGGCGGTGCCGGCGCGCCGGGGCGTCAACGCGGACAAGAGGTTTGAGAATGAGCTAGACGTTGTGCGCCCCCTCCCCCCCGCCCCCCTACACCAACACATCTTTGCCGTGCTGCCACCCAACACACATGCACGCAGTTGGGAGTCTGGCGTGTGCATGTCTGTGAGACTGAGTCAGCAGTGCGCCTTTGAGCGTCTCTGGCTGCGTTCCGCTCCAGTGTCCACGCTCACGCGCGGTGACAACATGTGCATCGGAGGTTCTCCATGCACCCTGCGTTGCTGTGCAGCGGTTCTATCTGCCGCGGCGGGTCGAGCGCTTCTACTTCCTGTTCGGCCGCGCGATCGACGTGCCGGCCGGGGTGTACCGGGACAAGGCGGCAGCAGCTGAGCTGTACGCGGAGGTGAAGGCCGGCGTTGCGCGCTGCATCGACTATGTGCTGGAGGAGCGCGAGCGCGACCCCTACCGCGGGCTGCTGAAGCGCCTGCTGTACGAGCGCACCCGCGGCGGCCCCGCGCCGACGTTTGTGCCGGACCCGGACAAGAAGCTCCTGTAGTGCCCTGGTGCATGCGTCGGCCGCGATCAGTGCCGAATCGAGCAAGAGGCTCCGTGTGGCGCCGTCGGCTGATGCTTCGGCCGCCATTGGCGCTGGACCCGGACAAGAAGCTTCTGTAGCGCCCTGGTGCATGCGTCGGCCGCGATCAGTGCTGATTTGGATTATCAGCTCCTTGTAGCCTCACGCTGACGCCTTGGCCGACATCAGCAGCACATCAGTGCCGGTCCTATTGGCAAGCTCCTGTGGCGCCCCGGCTGATGCACTGCAGTGCCATGGGGGCTCTGCTTGCTGCTGTGCAGGGGTTCCATACAGCTGGACCGTGTCAAAAGAGAATGTTCCCTGTGTGGGGAGTTGCGCTCTGCCTGGTGATTGAGACTGTAGAATTCGTCAGTGGGTCCTAAGGCCCACTGCTCTGGGGTTAGCTTCAGTGGGGCATTCAACACAGTGATCATGTCAGGTGTAGGAGATAGAATCTATTGCAGGGGATGCTGGCAATGGTGGGTGTCATGATTTTGCGGCCCAAAATCTGGTGTGATTGGGAGGTACAGGAATTGTGGTGCTTTTCGATTCTTTTACAAATTTGGACATGGGACTTGGCGAGTCGAGGCTTTCACAGTGTGCCGCTCGAATTCAGTGTTTGTGCTGTAGAACGGTAGCCCTTCAGGGTGGGGATTCTCACAGTGTAATGCAGAGATCCGAACTGTGAACTGGGGACCACTGGCAATGCGATCACTGACAGTGTGCTGCTTTCAATTGCCTTTTCAAGTTGGGGCGTGTCGACGTCGGGATTTTCACAGTGTGCTTCTCGCATTCCGTGTTTGGTCGGTCTTGTGGGCCAAGTACAACGTTGTGGCTGTCGCAGCAGGTGTGGAGTGAAGTTCCTGATTCATGCCCTTCAGGGTAGAGCAGATCATCGTGTATGTTTGTTCATTTCATCACGGAAGACTGTAGGCCAACGCTGGTCACGCTCGGGATGTTCGTCATGCGATCTTCTCAAATTCACTACACGTCCCCGCTGTCCCCGCTATGAACATCTTGATGTCTTCCATGTTCAGTGACATCACAGAGAAACTCTTCACCCATGAAGGACAACGAGCCTCTCAGATCCAGCCTGTCTGATCATGCACGACATGTGGCAGGCACGCGTCCGCGTGGCTGGGCTGAACTGAGGTTACTCTGTGGCCTGAGGGGTTACATTTGCTGCAATGTTGAACTGAGTGATGCGTTTACTGCTACCACATGTATTGTACAGACAGGCAGCAGGCTGCCGGGTGCATGTCGATGTGTGATGTTACAGCAGCCTGATGTTGCTCAGCCTGAAGGATGTGCGGGGTGTGCAGCTAGTGCTGTTTGGTGCATCATGATGTGATACGTCTGAGGATGTTGAGAGAACAATTACAGCAGAAACAATCCCCAGGGACGTGTAATACCACAAATCTCGGATCGTAAATACACTAGTCTCGGGGTAACGCAATTCAAATGCCTGCTGTGCAATCACCTACGCCACGGTGACTCGACATAGTGCGAGCGGCACAAACCAGCATGGCATCTCTCAGCTCAAGAGATAGCCATCAGGCTGCACCCGAGTGATCAGCACGGTTGGTTCCGACGCGTTTCAAAACTAGACCACGGCGTCTGGCATCCTGTTGCATGTCATGAATGACCCATTTGAAGCCATCTCCAAGGGGTCTCCGCAGAGCGGGGCCTGTTTACTTTCACCTGCAGCCCGTGCTCGAAACAGTAAAGTAACGCAAATCTGGAATCACTTGGCCATGTTCTAGATCTTGAACGCTCCGGATACCTGGGCGTTCATACCAGTCAGTACACCCCTAGACGCAGCAACACAGTGCCGGGCCTACAGCCCGGCAAAACACGCGACGTCACATGTGCACCACGCACGGCCACGTGCCATCCTCCATCCCTGAGCCACAAATCACATGGCCGTCACCACGTGATGCAGATCAAGCATGCGGTGCATCTGTGGCTGGTGTGCCGGTGGCGCCCTCGGTGCAGCAAACAGCTGGCCGCGCTGCTCCTCCTCGCACGGCCGGAGCCGAGTTCGTGCGGGCTGGCATTCGGCCACAGCAGGCAGCCCACCGCCGCAAGCCGGCGGCCCAGCAGGCTATCGGCCCCTGAAGGACGACGAGAAGCTGGCTGCAACCTCGGCCTCGCCGTCGAATGACAGCCGCTGCGCCGGCAGCGCCCCGCTGCGGCCCTCACCGCCGCTGGCCGACCAGCCGCTCGACACGCTGCCGGAGCGCCGCGGCGCTGCGTGCGCCGCGGCCGTCGCCACCGTGGACGGGCTGCCAGGTATGGCGGCCTCGGCCGGCACGGCCGCCGCGGCGGCGGCAGCCGCCGCCGCCTCGTGGCGGGGGACGACCGGCAGGAGGAGGGCGACGAGGAGGGAGCCGGAGAACTGCATGGCGGCGGTGGCGGCAAAGACGGCGGAGAAGCCGTGCTCATCGAGGAGGTAGCCGCCGAGCAGCGCGGAGCCACTCCAGCCGAAGATTGTGACCCCGTCCAGGCTGCTCCACCGCCCACGCTTGTCCTGCACCGACACTTGCGTCATGCTGGCCCACATACGGCAGGCGGTCCCGGACATCCGGATTCGTCAACATCTATTTGAAAACACAGCAAACCTGTGGACATCACACAGACACGACTTGTTATAGAGGCACCTGAGTCCTCCTGTGTGCGCCCATGCTGCAACGTTTTCAACAGGATCGCGCATGCGAGGCTCCAGCATCAAGGCCAGAGCTCTCATGCAATCATGCAATCACGCCACGCCTCTGCCCCGTGGCTGCCGCAGGGAGCCGGGGGCGCCGAACGAACGCATGTACGCTGCTACAGCAACAAAAGGAGCACGCGTGGGAGCACCTTGGGCACAAAGTCCATGAGGATGGAGCGCGCGAGCGCTGAGGTGCCGTTGGCGAAGGCCGTGCGCGCAAGGTACACCGGCACGATGGCGGCCGGGAGCGGCCACAGGCGCGGCGCGGCAGCCATGAGCAGCAGCAGCGCGACGCCGAGCCAGCGCAGCGCGAGGATCGCCGGCACGCGGCCGACGGCGCCGGCGAGGCGCTGCGCGCTGAACGTCGCCGCCGCGATGCCGAGGGGCGTGCACGCGAAGAGCAGGCTGTTAGCCATCGGGCTCAGCAACGCCTGCACGCGCCGGAGGCGGGTCGTGCTTGCATGCATGGCGTTCATGCAAACACAGCGGTGCAGGAGGCAGATAACGTGGAGAGCTGTGGTGCCCACACTGCCCAGCACGCGCAGCACAGCGCAGCAGCATGCTGTGGCGCAAACATGAGCACACGTCTGCGGGAGCCGAACAGCACAGCTGACACAGCGGCAGCCGCAGTTCATCACAGCCCCGAAGAGGCGTTGATACAACGACGGATACATCTGCTTGGGAATCAGATCTCGCGCTGAGGTGCATGCAGTGCTGGGTCGCCGGGCCCGCGCCCGTAAAACAGCTCAGAATATTTCGGTATGTCTTTCTGGACGGCAGCCCTGACCACGCTGCAAGGCGACGCAACACTGAGGCGCATGCATGCATGCATTGGCGGCGGCGCACCTTCTCCATGAAGAAGATGGGGAAGAACTTTATGGTCATGCCGGACGCGAGGCCGCTCATGAGGTCTGCTGAGAACACCACGTATGGCACCCACCCGGCGCCCAGCACCATCGACTGGGGCCACCATGCCCACGGCCTGCCCGCCTCTGCTCCCGCCGGCACCCCAGTCGCGCCGCCCCCTGCACCCCACGCCCCAGCGCCCAGCAACGGCTCCGTCACCCCCCCCCTGCCAGCGCCGCCTTCTACCTCGTGCCCTGCTTCAAACGGCGACGCAGCTAACGTCACACCTGGCGCTCCGTGCGCCTCTTGTAGCCACCCCTCCACCTTGTCGCTGCCGCCCGCAGCCACCGCCTCGCCGGCGGCTGCAGGGTGGTCGTTATCGGCAGTAGGTGCGTTACGCGCCGCCTCCACGTCGTCTTGAAGCCCCACAGCACTCTTGGCGTTGCCGTTTGCGGCCGCGCAGCCGCCGCCAGACTCATGATCGGGGTGGTCTGAGGTGTCTAGGCGGAGCTCCGCACCGCTGAAGATGACCGGCAGGGTGCCCCGGCTTTGGCCGGAGCCATGCGAGTGCTGGCAGCACGGCGCAGGGTTATCCTTCAGGTCCAGAATATCCTCTGGCATGCGTGCCGCCATGCGTGCCCCGACGCTGCCGTCCCCCTTGCGACCGCCATGCATGCCGCGCGGCGCGGCGGCGGGCCCGCCCGCGGCGGCGCCGCGGGGCGGCGCCGCGGTCGCGTACGCGTCTGACTCAGAGCCGAGGGTGTAGCGGTCATGGATGAGGAGTTTGAGAAAGACGGGGGCGACGGAGGCGGCCATGCCGCAGAGCATCACCGTGCCTAGTTGTTCGAGTGTCCACTCGTTGCCTGCACAAGTGCACCCTTGTTCCGTGACTGATGCCAGGTCCGTGGCGGTCGGCGAATGTGGCTGGGGTGCCTTGATTGGTCCCAGGTGCATGAGCTGGGGGAGGCTGTGCAAGCATGCATGCGCTCAATGGGGGGCATAGGTGAATCAGTGTTGTGTGTAGTCTGGCAAATCATGTGTACTGTTGTGGACGATGTGCGGCAGCGCCCTCCAGTTTGTTTTCGAGGTGTCCGCGCTTTGAGCCACGCACAGCGGATCGTCGAGTGTGTGGCTGGAGGTGCACGCCCTTGCAGATGCGCCTGGCGAAACACTGGGTCAGGCTATGCGCACATGCTAGCCAGCTACATTGTTCAAGGCAGTCTGTGTGTGTTACAAGGACAAAGCAGGCAAGGCAGGAGTGGCTGCAATCGATCACTCTGGAAGTGCTGAGGCTGCTGTGGCCCGCCATGCTGCAGCGTCAGGCTGTCAGTGTATGACAGCACACTTCCAAATGCCAGCGTTCAGCACAGCCACATTGCATTCCAGACGTTCGCCTACGTAGCGTGCACAGTCGCGGCCTCCACAGAGTGCTCTGGGGGTTGTCGGTGGTGTGCGAGTGGCTGTGGGGTGCTGGGTGCAGCGACTGTCGACACCATACTGCCCTTCCACACCCAGTGCAGCATCTGACACTACCTCCACGCAGATGCCAAACTGGCAATATTAGAAGCTGAAGCGTGGCTTTGCGGTGTTTGTTGGTGATGTTGGAGGGGAGAGTACCTTGCTGGTGGAAGATTGCTGCCGCAATCAGGGGGCCTCCTCCGAGGCACGCCAGCGACAGCGCCTGGAGCTGCGTGAATTGCGCACTGCGTTCAGCCGTTGTGACAGAATCAGCGAAGAGAGCGTCCGTGTTTGAGTCGCACGCTGTAGAGAGCCCCCAGAAGATGCCAGCAGCACAGAAAAGGTGGTACTTGCCATGGCTCGCCAGGACACCTGCTGAGGTCAGGATGATTGCAGCAAGGTCGAGGATGGCCGACAGCTTAGCTACTATATGCCGTGCTGTTACGTCGGAGAGCACTCCGACCGGCAGGGCGAGGGCTGCTGTAGATAGACCGAAGAGTCCTTGCACAACTCCCACGGCCTGCACCACACAGAAGCCGACGTCAGGGGCTCATCATGCAGAGACCAGCGTTCACCGAGCTGAAGCAGCAGAAAAAGACGCTTCGGAACTGTATCTTTCCTAGCTAACAGGTATGCAAAGAGATCCGACCCGCTCATGCTCATCATCAGTGATCGCATCACGAAAGCCGGGTCAGGTGTACCGCTGGCCCCTTCATCCGAATCCATCACAGACGAACGAACAGCACCGTAGATTTTGGCTTGGGGGGCTTGTTTGTTCAAAGTCGGTGCATGTGGCAAGCAATTGTGATGCTCAGTGCGTGCTTCCCTGAACTAACGCGCATCCGCCGTGGTACCTCTGGAGATTGGTCGCACCGTCTTCGATCCGCCGGTCAGAATCAAAAGATACGGCGATAGAATTCCATTGTTCCAGAGGCCTCTTGCGAGAGCTTGACCGCACTTCAGTAGCTTGCATGTCAGAACATTTCTTGACACGCGCGAAGTCATGGCTGTGCACGGCCGGCAGCAAGTCTACGCTTCACCGTCTAAAAAGTCCTGGAGACACTAACTGTATCCTATCCAGCTCATGCGTTTGATCACTGACGTTCTGTGGTGCTGAATGTTGTCCGTATTTCCCGGTGTGGGGTCCGCCTAGCAGGTACGGACGCCAACGTGCTGCAATTGCTTTGATGCCACCTCGACGGACACATTGATTCTATGCGATGCACATCCTGAAGGAGAACGTTTCTCTGTGCTGTTGGTAAGGTTGGAAGTGTTTGGTGTTCTGACCAGTTCGTCATCGTCGATCAAGCACACATACCAAGTGGCGCAGGTGGTTCTGGTGCGCTTGTCACCCAACCTCTGCAGGGCCGGCCTTGGGCTCGGTAGGCAAGCCTAACGCAGGCGCATCACGCCTGCCACCACACGTTTGCGATAGAATGAGTTGGCGTTCTTTCTGAACGTTGTTTACTGACAATTGCTGTTGTTCGTCAGCTATGGCGTCGTTTTCCGGGCGTCACAATTGCACCCGGTGCACAGGTTCAACTTCTACAAGGCACCAGCGAGCAGCAAAATATGCGACTATATGGCCAGCATGCCGCTATGATAGCCCTTTTGGGTTGAGTTATGGATTCGCCAGGGATCTGGCCGCTCAGGGAATTCCGGAAGGCGCAACCGCCGTTGATGAGTCGCGTGATGCTCCAGGTGTGTGGAGGTCGCGCGAGATGTTCTACAGTACAGCATGCAAAGCTGCGTTCATGTATATGTCAGCCGTGTCGCGCTAATAGGCAATGCTGAAGTTGCCAGGCCCTGCCAGCATGGCTAGTGTTGCATCCAGCCAGCTCAGACGTACAGCGACACGGTGTCGCTGCAGCATTGATACAATCATGCAGGTAATGGTAACGAGTCTTCAGATCAGCCTGGGAGGCGAGAACGTCCTCAGCGCAGCAGGATGTCACACCGCAATGGCAGAGGCAGCGCCAGTGTGTCGTACGGCCCTCCGGTGTGCCTCTGCTCCAGTCGCACGTCGCAATGATGCAGGAACATGACTCTACAAAAGTCGCTGCTGCTAGCGCTGGCGATGGTGTTGTCGGCGATAGTCAGCAAACGCTTGCCCGACTAACACTAGCTCATCTCGTGTACACAATTTCGCACGCCGAGACGGGATATGTCACAAATGTGCTATCTCAAGCACTTCTGGATGTCTCAAGTGTCCTAAGACACCATTGATTCGATGCGCTTGTCTGTAGTGAGCAGTGCTATGTGCCCAGCATTCCAGTTCATTGCAGCACTCCTTCATATAGCTAAAGCTCGCTATCAAATCCGCGTTCGAGATTAGCGAAGGCACCCATTCAATTCAGTAGGTGATGAGAGCTTAGACACGTGTTACATGGCTTCATCTGCCACAGCATCTCTGACACATCCTTAACGTCTAGTCTGGCAGTGAACCGGAGCAGTGCACACTCTGGCACGAAATTCATAACCCCGCTTTGCAACCTGTGCCCGACCAACGGTCTGTTTTCTTGTTTTTAGTCATGAATGCAGGTGCGTTTCACACTCTTCCCCAGTCTGGTTGTCATCTTCTCATCCACATCTGGTCATCTCCCGTCAAACAGCTCAAATGCTAAAGAGCATGACCAGGATCTGTCACATGACACGTCACAGAGGGTTGCGGCATGACCCCTTGCTCTGATGTGATGGGCATCGGAGGTGAAGCTCAGGGCAGTCAGTTTACTCTTGTTCCATTCCCAATGTCAGCCCAACCCTGAACTCACATCTGTCATCCTGGCAAAATCACTCTTTCCTGGCTCTGATTGTATCAAAGCTGCATAATCCTGATGCTGGTGGATGTGAGCGGCAGAACTTTGTGGTGCTCAGAGCAGCTGCGGAGCGGACGTGTGTTCTGCACATATTTTGCTGCTCTGGGCATAGGCCGAGCACCGCCTGCATGGACCTGCAAGGAGAACACATTCAGTGTTGACTCGGCAACAACGCCGATGTCCCTTGCAGGCCCGACGCGATGTCCCTTGCAGGCCCGCCACACATCAGGGCTGCCACACATTGCATGCGTCGTCCCGCTTGTCTGGAGGTGTCGATGTCTGGTAAGGATACGGCTACGGATATCCAGATCTAGCATACTTCACACACGCCGCGTGATTCATTTACACATCCATACGGACATCATGATTCATTGCCCTGTTGGATGGTGTCACATCTGGCGGTCACCGTGTTGTCATGCCCTTTCTGCGTTCAAGAGAAAAGAGAAATGCGTCAGATCCAACTTTGGTGCCGTTCCGACTCACGCTGAGTCAGCCCGACTCAATTTACTTCCACATGCGTCCAACCATGACCCAGTCATGCTGCTTCATGACTCACGCTGCTTCACGACTCGCCTTGCACCAGCACCAGCACGGGCTAGACCATCATGCATGCACCAGTTCCCTGTGGCCGTGGCCATGCATACATACATTGACGGCCACCGCGCTTCCCATCCCCACGCCCTCCTCCGCACAGCTCCACCTGTGTCCTGTCAACACCTGCGCGGACACCCCTGGCCACATTTGCGCCCGCCTGTGCAGCCACCCCCCGGCCAGGCCGCGCCACCCGGCGGCCCCGCGGCGGCCGCGGTGGCATGGACCCCAGCTCCCCCGGCCGCCGCCGACCCCGCCGCCGCCGACGCGATCGAAGCCGACGCCATCTTCGACCCCGACTCCGACCCCTCCACCCACACGCTGCCCCCCTCCTTCACCGCCCGCGACTCCCGCCCCCGCTCCACCGCGTTCGCGGCCGAGCCGCCATCGTTCACGCACGAGCCCACCCAGGCTCCCGACCCGGCGTCGACGAGCCGCGCCGCCCACCAGGCCTTCCTCGACCCTGACGTGGACCCCCTCGACCCTGAGGCGATCGCGCAGCTTCTCGCGGACGCGTCGATCTATGAGCGCATGTATGAGGAGTTTGGCATGGGAGGGGACGCAGAGGAGCGGGAGGGGCCTGAGGCCGAGGCCGGGCTGGACTCGGAGGAGGAGGAGGGGGGGCTGGAGGACATGGACGACGAGGTCAAGCGGCGGAGCGGCATCATCCTCGAACTTGCAAGTGCGGGCACACACTCTCGGCCATAGCACGGTGTTGCAGCGAGGGCCCGCGGTGTGGCTGTGGTGTACATGGGCGTATGGGTGGATGAAACCCGGGGGGTGTGTGTCCAGAGGGCACCCGCGCAGCCACACGCCGGGGAGCCGTGCCCACACACGCCGCCGTGGCCCGGCGCTGCCGACGGCATCTGCATTACACCGCGATGCTGTCATCCTTGAGGCTGCAAGTGCAACCCGGGCCTCGCCGCCTCATCTCATCGCACAGACACTGCTTGCACCGACAATCCGCGCCTCGCTCTGCTTCTGGCGCTGACCGCATGGCCCCACCTCGCCCCGCCCCGCCCACACCGCCCATTCTGACGCAACCACAACCGCATGTTCAGTTCACGGTGCTGTCCGCCTTGCCGCTTTTGTCCTTGGGTCACGTGGCCGCGGCTGCAGGCTCGACCCCCGAGACGCTGGACGCGCTCATCCGCCAGCACCGCGCTGACCTCGACGAGGAGCTGCTCGCGATGCTCTACGAGCGCATCGAGGTAGCGAAGGAGTACGAAGAGGTGCGCAACATCCGGCCCCCTCCCTGCCTTGGCTGCACATGCCGTGTGTCTGACGAGACAGGTCAGCGCTGTATGAATACGTAGCCACATGTTCCTGGACACGAACGACTCTGGACACCAGAACCGATCGAGGCTCCGAAGCCACGTGCTGCTCAAATCAGACACACAGTGACTTCGCCGCGTCTCAAACATGTAAGCACCCTGGCTGACGACAGAGGCGGGTGAGTGTGGCGGGGCGGGTGCAGGGCGAGGATGTCGTGGATGGTCTCACGGCGCTGTTCCGGCGGCTGCGCACGGAGGTGGAGCGTGCGCAGGCGTCGCCGGCACTGCGGCTGCTCGACGACCTGCTGCTGCTGATGGATTCCGACTGGGGCTCGAGCGAGGCCGCACGCTTCGAGGCCGCGTATGAGCGCCTCGACGCCGCCTTCGACCCCAATGCAGGTGCACCGCCGCTCCCGCCGCTGCTGCTGCTGCTGCTGCGTAGCGCATCTGTGTTCTCCCTCGGCGTTTGGTCCCGTTCATTCAGAGTTGTCAATGTCCTTCATATGATATGGCTCAGGAAATCCAGGTGCACTTTACTTCACACTGCCTTACGCCCCGTACGCCCCGTACGCCCCGTACGGCCTCCCACGCCGTATTCATGCACGTGTCCATGCATTCCACCGCGCCGCGCGCTGCAACATGCATGCACATCGGTGCGCCGTCTCCTCACTCGACCGGGTAAGGCAGCAGGGCCATTGGCAGAGTAAAGCAGCAGGGTTCCTCACGCGGCGTGTCTCGCTGCTGGCCCCTGGCAAATGCGAAACTACAAACGCGTGCGTGAGTAAAGCAGTAGAATTCCGAGGCGTGCGGGTGCAGGCGGATCGGGCGTGGACATCATGGCGGTCGCGGCGGCGCTGGGCGCGGGGGCGACGGACGCGGTCGATGACGCGGTCGGGGAGTTTGTGGCGCGGCCGGTGTTTGTGGCTGAGGTGCGCGAGCTGCTGATGGGCGCGGAGGAGCGTGCCGCGGCCTTCGAGGCCGCCCTCGCCGACAAAGAGGTGCGCCGCGCCGGGACTTCTCATATGTTCATAATAAATCAGAATTTCAGTTCCTTCATCCCCTCAACACTCTCGCTGCTGCTGCGTGTTGCTCGGTGTTGCAGAGCACACCTGAGAGACTCTGCGGCACTCGCGCGGCGCCCAGCCACTCAATGCCGGGACGCGGCCGAGTTGCCAGAGGCTGTGCGACAGCCAGCCAGGGTGCTGTGCATGCGTCTGGGCATGACCGGGCGCTGCGCCGGAGCTCCAGTCCGCGGCCGCGGGCGGCTTCACCGGGTCGTACCACCGTCGTTTTCGAGCTTGCATGTGTGTCTAGTGCAGCCGGTGAAAGGAGCTCTGTCATGCATCACGCAGCACACCACGGCGGGCGCGACTTGGCCTCGGGGGGTCCACTGCTGTGTGTGTTGTGCGTGCCCTCCGTCCACGTGCGTTGCGGGCGCAGCCGCAGCCCCCCGCTGGCGGTCTCGATGGCTATCATTGAACTCAGAAAGACACGCACCCGCAGGATGCATGAGATGCATCACAAAACAATGCCGACTGCGGTGTTGCAGAGGGCGTTTAAGGAGGGCTGCGCGGCCGGCGCGTACGCCCCTGCGGAACAGAAGCGGTACCGGGCCGCGCTGGACCAGCAGCGTGCGCACCTTGACCACTCCCTCACGAGTGTGCGCTGGTGCCAGGCCTTTGTGAGCTTCGCGGAGGGCCCGGACAAGGAGGCGGCGCAGGGTGACGGGCCCGCCGCCGCACCCATGCGCGGCGTGCCGCCTGAGGCCACTGCCCGTCGGCGGTAGCTCTGGGCGCAAGACCCAGCACGGCCGCGGCGTCGCGCGGTCGAGGTGGCGGAAGGTGTCGTTGTAGGAAACGCGGCGGGGTTGACAAGCGGCAGTCACGCCCAGTGTCAGATGATGGACGACAATACGGCGGTGGCATTTTACGAGCTCTGGCTGCCTATGGGGTTAGGGGTTAGGGCATCAGCCAGCGCATGTGCGCCTGGATGCTGATACACAGTGTTATGCGCAAAGCCCGCAGGACCCGCTGAAACGTATTAATCAAACCTGCCCTGCATGGATGGCAGCGGGGTACAGCCACTGCGCGGTGGACTCGCTTCGCTCCAGCGACGTTGCGACAAAGCTCAGTTCCTGTAGACCCTCTTGATCACCTGTATACCTGTCTGCAGGCTGTTTCTGGCAGTCTGTGCGCTGTCTGTACTTGTTTGTGTGAGCTCAACAACTTCGGAGTAGAGCTTTGGATGCGGTCAGCTGAACGGCGCAACTGTGCTCGCACAAGGTGCTTCAGAAGATACTTGTGCAACACCCGCATTGTCAACAGCCTGCGCTCACGACCTGCCACTGATAGAGCCAACATCGCGCTTTCCAGTTGCATCAATGTGGTTTGCACAGCTCGCACTGTGTCGAGTGGTGGAGGCATATCTGACCATTGTGACAGACCCTGCAAGCTTCGTTGGGGACTGTCCCTTTTTTCCAGAACATCGCCAGTGCTGCATGTCACCTGGGTATGTTCATCCGTGATCCTGTTTCATCTCTCGGATCACGCTGACTGCTGGCTTCTATTACAAACGTACACACACCGGACTGAAACACCCATGTGCCATGAGTCACCCAGTTAGCTGCCAAGGCACAGCAGCTTGTGTACAGCGCAGCACCAACGTGCGGGCAAGTGGCCAATAGGTTACAAATGCACATGCGATGTGCTGGGTGTTGGTGTGGCAATCACCACAGGCCCGCATCCCAGGGCACGGACCGTGCGGGGTTTTGCTGGCCAGCATTTCGCCCAGATGCATGCGCCGGCCGGCAGTAGGCCTGGAGCTGCGGTGCCTGCGGCAGAAATCGCCCGTGTAGCCACTCCATCAGTATGCCACTGCCTCAGCTACCAGAGCGGTGATAGCATTCTTAAAACCACCCCCAGAAAGCCCCGCAGGACAGGTGAGCGCCCCGCTCGAGGCAGCCCAGCACGGCATGGTTAGCGGCGGACCTGGCGCCAGAACCTCGTCTGGCGCCGCGGCTGCTTCGCCCCCCCCCCCACCCCCCCCCCCAACCTCAGCCTCCGCTGTGAGTGCATGAACAGAGGCGGCAGCCTAGCTCTGCCCCTCCGCTGTGAGTGCATGTGCATGCGTATGCCGCGTCCCCCGCTGCAGCTGCCGCCGCAGTGCGCAACGCATGTTGCAGCGGTGTCATGTGCGGCGAACGCCACGCTCAGGTCCATTTACCAGGTACTGATCCCCCTGGCACGCCGCTATTCCCCCCCCGGTGCCCCTCCCCCTCCCTCGCCCTGCCCAACCACCCACCAGCATGAATTCCTCCTCAGCACACAGCGCCTCAGCCCACAGCGCCGCCCACGCGCGCACGCGACGGCCCATCAGATGCCCTCCTTGGCTCCGTAGGGCGGCGTCCAGCCAGCGTAACGATCAGACAGGATTCGCACTCGAGGCGCTTGGAGGGCATGCGGGTAGGGTGGCAGTTCACATCGCTACAGGGACGGCATCGCCGATATGTTGTGCGCCGGCGCCGGGGTGTCCTCAGGCGCATCGGCGCCCGCAGCCGCGGCGACGGCCGCCACGCCGGCGGCGGGAGCGGCTGGCGGCAGCTGGTCGGACACCTCGAGGTCAGTGTTGGTGGTCGGGCCGTCGAAGAGGCTGTGCCACATGGTGACGACCTCGGTCGAGCGGGGGCGGCGCGCGGGGTTGCGATCGAGGCAGTTGATGACGGAGCGCCTGAAGCCACGAAGCGCGCGCACACGATCGCGGCCCGCGGGGTCCTGCTCCTCCCACGGCAGCGGCAGGCGGCCGGTGAGGCGGTCCCGCATCTGCTTCTCGCTCGTGCCCGGCGGGAAGACGACGGTGCCGGTCAGGGTTTCAAACGCGAGCACGCCGAGCGCCCAGACGTCGGCGGCGGCCGTGGCCTTGGTCGCGACCTGCCCCTGCTCCACTGCGGCCACGTCCTCAGGGGGGGAGTACCGCAGGCCGTCGACAAGCGGCGGGAAGGTTCCTGCACAGCAGCAGCAGTGTCGCATGCACACATAAAACACATGCGTACAGGCCCTGCCGTGGCGTTTCGGCACGGGGAGAACCTCCAAATCTCTCATTTCTCTGGCGAGAAGCATTCAGATGTGCGAGGGAGGGAATGACGAACGGCCGAGCACACAGGTGACACGGGCCGCCACGTGGCAGGCCCACGATGAGATTCAACACGGCATCCCCAGCTAACACTCCACCAGACCATTCACGATGCCAGAGTCCGATGACACCATGCAAGCCGCTCATGCACGGACCGCCCACACACGCAAGCACGTCTGCGTGTGCTGACAGAGCTCGCTGCGCCACTACCAATTGACGTACAGCTGACCCTTTTTGTATTTGGCAACCCAACACTGCAACCCGTGACGGCGCAGCGAGCAGCGGCCCTGCTGCGCGTGGCACATCACACAGCGTGCCCAGAGATCCGCAAGGGGCACATCACACAGCACGCAGCACAGCGCAGCGCACCGATCTTCGCGGCGCAGCTCCAGTCCGTCACCATCCAGTTGCCCGGCTCCCCGAGGCGCTGCAGGATGTTGCCCGGGTGCAGGTTGCGGTGCGTCCAGCCGTTGCGGTGCACGGCCGCGAGCCGCCGGCCGACATGCATGAGCATCTGCGCGATCTCGAGGAGCTTGGGCGCGCGCGTCTCGACCCACGCACGCAGGTGCTCCCCCCGCGGCATCACGAGGCACGGCGGGTAGATGTAGCCGTTGGGCGCGCGGAGGGAGCCGTCGAAGTTGCTCTCGATGCGGATTGCGTCGCGGTCAAAGCCGCCCTGCAGCGCGTCGGTGCGCAACGCAGCCTCCTCGCGCTCGAACACGGGCCGCGACACGAAGAACTTCACGGCGACCGGCCGCGCCGCCTCCGGCACCTGCACGCCAGCGCCCGTTGGCATTTGTTGTTGCGGCACCTCTGGGCTGCCGGGACAACACCCCAGAAATGAGACCTGGCCAGATGGGCTTGTTCCATGTGATTGGGTCCGACAAACCAACGCTGCTGCACGCCGTCCGCTGCTGATGGGCGTGCTGCTGTGCTCTGCATGCACAAGAACCCTGGCACGACTAGAGGACGGAGAGGCCACAGGCGCGTGTGCCACTCTGCAGGCGCACTTGCCACCGACCCGGGAATCACAATCATGACAGGGGAAGGGCGCGAAAAGGCCACGCACAGATCCCTCACACGCTGCCCCCCAGTTCGACAGAAACCATGGCGCAGTGCGCACCTCCGAGGCAAATTGGACGACGCTCTTCGCGGTGATCTGCCGCACGCTGGCCGCGTCGAGCGTGTACCGGCCCATCAGCGGCCGTCCCGAGATGATGAGGGAGTCCAGCGCGTCCTGCAGCCCCTGCTCCACAGACAGCTTCGAGCGGATGGCCGGGGGGTGTCCGAAGGGGGGCGCCTTTGCGGCGGCTGGGATCGACTGTTCCAGGAGAGAGAGGTTTGCGGCGGTGAGCCCGGCAGGGGCGCCACCAGCGCCGGGCAGCGGCCGGCCGCCGCCGCCGACGGGCGCCGTCGCTCCAAGGGGCAGCACGGAGGGGGGGTGTGGCGGTGCGGCGAGGGGGCCGGTCCGGGAGGAGCCGTGTGCGGCGGGGCCGCCGAGCAGGTGGCCGCCGGCGTAGCCGGTAGTGGGGGCGTGGCCAGCCCCCGGCACATAAACGTTGGACGGGCCGAAGGTGGCCGTCTTGTCGTGCATGATGCCACCATGGCCATGCGGTGACGGGGCCGCCTGGCCGTACTGTGGCTGCACACGATCACATATGTCAGGACTGCGCTGGCGTAAGGAACACCGGCATCCAGGAGGCAGACAAGGCACGTTGGACACCTCGAGCAGGGCTCTCAGCGAGCCAGTACGGCGCAGGCGTCAAGTGCCGCCCGGGTGCGACATACACCCACCCCAAAAATCTCTCATGCAGACAAGTGCAGGCATCACCTGCATGAGGTACCCAGAATACTCCCCGCCGCCGTGGCCGTTCGCAGGCGCGGCGGCTGTGCCGCCGAGCCCCCGGCCGCCGCCGGCGGCCTCCCCGGCCGCCGTCCTGCGGCGGTAGCGCCGCAGCAGCAGCAGCGCGGTGACGGTGGCCGCCGCGAGGATGACGAGCACCACGACGCTCCCGATGAGGGCCGCGATGAGCGTGCCCGACGGTGATGCGCGCTTTGAGCCCCCCGCCGGTGCCGCGCCGGCCTCCGGTGCATCCTGGTCGCCGCTGTCCGACGTCGGCCGGCTCGCGGCGGCACGCTGCTCTGCCGCCTCGCGGTCCGCGGCGTCCACTGCGTCCTGCAGAAGCGTTGCGGTTACGCCGTGCCATCCCTGGGTACCCCCCTCCCAGGCTGCAGTGAGGAGAAGCGGCGCCGGAGGTCAAGCGCCAAGCTGGGCCGGCCGTGCTCACGGCACCTCCCATCGAGAATGCCGTAGCTGGCCGCACAACCTGATACCGATGCTGTACTGCTCTGTAGCAATTCTCGGTATCACCGCTTTGACCGTGCAGGCCCGCACGCACGCGCATGCCTGCAGCGCGCTGCACGCCCTACACACGCCCTTACGAGACACGCTATCTACGGGGTACAGGAAGTCCGGTGCCGCGAGGCGGATGCGCGCACCACGGCCAGAGCCGCCGCGAGCGGAACGCGCCGCGCCGCAGGCTGAGAGCCGCCTCAGGGGCGGGCAGACAGCCACACCGACACCCAAGCAGGCAGGCGGAGAGAGTATCTGCACTGCCGGCAGCCCTGGAGGCGCACCTTGCGGACTTGGATGTACGTCTCCTCCCCGCCGATGAGGAACTCGAGAGTGTCCTCCGGCCCGGGGGCCCAGCCCTGCAGCGCCGGCCGCCACTCCTGCACCTCCGCCCCCTCGCCAAACACCGCGTACTCGAACGGGGTCTCCGTCCAGAACACCTACACGGCGAGCGTGACTGAGTGCGCATGCATGATGCGGCGGCAGCGCCCGCGAGACGGTGGCGCTGCACTCGCCGGGGAGAGGCAGGCCGCCCCGCCCCGGCCGTGAACACCGCCCGCAGCGCCGTCAGCACACGCCGTTCAAAGTGCGTGCAATCGCAGTGAGGGGTGCCCCTCCCTCCCTCCCTCCCTGGCTACGAAACGGTGCTGCTGACGGCCGTTCGGCACGCTCCACGCTGTGCCGACCTGGGGCGCCGGCATGGGCGGATTGCAGGCTGGTGGGGGCCTGGGCTGCCGCAGGAGGCCCCAGCGCTTGCGGCGCCCCTGCATGGACCGCCCGGCTCCAGGGGGTGATGCCGAGCTGGTGCGGCGGTCGCCGCCGTGGGTTCTGCCGTGCCTCTTGAGCCACGCCCCTTGAACACCGGAGGCGGGCACCCCGAATCGGCGAAGGCAGCGAGTCTACAGTGGCAACGTCATTCCAGGCCACCTCCTGAGATCATCCTCTCCCCCCCCCCCCCCCCCATCCCAGCCCCTGTCCACCCCCTCTGCCTGTGAGCTGCAGGTGCAGGTGCGTGTGAAGCACTCAGGTGGGTGGATGGAGCCTGGTGGCCAGCCGCTGCGAGGTTGTGGCGCACCTGAGCCACGAGGTCCTCCCCGAGCGCGCCTGACGCGGCCGGTAGCTGCTGCGTTGCGACGCACGGCTGCGGAGCGGCGCGGCCGCGCGCCTCGCCGGCCTGCGCCTCGGCGGCCGAGTCCGTGCACTCCTGGAGCCGGCTCTCGCTGAGGAGCAGGCCGCTGCCGGCCGCGACGTGCACGGCGGCGGCCCCCGCCTCCGCGTCGAGCAGGTTGTTGCTTGACAGGGTGCACTTGTGGAGCGTCGCGGTGGCGGACGGCGTGCCGAGGTGCACGGCGGCGCCGCGGTGCGGCTTCTGTGCCTTGAGCTGGGAGAACGTGCAGTCTGCAGGCAGACGGCCGGGTGCTACAGAGGCAGCATGAGGCTCACGCCCAGCTAGCATGGCCTGGGATACATTCATGGGGAGACCTCAGGTCCTCAGACTCTGCCGAAAACTGCGCGCTGTGCAGAAAGCGGGAATCGTACTCTCTGCAAACAGGTGCCCGTTCAGGTCAATTCCAGCAGCGTCCGGGCTGCCATTGCCGTTCATGGTAATGTTGGTCATCCACAGCTGCGAGTACAGCTGCTTCATGCTCAGGGCCGGGGCCCCTGACTTTGGAGAGACGAGGTGCAGGCTGTCGAGCCAGAGGTTGTGATCGACCTGGATGGTGTCCCCGAGCTCCAGCGTGCACCATTTCCCCGTTCCGCTCGTCAGATGGCAGGTTCCCTGTACAGTTGCAGAAGTAAAGACGCAAACTGTGCACGTGGTGCGGTACGTGTGGTATGTACAGTCGGTGGGAGGAGAGTCGCTGCGAGAGGCATACTTGATCACGTCTACGTCGCACATACGCGGTTCAGGCTGATTCCATGCCAAAACGCAAACACCAGCAACAGCATTGTTATTCAGAGTCACTTTCTGAGAGCGTCAGGTGTACTGTGTATCCATGCCCGAACTTGGCGCGGTAAGGAAATGAAGACGTACCCGCAACGATCGAATCTCTTTACTGCTGAGCACATGACCGCGAGTGGTGGCAAAATCGCTTGTGATCGTTATGTGAGGTGTGCCTGTTTGCACGATTCTTTCTAGGGCAGTTTCGTTGGCAGCCTCCGCTGTCGCGGGAACTGCAGCTGCTGCAGGCAACCAGAAGGCCGCGCAAAGAAGCCAAACATTGATCATCAACAGGACTTCTGCAGCACAGTTTTGTTTGTGTTGGGATAGTATCAAGTGTCCAGGCACCTGGCTTACAGCAACGAGCGATGCTTAACACGTGACGCCAGAAGGTAAGATCAATCCACATTCCGAAGGCACTTTACGCCACATACGCCATTCTTGAGGGGTTGCGGAAGCGCTTGCGACGGGAAGTGGGGGCAACCGTGCAGCAGCGCACACACTCACTAAGGTTGCAAGACACGTCCCAGCAGTGAAACGTTCCCAGCGGTGACCGTAAGCAAAACAATTGGGAATGTGATCGTCAAACAGGGAGCTAGCTGCCTGAGACTGCAGTTGCAGAGCATTGCAGACACTGGAACGTTGTGGGGAACGCCACGCACCTTCCAGGCCAGGTTCTGAGAGGGGGCGTTCGCAGTAAGCGCCACTTTAAGAGGTATCAGCTGCTCTATGGAGCTAACCTGCTCATCATTTGGCAAGCTGCCTTGTGTGCACAAAGGGCGGACCACCGAGCGAGATCATGGCTCACCGGCTCCAACGCGGAAGGGGTACGACTAGCAGTTCAGCAGCTTAATCGACTCCAACACGCTGATTGTACTCGATGTAAGGATGCCTTGCGAAACGGACTGCGAGTTCAAAGCAGATGCCTATGTGCATGACAACTCGCGCAAGAGCGAGATGACGAATCTACCGAAAGAAGTAGCGGGTACTGTAACGTTGTCATGATGTCCGTGACTCCGGTCGGTTTTGATAGGGAAGCATTCATTCACAGTGGCTGGGGCGAGTCGCTAGCATCAGGTGTCACCGCGTCGGGACTGCCGCGGCCGCGCAATGGAGCCAGCGCATATGCATGTGAACGCTGACTGGTCCCGACGCACCTTGGTGTGCGCAAAATTGTGTTGTGAAGCGGCAGAGACAGCCGTCGCAATCGCGGAGCGTCCAGCTGACCTACCCAAATCCACCAGCAAGGCGGAAAATGTATTAAGCACAGCCTGTGCAAACTTTTAGTGTTGGTGGTGGCGCACAGTGTAATGTAGGTGCTGAAGAGAACCCAGCAAGTTTCGGCATCGCTTCCGGGGCGTTTTGCCGCTCTGTGGGAACATCGCACAGTGTCGACGGAAGCAGCTCAAATCATAACAAGGGTTGTTGTTTGCACCTATGCATGAATACCGTACCTAGCATGACTTCTATAGGCTCAGACTCTGAACACAGGTTTCTTCAATCCACAACACAAGCCATTGCTTCATGTGAGCCGGGTCGTGGGACTGATTGCGGCATACACTATGGTCAGGTCATTGTGTGCAACAATTATTCAGTCTATTTCCTGTCGATTCGGCACTGGCTCGGTAGCTGCTCCCTCCTCGAGTTCAGCAGCATCCGCAGTGACCGTCTGTGACAGGTAGCAAGCTCCGCCGCAGTGAACAGAGCCCAAGACCATGACGCACCGAGCAGTCTGACAATGTGAAGCTTTTAGCCGGCATGCGTGCGAGTTGGCTTGGGTCCAACCGGGGACAGAGGCGCCGGTGATCGTACACATTGCAGCGTCTGACATGAGTAGCAAATATAGTTAGATTCAGCTGTATACACCCACTATGTCTGCATCATATGGTGTGAAAGCGCCTCGGGATGCAGGAGACCTTACGGCAGCGTGAGTCAGCTGTGAATGTGCCTTGCTCAATTCTCAGCAGCATCAAAACTGGCACAGCAACTGCTGCCCACAATGAGCTGCAAATACAAATCTCGATCAACTAATCGCGTTTTTACCGAACTTCGCCGGCAGTCGAGTGATGTCGTCGAACTGATCAGTGCTGTCTGGCACAGCTGCACACCAGGCTGCATGGACGCTCAGCAGCCACTTGGATTAGTACCTGTGCTGCGGCGTAGTCAACCTGCTGGCGACTCTCGTCCCTCATGCGCAGGTGACACCAGCCAGGTACAGTGTAAAATGCACTTGGCCAAGAGCCAGCATGAGCACAGGGCGAGCAAAGGGAGCAAATGACCACCACAGATTGCAGGCCTTGAGATCACGCATGCGACTGCAACACTAGTGCTGACACATGAAGGAATTGTATGTGACATCATAATGTTAAAACACACGAGACCACGGTGGAGACGGCCACATAGCTCCGGGGCTCCAGCTGTGGCACCAGTGGCAACCAGTGCAGATACATCTCTTTAATAATCCGGGCCGCCGCAGGACAGTCCTGCCGAGGCTGGAGCGGCCCGCAGCCACGCAGCGCTTGAAGCGACGCTGTCATAGCTCTCCGTGGCGCCCTATCGCCCCCCACCCCTGAAACTCTATACTGTCATCTCCCACAAAACAACAAGGGCCCTACATCGAACAAGCACAAGCAAAACGATAATGTAGATATGTTTCTACAGAAATCATCTCTGCGCATCGCGGCACACCCGGGCTCACGACAGATGCCGCTGTCGCTGGTGCCGGGGCAGCCTCGGAGCTGTGCAGACGTAGCAACTCGCCACCGCTACACCACATGGGCTGGGTGTACGCCCTCTTGCGGCGTTCAGCTGGCCGCTCAACTACCCGCCTGGAATCCCTGAGAGCAGTTTTAGCAGAACCTATGTCGTCGTGAGCTTGACGCTGCAGCCGCTAGCCGGTGTCGGCAACAGGCAAACACATGCGCAGCTGTTCGGCAACCGGAAAAAAAAGGCAGACAGACGGTGGAGGCGACTACTGGCCATCGCCCGGACTGCTGCTATGCAGCTGGACGGTCTCTGGAGCTGCGGGCTCGGAGCCGTCGGGCATCGTTGCGTCGCGCGGCGGCGCTCCTGGCGGCGACGCCGACGCGGGGGGCAGCAGGGCCGCCATCGTCGCCGATGCCGCCGCGAGGCCGCTGCTCTCGCCAGCGGGCGGCCGCGGTGATGGAAGCTCGGCGAGTGGGGGCCGCGGCGACGCGCAGGCGGCGCTGTCGCCGGCGGCTGACGACTCTGGCCGCACCGGCAGCGCAGGCGACGCGGCCAGCGGCGGCGTCGCTGTGCGCGCCACCGCCTCCGCGATCGCGAGCTCCGCTTCGGCGTCTGATGCGACGGCGGCAGGCCCCGCCTCCGCGGCGGCGGCTGCCTCGGCCGCCGCGGCGGCCGCCGCCGCCACGGCCGGCGACGGCCCCGGCGGCGGCACAGTTGGCACGCCGGTCGCGGTCACTTCGCTCGTGATCTTGTCAAACATGTGGTTCCACGACGACAGCAGCGACTCGGCGGTCGGCCGCTTCTCGGGGTCGCGGTCGAGGCACCGCAGGACGGAGCGGCGAAGGCCGCGCAGCATCTCGAGATCCGCGGCACATTTCGCGTCCTGCTTCCGCTCCCACGGCAGTGCCTCCCGGCCGGCAATCTGTGCACGCACGGATGCGCGGCTCGCCTTGGGCGGGAAGGGGTGGTGCTGAGTCAGCAGCTCGAATGCGATGACGCCGAGCGCCCACATGTCGACTGCGGCGGACGCGACGAGGGTCGGAGCGGCGGCCTCGATGGCGTGAACCACCTCTGGAGGTGCGTACGCGAGGCTGTAGCTCAGTCCGACGGCGGCGCCTGCACCGACACCGCACCCCCAGTGACGATGTAATCATCACAGCAAGGATCGGCAGGGAATACACGGATGCCTGCTTCCGCATTGCTTGCCGCCTGATGTGTCTGGTGTGTCTGTCAAATTCAGAGGGGGGGGCGGCACCTTCGCGAACGGTCGAGCCGAAGTCGATGAGTGTCCAGGAGTGCTGGCGGGGGCGGCGCAGGATGTTGCCGGGCTTGATGTCGCGGTGTACCCAGCCCGCAGCATGTAGCAGCTGCAGCCGCGATGCGACATGAATCAGCACCTGCACACGCAGCATGCTCAGATGACGACACCCGGACCCCCGCTTTCGAGACCGCTGTGCATGCTTAGATGACGACACCCGGACCCCCGCTTTCGAGACCGCTGCGCATGCTTAGCTGACGACACCCGGACCCCCGCTTTCGAGACCGCTGTGCATGCACACTGGCGCTCGCACTGGCCGCCTGCATCTCTGTGTCGCCCTCCAGCGCTGCTCGCCCTGCCAGACCGAAACATGAAGCAGGTCAGACAATCAGAAGCCGGTCACATTGAGCTCCAGTCACCTGGGGTGCCATGCATGGCCGCCATGCGTGGCGGACACAGCGCACCTGCATGTTGGTGATGAAGTCCGTCGCGCTCTCGCGCTTTGCCCACTCCTTGAGGCTCTCGCCGCGCTCGATGATGATGCACGGGGGGAACACGTAGCCGTTGGGCCCCGACACCGCGCCGTTGTAATTCCCGATGAAGGCCCGGGTCGCCGGCATCATGCTGCGCAGCGACGCGTCCATGTACAGCGCGCGCTCGCGCTCGAACGATGTCCGCGCCGCGTAGAACTTCACCGCAAACTCCTCGCCGCTCGCGCGGCTGCGCACAAACTGCACGACGCCCTGGCCGCCGCGCCGCCGCTCCGACGCAGACAGGACCGCGTATTGCCCAAGGAACGGCCGCCCGGACGCGGACATCCAGTCCAGTGCGTCCTCCAGCACATCGAGTGGGTGCTTGTGGCCGTGGGACTCGGGGCTCGGGGGCGGCTTGATTGGGGTCTTGAGGGGCAAGCCGGCCGCGAGCGGGTCGCCCGGCATGAGCTGCAAGCTGCCAGTGAGACGCGCATAGGGGTCCGTCGCGAGCCCGAGGCCTCCAGTGCTTGGAGAGGAGCTGGGGTGCGCGCCCGGGGGGTAGCGCGGCAGCAGTTCGGCGAGGGAGAGCGCGCCAGGGGCCTGCATCGCATTCTGTGGCTGCATCGGCGGCCGCGGCACGTGGATTGGCAGCGCCGGGATGGCGGCATGCTGTATGCGGTGTGGCGGCATCGGAGCCATGCCATCCGCCGGCCGCGGCTGCGCGAGTGCGCGGCGCTCTGTTGGAGACCCTGGGTGCGGCACCGCTGCGTCGGCGGGGTCCCAGGAGGCGCTGCTCGATTGGCCGGTGGCTGAGGCGGCGAGCACCGGCAGCGGCCGGGGGTCGCCGCGGAGAGGGTCGATGCTGGGGTCTGTCGGGAGCGAGAGGGGGGGCTGCCCGGAGGTGGGGGGGGTCGCCTGGGAGTACGCGAGCACGGGCGCCACCGCGTAGCCATGCGCCGATGCCGTCGGCGTGCCCGCAGAGTTGCGGGAAGACCGCACCGGCGACGACAACGCCATCGCGGCCGGGTGCTGCGCAATCGCGGCGGCCGCGACGGCGGCCGCCGCAGCCGCGCGGTTTGCAGGGTTCGTCGCGGAGGAGAGGGAGGACCAGGGGGACTGTTGTGGGAGGGGGGCCGCGGCGGCGGTGCCGGCGTCGCTCGCGGTGGGGGGGGCGGGGGAGCAGCCGGTGGAAGGGACTGCGGATGGGGGGTGGGGCGCGGGCCCGGCCGGCGCATTGAGTGCGGCCACGGCGTCGTTGTCAGGCTTGGGGGAGGTCGCGGTGCCGAAGGAGGAGGAGGTGTGGTGGGAGGAGCGCGTGTGGGTGCGGGAGCGCGAGCCGGAGCGTGAGACCTTGCGGCTGCGCGCCGCTGCCTGCACGCACCTTGGCAGCTTGTGGTGTGCACATAGCCACCACAACAGCTCAACACTTCGGAAGGCCTAGGTGTACCAGCGCTTGGATATTCTGCCTCGCAGGCGCGGCGACTGTCAGCCGTGCGGCTGACCAGGACACGCAGCAGGGGGTGACACGCGGTGTCATGCATGAGACCGAGTCCGATGAATTCAAACATTCGCACCCGGGGCCGCACCTCGGGAGGGGACGGTGGGAGGTGTGCGCCGTGCGAGTCGTTCTCATGCGACAGATCGTCCAGCTCCGTGACGGACGCCTTCTCGGCGAGCTGTTCGCGGCGTGAGCGGCGGCGCATCGCGAAGAAGAACGCGATCGCGGTGAGCACGGCCGCGAGCAGCGCCGCGAGCACCACGGCCACGATCAGCGTCACATGGTCGCTGTCGCTCGAGGCCGCCGCCGGGGCCGCCAGTTGCGGGATCGCGGGCGGAGCACCGGCGGGCCGCGCGACCGCCGCGGCCCCTGGGGCAGGCGCGGGTGTGGTTGCAGCCCCCATTGCGACCTGGGGGGGGCCCTGGACCGAGCGGTCGTACGCCAGCAGCGCCTGCACGTGTTGCACGGGCTTGCTGACATGGGTGGCGCGCGCGTGAGCTCATGTATGGAGTGCGTGGTATGCGGGGGAGGGGGTGTCTCCACCGGGGTCCCCAGCCCTTCAAGGCCACAGCCAAGATCGCAGGTGCTGCAGACGTCCCCCGCAGCTCTGGCAGATCAACCGGCGGCATCGTGTGGGCGATGCCTCATGCATGCCTGCCCCCACGCAGCATCGTGTGGCAATCATGAATTGGCGATGAGGAGAGCCAGTGGCGGTGCATGCATGCATGCCGGAACTGCATGCTCACATCGTACCGTTGGTGGGACCATGCCTCCAGTACCATGCATCTGTTGACAGATGACACCGTGCAAACGTGCACTGTGGCTGCGATGTAGCTAGGACCGCCAATGGGGCTGGTGATGCGGCTTCCTAAAGACAGTGGGTGAGCACATGCACGTTCCGCTTCACGAGCTACCACCAACCAAGACTGGAGAGCATCAGCATCGCACGGAAGGAGAGTCTATCTGATGCTCTGCATACATACTGTTCTAGGAGAGCAGGAGAGCAGGAGAGTAGGAGATTCTATCTGATGCTCTCCATACATACTGTTCTAGGAGAGCAGGAGAGCAGGAGAGTAGGAGAGTCTGAGCGTCTCCTACTCTACCGCAAGTAGAGCACTCTGACTCTGGAGATAGAGTCACAACGCCTCTAGAGTCAGACTAGCACACTCAAGAGAGGAATGGGCGCGCCTGCTGGGTCTGCTGGAACCACTGGTCAGAGCTGTCAGGGAAGATGCCGGCGCTGTTTGACAGCGGCTCGCTCTGCTGCGACGACGCCACGTCAGCATAGTACACCTGCACACCGGCATTGGGGCGTCGGGCGCAATGACCCCACAAAATCCCGAATATCTGGGTCTGGCTCCTGCATGGCAGCCCTCGACATTCTGCATGCGGGCCCTCCAGCGTGTTCCGTGTTCTGTCATCAGCTCCAGTAGCTGTTCCAAAAGCAGCGGGGAAAATGACCTGGGCGGCTCAAAAGCTGATGTGTTTGGGGGGGGGGGGGGGACAGGCCGCGCTGACATCATACACACACGCGCGCCCGTCGGCGAGTCAAGAGACCGGCCATTCTCCTTTCATGCGGCCCTGCACAGGCGGCGGGGCGGCGACGGCAGCATAACAGCACAGCCGCGCAGCATTCAGCCTGCGAGGTCACGCGACTCACACGATCTGACCTCTGCTACTTCACCAGCCTAGCATGTGCCTATCCAGCCTTGCACGTCTGCCAAGCTCTCCTCTCATGCCGCACCTGTCCTCCTCACACGCCTTGCATGTGTGGGTGGTGTCCAGGGGGCGCTGAGGCTGGGGCGCTGGAGGTGCGCATGCGGCATGCAGTAGCTCCTGCGGTGCCATAACTCCCACCCGAACACACATATGGCGCGTGAGAGAGCATGTCCGGCAGCTCATTGGGGTGGGGGGAGGGGTGGGGGTTTGTGAGGAGTTCAGTACACGCATGTCCAGGCGGCGCCACCACTGCGGCCGAACTGGCGCACCTGCAGCGGGGGGCTGGCATAGACGGACGCGTCCGCTCCAAGCGCCGACACGGGGCGGCTCTCGCCGTTGTCCTCAAACACGACGTCCTCGGCGCGGAGGCGCTCAAAGGCGATGTCGACGACCGCCGAGCCGGCGGCGCGGCAGCGCTCGAAGCGGCAGGATCGCAGCGCGACGGCGCCGTCTCGCAGCAGCACGCCCGGGCCGTCGATCGTGTACATATCGACGAACGTGCAGTCTGCAATGCACGGGGGAGGGGGTGTGTGGGCGAAGCTCAGCGGCTGGAAGCGCCTGTGTGCGCTGAGGACAACAACTGGTGGCATGCAGGTGGTGCGGGGCGGCTGCAGTGTCCCCGCGGCAGCCACGCACAGGCGGATTATCGCATCACTGTGCTGCTGGGGGCATGGACCTCGAATCGGGTCAACAGCGCTGTTGCCTGGCGGTGCTCCATTCTGGCAGCAGCTCCAGCAGGCCCTTGTGGCAGGTGAGACTGAGCCCACAGGGCTGATCTTGCACCGGCAGGCGCACATTCACAGCAGCCCAGTACGCTTTGGGGCATGTGCCTGGCTGTGTGAGGGAGTGAAGCGGGCGTTTATGGCTCAGCAAGGACAACAGGGCAGGAGAGGGTGCGGAGGCACACTCTCGGCATAGACCAGGGAACCGTCTCTCACGTCCAGCGCCCGAGCATGGCCTCCGTCGCCCTGGAAGGTGGTATGGGTGAGGTATAGAGTCAGGCCGCTGGCTGTGGGCTGCATCATGGCGATGACTTGCCTCTGCGCCTCCTGTGTGGAGGCACGGAGGACACGGATGTACACATTGTCCACCCACAGGTCGTTTGGTGGCCCGCCGTTGAGGTTACCCTCCACTGGCAGCCACATCAGCATCGTGGAGGTGTAGAGCACGCATTGCCCGTCTCGCAGGGGCTCAAGCGCGGGCTCGAGGTTCTTGGGGGGAGGAGCTGTGGTGCAGTTGCCCTGCATGGACGGCTCCAGTTCCAGCCTCCCGTGGGATTGTGAGAGACGCAGCGGATTGACACACGATTGTTGGCAGTTCAACTCGAGACGGCCTGGCAGAAGCATACGGAGCAGAACTGACAGGAAGACAGGCAGGATACGCGGGCACATGCACGCCACAAGAGTATGCACACCCGTATCGATAGAGTCGAAGCCTGATGAATGAGCAATTCTAGTGCTTCAGATCTTCCAACCGCGGGAGCCAGGCCTGTGAGATCGAGGTGCTCCTGGATGATGATGTGTGCCGCCCCCTCGTTCACTGCCCGCTGGAACTCCGCCGGCAAACTCACAGACACCGGAGACACCTCCATCCCAGCCAAGATCGTAGACACGATTAGTGCAGCCGGTGACTTATGTTGTCAGCTGGCTCCTGCAGGTTGAAGCCATCGTTCAGGTCGAACACGAAAGCGCATCATGGCTCGGGGAGTGAAACAAGAAATCATACATACTTACAGGCCTGTCATGCAGGCCAATACAAGAGAGCGAGAGCAACGACGCTGTAGTAGACCAGCGTGCGCGGCGCCAAATGGCAGCCTGGCTGAGATGTCGTACAATTGTGAGATCGCTAATCCCCCACATGGTGTTTCGTGGCAACATGAAGCCAATCATTCAACTGATCAGCGCTGTATGTACCACAAACACTTACAGTTGTGATGAGCGCGTGTCTCTTCCTGATCTTGCTGTACTTACGTGACAACACATGCGGGCGACAGCACGCAGGCAAAGTGTTGTTGCGCTCTCGGTCATCACGCCAAAGATGACAACCGATGATATAGACGCAGCTGATTTCGAGCATCGCTAAACGTTGCAGAAAGGCATGAACAGCATCGCGTTATCATACTCAATCCGTGAAACGATGTGACGCCACGCACAAAAGGTCCGCCCGCATAGAGGGCATACCAATCAAATTTCTCCTCCACATGTGTTGGTGATTCGGCTGTGCGGCTTGCGGTCTCGAGCTTGACAATTCTTGCCCTACGTTGCACGTGAGGCGCTCGCAAAACGAAAACTACGCATTCCGGATCACAGTGACACTCGTATGGCAGAAATGTAGCCAATATGCTTGCTTGCGGGGAAGCAGACACTGCCAATCGATCACAGATATGCTGAGCTGTTTCTACTGTCACCATCACCAAGCGCACTGGCCAGGTCGATCATGCGGATCCTGCAGCTACGATGGAGTTGCAATTGTTCAATCCTGCGTCTGCGGGCGTTCCTGGACGTTGTGCTGCCAACACTCAGTGACAGGTCTACTTGTGCTCGTTCATGCATGTGTCCAGCGCCTCAGGCCTATCAACATGTGTGTTCGCGCTGTGCAGGAGCGATGACATCGACGGCGAATAAAATGAGACCGTCTGGCTGCAATCAGATGCATGACTGCATGTGGCGAACACGAACCGCGTTTCCCGGTCTCGTCTTTGGCAACAACCGCCACAGTTGTACATGTAGGCATTGGCTGATGGGATTCTGTCTAGTTCGTCGAGGCACCATCCAACAGAAGGGCCGCATGCACAAGGGTTGCTTCCGATCCGAGTCTCCAACTGTCTCTTCAGATACCGTATGGCCACCAGCAACATTCCATGACGGAAGAGCGCGCGCGTAAACGTCCGGAGGCCAGTCCGGACATGTACATTAGAAATTGCGACATGTGTAAACAAGTGACAAGGCGTGACAAGATGCTCATGCAAACTCAGCCTTCCACGTATGTACCTGTGCATGCAGCGCTTTGGCTTGAAGTTCTATTACGAATCGGGTCGCTGCTGCCTGCATGGCCATACGTATGAGAGTGGTATGGTATCTCAGAGATACAGGATCGGCGCCGATCACCTCGCCGATTCATCCCATCCAGCGCGATTGCGTACGTGTACCCTCTGACCTAGACGATCTCTCGAGACACGCGTTGACGCAACGCTGAAGTCAAATTTTTCCTTAGACTCGTATATACGTACTTGCAAGCTTAAGCCAACAACACCGAAAGACGAGTTCGCATGACCAGACAACTGTCGATGGCTAGTGTCCATCTAGTTCACTCTTTTGTAAAAGGTTCTCGGGCCCCGCAGCTAGCTGCGCATGCTCAGCGCCGTACGTGACCCGGTTCAGTTATGCTAGCGCTTGGTCTGTGAACCACGTACGTCCTGGCACTGGCAATAGCTGTGTGGCGTTGCTGTACGTCACCCTGCAGGCCGTCAGTGACGGCCCGTCACCCTGCAGCTGCACGGGCCATGGTACCGGTACCGGTGCAGCAACCGAGCCGCTGGTGATGCCATGGTCGCGACTCAGGCCTCTACAACTCTGTCCATAACATTTCAATGCGATTATAGCTACGATCGAGTACTTAATTATAAAGATTGAACGCAGCCATGGCTCCGCAGAGGCCCGGCCGTGCACATGTGCACTCTGCATTTCCGATGCATGCAACGCATGCGTTGCCAGCGGCCTCTGGATAGCAGCTGCTATCTGTCCCATACAATTGTCATGAAATAAGATCAGCACAGTGGCGCAACGGTGGCTGCGGCAGCTCGGGGGCAGCGAGGCGATGGTCGCGAGCCACGCGGCCGCTCGCCAGCGCATCTCGCAGTTGACTTCACAAACACACACATGTTTGTTATATATGACCGCATGCACGCCCCCGAGGCGTGAAGCCACGCGTCGGCTGTCGATCATGCACGAGGGGGAGACGCATTATACCGGGTGCTGCCACGCGTGGCCGGGAGGGCGTGTACCTCCGAGGTATTTACAAAAGAGTGAACGGGGGAAAACAAACACTGAAACCGAATCGCACCCAAATCAAATGCAACATACACTCACACACACACACGAACACTACAACCGCACTCACAACTCAGTCCGGCAGGATCGCGTCCTCCAGGCCCGCATCATATCGCAACCCTTGCTCCCGAGAGATGACAAGCCCAGACTTCCGATACATATCCGCATTGCCGCGCTGCAATGACACCGACAACACCCGCAGCGCCCACTGGACAAACGCGCCTTTGGAGATGCGCCCACTGGCAGCGGCCACATCCCCCAACTGACCGACGAACCTCACGGCAGCCTTGCCCATGAAGCCACACGATTCGACCGCAAACGGAACAAACCGGAACGCGGCATGGTCAGGCACGTCCCGTCGGAAGCGGTCCCGCTTCCTGTCCTCCGCCCGCTCCGCCGTCGCACCCGTCTCCCGCGCCGCAGCGGCCACGTATGAGGCCGCCGGCGCATGCGTGACCACGACGTCCACGGCCGCCATCTCCAGGCGCGGCTGTACCTCCGAGGTGGTTTACCCCTTCGGCATATATGGTCCCGTTAACTCGGTTTTGTCAATGTCCAATAGGATACGGCTCAGTTAATTCAGATTTACTGTACCTCACTTCACCTCGGATATCCGGCGTTCGTCGGGGCGCTTGAAAACAGGACGGCGGATGGGCCTGCGTACGGGCAGCACACCCGGGCAGCACACCGCGGTGCCCCAGCCGGCAAGGCTCATATGATATATATGATATACATGACAAAATATCTTACACCCGACGCACACGTGCGTGCTTCGACGTGCAAAGGCACTGAACGGCCGCACTGGCCCCTCGCCGGCGACACGGCCGTGTCCGATGTTTCAGGCGCAGCGCCTGTGGCGCACATGTTTCAGGCACATGTGGCGTGGGTTGGTGGTCGTGCTCTTGCAAGTGCACTGCTTGCTGTGTTACGGTGCTGCCCGCCGTGCTGGAAGCCTTGTGACATCTATGGACGTCTATCTCGTCTATCAGGTCGCGACGTGCAAGGGTCCAGTGGTATAGCGGTCATATCACTGGACTGCCACACTATCTCCAAGCAAACAACAAACGGCACGTGGTCCCGTCCATTCGCAGTTGTGAGATGCCCTCTTGAGAATACGGCTCAGTAAATACGGAATCTCTTGGCTATTGTCCGGGGAAAAAAATAAAGAGGCTGTGTACAGATTGGCCACCAGCATGCCTCTGCTGCTTCATCATGTCCTTGCTTCACCTACTAGTACTGCCAGCACAGCAGTTCTGCCTGGTGTACAGCTGGAAGCTGCCTCAGGCCCTCAGCCAGGGAGCATCGGTCATTCGTTTGCCACCGATCAATCCAGTACCATGGCCGCTGTACTTGCAACGTGTCATGATGTGCACACTGATTCCAGACACAAATGCACTCCGTATGCGGTGTGTTGGTCTGTGTTGCGTGTTGGTGTTGGTGGGTGTGCGGTTCCTCTGTGACCTGCGTTGCTACCTGCCTCCTGCCTCCTGCCTGGTTTTGTCCTCGTAACATGTGGTGTAAGGCTTCTGCTCCTTCTCGACCTGAGTCTTTCACTGTGTCCTCATCACGTGCATTCAGGACAGCCACACCTGTAACAGCCATTCCCATTCCCTATACTGACACCATCCCCGAAAATGATGTTGCGGATTCTTATGCTAGCAGCTGTATTTGTCTGCGTCCGTTTACTCTTCTATGAGACCTGACACCACATGACATGCACATTTGAAGAAGAACTTCTCCATGCGCCTGTCAGGAGCTCCTGCTGGCCTCCTGCTTCCCTGCCCTATACACTGTTGCATAGTAGCAGCAGGCTATGACCACGCAAAATCGTCACTGCACAGGGTTCCGTGTCACCCTGGCAGTGTCAGGGTTCAGACTCCTCCACAATGCCAGCCTGCAGCCCATCACCTGTGCACACAGAGTATGCATGCACACGTTGCACATTGCCATGCTTTCGTGGCATCACTTTGTTGTTCTGAGTTCAGTGGCGGGCGTGGTGTGGTTGGCAGTGCCTGCTGCGCTGCCCACCTCTCGACTGAGTCATTTCGACACACACCTGTTACAACAACAGCTCTTTGTTGCAAGGGCACAGGCAGGGGGGCGGGTAGCACCACCGGGGGTGCACAGGGGGTGCAGGCCAGAAGGTGCAGGGCAGGTGGTGTTGGGCTGCTGGGTGCATGAGCCGTGTGGATGGGCAGTGGGCTCGGTGTTGTGTTACAAGGACAAAGTAAGCGAGGCAGGTAGCACCGCAAGCAAGAACCAGGGGAACCGCACACCACGCAGCAAGCCACACACGAAGCACACACCAAAACACCCACGCAACGGCAGCACCCGCGCCGGACACAGCCACACAGCCACACACACACGCCCACGCCCACACGCCCACCCAGGGGTGCTTGTGTGTGTGCGGGTCTTTGTGCATGTATATAAGCTGGTTCCCACAAGCCTGCTGTGCGTACAAATAACAAGCCTGCAAATAATAAGCCTTGAGTATTAAGCCTATTAAGCCTTGCCTGCAGTGCGTGCAAATAACAAGCCTGCAAATAATAAGCCTTGCGCGTATTAAGCCTATTAATCCTTGCGTGTAAGTATGAAGCCTGTGTGGTCGCTCCTCCTGTGGTGCTACCTGACTGTCCGGTTTTGACCTTGTCAAACCGGTTTTGTCCTAGTGAAACCGGAGTGCAGCACACCCAGGCACACCAGGATGATCGCCTCATCAGGACGACTCCAAGGTGGCAGAGGTGAGAAGCATTGCCAGAGCTCGGCAGTGCATCAGCAATACACCCTTCCCAGGCAGCGTTAGGCTGCAGTGCCTCTCGTCTGGGTTCAGGTGGTTCAGGTGAGCGAGACGATGGACTCAGCTGCAGGCGCAACGTCACAGATCCAGATCTACTTAACTTCACTATACAAAAGGCTCATGCCAGGCCACCATCCTGCCAAGATCGCTCAGATTGATGTCTTGACAATGCTGATGTCTCAGAGGGCACCTCTGAGCAAACGCCAGTTCTGCCAGAGCACATCTGTCACAAGACGCAGCTGGATGATGTCAGCTAGCAAGACTCAGCTAGCTAGGCGATATCAGCTAGGCGATGGTGTGCACATGTGTGAGTAGCACCTACTGAGGCCACCTCTATCTCAGGCATAATCACAGTCGCAGCTACGACAGTGGCCACACTGAGGGAAGGTCAGCCAAGATCAGAATGGTGCAAGCTTTATCTGGACGTGCAGCTGGCGAGGACACCGATATGTGCATCATCGGTGTTGATGTCAATCTGCAGCGCCATGCGCAAGCCCTTTCTGCAAAGCCTCTGCCCAGCAGAGCTGGGAGTGTCTTCACTGGGCAGCTTTGTCTCCTGCGGTCTTTACTAGTGCCCACCTGGGCACTCTACAAATGAACTGCCTACTACATGTGCCTGAGACATTTCACCTGCTGGTCTGTCAATTGATCTCAGGTGAAAAAGACGTGCATCGCACTGCTCACATCTGCGCCTTCCTAGCACACATGTTCACAGGACGATGTCTTGCGACCGGAAACATGAACTCGCAGGCAGCAATTTTGCTCGTAGGTCGTAGTCGAGATAGGCAGGCATCTGCAACACACTTCGCCAAAGCGCCTTCCTGTCAATGTACATGGCTCTCTAGGGACCGAGAGACGACGCAGGCATACTGTAGCCACACACTATGCGAACTAACAATCTGTAATCTGGATCAAATAATTCGTGTAGTTTTGGCGTTGACTTGAGCACCATACAACGTGACCACCATCATATAGCCAGCACTTCTCGCATGCGTGGTCTTCAACACGTACCCCGACGCTCCTCGACAAGCGACGGCACATGTTACATTCTCTGAAGAAGATGGTCTCGATGACGCCAAATCTCGTCAACAGTATCTGCCGATGTTACAGTGCGCAGCTGTACGCAGCGCACACCCAGGAACCGTGGCGGAGGTGATCTTGGCTACTGGCGAGGGGAGAGTCCAAGCCTGGGGCCTCTCCAAGAGCAATTGGTACGTTCAGTGCACCTGAAATGGATTGATTTGGACTGCTGCTGCACTGCCTGGCGTCTTCCACCCATCCACACGTGTGTTTTGCGGCGTGTTACGGACAGAATCAACCATGGTTCGCGGGCACATCCTCTCGCGTGCGACAACCGCAGCCATCCCGCGCTCCACCTTGCCACTGCGCAGTCGCATCTGTGGCCATGTCGGTCCCTCGCAAGCTTCGTTTGGGGTGCCCGAGGCGGTGTTGCAGGTGCAATGCCGTCGGGTGTCGTCGCTTGTGGCTCGCGCGACAGACGAGGACGACGAGTACGACGCTGAACTAGACGCAATGGACCGCATGGATAAGTCTATTATAGCGTTGCAGACAGAGCTCGCTGGAGTAAGAGCAGGTGCGGCTTTGCTGCGCCTCTGTGCACGAACAGCGGTGCGCAGTCAGTGCCGAGGAACGCTATTGATGTGCCCGTTACACAGAGATCTGAGATGTCCAACGAGAGGCTTCACGTTCACATTGGTTGTGCATTCAGCATGTGTCTCTGGTGATACCGCTTTGTGTCCTTGTTCAGCTCAGATGTGCATGTATTGCTGGCAGTCACTGCCATGTTCTGTCTGAGTGTATCAACGCGCCTGGTTTCACGGTTTCAACCAGTTCGAGAGCTTCAGCAGAACCTCTTCATGGTTCGAATTGTGACAAATCATAGACTCTCACGCAGAAGGCGCATGTGGCCCTGAGAATGTGCATGTGTGCGACACACTCAACAGGCTCTCTAATACCAACATGAACTCACCAGTCCCGTGCACAAAGCGGCCACTTGCGTTCGTTTCGTGCTCACTCAGCGTGTCTGTGAGATTTCATTGACACCACCTCACCATGCCTAGCACCCAGCCATCTCCCAGGCAGGGCGCACGACCTCTCGGCAGCACTTCATGCACACTGTTTGTCCCTTCCAATACGCCAGCGCCCTGCTTGACACCATTCCCGCACCTGCTACCCACCCACGTCAAAATTGCACAGCATCTGGATGGCACAGTGGCATGAGCGGCGCCAGCGTATAGTACGTCGAGGCAAGCAAGTTTCGTCAGCCTGAAGCTGTCTTGAACCCCCCGCCGCCCGCCCCCTACCCCCCCTGCAAGCAATGCGGCACCCCCCCTAGCCTCTCCATAGTGTGAATGCAAATTAAGTTCCCGCTTCTCCATATCCCCCCCCCCCCCCCCCCCCCCCCCCCCCCCCCTCCCGGGCGCAAGACACCCTCACACTCTCGCATTTCATCCCCGGACCGGCGGCAGCAGCGTGCAGGCCGCGCGATGCCGTCGATGCTGTCGACGGTGACGGTCGAGTACTACGGCGCAGAGACGCCGCTGCAGAGCGTCGCGACGGTGTCCACCCCCGACGCCGGCTCGCTCGTCGTGAAGCCCTTCGACAAGGGCAGCATCAAAGCCGTCGAGGACGGCATCATCGCCGCGGGGCTCGGCTTCAACCCGAGCAACGACGGCGAGCTCATCCGCATCAACGTGCCGCAGCTCACCGAGGACCGCCGCAAGGAGCTCGTGAAGGTGCCCTGCCTGCCCTCTCATCGATTGCACCGCGGTACTGTTTACTTTTCTGTAGCCGTGAAAGTTTCTATTGGCAACCACCATCCGGGCTTCTATGGACCGCTGAGTGTAGCCAGTCAAGGTGTCTCTCGCTCTGTCCGTCCACTCCGTTGCGTCTCTTTCTGCACCGTGAATACGACTGTGGAGGAGTGCCCCGCTTCGTCCGTTCTATTGATTGTGGCTCTTTCGCATGGCACTCGTATGAATTTTACTGCTATGTATCAATTGGACACAAGCGGCACACTGCATTTCGGTTTGCGTGCACGGCAGACAGCTGTACCAATCCAAAACATCAAACGCGCGCAGGCCATTGCCTCTGGTGGTTTGTTTTTTTTTGTGCGTGGTCGGCCGTCATGGAGGGCTGCGTAGCACCCGCCTCAGCCTGTTGTTTGTGGTGCCCTAGGTGCGGCGCACGTGTCGTGCCGCCACAGTGAGCTGGCCTCTTGCTGGCATCGCCGCATGGGAAGGGTCACATGCGCAGAGTGCACGCCTCCTCATGCACGCGTGTGTGCCAGACCGATGGCGGCGGCATGCACACAGCCGCACATCACGCACCTCACCTTCTGCCCATGTCTGCGAGTCGTATAGTCGCGCCGCTGCGGCATGCGGCAACGGTGTGCCGGCGCCTCGCATGCTGACCCCCCCGGCCGCTCCATCATGCGTATGCGCTCCCCCGGCAGCCCCACCAGCTGATGGGGCCGCCGCATTGCGCGGGAGTGCGAATCCATGTAGCCCGGCCGTGCGGCAGTTTTGGGTCGTCGCGCGCGATCACATAAAACAGGTACACGTTCCGGTCTGATTGCCGGTCGGCAGCCCTGAAACTGCTCCGGAAGGTGGCACCGGACCGGCATGCATGGCGGCGGCGCGGGTGCAGGTGGTGTCGAGCGAGGGCGAGGCGTCCAAGGTCGCGGTGCGCAACATCCGCCGCGACGTCCTCAAGAAGGCCGACAAGCTCGACCTCCCCGAGGACGACCTCAAGGGCGTGCAGGACGACGTCCAGGTGCGCGTGCTGGGCGTGCTGCGCTCTGTGTGCTGTGCGTGCTGCGCCCGCCGGAACCCCGTGTTGCGGATGTCGCGTGGGATGGGGGCGTGCTGTGATCGCCTGCTGGGCGTGCTGTGTGTCACAGCATGCTGGGACGCGGCAGCAGGTCGGCAGGCCCGGGTCGTTGCGCCTGCGGGGGGCATCGCTTGCAGCGCTGTGAGCGCCGCTCCCTCGCCGTCTGTGTGCGGCCATGGTGGCGTCGTCCCCGTTCTAGCCGTCAATTCCTGGGATTCGGCCCAAAGCACCGCTGTCTCCTATGACAGACTTCTAGCAGGTGGTTGTTGCGGTTGGACTGAATTCCGTGGGATTTTGCGCCGCCTTGCCGCTCCTGGTTACGTCTGCCGACCCTCCCTCCGCCGCATCGACGGCCGTCCTGTTGACGCCAGCGTGTGCCTGCGGTGCAGAAGCTGACGGACTCGTACATCAAGAAGATCGACGACATGATCGCCAAGAAGAGCAAGGAGCTCACCACCGTCTAAGCGCCCAGCGCGCAGCACGCGGAGCGCAGCACGCTGCGGCGCGGCGGGCTCCTCCGGCGCCGCGGACCGAGGGCCTGCGCACGCCTCACCACCCTGAACTGATCAAGGCGTGCCCGGCCGCTGCCTGCCGCGCGGCGCGGCGGACGACCTCTCCACGCCTTGTGCTGGGGAAGGCGCGATGCCAGGGTGGTGCCCACGGCCGATCTGGGCGGGAGGGGTGTCTACACCTTTGGGCCGGGGCCAGGCCAGCGCCGATGGCGTCTCCCCGGGCAGAGCCGACCTGATCGAGGCTCGCATTGCTGCGTTTCAGGTGCAGCAATGGCACTGCAGATGGTGGGTGCACGTGTGTGCATGCATAGCGGTGAAGTGGCCACAGGTGGCCTGATGGTTTGTGTCATGGAGGACGCAAATTTTGCGTCGGAGAAGTGAATGCATATGGAGGTTTCCAGGAGCGCGTATGGCCGTCTTGCGGTGACCGGCTGTGAGGGTGTGTTATTACTAATTCATCAGGGCAGGGCGGAGGAGGCAGGTAGCACTGCTGACTGGGTGTGCGGCGGGTGAGTGCATTCTCATCCTGCGAGTCGAGTTGAGACATGAACCGTAACAACAGATGCATGGATGCTTGTCTGAGGCGCAGAGTGGTGCTGCTGGTGAGGCAGGGGGAGGTGCCGAGTAGGGGGCCTTTGCGGCGATGGATTAACTTCTGCAAGCGAACCTGTGCCGTGTGAAAACTGTGAGTTGAAATCCCGATTGTTTGAGTCTCATGGCGGCGGCTACAGTATGTAATGGTGAGTGCACGCTGCCTTGCTGTATGTGGTGATGTTGGGGGGGTGCTGTCGGTTGGTTCTGTCCGGGGTGGAGCCGTGCCTGTGAGCAGAGTTGGGTACACCCGAGGTCTGTGACGGCCGCACCTGGGGGCACGGGGACCGTGATGTCATGGCCAGCCTTCCGTGGGGCAGTGCTCACTGAGCACGTGTATCAAGCCATGATATGTGCTTGATGTGGAGTCTGCCATGCTCTCGATGAATGCCGCTGCTCACATGTGTTGGTGACTTCGTCACCGCCCCCTGTCCACCATCAAATCGTGCTCGACCTCGAATTCTAGAAACTCATACGCAAATTGGAGAGCACTTGAGAGGCCTGTACCGTGGTAAATGGATCTTGTGTGGCGTTGATTGGCTCAAAAGGATTGGGCGCGTATGCCGGGCAATGCTCGCGTAACACGCAAACACACAGCCGGGGATGTGCAGCACGTTTGCAGGCGTGCATGGCCTGCAGCAGGCGAATACCCCATCACGCACTATCTCGAGCGCCCTTCAACTCAACGATGACACCAAAAGGTTGGTCACCCGTACTTCTAAGCATCCACAATGACTACCTATGCTGCTGATGCTGTGGGGCAGGAGGCATGGAGTGCCAATCGCTGCCCCCCCCCCCCCCCCCCCCCCCCCCCCCCCCCCCCCATTAGCATGCAACCTGCTAAACCAGGGGACAAAAGAACCCCGGATCTCTTCGTTGTGGCCGTTGTAAGGCGTGCGTGAGGAGGTCAGAGGCGACGGGGCGGTGGTGCGCTGCAATTAACGTTGGCTGTGATTGCTCTGCAGTCCATCAGTATGTATGTGCCGTGTAGTCAGATTCGACTGCGTCCACGTAGCTCCAGGCACCGTCGCGCCTCTTGAAGCTGCTCAGCTCTGTGGCTGTCTGCATCGGCTGCTGGCTGTCCCGTTGACCGCCAGTCGTCTGGCCGATGGTTTTGAAGGTGATGGTGAAGCGCACGCGGCCTTCTTGATCGTCTGGCCCGCCTGCCTCGGTCGACAGGATCTTCAGCTTGTGGAACTCCGTCTTTGCGGCTGTTGCTCTGACGTCAGCCTGCAGTGTCAGACTGGGTCACGCCCATTGCATACAGCAATCTGGCTTGACCTCACGACCACGATCAGAAAGCATGTACAAAGAGCACAAGCTTTCACTGTGCTGTGGAAGGCATACTAGCTGCCATCATGTGCATGCACTGTCAAATTTGCTGTTGTAACGTATGATGTGACACATGCCGTTGTTCATTTGTTGAGCAACGGTAAGCGAGCGTGGCAGATGGTCAGCATTGAGCACCTTCAGCGTCGAAACTTGCTTGCCATTGTACCAGGATCCTTTCGCGGCCGCAGAGTCGGGATGAGTGGTTTCCACGATATACTTCACTTGTCGAAGGCAGTAGGCTGAGAATCGGGACCGCATGAGCTCCTCAGCGGTCTCGGCGTCCTTCACGCCGGTGATAATCGGACCGCAGCAGGTCTGCATTGGACCTCAGTACCTCAATTTGACGTAGCAGTAGAGAGAGTATAGACAGCGTGTCTGAGAGGAAGGGCGTTGGACGGAGACTCGGGCTCCGCATGTCAAGTGAGCTCAGTTGTGCTGAGGTGCAGGCATCTTGAATCCGTAGCTCACCTTGAAGGGGTCCCCTGATCCACAAGGGCATGCTCCCTTGTTACGAACGTAGTGCGGCTTGTCTTGTTCGCTTTTGCTGACTTTGCTCTGTTTAGTGGCTCCGAAGCCTTTTCCCGCGCCAGGGGCAGCCGGGCGACAACGTTGCCGCGATGGCAACAATGCAGGGGATGAGGCGCAGAAGGCAGCACGCATCACAGATACTTATACTCAGGCTGCCTCCGACGGCATTCCGGCAAATGGCTAGTGTAGATGGGCCATGCGGAGTTCAAAAAACAATGAGCTGGGTGGACGTGGCAGAACAGAGTTAACAGATGTCGAGCGATCACGGCGTATGACCTGAGCAGATAAAATCATACATACGCTTCTGCTGGTCCTCTTGGATCGATGGCGGAGATCGGGTGGACGCCTTCCGATGCACGTTCCCGGTTGTATGCATGTGCCAACAGAGCCATCGCATGCCTGCAAAACAGCCAGTGCATTCGGCAAGGGGACGGAGAGATTGACCAACAGCTGTTGTGTTGATGTAGCACGGCTGACGTCTGTTTCCATAGACGGCTTGTTCAGATACGTCTAGTTTAATGTTGTAGCTGCAGGCAAGGCGTTGCGTCGTACATTATGCACACAAGCTGTGCCCGATAGAGATGTCTGTGTAGCTCAGCTGTAGCAATCAGCTCGTGATAGCCATGCCGGTGACCAGGGGCTTCGTTGTCTTGGCGGCATCCGTGTTAGCTGCGATCGTGAACGAGGTTATCTCATGGGGTCTTGTGTATAGGACAGATCGATACAAGAGATTGAAGCAAAACTTGTTGCAGGCCGAAAAGCGATTGGAGGTGTGGGCGGTATCTCTGCCATCCCTGCGGCTTTCAGCCTGTATGGCATGTTGATTGTGCGTTGGTTCCCGGTGCAGGGCAATCTAGGCAGACTGACGCCACCTCGTGACAGCATCTATGCATATTTCCAGTGGATTTTGGACATCTGAAACTTTGCATTTTGTAGACACTGAAATCAAACACAGCCAGCAAGGCCAAGTCAAAGAAGAAGAAGGAGACCAGGACTGAATACCAGATGAAAGCGAACATGACTGAGTTGCAGAAGACTCGGACCGTCGTTATGGTGTTGGTGCGCAGTCGAACTTCAGCGCCCAGGCAATCAATGGGACACACAGACAGGTGCTTGGGCACCTGGACGCGATAACGCATTGCCATGTCAATACACACCGAACGGACATAGTAGTCCAGCATATCATCGTTTGGAAGTAGCGCTGACATCGAGGCATCTCGTCACACATTCGCATGCTTATTGCTCAACACCGCTGTTGCCAGCTTGTACTTTCACCATGAGCCTCCAGTAGCAACCCAACGCATTCCCCCATCCTGTGCCAGATTACAAGCAGACATGTGCTACACCAAGCCCACACCTCTTGACATACATGCTTCACATATTCATCGCCTGTGACCTGATGCGCTTCTTGGGATCAGTCTGATCGAAGCTTCTGCTGCATGTTGCCAAACACGGAGCACAGATGCCACGAAAGACTGCCCGGCACTGCCCGGCACTGGCACATCCCATTGCATATTCAGTGCACACATCTCTCGCTGGGCATTGATTGCACATGTGGCTGCAGTCACAGCCTCATATGTACCAACCACATGCAGCGTAGGCGACTGGCCCGGCGTGTGACCTTCGCCAGCTGGACGATGTCACACTGCCTCTTCGGAGATGTTCAGCTCCGCCGAACACACTTCACGCTTGCATCTGGCGAGGATGTACTGCATGGTCCTGGACCGCTGGAGCCAAATCCACCACCACCTACAGGGGTGCACTGACTCCAGTCTCCAGCACAAAGCCTGACAGTACAGCATGGCCACACGGTCACAATCAGCTCGATTCACAGGCGACGGCGTTCAGGCTCATATCATCACTCATGTTTCATGGGCCATGTATCAAGTCCAAGACTGGCTTGAGCTGTTTTACCAGGCTCTCGTGCCACACATCCACAGACACACAGCCAAGCTACACCTCCTGCTCTGACGAGAGACACTGATACCTGGTGTCACGTGCAGTCGGGCTTGCTCATGCTCATCTTCTACCAGGTCCTCTCCCGGAGCTTCCAGGGCGTGGCCGTCGCGCGCCTGCCCTTTGAGCCGCTGCCCCTGCTGCGATACGTCACCCACCGCGGCCTACCAGCAGATGCGGATGCCTGTGAGGTGTCAGTGGTACGGCCCAGGCCTCCGAAGCTCCAGTGCCCTCCCTTCCTGCTTGCCTCACCCGCCGTGTGCCAGCAAGCGCCGACTCTGCTGCGTCACTGTTGCAAGGACACCACGCACGCAGCAGCCAGGTAGTAGCTGGCTTAATCCGAGCTGTTGTCAGGGCTGTTCTGCTGTAGTGTGAGAACAGCTTGCGCTGAGATCACACGTGGCAACAACAAGTCGCACCCACGGCCACCGTGTAGTGGACACGGTCATCCCCCCACAGCCACACGCAGGGTGACACTGGTCTCAGTCCCCAAGCCTGCCTGCCTGAATGCGCCTTTCCGTGTGCAGTCGTTTGTGTACCTCCTCTGCCAGGTCACGCTGCGGGCGGTGGTCACCAAGGTCTACAACTTCGGCATCCGCCCGTCGCTGCAGAAGATCCTCCTTGATGACAGCAACGCCTTCTTCGGCCTGACTCCTCCCAAGGACGACTAGAGCCGGATGCGCTGGCACGCCCAACCCCCAGCCCTCCGTACGCAGCGGCAGAGCGCTGCTTCACGCCCCGCTGCTTCACGCTCCGCCACGCCCCGTCGGCGTCCCTCCCAGAGCTGCAGATGAGAATCCCAGAGCCTCACAGAGGGAGGCAGGTGTGCTGCAGGGCAGCCGTGTGAGATGACCACGTCATCTGACACACAGCTCGGAGATCGAGCGCGATGTCGGCACACAGAGCTGCATGGTGCACAGCGTGGTGCGCAGGGTTCTGGTTGTGTCCAGGCAACAATCACAGCACCCTCGGGCTTGTACCCTTGTAGCCACTGTTGGCTGCCAGAGCGTAAGGCTCTGCGAGATCGAGTATGGGCATGAAGGCTCTGGCATCGATGGGTTGCCCTCAGTCGTGCTGCCTGAGGCGCGACTAGGGCTTTAGCTGAAGCGTGCGTCTTTCTGGCGATGAATGGCTGATGTGGGTCTGGCAGCAAACGGGAGGGGGGGCACATGTGTTGACTGGCCCTGCAGGGGCCACTTTTAAGATCTCACAGCGCAAACATGTGCCACATGCGTGGTGGGCGTCTGCAGTAGCTGGACAGCACACCCGTAGCCTGACTTACAATCTTCTTGGTGCCGGCGGTCATGCACTCAAATTCATACCCTGCAGCCATGCATAGTCATCTCCGAAGCGAAACCCCCGTATTACTGGTGAGTTTCAGTTCTGGCGGGTGTCTGCAGAATACTGCTGGTGCCATGCATGCACAATTAATGCTACTTTCAATCTGTCTGCCGAGTGATCGAATGAGATGATGTACACTCTATTCTGCCTGGTGTTGGGTTGTATGCTGTGGGTCGTATTCAGCCGTGCACTCTGCATGCAAGACGCTTTTATGAGCGATTCGCTGGCCACCGGGCTGCATCGGCACGCTTCAATCGTTTCCATGCGACCAGAAGTTCACACTTATGTGTCAAACCGTGGTGGCCTCACTGTCAGACACTGTCAGACACAGGCTGTCTGCGCAGACATCAGATAAGCACACAACACGAGCCCTCAACACCAAGCAGGAGTGCCGGCTTCTCAACACCAGCACTGTCTGTAAGCTTATGAGTTCTGAGCTAGACTCTAGCAGGTCCGGCATTATTTCAACTCCACAGAAGGCCTCGACACTGCGATGCACCCACGACGCACCCCTCACAGTCGTGTCTCCACACATGAGCATCAAGGTCACACAGAGACATTCAGCAGGGCCGCCACTGCCTGCGGGCATCAATGCCGTGCCCAGCATACAACCTACCACCTGCTGCTGAAAGGACATGGACACGCCAGATCAGCAGCAAGCAGACTGCAGCACGCTCCAGGTCAACCGCATCTCACGATCACCACAACGCCCCCAATGCGACACCTCATGAGCCTGCGCATCCAGCTCAGTCGTGAGCCCGCGTGTGCGCAGCAAGCACGGAGGACCGCCTCCAGTGCGGGACCGCCACCCAGTATCGCCAGCACAAGCAGCGCAAAGAACTGGAGGCATCAGCGTGCCCAGGCAACAGTCAACCCAGCAAAGCACACCATCATTGCGCGGCTCACGCGCGTGTGCCCATCATTGTCAGCGAACAGGTTCACGGCTCACACGTATGTCTTCTCGTTGACGCTGCGGACGTGGAAGCGCAGCAGCGCCTCGTTGACGCAGCACGCCAGCGCCGCGATGCTCTGCACGAGGTCGAGGCTGAGCATTACTTGCCGCAGGCCCTCCCACTCGAGGCGGATGTACAGCCTGCACACACGCTGCACGCTGTTGGGTCGGCGGGCTCGATCATGTACAGTATCTGTACTCCACAGGGTCATCAGAATTCCCAATATCCGGACCTAAAAGTGTATCCAAGCCATGTACCATCGCATGCGATACTCCCTAAATCTAATTGTGAGGCATCAGGACAGACACATCATAGAAGCGGCCCAGCTCGAGTCCCGCAGACATGCAGGTGGCGGGAGCAAGCAGGGCACGGGTAGGAGGGGGGATCGCACTTTGTCGCGTTGGCGTGCAGCTGGATGACGGCCTCAGCTAGCGTGCGGGGGTGCATACATAGCGGCTGCACGTCGGCGCGCTGCGCCGGCGGCACCTGCGCCCAGTCCGAGTATTCAGTGAGATTCAGGCATGCCGGCAGCAGGCCGACGGAGACGCGGCGGCCGCCGGTGAGGCGCAGCGCGGAGCCGGCGGGCGCCCACCGCCGCAGCAGCGCGACCGCGAGGCCGGGGCGCTCCGCGACGATGGGCACGTGGTGCCGCTGCAGCTTCAGCGGGTAGATCTGCACCCCAGCCCTGGGTGACAGGACGTGCTTTGTGAGATTTCTGGCTGTTTTTTGACACAAATGCGCAACGCCACTGGGTCGCCGTGCTGCCACGACGGTATGCATTGCTCCAGCTATGGAAGGCAGATGTGGTGGGAGCCGCACGAACACCAACACGCAACACCAACGCAGGCCCGCCAGCGGCACCACAGGCAAGCCCAGCCGGCCCCCAACAGCCAGAAGTCTATCAGACAGAACATGAGCAACATGCATGCGGGGCATGCGTACCGTCGAGAGCTTCAGAATCGTGCGGTAGTCCTCACACCAGCCATGGGTCGGGTCGGCGGTGGCCGCGGGGCCATCACTGGCACCATTGTCCTCCCCGTGGCCTTGTTGCTCGCCGCGGGGCTGGGCAGGGTCCTCCTGGAGGGGGTGCCCGGGGGGCGCCCCATGGGAGACGAGGTCCTCCAGGGTCTCGCGGTCGCGCCAGATGAGTTCCGCGAGCGCCGGCGGGGGAAGCACGGAGTGCATCTGGAAGAGGTGCATCGCGGCGGCCTGCATGAAGAGCGCATCGGCGAGGCGGCGCCGCTGCTGCAGCGGCAGCGCGCGTGCGGCGGAGAGGTACGCGGCGGCGGCCGCGGCGGTGGGGTCGGCGGGGCTGGCTACCGCCGGGGCTGGTAGCAGAATCGACTGTGGGGCGGCGATGCACATCTTTGGGGCGCCTGCACGGGGGAGGGACGGGGCGTCAGTGTGTGCGTGCGGCGATTTCTGCATTGGTGATGCGTGCTCAAGTCACTGCCGCATGTCACTAGAGCTGTGTAGAGAAATGTAGTCTCAAAGGAAAAACGAGGAGCTTCTGCTTGCGATTGAGCACGGCGCCTGCGAGTCGGTGAGCATGATGCTGAAGCATGATGTGTAACAAAGATGTGGCGGCATGTGCCCAAGCAGCAGGCAGCAGCCGCCAAACAAGACAGGGTCGCTCCCAGGCAGCAGGTCTGGTGGAGATCAGCTGTGCGCGAGATTCTGGACAAGGCCTCACGAGCTGGCTGTGGACCAGGTTGCCAAAGCAGAAGCCCATGTTGCAGATTGGTAGAGTAGTGCATAGGGACTGACGATTATTAGCGATGGCCTTGCGCACCGCGTACCTGGCGCAGCAGGTGGGGACATGCCGCTTTGTGCTAGCATGGCATCCATGAGGCGCACGCATGGTGGAGGAGTCGGATACTTGTGCCAGGGGTACAAAACAAGATATGGCTTGTTCAGTATGTCTGCTCTGATCTTGATGTGGGCGCATCTTTGGAAGAGCCGAGGGAGCACCTCCACCTTTGACGGCGCGTCATACTTCAAGCGAAGCAAGGTCAGCTTTTCGCCAGTAATCGTGCGCTTGCCAGGCCTGCAACGCATGTTCGCCGTCTACTGGTGTCAAGTACACCAGCACAGCATGCCACAGCACAGCATACATCCGCCATGCTACAGAAAGCTTCACGAGCAGCCCGTGGCAACAATGCATACTTTTGCAACGCTTTTTCGATAACGATGTTGTCCCACGCAGGCGTGAACAGCAGCTCGTCAAGCTGATGTCGCTGTTCATCTGGAATGCGTTCTAAAGATGATGCTTCCCACAAAGACTGACTCATATCAAACACAGGCAGCTATCAGCTCTACAGGAGCTCTACATCTTGCAGACCGTCGATGTGCAGTCCAGACGACAACCGCCCAGCGGTATAAGTCAACAATGTGGTGATGTACGCCTAGAGAACTACTCGCACAGCGTCCAAGTCTCTCAAACTCATTTTGACACGAAACTAAATGACACGTCGCGCCTTACATTGTGAATGTACTGCATGCTCAAAGTGCACTGTGTTGATTTTCAACACACCTCAGACACATCTCAGCGGGAGAATGCGTCAGAAAAAACAAGACCTCTGTCTCCACCTGCACGAACAAACCTCATGAACAGTGCTTGACACTACGTCGACCCTATTCGTGGCCATGCTCTTGTACTGGAGCACGGCTCGCAGCCATGCCACGGCTTGCTACCTCATCGCACCCGCGCCAGCAGACGCGAATCCCTCCTACGTCCGTAGATCGATATTCTCTTCGTGCCCCTCGCACGCTGTGGGTCGAAGGTGATCAGTACCAGGCTGCGAGAACTGGATGCCCTGCTTGTCAGCGTGCGCAGCTTCTGCTGGACTCAAAGGTACTGCCCTTGCCGCGTTGAACGTCAGTTTAATCTGCTCACGAACAAATCTATCGTGCCAATATGGAAGCAGCACGCCAGCAAGTAGTGCAGTACATGAAAGCCACGCAATGGCCGAGGCACAGGACAAGCTTTGTACAGGGCTTGGATTACAATCTCGCATTCGTGAATCACAGGGAGCCGACAAGATGGCTCCGTGAAGTGAGTGCGTCCGCGGCAGTTCCAGTGCTCAACGACGGTGGACAATGGATTGCAGAGGTCAGTGCAATTGCCAAGCATCTGGACAGGGAATATCAGACATCGCAACCTGATACGCTCCATGTCCCTCGCGCCGGACTCCTGCTGCAACCGTTTTTGAGGGCATATCTCTTAGCCAATGATTCATGTGCATTCGCCTCGGGAGTGGACCTCCGCAGGCAGCTGGATGAAGTGGAAGCCTACATCACTGCAGCTGCACCAGCCCATTCTGGCTGCAACATTTGCGCCGAAGATGCACTGCTAGTGCGCTTCTCGTCCTGTACACTGAAAGTGCATATGGATCTTTCTTCATCGAGTTCAGCCTGTGCTAGCCACTTGGTGCATTGTTACCTTCTGGCTGTTGTGTCTCGATGCAGTAGTTGCGTAAAATGTTTAGACGGCCTAGTGAGTATAGTTGTGTTGTGCAGCTGCCAACTGTACAGCACATTGCTGTTGCTGTGCCGTACTTCAAACATGTAGACATTCTGAAGGACTATCCCACCATTCGGGGCTACCTAGATGCCACAGCAGACTCTGCAGCTGTTCAGAAGAGCAATTGTGGAACACCTGCAATCATCGGCTACTGGCTTGATCAAGGCATACCGATGCCCTCTTCTGATTAACAGCCAACTCAGCCAGGCTTCATGACAGCTTGGATCAACGGGAGTGAATGCAGCCATGAGTCGAGGGATTTGTGAAGCACCTCTTAGGTCGGGCCTTTGTCATTGAATCTGTGTGTGGCCTGAAGCATCGCTGTCCCCAGCACACACACCAACAGCTGCTCTGGACACCATGATGAGGCAGCAACGACGCAAGGCCTAGTATAGCAAGCAAGCAGCTCAGAAATGTACAGCACGTCACTGACTGTGCAGCTTTGTGGAGCTTTGTTGTGCACCTTGGATTGGATCTGGCGGGACATACCGCAGCCCTAGGAACATGTACAGTGGCAAAAACTTTGTTGTGTAGCCAGGCAGTCCAAGGAGCCTCAAACTTCAGGATGGAAATACAGACTCTCAAAATCGTGGATGCGGTGTACATGCAGATGCAACCCTGCACAAGGCCGTGCCATGGCAGGGCATGTGCCACGGCAGGGCATGCAAACATAACGGATCACCGGTTGGCATTATCGCACTCTTCCAGTAGGCTCACTTCTTTACATGAGGCCATAAAACAGCAAAACACTGGAAGTATGTTATGGTGGACACATTTGTGGCATTGCATTCCACATGCCGCTTTCTGCACCGGATGCCGGCGTTCGGTGGCGTTCGGTGGCATGTATGGTAAAGTAGATGTATGGGATCTAGCAATTGCCGACATCAGAGGCCATGGGAAGCCAAGCGCATCAATGAGTCAGACATCCGGGTGTTAGCCTATGATCAACAAGAGCGGCCACTGCATGACAGATAACCGCATGCAGATGCAATCTGCGCTGGCGGAAAGAACTTCTGGTGCTTGCCAGTAATGGCACTCTAGCCAAAAATACGTCCCCTGAGTGACAGTATTGGTAATAGTTCTCAGCAGTGCAAAGTGGGTGCAGTCATGTGCCGACCTACACACACTGCAGGAGAATCAAGCTGTTGGAATGCTACTGCAGCAAGAGCCAGCCGCTTCATTGCACTCGGGCGCAGCGCATCGGATTTTATGGTGCACACAGCGATTGCGCTTCGTGCAGACAGCAAGTCAACTGCAACGGGTGGCATATGTGCACAGCATGCTGTGAATCAGGATGGAAGACTGAAATCAATCTGGAGGAGAATCGCTGAGTCGCCACATGTGAAGTGCACAAATGTCACATGTGACTTGATCTGATTGAGCACCGTGTTGGCGATGTTGTTCAGCCGCAAGCTGTCAACCAGCGATCAAGCTGTACAAAGATCATATGCGTGCATCACATTTTGACATTCCGGACCTGCACAGTAACCTGCCTCGTATGTTCAAGATCATGCTTGGATCCAAGTGCTGTATGCAATTACGCGACACCCGGCTGCACGCGCTACAGGCCTGAACGTGGCTGGACTTCAGCTTGCTGATGCATGGCGCAGTTCGAAGTCCTCCGGCATCAAATCATAGCGCAAGAGCATCGAGTCATGTCTCGACGATGTCAGGCGTGTTTATAGTGTGCCGTAATGACATAGTCGCAGGTTCAGTGAGGCCTCACAACATACATCATGCGAGCCTTCCTGTCTCCGAAGCAGCGTGTCGCATTCCGGACACCTCAATTTCCAACCGCACGATCTGCAGTGAATCAGCGGGCTGTTAGTATGTCTGCATCCCGAGTTATTTGGGTCAAGGGCGATCCCGACAACAGCGTCCTGGGAGATTGCCCGTTCTGCCATCGTGCGCTGCTCACGCTAGAGCTGAAGGTGTGAGCCTTGATTATACATGCTCGATGCTGTGTGTGATCCTACAGGTTCTGTAGAGCCATGCATCCCCCCCTGATGTGTTGTCCACACAGCCATGTCACGGTGTTCGCGCGAGAGCGCTGGGAGTGAACACGACTGCGCGCGCAAGAAGGGCGCTCCACTCGACGATCGCTTCAGGTGTAATGGTGATCCCTCTTGCTATAGGGGCTGGAGTATGAGAAAGGGTACATCGATTTCAGCAAGAAGCCTGACTGGCTGTTCGAGAAAAGTCCAGAGGGAAAGGTCCCTGTTTTAGACGATGGCGGGGAGTGGGTCGCGGACTCTGGCGACATCTGTGCGTATCTGGAAGAGAAGTACACTGATGTGCCTGTCGGAGAGGGCCAGATTGCAGGAGTGGCGGAGAAGTTCTTCCCATCTTTCGTGGGCTTGTTGAAGGCCTCCGATGAGGACGCTGCTGAGAAAGAAGCAGCCTTCGTGGAGCAACTGAAGCAGCTGGACACATACCTGGCCGAGAACGGCCCATATCTCGGTGGGGAAGAGATGAAAGCGCCCGATGCAATGCTGGTGCGGTGCCTTCTCAGCAGAGCGGTGTTCAAACACCCCGACCGGTGCACCTTTGCGAGCTGGCCAGCGCTGCCACACACCTGCATGTTGCGATACCGCACGTCCGCCTGCATCTACGCCAAGCCCGTGGTCAGGGGTGGAACCGAGCGGCACCTTCATGCTGGAGCATGAGGTGTCGACGTCGGCGCGCAGCGACAGGGCTGCAGTGTTGCGCTGTGTGCGTGTATGTGTGCATCCACGGCGCTGAGGTTCCTGCTTGTCACTACGCTCACCCCCTCGCAGATGCCTTCAGAGAATCAAATGCCGGTCATCGACCACAACCTCCACCCCTGCACAGCCAATCACCCTCTCAGCAAACACACGCCGCTGATGCCAGCCTGCTGCAAGTCAGTGTCCGATCGCATCGTAGCAGATCTAGGTCTGCCATTCTGAGACTAGCCCCCAAAACTCCGGGGTTTGTTCTATGTGATCGGGCCCGATGACACCCAAACACGGTGCTGCAGGTGCCACGCCTCTACCACGCCTCCGTGGCTCTACCCCACTTCAAGAAGTGGTCGTTCCCTGACGACTTTCCGGCACTCAACGCCTACATCAAGAGCACCCAGGCACACCCCGCCTTCAAGGCCACGGACTACGGCCCGGAGATGATCCTCTCGGGCTGGCGGGCCCACGGCCTCGCGGACCCGTAGCCGCCCCGCCCACGCCCCCCTCCGCGGCAGTACACTCTGCACTGTAGAACCCGGACAAGAGGCTGCAGAAGCCCTGCACGTGTGTGTGGCGTCGTGTGGCCAAGGGGGGCAGGGCTGCATTCGAGCGGCACCTTTATGCTGGAGCGTGGAGCGTGAGTGTCGGCGAGCTGCGGCAGCGCCGCCGTTCAGTGCGGACCCATCGGGCGCATGCATCGGCTACGGGGTGCAGAGTAAGCATGCATGGGTACAAATCCAGGGCATGTCTGGGGCTCGGCGAACGATGTGCCACAGAGTTCCAGGCCTATTGCTGTACACTATGTTGGCTGTAAAACGAGGCTGTTTCCGGGGGGCATGTTGTCCTGAGCCGCACTTATCATCCGCACTTATCATCTTTCCTTATTACGGAGGCATGTTATTCTTAGCCGCACTTATTATCTATCCTTATCGGACATTCACAACTGCAGACCACCGGGACCCCTTGCCGCGAGCAAGCGAGGTGACTGCGTCGTTGCGCTGTGCGCATGTCGAAGCCTAGCAGCCCTGGCGGCCTGCTGTTCCACATGTGGGCGCAAACGCGATTTTGTTGGGTGGGTCTTTGATTGCTTTGTTGTCTGCCTTGAACCTCTGCTACGCCAAGTCCCACCTGCACTGCCCCTGCTCAACCACACGGCAGCACAGCGATCCTGTTCTGACTGCACAGTAACATCCGTGAGCTCAGAAGTACGAATGTAACCATGTCACAACGTACCGAGGGGAACATTGCAAGTCGCAGCCCGTTACACGTGTTGGTGAATCTCTGCCAACGTGGGCAACAACCAGTCGCACCACACACGCATCAAGCGCAGCTCTTTGGCTACAACTGCAGCACACGCGATCTTGCAAACATGGTCAACAGTACTACATAGGGCCCTTGCCACACCGTCATCTTTGAGACGACTTGTACAGCCTCACCACATGCAGCGCTCGCTGCCGCGGCGAGCCACATACGCTGCGCTGTGCGCGTTCATGAACCCACCACATGTGAGCTGCCGCATAGCGCCTCCCCGCAATAGCCGCCTGAGCAAAAAACTTTACATCCCAACAGCCCTCAGCCAATGGCTCGGACGGGTGCCTCAGCAGCTGTGGCCGCATCAGGTTTGTACAACGGAAAGCCATACCAGAGGTGAGTCTTGGCTGAGTCGATACAGAACAACGGAAAATTTATCAGACGCCATGCGGGCGCCTTTGAGACAGAAAGAGAATGAAACAGTTGGAAAGGAACCGAAACGGAAGGCGCTCTGCCACTGCCACATGTGTCGGCCGATGAGAGCGAGGTTGATGGAACAGGAGGGGCAAAAGGTGACTGCCGTTCGGCACATATCATCTGGAGCTCTGCGATGGTGGGCTTCGCAGCGACTGCAGACGCGGCCTCCCACTCCTGGGGTGCCACTGCAGGCACGAAGCCAGGGAACCCGGCACTACATGCAGATGCACGCATGCATGAATGCCACCTGCAGACACCAGGGGCACATGGACGTGCCGATATGCCGCGTCCACCCCAGCCAGCGGGCACTGCGGGAGCAGCCGCGATGGCAAACAGCCACAACCCCTCACTCCGCAAGCATATCTGATCTGCTCGCCGCTTCAAGCACCCTCAGTCAGAAACCTGTCCGTGCTTTGCGCTGTGTGCTGCGGCCGCCTTCACCCGCCAGAGGTACGCGCCCCCACGCAACATTGATGCTGGGTGGCAGCCACAGCACGCCCGCGTGGCCACGCTATGGCACAGAGCCGTTGGCATTGGCACAGAGGAAGCGGCTGATCGCGGCGCGGCCGCTGCCGCGGCTCGCCGTGTCCGCGAGGCTCGGGCTCGGCAGCAGCTCCTTCTCCGGCGGTAGCTCGGTGACGCGGAGAAGGGCCTGTAGGGTGCCGCACATGAGGGGCCGGGGCCGCACGCCCTCGATGACGACCCCCCCGTCGGCCTCCGCCTGTGTGCGGCCGTTTGCGAAGAAGGTGCAGTCCTCTGCGATCACCTCCGTGCCCTCGCCGGTCGCCGCCATCGCCGCTCCGGAGGAGCGCGCGATTGAGGTGTCCATGAGTGCGACCTTGGCCTGCATGTCACACACGGCGTGCAGCGGTGTTCCGTGCTCCGCGTATGACCATGCTTTCACCGGCATGTGTGGTCCGGGTCATCCAGAAGCATTGATGTTCCAACCAGACACTGCTACGTATATCCAGATTTGCTTGACTTTATTTCACTAGAATTTGGCTTGTTCTGTGGCATGGACGCCGCGGTGGACGCATGTGGTGCTGGACGGGTGATTGAGCCGCGGTCCGGGCGTTCAGCAATGGCACTCGGACCGAATGTGTGTGATCAGCCGACGGGGGGCTACGCCCCTGCATGCCCAGCAGTCAAGCTGTTTTGCCAAAGTGAGAAAATCGTATGACCCAGCTTCGGGGGCCCGGCCGGCACGGCACGCAGCACGCAGTCCAAATCAAACGATCGTGGACCATTGCTAGGCGGATCACACACGGCAAGATGCACTATTTCAGCAACAGCAGGGCGCAGCACGCAGCAGGAGGGCGGCCGCACCTGGCGCTGTGCCGAGACGCCGCAGGCCCCGTTGTCCTCGATCATGGTGCACTTGACGAGCATGTTGGAGCCGTCGCCGCGGGCGTCGATGCCGTCCCCGCGGGACCCGAGGATCTTGCACTGCTCCACCGTCACCACCGCCCCCTGCGGCCACATGCATGGGTTGAATGCATCATCAGGTGAGTGAATGCACGTCACTGCTGTATGTGCGTGTGCATGCATGACCACACGCTAACCTCCTCACCCACACCCACTGTCAAGCCCTTACACCAACCGGCACCCCTCCGCAGTTTCCTAACTAATCACACAGCGGCATGCATTGATGACAATTCCGCCGCCAATGCGAGTTGATGGCGGTGATGTCAGTGACCACGCCAGGGACAGGAACTGGAGCAGCACAAGTGGGCGCCTCGGAATTACTCTACATGTAATCGGGCCCGACAACCCATTGCTGCAGCCGCACGCATGCAGGCGCCCAGGGAGGGCGTTGCAGGGTAGGCAGCTGCGGAAAAAGAGAAAACAGACCATGTGTTTGCGTGCTTTTTCGGGTGTTGGGGCGTTACGGATTTGCTGCGCTTGATATCGGTATTCGCGATCAGCGGTCGTTTGTTTTACGGGGGATGCTGGCTGTGCATGTGGCTTTCGTGGTATACTGACGTGGTGACAAGGGACGTACATGATCCGTGAGTTACGCGTCTGGGAGCAGCCCCACACCATGCAAGCAGCAGTGACCAGATCAAGGGACGGGCCGCACCAGCAGGGCGGTGATGCCGCTGCAGTTGTTGCCCTCGACCGTGCAGCGCTGCAGCCGCGCCGCCGTCGTCGCCGCCGCCGCCATGACGCCGTTGCACTTGCTCGACAGCGCAAACGTGCAGTGCTGCGCCGCGACGCGCGCCCCGCCGGTAATCGCGAGCGCGTTGCGCTTGTTGTTGCGCACCCGGCAGCTTCGCATGTCGGCGACAGAGTGCCGCCCTGACACCTGCAGCGCGGCGCTCATGTCAGGCACAACCTAGACAAGGTGATCCATCCGCATGGCAGAGAACCAGGGCGCACTACACGGGGTCGCGCACGCAGCGCCGAGTATGTCCGTGTCACAGCATACGTATGGCCTATTCGGCTCCGGGCGTCGTCACCACCACACTTTGGTTGGTGCTACACAGCGCACCGCACACGGATCTCTCCCGAGAACAGCCCAGGCGGACACGGCAGCGAAATAGTATGATGTGACAGGTTGACACAGCCTGGATCCGCATGGACCCAGGGAAGCAACGTGTAGCACCGGTGCTGTGTTGGGGGAGGAGGGGCATGCAGCCGCGGGGCCGCACCAGGAAGCCGTCGCCGTTCGCACTGCGAACGTCGCACCCCTCCGCGAACACGGCGGCGCCCTCCCCCGCGTACACGCCGCTCGCGAGCGCCCCGACGACCTTGCACCCGCGCGCGGTCACGCGCACGCCGCGGCCGCGCGCCGCGATGCCGTGCCCGGCCCGCGTGCCCAGCACGTCGACGGTGTCCAGCATCGCCGTGGCCGCCGCCTCGACGGCCACGCCGCTACCGCCCGCGTCCTCCAGCACGCAGTCCTCTGCCACCAGCACCGACCCCTTCCCGGCCGACGCGAGCCCATGCATGCGCTTCGCGCCGCGGACCGTCGTCTTCTGCACGCTCGCGGCAGCCCCTCCAGCCACGAGCACCCCGCAGTCGGCGACGTTCTGAATCAGGCAGTCAAACAGCTCCACGGCACTCTTCGGGCCCCACACAAACACCCCGTTCCGGCTGCACAGGGTCTCTGCGACCTGGCCGATCGTGCATGAGGACGCGACGATGCCGGCGCCGCCGGAAGCCGTGATCCCGCAGCCACCCTCCACCTCGACGACGCAGCCCTTGACGGAGACGCTCGAGCCGCCGCCGTCGCTGTGCAGCCCATGCGGCCCATGCGTGCTGCACGCGATGCTGTGTGCTGTGCCACGTTCGTCCTGGATGTCCTCAACCGTGCCCGTCCCGCCCTTGCCGGCCGCGATCGCGTTTGCTGCGGCGGCGGAGAGAGTCTGTGTCTCGGCGAGGGCGGCGGACATCGCGGCCGTCTGCATGCGTTTCGAGCGGCGGCTCTCGAGGCAGCGCACATGCACCGTCGTCGCGAAAATCTTGCCCCCGTCCCGCGCGCTCAGGGAGCTCCGCCGGACCGTCGTCACCGTGCCCCCCTCCAGCCGCACCTCCGACCGCGGCCCCTCAGCCACAACACCCGCCGCCTCCGCCGTCTCCAGCCGGTCGATCGCACCCTTCGCGTCCATTGTGTCATGGCTCTCGGCGCGAACTGCGCACCCCTTGAGTGCGATCTTCCCGCCGTCCGTCGCGGCGACGGCTGCCTCCGTGCCCCCCCCCTGCAGCGTGCATGTGTCCGCAGAGAGCTTCGACGCCCCTCCGGACACCTGCAGCGCTGACGCGGTCGCCGTGGGCCGGCAGGTGCAGTCGGTGAGCTCCCCGGTGGCGCCGCCGCGCAGCAGCAGCGATGTCATGCCACTCTTTGCCAGCATGCATGACCGCATCGTCACCACCGAGCCGGAGCCGCATGCATGCACGCCGACCTCACCGGCCTCGGTCACCTTGCAGTTGTGCAGCTCTGCGCGCGCCGCGGCGCCGACGACGACCGCACACTCCCGCGGCCCCCTGAAGCCACAGTCCTTCGCCTCGATGCGCGACCGCGCGCCGCTCGCGACGAGCCCTTCGCGCATGCCGCCGAACGTGCACTCCTGCAGCCACACGGCCGCCCCCGCACGCACATGCATGCCAGGCGCGTTGTGGCCACACCCCTGCGTCACCGTCTCCGCCGCAGCCGGCACCAGCCCCTCAACGTCTTTCCGCGCAAGCGGCACGGACGACTGCGCGGCCTGCTGGTTCGGAGGCGCCGTGCAGCCATCGAGGATCGCGGTCGCCTTGGCCACAATCACCGTCCCCTCCCCCCACGCGTCGATCCCAACCTCCGACGCGCACATGCATGTGACATGGCTCGTCGCGAGGGTCGCGCCCGTGCCGACACAGGCCGCCGCGCTGCACTCCACGACGTCGCAGTGGTCTAGCGTGAGGGTGGTCTGGGGGTCCGTGGCGTAGGTGGCGACGGTGGCGCCGCGGGAGCAGCAGTCGATGAGGGTGGCTGAGGCGCCGCGGATGGCGATGACGGAGCAGGCGGCAAAGGTGGCACGGTGGAAGGCCACGGTGCAGTCAGCGCCCATGCACACGACGGTGCCCCCTGCACGGCCGCGCACGGCTGTCATGATGGTGACTCTGTTTACGCGGGCTGACACGATTACACAGGCCACGCGGTTACACACACCACCTGGCCAGTTACACACATCGCTAGCATTGGGTGATGGGTCGCCTTGGCTGGGTCCATGCGAGGACCTGATGTGGCGGGGCGGGCTGCCACTGGCGGTCTTCGTAAATAGCAAGGCGGGGGGAGTGTTGCGAGCTGTGATATGCCGCTGGGGGTGAGATGCTACTGCTTGCACGTGGTGGAGCGTGTGCCGGGCGGGGTGTGCGCGTCCTGCCGCAGACGGTGATGTGGCAGCCTTGGCCAAGGCCCGTGAAATGCATGCACGGCGCTTGGCTCTGCTCAGGGCAGAGTGCAAGACAGGCCGCGGGGGCCCAGCTAGAAAAACCACAAGCCGAAGAGGGGGCAGAACCGGACGGCCTCTGCGCCGCCGCAGCATCTACCAGCTAGGTTAACACAGCGCGACGCTGGAGCGTGTCCAGATCTCACAAACAAGCGGATAAGAAGTTTCCGAGTCGTACACAACAAGATATAAGAAAGTTCGCAATTCGTATAAGAAACTAAGTGAGAATGTAGTTTACTCCTATGTGCTCGTGATGCACAACTTCACAGGTTCTGGATTTCCTGACACCGTGGCTGCAGGGGCCCTCGTGGCAGTGGGATGAGTCATGCTGAGCTGTTCAGCGAGGCACTACCTCTGACCATCAGCCTCTGTCAATGTAATGCTAGTGATCTGGCACTGCTGAATGCTGGTGTTTCAGCTGTATTTATGGCTGCAATTGCTCTTGCACCCAGAACAGCTGCTGCTGTGGGGCAGGGGCAGCCCTCACATTGCATTGCTGCAATTGCAGCAGCTGCAGTTCCTGCCTGGACTAACGGTGATAGGCATGATCAGCATGATCAGCAGGATTGGCATGATTGGAACGACAAGTGCTGGGCCTGTTCCAGGTTCACATTCGTACTAGCATGTGTGTTTACTGGGCTTCAGGGCAGGCCTATGCAGGCCCACCATCTGCTGGCATGTCTGCTGGCATGTCTGCTACATCAGGTGCTGTCATGCATAGCCAAGATACCTGTATCTGTGGTGGGTACAAGATATAGACGTACAATCATGGCCATTGACACAGCAGCAACACTTGCACACCCAGATTGGCGCGGAGTCTGGCTTGGGCTGGTTACCCAGTGCAAATGCCTGCAGTGTTACCTGCCTCTGTGACTTTGCTCTTGCAACCCTCGTATACAGCAAGAGATACAGTCCCACTGCATTGTGCGCACATGACCGACCACTGCCACCACCAAGTTGTGCAGTGTCGTGAACACGTGCGGCCATCAATCTATGAACCATCCACCCAGCCACGGCTGGCTCTGTGCCTGTGCAGTCGAGGCAACATCGCTGCAGCTGACTTGGCCAGCCTCCTTGCACACCCGCCACATCACCTGGGCCCACAGTGGCATTATGCTGTAGCAGCCCGTTGCAGCAGCTCTGTAAACTGTAAACTACGGCTTGGGCACAGGCATGACCTGGTCACATTGCAACCAAGCCAGATGGCCTAGCTGTGGACAGGTCACATGACCAGGCCACACAGCACATTACATGGACGAATGTATGCTAGGAGAAAACGGAACACGTGAGGTGGTCAGATGACCCATGGTGCATTGAGTGTACACAGCTGAAGAGATATGGCACAGTGGAGTGGCTCACAGTGGCTAGGTGCCTCTGCGTAGACATGTCTCGCTGTCATGACTAAACAGTTACAGTGGATCAGTGAATGACACATGAGGTGATAATGAGGTGGATGCAAGGCCAGCAGCTATGCTGGTATCATCATCTGGGACACTGGTGTCTCTGTGAGTCTCAAACTATCCTGGCCATTGGACACAGCAAGTGCTGTCTCACAACTCAGTGACAACTGTGATATCATGGGTACATGGGGCAATATCAGCCTCTACATGGGATCAGGCTTGGACGCCCACATGTCCCCACATGACTTGAAGACCACAAACAAAAAATCTTACACGCATATTGGATGTATTGTTGAACACCCACTGGATCCCATCCCAGGCCTGGGTGTTATTTCTCATGACACTTGTGCATGGCGCTTGTGCATCATACTGCCAGTCTCAAAGCACGGAGGTTGTGGATACAGCATGCAGTGTTCAAGTACATGTACAGGCCACTTGGACACACTTGGTGCATGTCTGTGTTGCAAATTGCGTCCAGAATTCTGCGCGATGCCGTCCCCCAGGAATTGCCACAAACTCCCGGAACTGCACAGAATTAAACCACGAGACGAACGAATATGATATAGCACCACCTGCCTGTGCTCAGCAGCTTCATACTGCGGCAAGCTTTAGGGAAGGAGCAGCCCCGCCCCCCCCCCCCCCCCCCCCCCTCCAACCATCCCCCCAAAATGAACTCTACTGTACAATTGGAACAATTGTGCGGGGCTGCTCGACTGGTGAATTGTGCGCGGCGCGCCTGCGTGGTTCTCTGTGAGGATGTCCGCGACATCTGCAACCGGCCCGGATGACCGGATGTGGAACGGCTTGCACCGTTCTGCTGCCTTGCTTCTGCTGCTGATGATCGCGCAATCTACATGGACTCACTCCCGACTAGACGTGACGGCGGGATTGGAGTCCCGGCAGGCAGAGCTACCCGCGATCTATGAAACGTGCCGCCCTAGCTGATGCCAGCACCGGGATCACTCGGGAGCAGTGGTTGCAGCACTGAATTCGCATGGTGACAGCACTGCAAGGCAGCGTCGTCCGGAATCACCCCTGGCAACCACTCACAACACAGTCCGCCTCCACAATTTGGCCCGGTGCCAATTTTCTTTCAGCAGCTGCTGACACTGGCGTTGGAAACGGTACATCTCTGGTGCCCTGTATGGGGTTTTGAGGGGTACGCGTGACGACCTCGCATGTGTGTACCTGCGCTCTGGACGTGCGCACAACGACCACTTGACCACCACTCAACAGAAGCATGCATGCGTTCTGGACGCGGCAGTGGCCACGCCAGCGCTCCGGCATGATTGCCGCAGCAGCGGTGTGGCGTGCCCTGTGGGGTTAGGGTGAGCTCCCCCGCAATGGCCGGCGCTGGTGTGCCTTACATACAACCTATGTCCGGGAAAACATCCTCAAACTCGCGTAATGTATGTAGTGGTGGATCAGGATGCTATGCGAGTGTCTGGCGTGGCCTGCAGTGACTGCCCACAGCTACGATTTGGTAAGTCTGGTGGCCTCTATTTGGGGGAGGGGAGGGAGGGCCGTGCTGATGCCGGGCAGCGACCCGCGAGCTCGCTGAATCATACGTGCGGCTGGGTGCAGTGCTGAGCCGATGTCGAGTCAAGCAAAGATGAGGCGGTGCGGGCCTGCTGCGACTCGTGGTCGGTCAGGTATCACTCGAGTGGTGCGGTGTGTGACGCACGGCGCCATCGTGTACAATCGACGGTATCTCTTGCCGCAGGGCAGAGTTCTGTGCCCGAAGTGTGTGCGACAAACATGGACCACTCAGTGCAAGTGGCGGAGGTGGACGGGTGACGTGCGAGATTTTCCATGCGGTCGTTGGCACCCGTGTGGCGTGCACTCGCAAAGGCAGCATGCCTGCAGGATCGGAGGAACTGCAGGGCGGCTCATTGCCACCGGGAGGCCTCGGTGGAGCTTACATGCATGCGCGTGCTGGGACCGCACCTCTGAAGTGGACGTCTCGGAACGTCAGCCCGCGGCAGGCCGACTTGAGGATGAGGTAGCCGTCCCGCGGCAGCTCAATTGTAGCTGTGCACACGTCCACGGAGTGGCATTCTGCCACCGTCCATGTCCACACCGGAGTGTCGGGCGCGCGGAGAGTCCATGAGGGGCTTGCGGAGTCAGCGTGGGCCGCACGCTCCAGGCGGACTGGTGTCGGGCACACCGTGCGGCCGGCGATGGAGATTCCTTTCGGCCGGGACCCGCCGAGCTCCTGGCGTGCCTTTTTCTGCGGTGCTGTGGCGGGTGAGGACGCCCGCCCGTTCACATCGATGCGCTCGCCCCTTGTAGCCATGCTGATGGCTTTGCACAGGCTTTGCAACGTCCATTGGGGTTCAACGCCTGCGCCTGGCTTGGGTGATGGATGAGCCTGCAAGGAAGAAAGGTTTTCTGGCGCAGTCTCACTGCGTAGCTACGTAACGACTGTCCTGACTGCTCGCCTGCCGATTAATCACGCAGTGTCGCAGGCATGCATACCCGTTGAGAAGCTCGAACTACTTCACACGGTCGCCAGCATTACCTGCAGAGCTTGCGTATGGGACCTGAGAAGCGTACCTTTTGACCTTTATGAGCTTTGGGCTTCGATCCTGGCACAGCTGGGGAGCTTCGAGCGCGGGCCTTCTGCCCAGCAGCTGCGCTCTTGCCATTCTTTGCGCTAAGCCGTTTACTTGCGCTCAACTGCTGCAGATTTTGCGATGAACTGTCAGAAATGTCCTGGCCCTTGGACTTCTTCTCGGACTTTCGCCTACGCTGGTCTTCTGACGCCCACAGTGTCAATGCACTCTTTCGAGCTGGCCGGAGCTCACCAGAATGCACATCACACTCTTTCAGAACCATGGAATTCAACTCTATCTACCTGCATCAGAGCACTCCATGTCAGTGGCGTGCAGCTTTCGGAAGCTCGATGCTCGACAGCATTTGAACAGCACACAAACACATGCCAACTCCGCATTGGAAGATTGCCACCATACGAGAGCTCAAGAGCGTGCTATTATGAAAGCTGTCTTGCGGGAGCATATAAAATGGTCCATGTACTGGGGCGGTGTGATGTTGTTCGCATTTGCGTTCTTCGTAGGCCGCACCTGTTCATCTACACCGCGCACCAAAAGCCCAAGCCCATCAAGAGCATCCTGACGAGGAGCATAGTCGTCTTACGTTCAAAGTTCTAGCACTTGGATTCGGTAGGGTCGATCCTCCGGTTCTTTAGAGTTCGAGGCAGTCGTGGGCACAGGTGTTCTCAGATGCAGGAATGCCAGAGCGACGAACAGGCTGGATCCAGACAGACATCGCCTGATGTTATATAACTAATAAGTTGGATCTGCTGCGTTGTCCCTATCTAAGCTATCGCACATGAGGTGGAAGGGAGCATGTCGGATCCACTGACACAGAGGACATGCATTGCGCAGCAGCTGAACAGCTATAGTTTCGCACGCTGCCGTCGCGACGGGTTTGCACAGATCAATGGTTGCCAGACAGACACTCGCCTGAGGAGCAGCTTCAGATCAGTCAAATCCGTGCTGATGTGGTGCATGCATCGGCTTCTGGATGCGTGCCGTGAACAGATGGCCAGCCACCAGTCATGCACCATTCCGTCACCTCTCTAGACCAGGCCTATACCAGCGAATGGCGAATTGAAGTTCATTGAATATTATTATCGGCATCCTGGGACCCGTTCGCAAGCTGAGTGGTCAAGTCTGCCGCCTGTCGAACGAGCAGCTGTCTGATGACTAGAAGTCACCGCTGGAAGCTGGCATGCGCGCTCTGCGACAGCATGCTCACAGGACGTCAGCTGAGCGAAATCTACTGCGCGGGGCGCTCATATGACCCGTGAGTGCACAACTACCGCGATGATTGCAACGCATCCGGCTGTGTAACCAGGTGCACGCGGACGTTGACGGCAGAATGTTCGCGATAGATCCCAGATGCTAGCGCTGCATGCACCACTGGACAACGACATGCAGCTAGCGCGTGCACGAGGATTGTGCTCCCATACCTCTCCTGTGTTCGTGCAGAAGCTCACAAGAGATAACCAGCTGTACGGGGCCAAGACTCACATCTGCGTCATGAATCCGCCAAAGTGCTCTTCCGTGAAACATGGTGAGCCTAGGTGAGCTATCCAGTCAGCCACACTATCTGTCCATGCCTCATGGCCACAGAAGTGGATCCCCATGCTGACTGTGCATCCAATGTCTGGCGCAACAGCAAATTTGACTGCAGTCCTGGATCACCTTACTCTCGCGAGCATGATAGCTGTATCATAGCTGTATCCGCAGCTGCTCTCCAGGCACCACCTCGAAATTCAGGGCATGCAATGACTGCCTATTGTGATGGCACTCGCAGTCGGTTATATACAGCACACTCACACCATGGTGCACCTAAGCCGCTTGTTGGCCATCTGGCCTGAGCGGCAGGCTGCCCCTCTCCACTCGCCTGCAGGCCGTGGCGCCATCATCCACCATCCCGCTGCAGACATGTCGAACTGCGCCCAGCCCCTGGTGCTGCTGACGGCCGCTCTGTCCGCGGTCACAGTGCCATCTTTGCTAGGGAGATCCCCGGCGGCGGTCAAGCGCAGATGATTGTGGGATTGAGGCAGTGTGCGGCAATGACCAAGTGTGGCTGGGGCTTCACGTGGGGGGGCGGGCTGCCACACAGCTTGTGGCCGCCCAGCGCTGGCCTAGAACTGACCTGTTTCGTTCCGTAGGTGGCGCGCTTCGTTGATGGCACGGGCGGGAGTTTGAGTGTGTCCGATCGGCGCTGATGGGGACTGCGGATGGTGTGTGCGGGTGTGTGTGTTGCAAGGACAAAGACGGAGTGGCCTGTAGCACCGACAGGGCAACGAAGAAGCATGCCAACGCCGCAATGCATGCACGGCAGGAGATGCTCACCCACGTCGAACCCGAACACGGCGCCCAATCACAGCACGGCAGACACCCACCGAACACGCACCCGCACAACCACGCACCACACCCACGCACCCGCCCGCTCACCAGTCTTGCGTGAGAGCCCTGGGCCCTCACGCAAGACGACCCCGCCGCCCGCGCGGCCGCGGCGGACCAACCCGGCAGCCCGGCTTTCGCCGGCCCAACGCGCAGGTCGCCGCGGGGGCCCCCCTCCGCCCCCATACCCCAACCCTCTCCCCCTTCCGCAGCCGCCTCCATACCAACGTCCAATCAGCTGATCTGCAGAGCATCCCTGAGCGGGATAGCAACACAGCAGCGCCGTCACCCGCCAGCCCGCGTGGGCCAAAGAACGCCCAAGCCACGGAAAGCATGGGCTGTGTTCGGGAGCCGGAGCACGCGGAGGAGACGGCCGCACGTGAGCCGGCGCACGGCTGTCGGCAAAGCCCCCGCGCCTGCATCCGACGGCTAGCGAGCGAGGGGAAGGCGGGGGTGCGGCGGCCGGCTGGCCACTCAGGCCGGTGTGTTTGTGTGCGTGAGGGGGGCAACGCGGTGAGCCTGGGAGTGTGTGTGGAGGCTGAGCCAGAGTGCCGAGGGTGAGTCCACATCGCTTTACGCCTTGGGGGCAGTGGTGGGCATGATTGTGTTGCGCTGCGGCCTGTGCAACTCCTAGACAGCTGTGGCGCTCCACCATTAGCTTTGTCTTTGTCGCACAATATTATGGCTGTCACTATGCATATGCCCCTGCTATGCACCCAGGATCTCTCCTGGCACGAAACTCCAGAACACTTTTTCTTCTACAGATCCCCTGTACATATGCAACATTGTTGAATGGGAAACATCCACACCATGGCCCGGGCGATCCCAGGCCACGGTGCTGTTTCCATACAAGCTCTGGGAATTCTTAAGTGATGTGCACATCACTGCCCAGAGCTGGTATCTTTGATGAGCTCAGACGTGATGTGCAAGGAGATTCTCCGGATAGAGTGTGTTTGAGAGCAAAGCTGTGGGGTTTGTGTTTGTGTCTTGCCATGCACTGCTTGGCAATGGCTCGGCTCGTCGCAGTTGTCTCGATCAATATTGATCCATATGGGCACAATCCTGAGTGGCTAAAGGTACCACGCCTACGGCATGTGACACTGGCACCGGCTAGACTGAAAGACGGTTTGACTCTATTTTCAACTCGCTGTGGCCAATAGTCAGCTGATGGTCATTGCAGCTTTTGCTTATATCACCCTGCCCTATGCATGCACGCACAGGTGGCGTGGCGATAGGGCCACACGCATGGCACAGTCAAGCCCACTCAGCGATAGACTTGATCCGTCAGAGCGAGCTAGATGCTTCGCATAGATTCAGGGAGAGTTTTCAACCGAAGAAATTCTAGCCGGGTTGTGCTGTCCAACTCAACGGCAGATTATCGTCGATCGGTGTCTTTCGGGATACATACGGTGGGTATGCGTAGCTGCATAGATACGTTAATGCCTTGCCGCCTGTAACACGTCGTGTCGCCCGGCAGACTCGATACATTCCAATACTTTATAGTGTAAGTCACTACCAGTGTCTGGGTTGTTCTTCTTCTCTGGTGTGGCGTGAAACGGTGTGGATTGCAACTTGTCGCCGTGGTAGCTGGGAGATGACCACTGGACTTGCACTGCGAAAAGCACAGATTCTCACCACGCCCTGAAATGTTGCTGCGCTTCCAATCTCCTGCTTTATGGGGTAATCTGCGTAGCCCGGTAGCCTGCACGCCCTATGACGTGCTTGGGCGCTGTGGGCAATCATCTGGACTTAGCCGAGGTGCATTCGGAATCTCTACGCAAGTTGTGCAAGGTACGGGTATCTGTAAAGGTTTCAAGCAGGATCGATTCTGACGTCTGTTGCAATATGCCTCCGGAGGTTGTACGAGCGATGCAAGTACTTCCACTGCAGTGCACCTCTCACAAACTTCCGTGCGAGCGGCTTCTCACGTTGGGCCTGCATGTACTCGAGCTGTCAACACTCTGTGGAGAGGGTGATTGAGTACCACAGCTGCCGACCTCTTGCAGCACAGCGGTCGTCCATACTCGGAGTGTTCGCTGCTTGAATCTGCATCTCCTCGTTCTGTCTGCAAATACGTCGATCATTATTTCTCGTAAACACAACACCTCGCCATCGGCCGTTTCTTTGTGCAGCTCAGCCTCTGGAACGCTCTGTGCCCAAGACCCCATTCCCCCTGTTCCAGCAGCCTGCACAAGTGCCCCTCCTGCGACCCAAGGCACTCACGTTGGACGCCTGCGGCACCTTCCTCATCCCCTCAGAATCAGTCACAGATGTCTACCAGCGGTATGCATCCCGCTACGGCGTCGAGCGGCCAGCTCACCTGATCCTCCGAGACTTTCGGCGGGCGTACAACGCCCCACCAGACCCCCTCATCGGACCGCTGCGCTACTGTGGCGACGGCCGCGAGTTCTGGCGCCGTGTAGTGTTCCAGAGCCTCAACACCGACAACGAGTCGCTGTTCCAAGACGTCTACAACTACTACTCGGAGCCTCAGGCCTGGACCGTCCCCCCGGGCTTTGCGGACGCCCTCGTCCGCATCCGCACCCTCGGCATCAAGACAGCTGTTGTATCGAACTTTGACCGCCGCCTGCGCGACATCCTCCACGTCCTCGACCTCGAGCACCTCTTTGATGCCGTCATCGTGTCCTGTGAGGTTGGGGCTGAGAAGCCCAGCCCGGCCATCTTCGACGCCGCCTGCCGGGCGCTTGACGTGCACCCACCAGCGGACTTTGTGCTGCACGTCGGCGATGACCGTCGGAACGACGTGTGGGGCGCTCGGGCGTGCGGGATCTCGGCGTGGCTGTGGGAGGGGGACGTCACTTCCTTCGATGAGGTCGCTGACCGGATAGTGACCGGGTACATGGCCGTCTGATCCCTCTCAGCGCCTCTGGAAGACTACAGTGCAGGGTGACCTGCTGGTGCCTCGAAGGGGCTCTATGTGAGGGGACGGGAACCGTGCAGTACAGTGAGTTGTTGTTTGATAGCGGCATGAATTGGCCCATCTGATGTGCGCTGTTAAGCACCAGATGTGTGTATCGGGGCATGGAGGGTTGCCTGCCGCGCTGGAGACTCATCAGTGACGAGAGAGAGATGGCCACGGGGCTGCGGCGCTATGCTAGCCAGCTGGGTAGGCTGAGCGGGCGCTGCAAACTGGTGTTATTGCTTGTATTTGTGACTGATATTTTTTTGGGGGAGATGTGTGCCTCGATCGTGTGGCGCAGTCCATGCTGCAGCTCACCGGTTGACGCTGCGGGCGGCTGTTCGGGCTGCCACGGCAAGGCTGCTGTCCAGGGATGTTTGTGATTGCTGGCCAGTGTGATGGCAGGTGGTCCAGCTGAGGTGTGTTGCTGTGATGTCTGGCCAGTACCGCTAGCAGCCTGTGGCCACGGTCACGGGGCAGCCACTCTGATCGATTTTTGAGTTGATGTTCTTGGTCCGAGTGGGCTAGCGTTCACAGATTCGCAGATGCTATGGTTTAGATGGCCGATCGTGAGATGATGTGCATGCAGAGAAGAGATGATTTCATGTAAGTAATGAACGCTCTGATTTGTCATGTGTGTCTTGGCCATGGAACCGACAGCGCACATGGCATCGCAGCATCAAACAGCATCCAAACACAGAATTCCCCTCTCCCACATCATTTCATGCGGCATGGTTCGAGTCCAGGAAAAGTCTTCACTCGATTGCTGCTGTCAGTTACTGTCTGTTCCCTCAAGGAGCTCACACACATCATGTCAACATTACATCATCTCTACATGGTTCACCAGCCACAGCAGTCCCTCTGTGTGGTGGCCCAGCACCTGCTGGATGAAGCTGCCAGCTCCAGATTTGTCACCAATAGCTTGGCACAGCTGATGTGGCCCGGCAGACAATGGCATCACAACAGCATCACTGCATAAACAGAGTGATGTGATCACCAATCTTGAACCCTGCTAATCCTTGGTCGCCAGAGGGCCCTCACCACCGTGTTCCAGATTCCACGGCAATGCCGCTGGCGAGAGAAAGGCCATGGCCGCCCCCACACCCACCATGTGAACGTACATTGTACACTGCAGTTGGCTAGCATGCTATATATGCGTATCTCTCATCTCTCATCTACATTGATTTTGAAGGGAAGGGATGCGCATGATTACGTAGCCGTAGCCATAGCCATATACACGGGGACATTGACAGCTCCTACATCTGGGGCAGACGCAGGATAGCTGATAGCTGTACGTAGGCATGGTAGTCAAGCTGAACACATACAGTGGCAGCACTGCAAACGCACACGCAGAGGCTCCAGTCCTTCTCAGCCAATGGCAGCTCGTGGTCCTTTATCAACGCCTCACAAGCAGCTGCTGCACGGCACGGCCGTTGCAGCCCTGGCACAACCTGCGCCCCAGAACAGTGGCCCATTGTGCCGCAACAAGGCGCCCCCCTTGCTGACTGAAGATCAAGAAGCTCGCCAGTGCTACATCCCCATGCGTACTGTGGGGTATCCCAGGTCCGTGTGAGTGATGCCTGTCAGTGACATGCTGTCACGCATCATTGTCAGGACCACTGTCAGGACCTCTCTGGACATGCAGCTCATAGCTGGCAACTGCTAGCTGGCAATACGATCCACTCATGGTCGCAAGCTGGAGTAGTCTTCAGCCTCACACCTTCAGGGCGCCCACCTCGATGAGCTGTGCTACAGCGGCCGAGAATCTATGGATCGGGAAGCCCATGACATTGAAGTAGCAGCCTTCAAGGCCCTCAACCCATGCTCCTGCGGCGCCCTGGATGCCGTAGGAGCCTGCCTTGCCCCAGGCTTCCCCTGTTTCGATGTAGGCCTGAATCTCTTCTGCGCTGATGGCTGCGAAGCGCACGGTCGTGGACTCTGAGAACTCAACGACCTTGTGCCCTCCCTCCTGCTTCACCACTAGAACAACTCCTGCATCATATTCAACGGCATCAGCAAGAGTGCTGCCCGATAGATGACATGTGTAGCAATGCAGATACGGATACTGTGGCGTGCCTGTGTGCACTTGATGCGTGTCCCCACTGAGCATGGTGAGCATTTCGGTCGCTTGTTCGACGTCTGCAGCTTTCTCCAGGATGTGACCACCCTTCTCCACCACCTGCACTGTCAAGCAGAGTCCTGATGCAAAACAAGTGCATCATGTGACGCAACACAGCCAAGGAGATGCTGTGGGGACGAGAGACCGTAGTCGCACCGTGTCTGAGGCAATGATGAGTTGGGCATCATTGCAGGCCTTGGCCACGTCCAGCGCTTTGCACTTGGCTGTGGCAGTGGCGTACTCTGCTGGAGAGTACTGACTGTGGGGCAAGTCTTCTTCGAAGGTGGAAGGAATCACCTGCTCGAATCCTAATTTGATTAAATTCATCACTTTATGCTTTCGTGTGAAGCAGCTCGCCGCCTCCTGATCACGCGTGCAATTGATGCGCGAGCAGAAGAGCAAAGCAGCAGCACACCTCAACGGACAGACCAACATTGCCAAGGATCTCCTTGCGTCGGGGCGAGGCCGAAGCTAGGACCACCTTGATCCCATTGAGCTGCTTGACATGTTTTAGAATCATGCGTTCGGCCTTTTGAGATCGATTGATCAATTTTCTGCCTTGGGCTAACGCCTCTTTGCTACCTACCGGCGCAAACTTAGCCGTGGGTGACAGCCAGGTGCAATATTAGTACGTCAGAGCATGAGAAGGCGTGCGATTGCTCAGCGTGCATGACCACCTGTGGCATGGCCGTTCTGCCTACGAGTGTGCTGTAACTCGGCCTCGAGTTGACATTGCACCGCAAGCCACAGAGATCGCGGAGCGACAGCGACAGAAGTTGCGTGTGGGCATCGCCAGCTACAACAGTTACTGCTACATACACAGATAGACAACTCAAGCATTTTGCATGCGTGTTTCAGCGCCATGTTCGCGCTGTTCGTCGCGTTGTTGCTGCATGGCATGGCTGAAGCACTTCGCACACCACCGGGTTGCACATGTCTGTACGTTAACCGTGCCGTGCCGAGGTGACAGTAAATTGTCTGTTGCACAGCGAGTGGACACCCTGCGTGGTGGTCACATTACATGCGAGTCCGCCATATCATCTCGCAAGCTGGACCATGTAGACAAAGCAAGCTTGCAAGTAGAAGATCAGTCAGGCAAGTCAACAGCTGCGCTGCAACAGATACAGAACGATATGTGATTGTCGGGGCAGGCTTTGCTGGTGTGGCGACTGCCTATCACTTGCTGGTACTGCCCTTGCCACAAAATGCTGCATGACGTCGAGCAGATGTAGACGCAGCCAGCCAACCTGTCCACTACCCACAGTATGTTAGCTCATACAGTACTACAACGGCATGTGTTGCAGAAGTCAGCATCGGAGGCATCATCTGTCCAAATCACTGTCTATGACGTCCATGGTCTTGGTGGTGGAGCATCTGGAGCTGCAGCAGGCCTCCTGCACCCGTTTTCTCCTAAGGGAAAGCTCACATGGCTTGGCCTCGAGGGGCTCTCTGCATCGTTGCGGCTGATCAAGGCTGCAGAAGCAGCAGACTCGCGGTCCAGGCTTCAGGACATAGAGGAGGACCCCGTCGCTGTCTGGAATGGCATCCTCCGTATCGGAGGCCATGCCCGGCAGTCATGGGAACTCACTCAGTTCTTGGAACAGGTGGGAAGAGCGTGTGTTGCAATATTTGCATGAACAGGCCCATCTCGTCTGTCATACCATGCGTTTTCCCTGTGAAGTCTGACCCTCAAACCGCGCTCCCTTCCTGAATGCCCTCCCCCAGGAAGTGCGACAGCTGACGCGTTGAAAACGGCCTCATGTCCTTGCAGTAACGGATGCAACCCGGCACCATTACTCGGAGCTGCTTGCAGGTGCAGGCATCTACTCTCGAAGCATCTTTGGCAGGCCCTCAGCACCAGAAAATTCACGAGGATGGAACAGGGCACGCTGCCGTCAGTGAAGAAGCGTTGCAGGTAACCTTCTCCGCAGCCCACCAGTGTCCATTATGTAGCCTCCAGAGTTCATACTTAGTTTTCAGACATACCCCATTGCAGAGCGGCGCTGTTGCAAGAGGGTTCCAGCCCGCGCAGTCTAGCACACGTCTTCGGTGACCTGGAATCGCAGCAGGTTGTCGAAGCAAACGCATGTGACAACACCAGACCCTCGCCACGCATGTGACGACACCAGACCCTCGCCACGCACCACAGTGCACAGCTGCGCCGTCACATCGAGCCGCCTGCAGGTGGTACAGCAGGCAGAGGCAGTGTCGGCGTCGGAGGCTGCCCGCCTGGTGGACGGGCTCGGTGCGCCCCGCACCGCTGCGGCCGCGGAGTGGCGGAGGGCACGCCCCGGCCGCAACAGCAAGGCCGACTCCGCCCTCGAAGCCCTCGGTGCGGACGCCTTGGAGCACCAATGCATGGCATGCATGCATGAGACATGTCGCCCACGTGTCCGCGCTGGCACCCAACCGCAGGCGCTTGCTCGAGTCCGGTGCCCGCTGGTGCTGCCGGTAGCGTGGCTTGGTTGTAGTCGGTGTGGCGCGCTGCGTGGCACGGTGGTCCGCACTTGCACCACATGCAACTTCATTCGTTCATATGCCGCCATGATGGCATCGGAGGCCTGCTGCGCGCGTTCGAACCTGCATGACCCCTGTACCCTGTACGGCAGATGTGAGGCTGCCGGCCGCGGTGCTCGGCACCACCATGCAGCTGCCGATGCCGCATCAGACCCACACCCCTCTCACGCCAGTGCCTCGCTGATCTATCGCCCGTCTGGGCTCTGACCATGCATGTACATGTATGACATTGTTGTGGCTACAGGTGTGCCGGACAAGATCGGCGTCCACATCCCGGGTGCCGTCACCGTCAACTCGCCGCGATACCTTGCCGCGCTGTGGGCCGCGTGCCAGGAGCTCATCGTCGCCAGAGACGATCCTTGCGGCGTGGGCGGTCTTGGTGCTGAGGCGGACGGGAGTGCCAGACACCCGAGCGGCGCCAGCCCGGCAGGGCCCCCCTCCGACCCTCGAGCGGCGTCCCGATCGGGCCACTCCGAGCCGCACCCCGACTGCCAACGGTCGGGGACGATCACCAGTGGGAGCTTCTTGAGGCTTGAGCAGCGGACAGTGGAGTCGCTGGACGAGGTGGAGGCGGGCGGTGGATGCGACGCGGTGATTGTGGCGAACGGCGCGGCCGCAGCGGCCATCGCCGGGGTGCCAGCGATGGTCGCCGATCAGCTAGAGCTTGCGCACGTGCGGGCCCCGGGGCTGTGTGTTACCTTGTGACTGCTTGCCTGGTGCCGCCGTGCATCTCTCTGGCCGTGTACTGTCCACTCTGCTGTACATGCATGTCGAGTTTGGGCCGCTGAACGCTTTGCTCGGATGGCGGACGCCGACCCGGGGACCTCACACCACACAGCGCATCCAGTGCAGCAGCAAAACCTCCAGCGCTGCAGGGCTGGGGTTCTCAGCGCTCTCCAAGGTACCGTCGACGCCGCACTCCAGCCTCTTTATACACCCTTCGTGATTCGAGTCCGGTGTTCAGGGGTGCTGCATCACGCTCGAGGCCCCCTCGCCACACCCCCCCGCTACCAGGGCGGACAGCTCCAAGCGCAGCACGCCACACCGCGGCTTCCCCGCTGCCGCGCCGAGCCTGCTGGGCGCTCCGTACGCTGGCGTGCTGGGCCGCAGCAGGGCGGTCGTGGGCAGCAGCAAGGAGCCAGTGGCGGACGCGGCCGCGGCGCTCGACCTGCTGCGGCGCCGCGCCGCCGTGTCGGACCTCGCGGCGGCAGAGGCGGAGCTGCGCTCGGGCATCGAGGAGGCGTGGCCGGAGTTTCGGACGTGGAGAACCACGGGGGTGTGATCCCATCGCAGTCGCACCCACACGCTGTACTGCGGATGTGTGTGGCAGTCCAGCGATAAGACCGCTCTACCACTAGACACTTGCACGTCGCGACGTGTAAGGGCCCAGTGGTAGAGCGGTCATATCAATGGACTGCCACAATGTGCTCTGTTTTTGTATAAAAAAATATCAAGTGTGCGGCTCCGCCTCCACCGTCTCGGGGGCCGCAATACACTCAGCCGGAGCTGCATACGCCACCAGCACCGCGGATGCGACTGCAGTATTCATACCCTGCATTGATGACACCGGCAGCGCAGATGCGCCTGGCCTGCTCAAGTTCTGTGTTGTCAACATCATGTTGCTGCAGGCATAGCGTTGCGCACTTAAAAGCGCTGTGCACCCGTTCCATGAGTCATAGGCTCGAGCATAGTGTTTTGCATGATCTTTTGTGTGCAGAGCAAATCGGCTGTCCGGGCATCCCCAAGATTCACTTCGGAGGGAGCACCTCCACTGCTTGGCAGTCTTGGCAGGCCTGGCACACCAGAAGCGGACGCAGAAGGGTTCAGGAAGGGTTTTCGGAGGCATTCACGGTGGTTATTCACTGGCCTGGGGACGCGGGGGCTGCTGTACCACGCGCTGATGGCAGAGATGCTAGTGGCTGCAATCCGTGCAGACGATGAGTCCCTGCTGCTGCCGGTGCTACGGCGATGGCAGGGACCTCGCTGAGGAATGCCTTGCACGAGCAGGTCTATCTGGCTGATTTGTGCCAAAGCTGGGGCCCAGCCTGGGGCCTAGTATCGTGCTCAAGTGCTCGGCTTGACATGTGCCCCACAGCTTCCACATATGAGCTGTTAAGAGCCATGCAAGCAACGTGGATCATCGCTCGTTGCAGATTGAATGTTTAAATTGTTGTCACGGGGGCACAGCACATCAACATCTGCACCAGGGGTACGATACGCAAAACATTGCATGTTGTTGTGGTCATTTTACACACAGACATGCTGTCTCTGCCGCTTCGTCTATACGGGAATTTGTAACATACTGGACCGGTCACTAGTGACTACGGACCAGGCATTCTTGGACACTGATTGTAGCAGCTTCGTGCATTAAACGTTCATGTGTAGCACACAAGCACTGGTACACTGTCCGCTCGGCATCCAATACCTAGCTGATAGCTGAGACAAGCACACAAATCCACACTACGGAACTGACAACGTCATACTCTTCCGAAACCTGCTTGAGCGAAGATGTTGTCAAGTGCTTCGGCTTTGTATCTCTTCCCGCTTGACTGCGACCGGGACACTGGAGAGCTTAGCCTCGGTCGACTTCACCGTCTCTATCCGGATAGGCTCACCACGCTGCGCTTTTGGCTTCTGCTTCATGGCAACGCGGGCTGCGACTGCGCCACCAACGGCAGATGCGACTGGGATAGCCGCTTGTGAGACCGCGGTTGCGAAACAGACAGGACACACCATGGCTTCCTGCAAGACAGTTCAAAACATGTCAGAAAATATGTATTGGCCTAGTAAAGTCGCGTGCTTGACTAGGACCTCAAGTTCGCTTCTTGGAGCACATAGCATGCGACACCAACGTCAGCATCGCGTGATACTGGTACAACGAAACGCAGCTAGCAGCCATAGCTCCCCGAGCGGGTCAAGGGATTGTATTCGTGGTACCGCCTGGTAAGCTGCGCATTGGCAGCAGTTGGCGTGATGCATCAAGTCGATGTGGCTATCGCAGTGCGGGCTCGCTTCGGCCCTGCCCGGCTAATGTATACTGAGCGGATAACTAACGCACACAGAGGCAGTGATAGCAAATACAGGAGCGGGACTTGGCTTGCCGTGAGCTGCGATGTGGTTGTCACGCTTCAACGCGAACTCCACGCAAGAACAGATGTCGTGTAGGCAACACTGCAACAGCCCTGATGCAAGGCATCCTATCAAAGCCTAATCATGCAATGGCCACCGGCTGTCTCGCTTAAAGATGCCGAGCGCAGGTGCTGCACCTAGAGCTCGCTTCATCCATTCAACGACGCATCGTCCTCACATGATGATGCAGCATTCGCGATTTGACATGATATACAGAAACGAACGCACCAGCAAGATATCAAGTGAGGCGTTGCTAGTAGTTATTGTACTGTTTCAGTTTGTGTGCTTACGACTGGAGATTGTAGCTGTTATCTCGCCGGTTCAGAGTCCTTGTGACCTGCTCTACATCTGACAGGAGCTATTTATGTCTGGAAGGACGCTTGAAATAACACCATGGTCAATGCGCACCTTCGTAAAACGATGTCGTAGTGTCTCGCGTGATGAATTTTCCGACCGGTATGATCCATGGTCCTTGCTGTATGGCAATGGCATGGAAGGCGTGCAGGCATGGTATGGGCACACCTGATCGGACTGGCACGATATGCTGCAGAGCCTCATGAAGAGGCCGCATCCCGGATCAGATTTGCAAGAAGACACGACAGGTCTGAGAATCTACATTTTCTGTGTGTGCTGCCACCTCGTTCGCGCCCAGTGAGCCGCTCCGGATATCCGACATGTACAGACACGTACCGATCGCGACGGTACCCGCTGTCACGAGCGCTGTGTACATGATTGATACGTCGTTACAAATATGCAGTTGTGTTTTCTTGCTGGCCTGCCGCTTGTGTAAATTGTGCAGTCTCTGCTTCGAGTTGGTGCCACTTAGCTGGCTGGGGTACCTGTTGCGTGTTTCGTGTCTTAGGCAGCTGCACCTGCCAAGTTCGCGCTCTCTGTCAACACCAGGCACATGATGCACAAGGAGCCGGTCAATCGTGGAGAATTGGCTGTGCACGCTCGGTTCAGCCGCTTGGCATGATGTGTTCGCCACAACCGGTTGTGCACGTTCTGGGCATGCTCTGGCAACAATTGAGATGATAGATCGCGCCAGGCAGCAAATGTGTGCTTGTAAAGTATCATACATGCCTCTCACAGTGGCGATTCACGTCTGCCGGAGCATGCAGCGACACACTCCAGCAACCAAAGACGCGCCGGGACGCTGTCGCGACGGGCGTTGCTTCTTTGGTCGTCGGCATCTGCCAGGTGCACTGCCCCAAGGACAGCGGCTGATTCGGTGCATAACAGTGCCAAACGGTACGGTGCTACCATACTTCATACCACCAGAAGCCAACAACTCGTGCCCAGATCCTGCAGCTCAGGTTAGCCAGGACGTGTGATTACTACGTACAGGCCAAGGCGTGTTCGACAAAACGAAGCCGAGAGGTCACGAGCATGGATCAATTCGACAAGTTCAACAGGAGAAAAGGAATTCATGATGTGGTTGCGTCACGACGCCTGACAGCTGGCTCAGCGGAGCCAGCTCGAAGTGCTGCCGTGCGCTTCTCGTCAAGGTCCTTTCGTGGAAGCGCTTGCATACCGGACACTGCTCGGGCCTAAATGCACGGCCTAGATCTTCAGAAATATGGCCAACATCCTTGATTCTCGTGGTTGATATTCTGGAAATGAGCATCACGGTGAACAGGTCTGCATTTGGCACGCACCGGGACTGGTATGTGAGCACCTCTGCTGAGATGTAGTGCTTAAACGCTTCACAATTCGCCAACAAGATGATAGATGTGCGATAGTGCCTTTTGAAGCATGTTTCCCGGCTGCAGGTAGTGCCGGCATTGCCGATGCATTGAGTCGTGACAAGAAAGCCTGTACCTCTGTCTCACAGGCAAGCCCACTATCTCTGAGGAGCATCCGTGCACATTCCAGCCTGCATGAGGAGGCAGAACCGCGTCCGCACACCCCATGGTCCCTGGACTTGCTGACATGACAACGATCTCGGGCATTGCCACCACACATGTGGCGTCACTTGCTCCATCTCTCTGCAGCAATGTATCGCACTTACACGATCCTCCCTGGCCACTCAGCCGGAAAGTATGCCAGACGCTCTGCTCAAGGTACACCCCACAGGATGCGGAATGCCGTAGGCTAGGTGCCCTTGCCTGAGGGGTTGATGCGCTTTCTTCTGCTACCCTAGTGTCGACCACGTGACAGGCGGGCCTTTTGTCAGAAAACCCGCGTCCTGGAGTCAAGGATGCCGACTTCATGTGGTTCTGGTGACATGAGCGTATGGCGGGTAGTCTTCGGCCTTCAGACTCCGAAGCTCGGAGAGGCTGTCAGGATTAATTCACAAGGCAAGCCCCTGCTGGTGCACGCATCCTGCAGCATCGTGATGCATGCCCCGCAGATCAACAGCAATTCAGTCTCCGCTCACATAGCTTACATCATCAACAGCTGCGCTGCGCCAGCCTGTCGGACACATCATCACCAGAGGCAAAACGAGTCCCGCTGCTTGCCTCACGCAGCAGCACCGATCTTGAACCAGACTCTATCGTGGTAAAAGGGTAGAATTCTTCTTGCACACAGCCCCAGAAACAAACCCATGCTGCTGCACCGCCACTGCCGCCCACGCCCTTGACAAGGAGCACGTCACTGTAGGCTGGGGCCATGTTTCGATGGCGCCACCTGCCTTATTGAAACGTGGCGCGGCCATCTCGGCAGAGACGGTGCAAATGCATGGGACCAAATTGCACAATCGAGCCAGCAGCCCGCACCGGCCTGCTGCGCTTTGACCTGCCGCAGCGACCTGCATGCGCCGCCAGGACCAGTCTACAGTGCAGTCACATCCATGCGCGACTCTTCTGCACTCCCTACGTCCAGCCGGACCGATGAAAAATGGCCAACCGACCGAGAAATATGCCGGGGGAGCGCCTCACAGCTCCCCCACCCTGGCGGCCGCCCCCCATGACGCTGTCAGTGGCAAGCGCATATACCGTAACCTCACGGACGCAGCACGCACACCCACGCCGAGGCAAAGCACAGAACGCGCGGCCATGCATGGCACACATGCTCTCAAATGCGCCATTTGCACCACCCGCACCCGTTCCCCCCTCTACCTAACACGCCCACATCGCTTCACGCCTCCCCTCCCCCCCCGGCAGCTGCACAAAACGGTCCCCGCTGTGGAAGGTGCGTCACTGCCGAGCCTCAGAGCGTGTGCTTGACCCCCCGGCCACCCCCGTCCCGCGGCTCCCCCCCGCCGATACCCCACGGCTTCCCCCCGCCGATACTCCCGCCGACAGCTCCACGGACACCGTCGCCTCCGGGCCGCGGTCGACGTTCCCACCGACCGAGGTGTCCCCCGCCTCCTCCGCGGCCGCATGCACCGCGTTGAGCAGCGACACGACGTCGCAGTGCTCCGGGAAGGTCGCGAGGATGCACTTGCTGAGCTGCAGCGGGTCGAGGAGCTTGATGTAGACGAGGTAGTCGAGCTCGGCGAGTGCCTTCTGCTCCGCCGCGAGGTTCGCGCGCAGCCGCCGCAGCACGTCGGCGGTGTCGAAGGCGTGCTTGCAGCGCTCGAGGAAGGAGGGCGCCGCTATCGCCGCGCTCGCGGGGCCCGGCCGCCCGCCTGCACCTGCAGCGCCGTGTCGCTTAAGTCACACAGGTACCGGCAAGAATCAGGAAGCCTGCCGGCTGCGGCCTCTGCCGGCTGCGCCGGCTGGACATCTGCATGTGGCCGCGGGGTCATGCCGCAGGCCACCACGTGCGACCAAACACGACGGTGATGCTATGCAGAGAAAGCAGCCGTTCCAGGGGTCATTGCATTTCTCTTCGCAGGTGCTCCAACCTGGGTCAACACCGCATGGCACCGGACAAGGTTGTGTTCTCTCAGTACAGGCAGCTGTGGCCGCGCTCAGGCTCTCGCGAACAGGGCCGCTCGACACATGCACGCATGGCGCCGGGGCAAGAGCGGGTTCGCCTGCCTGCGGCAGGGTTGGTCAGGCTGGCGCAGAGGTGCAGGCGGCGGGGGGCGCACCGAGGTCGGGCGGCAGCAGGACCTTGATCGCCTGGAGGTTGAGGCTCTGGCGCTCGTGGAAGAGCTCGTCGAGGCGCGCCATGTACTTCCCCCGCAGCTGCCGCATGCGCTGCTGCACGTCCGGCTTCAGCTGCAGCCTGCACGGCCCCCTGCCACATCAGTTCACTGCGCAGGGCTGTGGTCGCGTGAGCAGCGCGCCTCGGCTCGCCGACACGGAGACAGTCTGCTCTGAAACGTACATATGCAGAGTGCTGTGCACCGCATGTGGCTGCGACGGTGACCTGTGAACGTGAGGCTGCAGAGCGAAATCAACAAAGCCATGCATGCGAGGCCGGCGCCCGGGACGGAGGCACTACGGTGCTGCATTGGCACCACGCTGTCACGGTGTGAAGATCACAGCATGACCGTGCGGAGGGGCGCACTGTCGGGCGAGGTCGTGCCACATGGCGGCGCCGCCGTGGTAGCGCGAGAGGGAGTGGTCGGTGGAGGAGGCGATGAGCGCGGCGACGTCGACGTCGGTGTACATGCTGACCGTCTGCAGGCACAGCGCGTACGGCCGCCGCGCCACCTCCCCGAGCTCCCGCACGTCCCCCTCCGCCATGTCCTCCACCGTCACCTGCACCCGCTGCAACAGTCAGCACAGGAGGTATCGTGCGGCACGAGTAGGGTGAGTCAGCCATGCTGGCGATGGCCGCAGTCGGCGGCCCCGCCCGCTGTTCTGGCCATCTCCAATGATACGGGTGCACCAAACATGCGCACGTGTGTGTGTCGACGCATAGACTACAGATGTCTGATCCGGCGCCGTGCGGTGGAACACCACCACAGCTAGACTTGCAGAGCACAGGGCGGCAACGCCGTTGAGCACAGATCATGATCTGTATTGCTGAGTGCACGGCCCACTGGCTGCGGGGACGGATCGTCCCACCGAATCGTCCCCAGGTGCACGCACCGTCGGCGTGTCGAGGAGCCCCTTCTCCTGTAGCCACTGCCGCAGCACGCGTACGGCCTCCGTGAACTCCGCCGCAAACGCCTGCAGCGAGCGCTCAGAGCGCGAGTGCCGCAGCGTGCCGCTGCCGCCCTCCTCGGCGTGCGCAGCCGCCGCCGCGGCCGTCGCCGCCGCCGCCTCCTCGCTGCCGGGCACGCCCGCGACACTCGCCTCAGCGGCGGCCGCGGCGACCTGGTCAGCCTGCGTGTTCTGCACGGCCGCTAGTTGTGCCTCCTTCAACGCGAGGTCCTTCTCTAGATGCCCGACGCGCTCCTGCATGCATGATCGCGGGGCCTCGTCAGCAGGCGCACACAGCGGGAGCGCCACCCGGCGGGCTCCATGCATGCTGCAGCACAGCACAGCATGCGGAAAACAGCCTTACGTGTCATGGTGATCCAGAGGCGTAGCGGTCATATCACTGGATTGCGACCCGCGCTGCGAGTCTCGCCGCCAGGTGACCAAGCCTCAGGTGCCGGAACACTGAGCACACGAGACGACAACATGCGAGACTTTCATGCAGGGGGACTGAGGACGCGGGGCCGCACCGCGAGCTCCTCCTTCTTCGCCTTGACCGCGTTGAGCTCGTCCACGCGGTCCTGCAGCGTCTCCACCGCCTGCTTCAGCTCCGACGCCTTGGCCTTCTTGCGCTCCCGGTACCTGCACGCCTGCCTCGTACCTCATGAGCCATGATGCATCAGGCTGAACCATTGCACTGACACACCCCGCCAATACCAACAACACGGACAGATGGTGGCGCCAGTGGCACTGGCGAGCATGCCTGCTCAGCGGCAGCTGGGGCAATCGCATGCTGCGGTGGCATTCAGCCCCGAGCTACTGATTCATGTGGCCGTGGAGGACGGCTTCCTCGTGGAATCGGGCCATCGCAACAATGCAAACGCAGGCTGGTCAAACTGATCACATCTCGCCTGCGGTGCACACAGCTAAAGCAGCAACAAAGCAGGACGGACTCGCCCTGGGCGTGTAGGCTGCGGGCATCACTGCATTGTGAGATACAGGCAAACAGCAGGGCACCGAGCTGTAGTGCAGGCGCGTCAGCGCCGAGGGCCGCACCGTTGCTGCGCGGCCTTGTTCAGCATCTGCTGCCGCTCCGTCTTTGTCTGTAGCCTCGCCGCCTTGTACGGCAGCTCCTGGGACCCGTCCCATGACCCCCCCAGCACGGACTCTGTCTGCGCTGCAGCCCGAGTGCGCGCCCCGGGTGCTCCCGGCGGCGGCGCGCCCGCCGCTGCATGGCTGGGGCCAGCGGCCGCCCCGGCCGCCGGCCACGGCTGAAACGCGGGGTCATGCAGCGGGTCAGGGTCTACGCCGATAGCCTGCAGCGGCGGCTGCGCTGCGGTGGCGGGGTGGCTAGGGGGTGGTCCGGGCATCGCCGTGGCCGGGAGCGGCGGGGGAGATTCCGGCTGCTGTGGGGGTGGGATGGGCAGGCCGGGCTGTCCTGGTGCTTGTGCTGCACAGACACCCCCACGTCGCGCACAGTGCAACATTGTATTGCAGTGCTTGCCTCCAACTACAGATGGCGCAATCAAAACACACAGAGCAGACCCATGGCTTGCGCATGGCTGGCGCCAGCGGCTACGTGGCCAGTCTGTACAGGATAGCTAAAAGTTTCAGCCTCAATCGTGGATCTCTGGGCCAAACGGACTAGAGCACGCTGCAATTCTGGGTACATTTCTGAGATGGGACCGCCGAACCACCGTACAGCAGTACTGTCATCCGCGTCGAACACACTTCAGGGCACGTGATGCTAATCAACATCTCCTGCCGCACACGCGATGTGTGCGTCCCTGTACTTGTGCTTGTAACACGCACGATGTGTCTTGGGAGCGGGGACGACAGCGTGCGGCGTGCATGCGTGTACCTGAGACTGTGATGTGATGCTGTGGTGTGGAGTGCTCCGTTCAGAGTGTGAGCGTGAGCGCATGGGGTGTGCACTGCGCTGTGCTGTGCATGCAGAGCACGGTGAGCAGAATCAGTGTGGATGATGCTGCTGCTGTGCGTGCCCAGCACTGCCCACGGCCTGGCTCCAGCAAACCCCCACTGACTGGTCAGCACATCCGAAGGTGCACCGCAACGGCAGTGGCATCGCCGAGGACAAGCTGCGTGCATGGCACAACACCCGAGTGGGGGGCGTGATGGAGATTGGAACGGGAGCAGGAAGGCAGCTCTACACTTCGTGGTTCCCTGTGTGGAGCTCCGGATGGACGGCTTGTGCACAAACGGTGCTCGGAGTGCAGACCTGGCCCGGCGACCAGGCGCTCGCGCAGCGCCCTGGCGGTGGCAGCGGGCAAGCGACACACCCGTCAGCTTCAGCAGCGCATCATGTAGCCGCGACATGGGGTGGGTGACACGCTGCGGCTGCATCATTCCGCAGCGGGAGTTTGCTCGGAACAGACGCGGGTGGGATGCTGGGCGACTAGGCAGCACGCGCGACGCCTGCGGGGTTGCGAAAAGAGCGCAAGAAGATCAAGAAACGCATGGTGAGTCGGAAACTGAAGCGATGCGCCCGATCCTCGGAAACGATGGTTTTGCGAGGTTGACAATGCACACTCTATCGTAGATGTGCGCACATGGCTTCACAACGGTGAGGCTCCGGGAAGCGTTGGCTGGCCACCGCAAGACGGTGGAACGATATAGATGAACGTGGCACTTGATGTCGAGCGAGAGGAGCCAAATTGCCCAGATCAGCTCGACACGTCGCCATGTTGGATGGAGTTCGGAGCAAGGTTAGTACGTGACATGGCTCCTGGGCGCCAGCATGACGCGAGGGATGTGCCCACGATCTCGACGAGCTCAGGCATCGTGTGAACATGAGCAGGATGAACGATCGAACAAATGGCTACAAGAGTGCATGCTTTTGCATATGTTGGGCTGATACTACCGGGGACGCCAGGAACACGCCAGATTGACAGAAAACGTCTGGCATGACAAGAATTGTGCATCAGCACGCACCAGCTGCCTGGTCCTGGGGAAGGGCCCCCACATAGTGCTCGAAGAAGTTGCCAACAGGAATGAACTCGTCGAATTCAGCATCATGCAAGAAATCCTGCAACGGGTCCTCCGCGGGGTCTTGTTCAGACATGCGCTGCAGCGGCCAAGGAAGGCCAGCCTGGGAAAAGACCTCGCTGCTAGCGCTGCTGATCGGAGGTAGCGACAATCACGCGACGGGTTGGGTTCAAGTGTAACGTCGTCAGGCTCACCTGGTCTGATCGACGTCGCCTGCTACTCAAGGCTCCAAAATCTAGCTGGGCTCCGTGCCTGGGCTTCCGCTGTCGCCCTGCAGCCACAGTTTGACGTCACCTGAAGCTGCATGCGGGACGCATGGCGCATGAGAACATGTGCTCGACGTCACAGCAAAGATCATCTCACACAGAGATGCAACCATCGATACTTGTTGGTAGTTGTGGCCACAACAGATCTGATACATGCGAAACGTATCGACGTCTGGGCGATCAATATTGATCAATTGCAAGTGCTTGCCGAACGCATGCGAAATGGAATGCTGCGCAAACAAGTGGGCTGCACGCCAAATCATGGCTACATACACATAGCAAGAAGTTATGCTGCATGTCGTTGTTCTGCGTACTGCGCATGCGACCAGGATGCTGCAGTGATCAGTCCCGACTAGGCAGAACAACTGCGCAGCATGCTGTTGACTCGAGACGCACCGGCACTGGCAACTGGGGGTTGTGCTGCCGGCGTATAGGGGACAGCGTTTTCTTCGGGATTGCCTTGCTACTTTTTGTGTTGACTGACGTGCTGGTCAACGTTGGCTGTTCGACCGGTGCGGCTCTTAAATGGCTGGAGACACCCATTCTAGACGGGCGATCTTCTACCGTGTATGAACTCGATGTGGGCAGCCGCGTAGCAGCTTGTCATGTATTGCGTGAGCAACATGTGCACGGCGCGCCAAAGCGATGTCTGCTTACGAAATAGACGCGTGATGTGGCACGGCTGACTGGCACGCTTGCAGCTGCCGGCCTCTGGGCGGAAGACGAGCGCCTTCGTGAGATTGATGCTATTGACGGGTACGCATGTTGAGAGAGTCGATGATGTAGCACAACTAGTCCGCTTTGTTCAAGCGTTGCGGTCAGGCCGAACCGCGGCGACGGGTCTTCAAATATCATTGTCCCTTGTGATGATTGCATGGTGTCGTCATGCCTCTGCAGAGGCCTCATCGCGCTGGAAAACCTGGCTGTCCAGAGATCGCGCGTATTGCATCACTCCACCAGGGAAATAATAGCTAGAGACTGCTTGGCTCGCCATGCAGGCAACCACCGGCTCCAACCTGCGTGCTATGAGGCCGCATCGATGATATCACCTGCTGGCCGGGCTCCCAAAATCGGCACGGCTACCTAGGTCACCGAAATGTCGAGCAAACTCAAGATGATTTCCTGCCATGAAGCTGCTTCGGCTGTGGTTGCAGTCGGAATCGACGGCCAGCGTTGTGGCGCCCGCAACACACACGAGTCCTGAAGGTAACAACGTCATAAAGTGTATTCCTTTGTTAGAAACCGTTCAGCATACATTTGCATATGTGTCGCTGTTCAACGGTTTTGTATGTCAAGTGTGGGCCAGACTCAGCGCATCTGTGGCCAGCAGTGTGAAACAGGACAGCAGCATGCTGTCAGTGGCAGCGAATCAGCAGTGGCAGACAAGACTCACATCCGTGTAAATGTTCAGTCAGCATGAAGTATGCGACGGTGAGTCTGCATGGCCAGCCTCTGTCAGATCGTGTTTGCAGCCTTCTCTTTGCATAGAACAGGCTAACAGGCTGTATACTCTGCTCGGAGTCCGTTTCACTCAGTTGACTTTCACTTGCGTTGCATTGGTCAGATGCATTCACCTACATTGTGGCTGTGGTAAGCCAGGACCATGGTGGAGCCGCAGGCATGTTGGTGCTGTATGACCCATGGGGTCACACAGGCAGGTGACGGCTTGGGTGCTGCATTGTCCTGGGTGCGGTGCGGCGTGGGCCGGCGAGGCTGCGCGGCGGTGTGCCGGGCTGGCGTAGTGTGCTGTGGCTTGGTGGGGGGGGGGTGGGTCTTGGGGCTAGGGCGGCCCCCGGCAGTCGGGCGGCCATGATGGGCGGCCTCAGGCAGCAGCGTGTTGGGTTTGGCCCTGTCGTACGGCGGCGGGCGTTGTGGTGTTGGTGGTTGTGATGTTGTGTGTCGGCCGTGGGGTCTGTGCGTGCGTGTGTGGGTTTGGGTTTGTGCACATGGGTGTGTGGGTGTGTGCTTTGCGGTCTTTGGATCTGTGTCTTTTGCTGCGCTGGTGATGGGTTTTTCTTTTGGGCGTGGTGGGTTTCGCGTGCGTGGGTGTCTGTGTGTTTGCTTCGTCTGTTTGCTTCTTTCGCGGTGCTGCCCGCCTTGCTGCCTTTGTCCTTGTAACACACTGGCAGGTTGAGAGGGCTTCAGTCGCTGTGCTCTTCCATGTGTCCAACGGGCCTGCTCTTGGGTGTGACCTTCACCGTCCACATGCAGCTGCATACAAAAGACTCAACTCTAGACGCATGTCGGCAACGAATGCCAATGCAGGAGTGCGTCAGTGTCGGTCCTGGCCCATGCAGACATGAATCCGTGCATTCTCTAGAGGTACAGCCACTGCCAACCGCTCAGTCAGGTGGTACAAGGACGAAATGACGTCATGTCCAGCTGCGGCCATCGAGCCATGCACGGGCTTGGTGCAGGAGTCCGAGGCTCTTGTGTTGATCATGGTCCAGACCTGGGCAGACAGCTTTGCTGTGCAGCATTGCAGTACATACATCAATCAGATGCCATGTCGTCTCAAACACTTGGAGAAACATTTTGTCCACACATTCCACAAGCAAGCACGTTGTGTCAGCCAACCCGGTGGTCACTATCCTCCCGTGGCGCACCCAGCAACGGCATGAGAAAATTTGCATTTGTGCAAATTTGCATCTTAAGGCATCTGCAGAATGTGAAGCACGGGTGACAGCGAGCACCGAGGCACCGGGCACAGGCTCACAGCTGCGTTGTGTTGGCATACTTTGCAGCTGGCCCACATTCACGCCTGCGACATCTCCGCCCATGCCTGTGTTAAGTGGCACAGCTCGTCCGAGGGTGCGACTGAAGCATGGCCACCACACAGCACTGCTCCGGTCTAATGCATGTGTCATCTCTGCAGTGGGTTCTGGGCTGCTTCACATCATCAAGGCTGTTGGCGCGAACACCTCAATGCCAGCAACATCAACTCAACTCAGCAAACGCGCAACTGGCGCGTTGGTTCCTCATGCCACACCTGCTTAGCAAGCAATTCTTATACCAGGCCACACACGCACATGTTCACAGTTGAAGCATGTGCATGTGCCGCAGCGAACTCTGCATGTGCTTGTACACAATTATGATTAGAGAAGCTTGTAAATTACACACGAGCCAGCTGCTCGGACCTAGCCACAGCATGCCCAACATGATCCTTTGCAAGACCGGTGAGCCATGCAATCTGCGGCACAAGTCCAAGTGCACCGTGACCACGGCAACCGTTTCGCGCCCCGGGCCCGGGACCGAACGCGCCCCGATGCACGCCATTCTTCCACCCGCATCTTTCAGCAACAAACGCAATCAAACAGCAAACAGTACGAAACAACTCCGGGCCGCATGAGGGGGCGCCCACATGGCTGGTCGACTGGTGGGCACCTCTTGAGGGTGGTCTCGTCTACAGGCGGTCAGCAGTGCCCGGTGCTGCCTGTCAGGGGGGTTCTGACACACGGAACCAGCGCGTCCGCGTGCGCCCTCACCTAGACAGGCACAGCACCGAGCCGCGTCATGGCAGCCCAATGTGAGCTCAACCGCCTCTGCACAAGATTCCTCCGAGGTGACTCAGCCGCAGCCCCTTTTGTTCACAGAACACCCCCCCGCCCCCCTCTGGGGAGTGCAGCCGAGGCCAATCCTAGCTAGGATAGGCCTAGTTCACAATTCAACGCCTTGCAAGGGTAGGTATACACACTCGATCTGCTGCCCGGCGCCCCGCACCGCCACACAGGGGCGAGCCTGCAGCGGCGACAACGAAACCGTCATCGCCGCGACTCGCGCAGCATCTGCGCAGGCAAGTCGGCACCATGCATGCACCTGCACGGACCCGCGGGGTGTGGCCCGGCCACCCCCGCTGCACCGGCAGGTGCCGTGGTGCATGCGCCATCTGCCTCGACTCCGGCTGCGGCACATGCATGTGGCAGCGGGGGAGCCGCTGTCAACGCATGCCGTGACGCGCCACGCAGTAAGGAGTGCGCACTATTTGCCGAAAGTCTCGACCGGCATCGAGTAATAAGTTCACATCAACCCCCCCCCCCCCCCCCCCACATTTGGCCATGGATAGCCTGCCACACTCATCATGTACAAAGTGTGTTCTCCTGGCGCGGCCGTACAGCCTGGTGACCCAGGCATGCCGCCCACGCGCTGCCGGGGAACGTGCCGGAACGTGCTGGGGGTCCGCACTCGGCACATGGCTTGTGTTGCCGCCACGCCACACCGCCTCACCTGCATGCCGCGACATTCGCCGCAGGCAACCTCAAACCCGGCGACCCCGTCGGCCTGACCCCATGCATGTGCACGCAGGGCCAACACTGGAGCCTGCCACATGGGGGCCCTGCACCGACGCCGAAGCCTACGCCTGCTGCCCGTAAATCGTGTGCACCGCGTTGAGCAGCGACACGACGTCGCAGTGCTCCGGGAAGGAGGCGAGGATGCACTTGCTGAGCTGCACGGGGTCGAGGAGCTTGATGTAGACGAGGTAGTCGAGCTCGGCGAGCGCCTTCTGCTCCGCCGCGAGGTTCGCGCGCAGCCGCCGCAGCGCCGCGCCCGTCTCGTACGCGTGCTTGCACCGCTCCTGGAACGTCGGGCCGCCTTCGGCCTTGCCCGTGACCGAGAGGCCACCTGCATACGCGCCCTGTACTCTGCTGCGTGCTGTGCGGAATGCGAACGGGCACGGAATGCGAAGAGTCACACGCGAGCTGCGACGGGCCGCGAGCTGCAGCCGACCTGTCAGATGTGACTGCAGTCACCGTACAAAAGTCCCCTCGTGTTGATGTTTGTGGCCCAGCATAAGCTCGGATAATAGCTCATTGGGAGCATGGCAATGGGCGATGCTCGCAGCAAGCCTTTGCCAGGTTGGGCTTTCCACGATCCTGTCGAGCGAGGGGATGGCCCACAGGCCAGCAGGGGCAGCCGTGGGCAGGCGCAGGAGGCTGCGCACCCTGGCGGTGAGGCAGTGGCGCACCCATCTCCTGCGGCAGGAGGACCTTGATCGCCTGGAGGTTGAGGCTCTGGCGCTCGTTGAAGAGCTCGTCGAGGCGCGCCATGTACTTCCCCCGCAGCTGCAGCGCGTGCTCCACCGCCGGCGGCTCCAGCTGCAACCTGCACGCCCCGCACGCACGCTCAGCACGCAGCACACGCCACGCACGTTGCACCCCCGTGACCCCCGGCATCCCCCCATTCATGCATGCACTCATGCATGTGCAAACCACTGCCATACTTTGTGCTCCACATGCATGGATACATGCACAGCACACATCACGCAGCAGGTGGTGCGCAGGGGGGGGGGGGAATTACCGCTCGACGAGGCCGTTCCACATGTCCGGGCCGCCGTGGAAGCGCATCTGGGAGCGGTCGACGGAGGAGTCCATGAGGCCGACGATGTCGACGTCGGCATACATGCTGAGGCAGCGCAGGCACGCCGCGTAGCAGCGCTCCGTCGCGCAGCGCAGCGCGTCCACGTCCGCCACCGGCAGGTCCCCCACCCGCAGCTACAAACACACATGCACGCCGCGTCACATGCCGTCCGGGCTGCGTGGAGCCGCCTCGCCGCTGCGTGGTGTCAGGCTGCGGGGACCGGCGTCGCATTCATGATTGCGCGCAAGGGGCGCACATCTTGCATGCATGCATGCAGGCAGGTCTAACGCACGCGTTAGAACCGCGTGGGGTCCCCGCCTGTGCGCACGACGCTCCCCAATGCGTTGGTCACCATGCTCTAAGGACGTGGGTCAGCATGGCAGGCAACAACAGAGCTTGCCAACGGCAGTTCCTCGCACAGCAAGCCGCAACACGGGAGGGGCCGTCGGCGCACCATCTCGCGCTGCGCGTACCCACGCCGCATGAGCCAGTCCTTCAGCGCCGCCACCTCGTCCTTAAACTGGCACACAAAGTCGTCGAGGGACTCCTTGGAGGGCTCGGAGGCGCCGCTGCCGCCGCCGCCGCTGCCGCCCGCCGCCCCCTGCTTCTGCATTGCCACGATCTGCGCCTCCTTCATCGCGAGCTCCTTCTCGAGCTGGTCCACACGGTCCTGCACGCCTTCGCCACCTTAGCCATACCACCGAGGGTGGAAAGGGTGCAGTACCCGCCCCCGGAACGGTCTGGACACCCGCTCGGCGGGTACTCGCCAGGCCCCCTTGCCGAGCGGGGATGCCCTGGCCGCCTTGACGGCTTGCGCTCGTCGCCCGTTGGCGCAGAAATAACACTCCGAGGCACGGCGTGTGCTTCCGCGGCTTGTAGCCCCCAGGCTGCCAAGCCACAAACGCGGCCATGCTTCACGGGGCATGCATGCTGCACCACTGCCAATGCGGCCCCTGGGGCCTCGTGCGACCGGCGACTGCCAGCTGGCGCGGACACTCGGTCGGTGGACCTGGGTGTGTGTACTGCCCGCAGCCCCAAAGAGAGAGCGCGAGGAGACCTCCATGTGCAGTGCGTGGACCCGCTGGCCAGCAGCTTCCGCAGAGGGCCTGCCTGAGCTGCAGGCAGGCCCTCGGGCAGATGGGACGTAGCCAGGGGCGGACCTCGAGGGAGAGCTTCTCGTTCTGCACGACGCTGAGCTCGTTGACCTTGTCCTGCAGGCACGCCACTGCCTGCTTCAGCTCCATCGCCTTGGCCTTCTTGCGCTCCCGGTACCTGCACGCATGCCTCGTACCTCCTGAGCCATGGTGCATCAGGCTAGACCGCTGCACTGACACCCCCCGCCAATACCAACAACACGGACACACCCCGATGCTCCCGGTACCTGCACCCGCTCCCCCCACAGCCTCACGCCTGCGCCAGGCTGTTTGGCCTGACGCGCGACGTGGAGTCGCCGCCGGTGGAGTGCAACGGGTGCAACGATTCACGCTCGCGGTCGGCCACTATGGTACTCTATTCACCTTGCCTCAGTTGCTCCGTGCGCCGATGCGGCTTGCTGCTGTGTGTTGGTTGATTTGAGCCAGCCCTCTGCCATACAATGGCCCGAGATCTTGTGAATTGATATTGACCTCCGTGCGGAGGTTGCAACGTGTATATGCATGCACCTCCAGAATCTCCGGCGCGCGGCGGAGGCCGTTCCTGCAGCGTGGCTTGCGGTGCAGCAACGCCGCGCGGACTGCTGCGGCCGCTGTCCGCCCATGTCAACACCGGCGTACGACAACACAATGCCATGAGGCTTGCAGGTCATGGGGAGGCCTAGAAATGTCTTGCCTATGATCGCGCAAGTGAATTGTGCTTACTTGGACTTCACTTTACAGCTACAATGCAGGCACGGTGGGAACATGCCGGAGCACATGCAGCTGCAGCCCGAGCTCAGCATCACCACACCAGACAACAAAGAGCACAGAGACGAGGTGTGGGGATCCTTGTGGTGTCAGCGGCGGCGTTGGCAGGAACCGCGCGCTGCGACACTGGAGGACATTGGGCAAACACCGCCACCTGGAAACCTGCGCAGCGCTGGTGATGCGCCGCTGCGTAGAAGTATGCAGCATGCCGGCTGACGCAGCTATCAAAGGAAGCCTCTGTGGTGCAGCTGGCCCGTGCAGACGAGGGAGGGGCGGCCTGCTCGAGCGGCACGAGCGGTGTGTGGGAGGAGTCAGCAGAGGCAGCCAGGAAGGAATTGCACGCTGGTAGCGCACTGGCCAGCAGATGTGCACACACTTCGCGTGGACTGCGCGCGACGGCACAATGGGGCTGGAGGAAAGGGGTGTGCCTCCGGCCACTCACAGAGGTGCTCGGCACTGGCAGGGGCATGCCCTCGGGAGTGGTGTACAGCTCTGTCGTGGGCACTGGTCGCCACAGCATGGGCGAATTGTGGAGGGTGGGGCCACACCTCTGCTGGGCGGCCTTGTTGAGCATCTGCTGGCGCTCGGTCTTCGTCTGCCGGCGGCTCGAGCGGTGGCCGCTGCTGCGGCTGCCGCCGTCCTGCGACCGCGGGCTGTCTGGCGGGTGCTGGGCGACGTCGGCAGGGTCAGCCTGCGGCAGCGGCTGCGCCACGCCCGCGGGCGGCGGCGAGTGCAGCAGCGGCGCGGCCGCGGGGTCCTGCGGGGACTGTGCGAGAGGTATTTGTGCGCCGTTGCCGGGGTGGCTTAGGGGCGTTGCGGGTGGGACGGCTGCTGGGAGGGGCTCCTGCCATAGCGGGATGCTGCCGTTGGGAGCAGGTGGGGATTGCTGCATGGCCAGGCTGGGGTGGAGGTGAGACTGGCTGGCGCCTCGTGCGCCATTGGCATAGACTTGCGCGATGTCCTGGACCTCGACTGATGGTAGACGTGATCCTGCACAATCCCGGACTTCACGGAGAAAATATGGGCTTCAGCAGTGTGTCGCATGTACGATGATAGCACTGCGACATTCTCTAGTTCGACTAGCCACAACCCCCATCGGCGCACAGCGGCGAAGCTGCTGCACCATCGGGCGACGCAGCTGTCGATGCTCCAACATGCAAGAGTTCGCTGCCCTCTCTTGCAAAATACGGGAAAAATTATAATAATCGTAATTTCGAATCATCGAGTGAAGTTCTGCCTGTGCGTGCCAATTGGCCATGCGAGTTGAGAAGTGCTCAGGAAGTACGCAGCTGGCCGCAGTACTGCAACGGCTAGACTGGCAGAATTGTGTCGGCAAGGCCCCAAACACTACTCAAACGGCTCATACTAGCGCCTTTAAATGCCAAGGGGAGGTATGTGGCTGCTCTGCGGCCGTAGCCGAGGTGTGCACAGGACCGCAAGACGCGCAATACTCGTCACACGGCATGGACAGTGAAGCCACCGTTAACATAGTTCACGAAGCGAACTGACGCACATTGTCGATAGACGAAATCGAGTCTCGGCGAAATGTTATGTGAACACGCGCACAGACGACCGTATGTGAAACAACGCTCGATCGCTGCTCGCAGCAGATCCATCCTCCACGCAACCCTCATGTCGACTGAGATATATGATTTATCTGTGAGTGGCAACGCGAATGTGTTGCGCCAATGCGACAGATTGGGCTCGAAAACGTGGCTCAACGCCGCGCGCGCATGCGTTCAGATAGCCACTGCACAGAGCAGGAAACACGTTCCCACGCTCAACTTCAAGTGTCAGTCATCGATCATTGTCAAACGGGATACTGGGGAACGCATGCCAGCTTTCCTGACACGTTGAACCGACGAGCGCACCACATGTGCCCTGCTTCTCTGAAAGTGTGCCAACGTAATTGTTGAAGAAGTTATCGACGGGGATCAGTTCATCGAAGTCCATATCAATCAAGAAATCTTGAAAGGCATCATCGCCAACACTGGGCTGCGCCATGGTCGATGGAGAGCAGTGATCGCGAATACGCGATAAACGGCCCAGCTTTGGTATCAACAAGAGACAGGTATACGGGGATTGGAACCCAGAAATCTGCCGAGGCTGCAGTGTGGCTAAGAAAACGCCGGTGATGATGTCACCTATGTCACATACTGAGGAGTCACAGCATCGCCGTACTCTCACCACGCAGGACGCGAAAGCACTGCATAGATACCGTATGCCATGGAGTGGAATAAGTTTCTGGGAATGGCGGTTCGTTATAAGCACGGCAGAGTTTAGGAATCTGCTGCCAAGGCACCAACGCGGCCCATGCTTCACGGGGCATGCATACCGAGACGTTGCAGGTTAGTGGGCGAAAGCAGTCCTGGCGCGGATGACATTCTCTCACTGTACGGTAGGAGCCATTTTGCATATTTGTTTGGCTTTGCAGATGCATCGTCACATTCAGCGGCAGTAAGTCTGTCTTGAGCTTCGCTGCCGGTCGTCGTCGTGTGAACGCTTGCCACATGCATCAGTGCACTTATTAATGTTGCTTCCAGCAGGGGGTCCTCCTTGGTTTGCAGGTATGTCACGACCGGGCGCACCAGGACTTATCTCTCGAGATATGTTCTGTCGAAGCTGATCGCCTTGACATGCACGAATGTCCGGGACTGAAGACCCGTGCAAAATTGACCATAGCTTTCGAATCTTCAGAGGAATAACTTTGCGATGCTTCAGATCAGCTGTGCAACGTGGCTCTTGCTGACCAGTGACTTCGCCTGCTCACATCACAATGACCAGAATTCAGAACGAACAATGCGCGGCCCGCGTTGCCTACACGCATAGAAGAAAGCTGGTCATCGAATGAAAGGCTACACAGTCGAGAGTGCGCGAGGACGTCCGTGCAGGCCCGTAGGTCACCAACAATGCTCTGCCCACGACCTGGGGCATAAGGCATGATAACATGGAGCATGACGCACGATCTTGAGATCCTGGGGCTGACGATTCCATAGCACCACATATTGTCTTCGGGTAGCAAGCTGCCGTCGTATACGAACGCATGCTTGTGCTTGGACCAGAACGTGAGGATGTGTGCAGGCAACAAGTGTGACAGCTCCAGCCTTGAACATGTGCAGGCATGGTTGCATAGATCAATCTCACTAGCACAATCACCCGCTTGCAGAGTACATTTGGTGTCCTGCATTGGGGATCGTGCATCACAGCACCTTGGTGCCAGGTTGTAAGAGCTATCAGGGAACTAACAGGCTGCTTCAGCACCTGTTGCGTGAGCGCCTGGAATGATCGCTATCGATGCTTACCTTTCCAAAGCATCTCCAGCAGAGGTGCTGCGGACAACATGCATCTATCTCTTGAGATGCACGTGTGTACATGTAAGAACTCCCTGCCCCGTGCAGAGCGGTATAACACACACCATGCCAGGCACTCAGGAACCCGACCCACAGATCTGCAGACATTCCAGCCTAGCCTGCGCATGTGGTATGACATGCATGCGCGATAGAACAGCTGCTGTCCTCTTGTGCCAGTGTTCTGAAAGGGCCAAGCTCTAGAAATCAGGATGGCCTCGAAGCAACGTGCCACAAGCTATGATGCGAGCCATTTATCCTCACAGTAGCGCGGCATTGCATAGGGCTGCTGTATGGCTGGCTTTTGTTTTACTAGCCCCCCTGAGAACTCACTCGGTCACCTTGTGAACAGAATTTCTTCTGGATGTGGGGTGCCCCATGGTTCAAATGGGCAATTGGGTAAGCACTTTGCCAAAAGCAATATCACAAACAAAAGCGATGGTTCTCAAATGAAACGCCGTGAGGGTTCCCTTTGGCCTTGTCGATTTTGATGGTGACTCTGGCTGCTGCTTCAAATTGGTAGACCGGGAGTACACGTCGATGTGACCACAAGGGCAGCTCGAACGCGGCAGCGCTACTTTCGAACACAACGCCTTTCACGACTGCAAAGGCGATCATTACCTTGAAAGCATCATCTATTCAGCTCGGATATGCCCTTTGATGGTGGCTGATGGTGTTTCGTTGATCTCGAGGTGTCTACATCGTCTCCGTCCGGAACAGTTTGTTCAACATGGGATTGCTCTAGCGGGCGGAACTTGTGATCACGCTCACGTTGTTATCCATAGGTTGGCTATGACTACCCAGACGTTTATTCTGCCAGCGTCTGTTGCAAAGCCTGGGATTTTCCTGTGCACGCCAGTGGACGCTGAAGTCGTGGCACGGTCAGCAGTGTTGCGCGATTTGTCCAACACAGCAGGCACTGCAACTCTTCCAGATGGCATGAACGAGGATGATGTGCTGTCATGGCTGTCTATGGACCCAAAGGACATCTCGAAACGCTCCTTCTCTCTGCGGGAGCTTTGCACGGCCATGCGGGTACGTAGCTTTCGAAGTGAAAATTTTACAAAGCGAAATGTCATGAATCAGGCTGCAGGTCCGCTGCTCATGGGCTCATCAGGCTATGTTGTCATATCCTGGGCTGCTGGGGTGCAGGTCGCAAGCAGGCTCGGGGACGGCCTGGCCACGGAGTTTGCCAGCGCCCTTGCGTCAAAGATCAGACAGCAGACTGAGAATATAGCTGATGTGGAAGATGTTATACTTTCGCTGGACCAGTCCGCGCAGCATGATGTGTTTCAGCGCTGCATTTCTGTCTCGGCTGTTGATAGCGTGGCCGAGCTCATCGTGCTCTGGCCCAAACGCCTGCAGCAGGTGCGCGACTACACACGTGATGGATATCTGCCATCTGTTTCATGCGTTCTCTGTGTCCTGTGGTGTTCGGCGGTCCGTCACGCGGTCTGTAACCTGTGATCATCAGCACAGCACCAAGCCGTGGGTCAGATGCTATGAGCCGTTGGTGCCCCAGGGCCAAGCAGGCCCCACATACTTTCATGATCTATTCTGCATGCGTGGCCGTCAAGTCCCGTCATCTGCCAGTGTCCCTGAGCGTACAATGATCTCACAGGCACAATGAAAAATACACAGCTTGCGCAGTCGCCTTGTAAGCACGTCGGCTCGACCACATCCACGACGACGACCCATGAGCAAAGCGGCTAGATGGCTGAATCGCCCTCCAGCCATACGCCGTGCTGGGCGTCGAGATCAATGAGGCAAAGCGTGCACGGCACATGGTCGAACCGTTGTTCAGCGCGGCATCCAGAGTCGCTGCGTTCAGCCAGAGTGCTGCATGACGCCGCCGTGACAGAGGCGGCCATCCCTCATGCCCGCACGTGTTGCTCTGCTGCAAAGGTCAAGCCTGAGAGGCGGGTAGCAGCAGAGACACCGGAGGGAAAGCCCTCCTCCGCATGCTGTGAACCAGGGCTGAACTGGTCCTCCTCCCACAGCATTCTCCCACAGCAGTACTTGCCTGGGCCTGCGTCACGCCGTCCAGCCGCGGACCGCCGCGCCCGCACGCACCCACGGCCTCCGTAGCCTTTGGTTGGAGACCATGAGAATTGCAACGTCCTGTTCGTTGGTGTCCTTGTGGTGTCCAACCGAAGCACTTCCGCTGTGCTACGCTGACTCAGCCCTTCGATCAACCACTTCGGCGTATGTGGTCCCGCTAATTCGGAGTTGTCAATGTCCAATAGGACACGGCTCAGTAAGTTCACATGTACTTAACTTTACTTCAAGCCACCCCTTCAGCATATGGTCGCCATCAAGCGTTGCCGCAGTTGCCCACGCACCGAACACGGCTCGTCACTGCACTCACCGATCACTGCACTCACCGATCACTGCACTCACCGATCACTGCACTCACCGATCACTGTCTCGTTCCGCATCACCCGCCGGGGTGTGCGGCAGCATGTGGCTATGACGTTCCGTGACTGCAAATGAGCCTGAGCAACGCCGGAGTCGTCGTCCTGGCGATGTGCGGATGCATGCCTGCCATGCATTAGCATGCAGCGGATCGACACACCGCCCCACCGCCGCATGCAGGTGTTCTTCGACTGGCACGTCCGCACCACCAAGACTTTGATGCCCGCCACCACGGCGACCGCGGCGCTGACGCTCTCGCTGCTTGCCGCCTGCACACCCCCACCCGGCCTCACCAGCCTCATCCTCCTCGACAATGCCGCCTTGTCGATGGCACAAGCTTGTGGCGTCGACTGGCTTGTGCCACCGGCTTGCACAAGCCTGTGCAATCAATTCGCTTGTACCATCGACCAGGCGGCCGTGGCCCCCGCCCTCGCCGCCCACCCCACCATCACCTACCTCATTCTCACCATGCGCCCGGCTGCCGCCCACGCCGCCACCCTCACGCCCACCCTGGCCGCCCTCCCCACCCTGACGCAGCTCGTCTCCCTCACGCTCCACTTCGACTCCCTCTTTCCGCGGGACCGAGCCCCGGACATCGTGCCGGCGCTCAGCGCGGCCGTCCGAAGCCTTCCACACCTGCAGCACGTCACCCTACGCCACACGGTCACCGGTGCATGCATCGCGGACATCACCGCGCCTGTGCGCGTGAACGGCGCAGCTGCTGAGCCGCCCCGCACGTGTGCGAAGCGCCCCCGCAGCGGCGACGCCGCCGCCGCCGCGGCCCGCCGCTTGCAGCCCCCCTCCCTCGCCGGCGACACCCTGGACCCGCTCGTCGCCGCCCTGGCCACGGCCCCCGCCCTGGTGACCCTCACATTCGTCCATGCCGCCACCACCGTCCCGTGCGCCGGCATCCAGGGCGCGTTTGCCACGCTCCGGGAGCTCCACCTCTGCGGCCACGTGGTCAGCGGTCCCGCCGCGCACTGGTGCAACAGAATGGCTGCCGCGGAAGGCGGCCCAACGCTGTCCGCGCTCTCCGGCATGCTCCCCCTCACGCCGCTTCCGAGCCTGCGGAAGTTCTCAATGGTGGACGACTCCGTTCGGACGCCCGAGGTGGCGGAGCGACTGCTCCAGCAGCTCGCCGGCCAGCCGCGGCTGGAGGAGGTGAAGCTCGACCTGTCCTCCGTTGTGGGGGGCTCGATCGAGGTGCTCGACGCCGTGGAGGCCCTGCTAGCCACTCGCCGCCGCACCCTCACCGCGCTCGACCTGCACCTCGGCATGCAGACGCTCCCGCAGTTCGCGCCGACGGTGACGCGCTTTGCCGCCGCGGCCGCGCGCGTGCCCGCGCTGGGCGCACTGCGCCTCGCATTTGCTGCATCGATCGCACGCGGCGGCGTCGGGGCGACAACGGAACCGCCGCTGCTGCCGCTGTGCCTTGCGCCGCTGACGCGCCTGCGCAACCTCAGCCGCCTAACTCTCGCTTGCGGCCCATCCATCCCGAGCCGGTGCCGCGCGAAATTCGCGGCTGCGGCACTCGGCCTCCCGCTCGCGTCCTTCACTGCGCTCACTTCGCTCAAGTGCCTCTGCAAGGCCCCGGCATGGGGCCCTGCAGACGTGTTCGCCGCCGGCGCCACCTCGCTGGCCTGGCAAACCCCATTGACTCAGCTGCCGCGGCTGCGGCACCTGCGTGAGCTCGCGCTTGCCGACATATTCCTCGGGCCCGGCAAGATCTGGCGGGCGCTGCGCCCGCTGACGGCGCTGACGCGGCTCGAGCTACACGTGCACCCGCTCACACACAATTGCCTGCTCGCGTTTGCGACCACGGCGACTGTGATGCCAGGGCTGCAGGAGACGCTTTTCGTGCAGCCCGAGGGCACGGTCGCGTCGGGCGCGTATGCGCGCGCGCTGCCGAGCTTGCCGCCCCGCGGCCGTTACGAATTCCGCGGCACACCTGCTGCGCCGCCAGTGGGTGCGCTGTATCGCACGCGGCTGCGGCGGGTGCTGCGCGCTCAGGGTGCGTTGGTGTGGCCGGAGTTCCGGGCGGTGCAGTACGGTGCCGCGGCGGGCGCCGTCGACCCGTGGCCGCTTGACGATGAGGCCGATGCCGATGCCGCGGCCCCCCAAGATAGTGTTCTGCCCCTCAGCGAGGATGACGACTGGGACGAAGATGCGTTCTCGTTTGACGGAGACATGAGTGGAGATGAGGAGGCTGATGAGGATGGTGAGGATTATGATGACGATGATGACGATGACGACGATGATGATGATGACGATAGCGGGGAAGAGGGGGAGGAGGAGGAGGGCGTGGAGGGGGGTGGCAGTGAGGAGGGGAGTGATGCGGAGAGTGACGAGGGCGTAAGCGCGGACGAAGCCGAACATGGGGGCGGCGGAGGTGACGACGTGGCGGCTGCCCACACAGAAGAGGGGGAGGTGGAGGTGGGGATTTTTGCCAACGTTGTGATGCAGCCTGACGATGGCACCGACGAGCTCCTCAGGCAAGCGCCGTGACCGTGCCCTGGCTGATGAGCACTCGCTGACGGCGAGCGGTGGTGGGTCATCGTGCCACAGCCCGAGGGGCACCGCCAGGACATGCTGCCTGCAGGGCAGCCACGGAAGGGGTTCGATATGGCACAGCCATCCAGCGGTGATCAGTGTGTCCTCGGGAGCACTGCCGCACCCGCTCCCATCTGGCACACCGCTATGACGTTCGCCGAGGCTGAGGCGAGTGGTGTCAGTCGTGGCGGTGCCGCTGCTGCCGAGAAATCTGCATGTGGAAATATTACATTGGGTTGAGGCGATGCCAGGGGTGAAGTTGAGTTTGGGTGTAATAACGACTTGTGGTACGGTGCTGCACCTCTGCTCGTCTGCTTGCTTTATGTTGCGCCACTGCAGTACTGTCAGCCTGCACATAGCTCACTTCCATCGCAGCGGACTTCACGAGCGGTGTGTCTTGTTGTGCAGTGCAGCGTTGCATGTATTTACATCAGTACCAAGCGTTGAAGACAAGTGCCGGAACCCGGAAATTATGAGTGGAAGCAATTTTCACCAATTACATTTTGTACTCATTTCTGTGCAAATCATATGATGCAGAGATTTGCACAGATGCATACAGCTCAAAGCGCATGTGGACAACTTTGCCACTCCATCAGCTGTGCCACTGTCTCAGAGCATCTGGAGCCAGATGAGGCTATCTGAGGATGCAGTGTCCCTCACCTCGCTGCCAAAGTATCACCGGCATCAGCCGTGCCCACGTTCAGTCTCACATTGTCAGCGTGCTCTGGATGAGGTCGCAATTGCTGGGCCAATAGCCTCGGGGTAGTTGTCCAAATCATGGTGGGGTCTCAACAGCATGTCAGGCTAGCATCCATGACATGCTTATGCTCGCTGAAGCTAAGCAGAAACAGCTCATGTGGTTTGGTACATGAGATGATATGTGATGCACCAGGTCCATTGTCTGGCCAACGATTTGTCAGGCCAAAGATTTGTCAGGTCAACGATTTGTCAGGCAAGAGGGCCAGTGCTACAACTATTTTGCAGATGGTGAATCCGGCAGCATCCAACAAACAGGGAGTGCGCCGCAAAATCATGAAAACAACATCGGGCACAGATCCTAAATTGCATGTAGACGCAGCATAGGAATATCATGCAGTGGTGCACACTAGGCTATAAAGCCTGAGCTACTGCTGCCTTCACATCTAGCAGCTACCGCAAGCATGCGAGTGCGCCGCTTCTACAACAACCGCCACCTTCAGACGCGTGCGCAGTTTGCGCTTGAGCCTGAGGCGAAGACACTCCGTGCAGGGTTGCCACCAGCACCTGTCCAGGGCTTCAGATCCAATTTGGTCACTGTCACATTCTGTACACTTCAAGCCTCGAGGTGTGCCTCCCTCATCAACATCTCTGCCATGCTCTGCTGATGCAGGGACACAGGCCCTTCACCCGAGCCTCTTGTCCTGTGCACGCCACTCAGCACTGCCAGTGTATCGCAACAGGCTTGAGCAACAGGCACTGCTGCATGCCTGAGTTCGGCACTGGTAGCCATTCTTCCAGGACGCATCGCCGCCGTCCAGGTGAAACCAATGCCTATGTATGTGTATATGCACGACGTCGGTCAGTCTCGCCGGCCTGGCTGTAGGTAGCAGATGCCATGGCAGCATGCGGCAGATGCTCTGAATGTGTCCTTTCACACATGGCATACTTGTGCTGGTTTTCGTTGTGGCTTGGGTGCGCCTGGCTAGGTTGGTGGTTGTGTACAGTCAAAGTAAATCTGAAATTGCTTCGCCGTATCCTGAAGAGGCCATCGACAACTCCGAATGAACGGGACCACATGCCGGAGGGAGTGTGTCCTTGTGGCGCTCGCTGTTGGCACGGTGCTACCCGCCTCGCCGCGATGCCATGCCACCAGAGTGTAAGTAAAGTAAAGTAAACCTAAATTTACTGAGCCGTATCCTATTGGACATTGACAACTCCGAATTAACGGGACCACATATGCCGAAGGGATAAACCACCTGGAGACCCCCTCAGACGACCGTACGCAACTCACAGGGCCTCCTCCTGTGCTAAGCGAGGTGGTCACGTGCGGCCGTTTCGATTCCCCAAAGCGCACGCAGAATCGAACCCACGACCTCCTGAAACGCGACCTCCTGAAACGCGACCTCCTGAAACGAAAGTGTATGTGGAGGCGCCACTGCAGGACCATGCTGAGGGCTCTACGGGTGAGGGCGCTGCTGGCGGTCGGCTTCGCAGCCATGCTGCTATCGGGTGCGTTCCGCATGCCGCACTGCACCGCACAGCATCGCTGCAGCTTCATCGTAAATGACGTTGGCCTCACAGACCTAGATGCAAGCTACAATGTCTCTAACTCGCCGAGAAGATTCTTCGATTCCTCCGCAGGCATCCCCTAAAGGTCACAACTAGCGCATGCCAGCTGTGTCAACACTGCATTCAGCAGCTACAGGGTCCAATGGTGTCTCCGCATGCATGCAGGGACCGTGGTTGCGGCCAAGAGCAGCAGCCGGAGCAGCACGAAGGTGAGCAGCGCCTTCTGTGCCGTGACTGCGTCGGCAGAAAGCAGCGTGGCGAGCCAGGATGGCTTCACGGAAGCATGTGCGCTCCTTGGCGCTGCACGAGCACAGCAACCCGGCGCCGTCCACCTGCAGGTCTACATGCACTGCTTGGATGTTCTGAGCTTGTGCCACTGCAAAATCCAATCTTGTAGCGAACATGGCAGCTGCATGCGTGTGCGACTGGGCGGACCCCATGCATGCATTGATCTGCGGCCATGTGCACACCCGCCTGCGGCCACACTCGAGCGGAAGAGGACACTGATAGCTGTCTTGCCTGCACCTATCTTCCTGCATCAGTGACAACTTCAGTCCTGCTCATGCATCACATGCACGTGTCACTATGTCAGAGATATCTCAGAGATATATCAGTTGCACTGTCTAGGATACAGCACACGCTGCACCGCGGAGGTCATCAGAACGTACTAGGGTGACCACATGCATGCATGCATGCATGCAGGGCTGGACATCGGCGCGTACGTCTGCGGCAGCCGCGCCCCGAGGCGCGAGCGGGTGGCCAGTGCCGTCGTTCAGGTCCGCACGGTCGCGGCCGCGGTCGCGCGCGCGCTTGCGGTGGTGGCGGCGGTGGCGGTGGTGGCGGCGGTGGCGGTGGTGGCGGCGCGGAGCCGCGCGGAGGGCACCGCGGAGGTGCGGGCGCAGGCGTACGCGGCAGCGCAGGCCGAGGCATCGGCGATCGGGGAGGCCGTGGCGGCGGTGTTAGCGAGCGCGGGCGTGTGCCGCCAGTGCCGGGCAGCTGTGGAGGCCACGTCTCGGGTGGCGCAGGAGGTTGTGGCACACGCCGCTGCAGAGGCGTGGACCGGGGTGTGACCATCTGCTGCTGTAGCTATGGCTAGAGTATGAACTTCAGCCAAAGCTCGCCACTGTCAGCTACCTGGCTATTTTCAACTGTAGCTAGTTGCTATATACTCTGGCTGCTAGCAGCCAGAGTATACGCACGCTTATGTTCGGAACTCTGAGTCGTGTATGACGTCAGTGGCCCACAGATGTACGCCAGGAATGCACGAGTGGCGTCTCACGCTGGCGGGGCCAAACACCCAAACCAGGCGAACCTGGACTCCAGTGGATGGCAATGTACGACATATAGCGCCAGCTGAGTGCTGGCAACTGAGCAGCAACAGGGGTGTTTGCAAATGCAGCTGTACATCCTGTCAGATGGCGGCGAGGCAGCACAGACGAAGGCGCAGCGCGTCACGAGCGAGGCGATCACAGCGCGAGTGGCCGAGGTGCTCAGCAGCGTGACCGCGAGCATCCGGGCCAGCGCGGACAACGGCTGCAGCGTGCGTGCCATCAACGCCGCCCGCGTCGGCGACTACTTTGCGGTGTGCGAGCTCGACAGCCGCGCCGATATCACGCAGCTCGTCGAGGTCGACGCCGTCGCGGAGGCGGGTGCGCGGCCAGCTGCACTCGAGCGGACATGCATGTGTGCGGCCAGCTGCACCCGAGCGCACATGCATGGGCAACGCTGCCGATTGTTTGCGGAACCCTGTAGATAGGTGCTCAACCTGCTGCTGACCCCTGTAGGTGGCGGAGGCAAGTGCGCAGCTGTCTGAACATGTCCCTGCTGCTGAAATGGAGCACATGTGAATTCGCATACAGCTGCCGAACTCGTGAACATTAATGTTGCTCATACAGGACCCATCGGTAGCTGGCATCCACCGCGCCGCCCGGGGCCCATGGTAAAACGCTACAGCATGCGCTTCGTTGCTCTCGGACGCCTGCAAGCAGAGTTGCTCTGCAGAAAGGGACGCCAACACTTCCACTCGCGATGCCTGTGTACTACAGATGCATGCAGTGGCACGTATCCAGATTCACTGATCCAGTTACATCATCCAGGATAGCTCACGATCCACACGTGTACTTGTGACAGTCAGACTGCAGAAGGAAGGAAGTCCGTGCAGGCGTGTCGGTGGCGGTGTTTGCGTGCGATGGAGGTGGCACAGCGGACCTCGAGCTGGACCTGCTCGTCGCGGAGACGGCGGTGGCGGTGGCGGAGGCGGTCGCGCAGGCGGAGACCTTATGCCGCACCGCCGGCGGCGCAGACAACGAGGCCTGTGGCTTGAGTGTGGGCGCCGTGCAGAAGGTCGCCCGCGCACAGCTGTAGGTCCGCTGCAGGTCCGCCCCGCGCATGCATGCATGCCTGAGCCGGTCTCGTGCCGTGGGTGTGTGTGACCAGGGCGAGCATCCGCACAATCTGTGTGCTACTTCAGAACATGGCTTCGCTTCATGGGCATATGCAAGCCTGTCGCCTGGTGGTAAAGTAAAGTAAATCTGAATTCACTGTTCCGTATCCTATCGGACATTGATAACGGGACCACATATGCCGAAGGGGTAAACCACCTGGAAACCCCCCTCAGACGCACGTACGCAACTCACAGGGCCTCCTCCTGTGCTAAGCGAGGTGGTCACGTACGGCCGTTTCGATTCCCCGAAGCACGCAGAATCGGACCCACGACCTCCTGAAACGGAGGGGGTAGCTTTTAATCCGTCCTCAACCCATTGGACCCGGTGGTGGCTGGTCATGATTGCTGCGTCAGGTCGATGCCCCTGCAGCCGGCAGGGGGAGAGCACTCGGGCCCCCACCAATCAATCGGGATTCGCTCTGCGCAGTAAAGGTACTGCCTAGGCAGCCTGAGTCGGACCAGGTGGGCTGCAAGCCACGCGCACAGTTTCAGTTGCTGCATGCGCAGAGTTCTGAGTGGTGTGTGACTGCCCCAACAATCTGCTCACTGTCAGCAACCCCCCCCCCCCCCCCCCACATGCATGCTCCTGGCTTGCAGGCGACGGCATTCGCGGAGGCGGTGGCGGAGGCGGAGACCTGCGACTGTGCCACCTCCGTGTCCTCGCAGGCCGCCGCCATGGGGGATATCTGGGCCGAAGCCGCCACCAACGCCTACGCCGAGACGTGCTCCTGTGCGCCCCCTGCACCACGCCGAGTGTACTACGCATGCATGTGCCTCCTGTGTCAGCATGCATAGTAGCAGGAAGACCTGATAGAGATGCGTACCTCTGCGACTCCGAGCGACAGACCTCACATGCAAGGCCAGCAGTATTCTATAGTTCCAGGTCTACTTGAGGCATGCTGCTGAGATTTTCACTCCCACAGCGCAGACATGTACACAAGCACACGCCGATGTCTGGTCGCAAAGTTCTAAAGTTACCTTGCGATCAACTATGGCACATGATACGCGTGCAATGGTCGCTCCGGACGTCACATCCCTGACGTGAGGAGGTGCACGCTGCAGCTGGCACGGGCTCGAGCCTCGCCCGGGAATTCCAGAAGGCCTTCGCGGAGCGCTCCCTCACCATCACATCCCGCGTCATCGTCTCGGCGATCGCAGAGGTCACGGCCGCCGGTGGCGTCTGCCGCGGGGCCGCCGCCGCATGCGCCGCGCAGTCCGCGCGCTGCGCCCCCAGCCTCCGCCCATGCGCCGGGGAGGCCCTCGGCGGCGACGTGGTGCCGTGCTGTGACCCGGAGGAGCGCTGTGTCAACCGCAGAGGCAGGTTCCGCTGCCGCGACCGCCGCGCGCTGCATGCTGGGGACAAGACCGTCGCGTGCAACCTCTCCCTGAAGTAAAGTCTGTTACGATGCGTGCACGTCGGACGAGCGCAGTGGCGGCACTTGAATTCCGTGCTTCGTCCGGCTCGGCCGCGGGCGCATGCTATGCGTGCTGGGGCAGGAGAAGGGAGGCCTGGGGCGCTGATGTGCCTCTGATGAACGGCCTGAAGGCGGCGTGGGCTTTGTCGCATCTTGCAGTATGCAGTGAGTCACATCCTGGGACTGTTGCGAATGCTCAAGCATGGTGTGCGATTGGCCTGGAAGTTCCGTGTGCATCCCAGCAGCCATGTGGCAGGCGGACGGGTCTGGGTATGAATGTTTCCGGGGTGGGAGCCATAGCGTCTGCCGGGCGGTGAGGAGCATTCATGGATGGCATGCATCAGACATCGTGATGGCGGCGAAATGATTGGGCTGTATGGTGTGCAAACATGGTCTTGTTTTGGCAAGTAGTTGTGGCAGAGGGAGGTGTAGGTGCAGCTTCAAGTCGAAGCAGTGGGGAATCGCTTTGTTGTGTCGTAGATCTGTGCAGCTTTTGCCTTGCCGCTTGACACATGTATTTGAGACAGAGAGCTCTGCTGTGCACTGTGCTCCAAGCATGTGAAGGCACTGTCGGGTATGATCTAGGTCAGATGGGGGTCTGAGCCTTGACATTCTGCTCGAATGCGATTACCCGTTGGTTGTATCACAAATGTGTCAAATACGTGCTGATTTGGTAGAGTGTCGGTTCCCAGGCGACGGTCACCACTCTGGCAGTGTGAAGCGGTATCTATTGCCTGCATTGCAATGTCTTGACGGCAGGCAGAGTGTCTGTGCGACCTCTCTTGACTGGTACAGATTGAATCGCGCAATTTACCTGTACATTTGTGTGTTTTTGACAGGCGTGCTTGATGCCTCATCTACGTCGCCAGATGTTAGCATCCATTTGTCCTCTTCAAACCGCCCACCAACGTAAATTGTCAGTCTCAACTTCACGTGTCAAGATGTGATATTTCATACGTTGCGGCAGTGTGAACGTGGCACTGTTCCTGCTGTGAGGAGACTGAGATGCACGTTCGAAATGATCGGATACCATAGCTATGCATAGGCGAGCAAGAATGTCATTCCACTGTGGCCGCAGTTTGACGTCACATTTGCTCCAACAGCACTGGAGTTGGGTCCTGCAGTAGATGCAATGTCAGGGACCTCCGCACAAGACGACGTACACAGGCTACTGCTACCACAGCTACCTGCGAGCAAATATGGAGCTATTGTGCTATTCTGCTGGACAAGGAATGATTCGCGTGCACGCCTGCAGCTACCGGATGAACGTGTACACGGTCGTCCAGCGAAGCGCTTGCAGCTTCTATAAGCCATAGTGACAACATTTTTTGCGAGTCCAAGGTGTGGAGGACAGTGCCATGCTCCAGCCTCTAATTCACTGCTCTCTGCGCCTGTGTATCAGCTTGGCATTGGCACAGCCGTTGCTTACGATGTCGGGATTGTGAACGGTCCAGGGCAACAGCCGTGGCGAAAGGGCCCTCCTGTTCTCCGAAGTGCTCTGGCCTAGAAGTCGGCAGACGAAATCTTATGCTGATCCATAGAGACGGACACGCTTCATCAGTCTGGTAGCATTCATCTTGGCAACATTTGGACCCATCCACTCTCGCGCCGTCGAGTTTCCCTTCGTGCCACAGTAATAATCACATACCTCCGGCACGCCTTTACCTTCCAAAATCAAAAACATCGCTGAGGTAGACATAGCATAGACTTTCCAATTGATACTAGTACTTTGCATCGCCTTCGGCGAAGAGCGAACGTAGCACTGTACCAGTGTGTTACGCAAGAGACAGGAGAAATCATCCATCAAGCGTTGATCGTTCTGAAATCTGTATGAAGGCAAAGTTCTGGCTCGCTTTGGCTGTTCTTCCGGGGATCTTGGTGAGAGGTCACGATGTACTGCCTGTTGCCGGGTCAGGTGTGCACCCCCTCGGCGTCGACCTTCCGCTCCGGCGCGCGACGCACATCATCCTGGTAATGCTAGCCACCCTTCACAATTACCTCGTGGATTATGGTAGATGCGCGTGACGTGGTGCACGGTGCAAGTGACGGTGAGCGGGTGTGATCGAATGCTCGCAAACTTATCGTACTCACATCCATGCCCTAAAGGATATGCATGCTGCAAACACAGAGCCATGTCGTGTGTATGCAGATTCCCCTGGAGTACTGAACAAAGCGTTGTCCTTTGAACCAAACGAGCAGCTGAGAGTTTTGCAAGAGGTGCGACGACGCGACTTGCTCACGTGTACCCTTCGCTGTGATGGCATTTCAATCTGACGGCAACCACGTTCGATTCATATACCTAGCATTGTTTGCCTCTATGCTTGTGTGGAGCAGGCGCAGCTACGATTGAGCCTGGCGTCAAGCGCCAGAATGGAACCAAATGAGCGAAACCAGCTGTTCGACCTCGCGCCGTATCCTCAAGGGCACCATCAGCGTGAGTGCCCTTGCGATGGAGACGAGCTGATGAAAATGTACCGTGTTCGCATGAAACAGTTCGCGCGATGATCTACCGTGTGAACTTGTGTCTTCACTCGTCGTTACGATGCGTGAGCTCGAGTGTAGCGATGCCTCTGACAGTTCTCTTGATGCAATCTTGACCAGCACTGATGCGGGGACAGGGTGCCCTCATAAATGCCTCGACCTATTTCTGTTGGTGTATCCGCAACGTGCGCTCGGCTTGCAGATCAGTGACTCGGAAGAATATTTGCTGCGGACCTTCAAGTCGCCAGCGCACATCAAAGCTGCCTCGCAGGTGCGCCATGTTCTATCTGAGAGCCTTGTTCTATCTGAGAGCCTTGTGCCGGCAGTGCTGCCATATTGGCGCTCTCGTAACACAGTCGCCCCAGATTGCAGCGCCCATGATGGCCACGATCATGTAGCTTCGCGCTACATTCCGTGAAGAGGCTTGTGCGTACACCTCTGTGTGCACCGAAGCCCCCGGGCGGTATGAAAAGCCTCAAACCTTTTGTTGGCCATCCTTTCTAGCATCTGCTGCCTTATCTTTCCAAGCGTGTGATGGCAGGTGTAGCACCTGTGATAGAACCATGCCACAGAAGTAGCCATCCTGCACGAGGACCACTCTCCTCCACTGCCTCATTGTTTACATCTCTAGTCCACTCAGCGACTTCATCGCACGTGGGGCATGCTGCCGTCTGCTTTCTTGCACTGACAGCCGCATCTTGCTGCAGATTCAGACATGGATGGAGCTTGCGGGGATGCAGGCGTGGACGGACGCGATCGGCAACGTCCACGGCGAGATCAGGGGCCCCGCGGCGCTGGACGGCGCCATCGTGCTGGGGTCGCACTACGACACCGTCCGGGACGCGGGCTCGTATGATGGCACCCTCGGCATCGTCACCGCGATCGCAGCCGTCAAGGCCATGGTGCTCTCCAGCAGCACGGCCTCCAGCATCCGCTCCGTGAATGGTGCGCGCTTTACCGTACGCACGGCCGTTCCCATGCCGCGGCAGCGATGGGACCTCAGCTGTTCATGCGGCACCCTGGCCACGTCTGCAGGAATGTGCTCTACGGCTGCGTGTGCCGTACCGCATGCATTATAATCCCAATGCCACGGCAGCCCTCCACTCGCCACACTAACTATGGCTGCATTGATGTCATCCAGGGCTGAGCCTGACCTCTGCACTTACACCCCGAGGACCTGTACCGCCGTCAACGGCGCTACTGGGTGGCCCTGTGGCCATGCTACATTCACATGTGTGATGGCACACCATCGCCCCTGGAACAGTGGACCTAGCATGCACATGTGTGCGGACAACATCACTTCGCTGCGTGCTGTGTGCAGAGACGGGCGGCCTCGTGGATGTCCGGGGGCTGGTGGGGGAGTTCCTGGCCGGCGAGGGCCGCCGCGCGCACGTCCGGGTCGTCGCCTTCACCGACGAGGAGGGCATGCGCTTCCACACCACGTTCCTTGGCAGCCGCGCCCTCATCGGTGCGCCCCCGGAGCCGCGTGCTCGCCGTGCTGATGTACTTTCATGCATACTCTCTGCACTGGTCATTTGGGAATGTGGATCGTCCACATTGCTCTCGCGCCTCCATGCCCTGCTGAAGAGTGATGGCTCCACCTGCTGTCAGCGAGTCGCGCTGCACCCGGTGCTGTGGATGTGGGCAGTCTCCACCGTGCTGAGGCGCACTCAGGCCAGCGCCTGAGCTAGCGGATGGTGGAGCCAGCGGCGGCAGCTGCGTTGCTGCGACTGCCGTGCGACCCAAGCCTTCTCACGCTCACACTCACCACGCTGTGCTGCAGGGCACCTCACGCCTGAGATCCTCGCAGCTACGGACGCCGACGGCGTGTCGGTGGCGGCCGCGGCCGGCCTGCCAGAGGAGCCGGCGGCGCGGCACGCCGCGCTGAGCGCGCTCGCGTTGCCGCCTGGCAGCGTGCGCGCCTACATCGAGGCTCACATGGAGCAGGGCCCGGTGCTGGAGGCCGAGGGCGAGGCGGTGGGCATCGTGCGCGCGATCTCCGGGCAGTCCCGCCTGCAGGTGCAGATCGCCGGCGAGCAGGGCCACGCGGGTGCAGCCCCCCCCCTTGCAGCACGCACCTGAGCTGTCATACCGCATATGCGAGGTCACCCCGCACGTGTTGTGTCTGTGGCCTGTTTGAGATGGAACAACGCGCGCGTGTCTGGGGCATCGCACGGTCACGAGGGGCGTTGGTGTAGGGACGGTGCCAATGCACCTGCGGAAGGACCCTCTGCGGGCCGCGGCGCGCCTCGTGGACGCGATCGGCGCGCATTGCACCACGCCCCCCCGCACCACCTCCGCCACTCTCGCCTCTGCCGCCCACGCCACGCTGCAGTGGCTCCACTGGTGCACGCCCCCTAGCGTGCGCGACTGGGTCTCCTCTATGGCGCAGCTGCTCCCCCCGCCCGCTCAGGCGTGGTTCCAGCTGCGGTGGCTACAAGTGGCGCAGGCGGCGGCCCGGCCGTACCTCGTGTGTACAGTCGGCAGCATGGACATCTGGCCGGGCGTGTCGAACGTCATCCCCGGCGGTGTGAACTTCACGATCGACATCCGCTCCGACGATGACGGCACACGCGCAGCGGTGGAGCACTGGATCCGGCACAGGGTTGGCGGGGAGTGCGCCGAGAGCGGCATGCGCTGCGGCATGGCGCAGCTGCACTCGGCGGCCACACAGCACGCCGACATGGGCGTGCGCGACGCGCTGACAGCCGCGGCGGCACGCGTGGCCACAGGGGACCGCACCTGCTGGGGAGACGGCTCGGCGTGCGCGGCCGGCGGCGCGGCCGCACACGAGGAGCGCCTGCCGCCGGTGCTCACCAGCGGCGCCGGCCACGACGCGCTGGCGATGGCGGCGGAGGTGCCGATGGGCATGCTGTTCGTGCGCTGCCGCGGCGGCATCAGCCACTCGCCGGAGGAGTTTGTGCTGCCGGAGGACGTCACGTCGACGGCGCACGTGCTGCTCGAGCTCCTCCTGCACTCCTCGTAGCCTCGAACACAGTGGGGCCAACTCGTCCTGCGCTCCTCATAGCCGTGACTATAGCCTACCATAGCATTTACCCTAGTCTTTTCTAGCGACTTGCCGGTGGCGTTTCCAGCTCTTGCAGGCAAGCTCCCGTGGGCACTGGCACAGGGGGCCTCGGCTCCCTCTGCATGAGCCACATGCGTCTTTTCATGCCACGAAGCACCGGAGCTGCGGTGGGAAAACCAGCACCAGCGCTGTCGAGCGAGCGGTGCGACGGCGGCACCGAGAAGGGGTGGGGCTGTGCTGGCGGCCACCTCTTGATGGAATTGGTATGCTATGCAATGAGGTTAGCTGTGCCGGGGCCGGGACACAAGTATGCTGGGTGCGCTGGGCGGTGGGCCTGACGCACCCAGTCGGCAGAACAGGAGACTTTCCGTGTAGCTGCGTTCCTTGACGGTGAACTAGAGCAGAGACATTCCGCAACATCTTTCCTTTTCGTCCCGTCTGTGTGTGCATCAGATGGCGATCATCGTTCAGCATCAGTAGTGTCAGATTCTGTCCGGCGTCTCCAAGTGCCTGCTGCAGTCTCCGTGAGCAGGCACAGGAAGTGAGACTTGGGTTATATAAATGGGGGCCGGCGTATATGCGTGGCAGAGCTCTGTGTTTTCAGTGGTTCCGGGGCCTTGAGGGCACAGTACCCACGATAGAGACAGCCGAGATGCTGGCTTCCTATCGGGACAACCCAGGGGCGTCGGCCCACCCAAGCCAATGTCAGCAATTATGGTGGCGTGGTAGAAAATGTTGAAGGCAGTGTAAGTATGGTATGAGAAAAGTTTCAGGTTTGCAGGAGGATTGCATACATCCCTGCGGCATTTTGCTTCTGACAGTTATTTCCTGGACCGTTCGGTGTCCTTCTCTGTGTGATATGTTTACCATAAGCTTGTCCGTGACACCAGGTAGGGAAGCCATGTGCTTACAAACCTTTGGAGTCTTCTGGTTTCGCGAATTCCCAGCTGCAGGGAATGGCATCATCTGCATGGCTGTTCGCTCATGCATCCGGGCCGCTGCAGCAGGGCGTGACCTAGTCGCCGGCGCGGCCACAGAGGGCCACTTGCGCACATCCAATTTCACAGCAAGTCACCATTGGCCCGGCGGTCTAGGAATAATTTCTGCTGGCAAGTATACTGACCTTAAGCATTCGACCCCGGAGAGCGACATTGCCACTCAGCCCAGGCGGCAGATCTCCAAGCAGCGCAGCTGCATTGGCACGGCACTCCGAGGCCGGTACTGGCCCATGGATCCCCAAACAATATAGACCTTGAGCGTGGAGGGATCGAAGCAGGCAGGCGGGGATGCACATGCACAAAGGCAGCGCTGGCGGCGCAGTGTGCTGCGGTGCCGAGCATGCATGGCAGCTGTGGCCCCGTCCGCATGATCAATCGTGCGTGACAGACAGTGCACACGATGTTGGCATCTGCACAAGGAACGGAAGGGGCAAGTCGTGCTCAGGCGACGAGCCCTGGCTGTCAGGCGTTCACGTGCGCAGTTCAGAGACACAGGGTGTGGCAATCCAGTGATATGACCGCTATACCACTGGATTGCCACACAGGGCCGGCATGCTTTCACAGTCACCCACACTGCCCCCAGCACCCAGGTAGTGCCAGCACCTAAAGCGCAACAACAGAAGTTGCAGAAGACCTCTCCAATCTGGATGCGTGGTAGCGCATGTTTTATGCAGGCCAGCACATGTGCGTCCATGCCGCAGCTATATGGTCCTCACCAAGCTATATGGTCGCCGCCGAGCTACAGAAAGCAACACCGACCGGCCATTCTTCCAGCTTCCTGGGTAGAACCAGTGGGTGAAAAGGTGGCACTGCTTCATCGATACGTATACCAGTATTTTAATGCAAAAATAGTTCCTAGCAGAGTTGAACTGCTGACCTTCTGCGTGTTAAGCAGACGTGATAACCAACTACACCAAGGAACCACCCTCTTTATGTCGAGCTAATGACTGAACATTCCGGCAAAAATAACGTCTATGTTCAGTTGTGTCGATGCGCGAGGTCCACTAGGCGCAATGAACGGCTGTGGACATCAGCGCCGTAGCTCTCCTCGCACACAGAGGCGCCCACAGTGACGGTACTACATGGCACACGCCTGTGCAAGGCTCCAAAAGCTAAACACGCAAGGTCCATGTGCATGCAGCGGGCGGCTACTGCGTACACAGGCTGAGATATGGCGTGATGCCTGACTGCAACCATGGCATCTGCACTACATGCAGATGCCATGGTGCACCACATGCATGCATGCAAAGGCTAATGCAAGCAGCCTGAAACGCCGGTATGGACAGGATATGGTGAACATCAGGCAAATCTGTGGAAGATGGTACATCTGGCTAGGAGCATATGCGATGACGTGGAGACCTGCAGCACCAGCACTGCGCTAGCTCCCACGATGTCATGGCTGCTCCCTGCTGAAAGTCAAACAACGGCACAGCCAAGTTCAAAGTACCACACTGTATTATATTCAATTTACACATATCGTAGCGTACCACATTGTGTGGGTACCATGATTGTGCACACATCGATCTACATAGGCTGGACGAGCACAGGCAGAGACCATGCTGTAATTGCCCAATGCATGCAACAAGCCAGCTTTGTGCACGCGGAGATGACTATGTAGGAATCAGGACACGCCACGATGGTGCGCACGCACCACAGTGGATCTCACACCTTAAGATCTCAATTGTGTCTCATGCGACAGCATGCAGTCCCTCTCCAGACATGGGAGGCCCCAGCGGGCCGTGACCCTCCACTGGGCTTCAAATTACAGCGGGTGTGGGTGTGTGTGAGCCGTTGGTCAATTTCGGCCGAATTGCCTTGAGCTGGCTTCGCACCATGCTGATTGAACGTGTTGGCGAAGGTCGTGTGAATCCATGCTGTGCCGGCTCAGGGCAGCAACAGTTTACCATGGGCAGCCAAATATCGACACCTGGTAGAAGGGATCCGGAGTGATCGTTTAGCACCACTTGATTAGATAGCAGAGCAATGCCGAAGCCTCGCCAGCATCAAGGACAGCACCGATGCGGGCGACGATCGACACAGCGCAAGCATCCAGGGAGATCATAACAGATCGGAGCAGCTTGCTGGCAAGACCTTGCTGCGAAAAGCCGTCCATTAACGGGTATATTGCAGGCCTTCCTAGCTGGCCTCGAGTGTCCATGACACGCAGGGTCTGTTCTGAACAGCGTGTACAAATGCGGCATACGGCCACAGGCAAGAAACAAGACACAGTGATGGATCGCACGACAGGCAACGTATCGAGCATCAGGAAGAGCGCGTTTCACCAGCTTTGCTTTGACTGAGCTGCTTGTGCATAACGCGTCATGAGCTAGACATGGACGAACATGAATCGATGTTGATGCCAATGGTCAGGAACTCGCACATGATTTCGGACAGAAGCAGATTTCAGCACATTTGGTACATATCCTGTTTTGTATGGTACTGTAGACTTTGTATCTCTGTCATTTGGCTGACTGGTCGCTGGATCGCACCGGCCCCAGTCAAGCCGAGCTTCGCAAGCTACACCAATGCCCCTAGAAAACAGGCGAGACACCTCGACTGTCTTGAATGTTGTAGTGTGTCTATTGCACGATGATTCTGAGTGCACTCGGAAAATGTTCTCAGCTTCCGCTGCAACGACACGAGACGTACAAACCACATCACGAACGATGCTCCTGACCAAGCCGAAGTACTCGCAGATCATTCAGCTGAACTAACAACAGCGTTTGAAGGATTTACTAGGCCACCTGATCACTGGCCACGATCAGGAAGTTCGTGCAAAATGAAACGGTGAGACATTGTTGCGCGGCAAGCACAATATTGCGTTGCATGAGCTCATCTCAAAGTCACACGCGGTTTGTCGCGTGCAGCTGTCATGCGGATTTGTTGGAGCGTTGGCCTGGTTCGAGGTGCTGGCATCTGAATGGTGGCACTTGGCACTGGTCAGAGGGGACTACTGTGGCTTGCGGCCACCACGCCATGCTCGTCCCGAAGGTCGTAGAATGATCGTGCGCCTCGCTCCATATGGTGTGAGATCTATCCCAGCGTGGGTATGCAGTCAACACGATATGCAACAGTAGCGATCGCTTTCTTCTGCGTACTGCTGAAATCTCTGTCGCTGAGCATCGATACCGCGTGTTCTTGTCCATTGTACACGTTGCCACAGTTGCAATCAAGTGAAAGATGCCGTCTGCAAGACAAGTCCTTCCCCTTTTGAACCGCATCTTGGTCGAAAAGATGGCCCCAGCCTCCAAGACTGTGAGTGGCATCATGCTTCCCGAGACGGCTGTATCAAAGGTACGCGCACCACCATGACCATACCGTTGCTCTTCATACACATTCAAAGAGTATTCAATAGTACTGTCTGCTTGTACGTCGGCGCACCGACGCTGAGAGCCTTGTTCTGTGGCACTACTCGACGTCGCCGCGCGCATGTCCTCCAGGTTTCCGCGTGGCACGACAGGCACTCTGCCAAATGGGATGTCTAATAACGAACGGAGAAGAGGCAGCATCAACATTGTATCATTGCTCATGATGCATTTTATACAGGGGCTTTGTACATTGTCACTGGGTCTTGTAGCAGCTGTCAATTGGCTGCATCTGAAATCGCGGCTGGCAAGCCTGCACATGTCACGCATTGAGCATAACTTGATCAATGTGCTGTAGCTTCAAGAAGGAGTGGTCATTGCGACAGGTCCAGGGCTCAGGACAAAGGAAGGTGTCACGCTGCCCATGTCATTGAAAGCTGGAGACCGGGTTGTGCTGCCAGGCTATGGCGGTACAGAGATGAAGCTGGAGGACAAGGACGTCGTCATGTACAGCGAAGATGAGATCATCGCCAAGCTGGAAGGTGATGCGTAATGCTGGCCCCTAGGCATATGCTGTGGCTGGCCATTGCAGCCATCACAGCATCGTGATTCCATGGGGCAGTGGTCAGTAGTACGGGAATATGAACGTGTATTAAAATTCCGCCATCTCCTTTCTATGCTGTAATATGTATGGGCCATGGGCCGTTAGCTGAAGTCACGCCTGAGGGGCAGTTGCTTGCCTTTGTAGCGCTATGCCCTCTAATAGGTGACCATCACAGTGACGTGCGGATGATACTTCGAATCGCTGACATCTCAATCTCTAATCGTTGACATCTGTAGCGCGTTGTGTGGTGGTGGCATGCTGCATCTGGGTGAATCTTTCTGTTTGGGTACATTTTGCTGCCATGCAATCTGATATGTTATGCTTCAGACATCTGTCAAATGATCTCATTCATCGAACTTTGATGCGGTCTGAGCCAATTCCTCGATCCACACGGGTAATATAGCAGGCACAGATGGTTGTTAATTGTGTCTGTTAGAAGGGTATTATGTGGCATGTAGCGAAGCACAGCATAGCACCGGGTTGTGAAGGACCAATGACGTTGGATGTCTGAAGTATACTCCGGGGAGTCGATTATTAAAGCCCTGCACAGGCGCGATGCGCGCGTCCGCCACGACGTGGCAGAATTGAAACGATGACTCGGTGCAAACCTGGCAGCAAGCGCACTTCTGTGCAGCACACCAGCGACCTGTTATCATGGTCATGTAGCGCAGTCCTGATAGATAAGAGTGTTGACCGAAAAGCCAATGAATGCAACTGTGAACCGAGCCTAAACCGAGGGGCAGTATCTCGTAGATACGCTGCGTCTTTACAGCTTCACCGAATGCACCCGACAGCAAAGGCGGACAGAACGTGCCAACGTGTATAACCTATTTTCTATGGTAGGTACTGTATGAGCTTCATCAGCATTATGGAAGCGTGTGCACACTGACTCGAGCAGCGAATCCCAAATGCATGCGCTGTGACGGCATTGAGATTGCAATTCACGATGCTGGCTTATGTTGCGGTGGCCGTGCCGAGCTGTCGTTGATGTCATGGTTGTCTGTCAATTTCTTCAAGTGAGGTGCTTTGGCGGTGTTTACCAATTCGGTGCTGGTCTTCCGACCCGCAGGTAGGTCCCGTGCGGTGCGTGTGTGCTGTGTCACTGCCAGTCTCAGTGCAGCCTGTTGCCATAGCTCGCCAACTTTCCCTTTCTTCGTGGTGAGTATATGTTTATGTGCCAGCACCAAGCATCTGTAAGCCCTGAGGCACCTGACTGCTTTGCGCTGGGCTGCAAGGAGTCAGATGTCCCGCCAAGCTCTACCTCTGCGTCCACAGCAGCGGCTGATACCGGCGAAGAGACGCCAATACCATGTAAAACGCTGGTGCGACGTGTGATGTGCTGTTTCTTTTGAAGCGTCTACTCACCCTCCAGCACGCCTACCGACGCTGTTGTTCAGCGGAGTTGTGCAAGTGCACCAGCACATTCGTACCATGCTCCTTCGGCAGCACTGAACTCTCTCGCAGCTATTTAACACATTTCAATCATGTCATGCAGGATGCTGAATTTCCAGATGGGCTTTCGCCGTCGGTGTCGAGCGCAGTGTCGAGCACCTGCTTGCTCGATGCCGATCCGTTGTCAGACAAAGCCAATGATTCGCAGCACAATGTCCAGGTATGCTCGAATGTATTTATTGCTGCTGTCATGGAACTGTATAGCTGAGGATTCCGGCCGGCGGTCGTTCTGTTGACTGTACTGCACGGGTGAGCGGTCCCTCTCGCCCAGTTCAGTCATCAGAATTGCATACAGTGACCACATGACTGCTGCGGAGTGTGCATGCACCGAGAGCGGCACGTACCGTGCTTGCCCATGCTAATTTGTGCAGGTGATGGTTCGAATTCGCCCGGCAAACAAGCGCGAAATCAGCCTCGTGGGACAGTCGTCCTGCCTGCAACCACGGGGCGTCTCGGGACTGGGTGCCCGAGCCGATGGCCGCAAATGCGACTTCACGTTCGACCATGTGATTGGATCTGACAGCTCTCAAGAGGACGTTTTCAGCTGTATGCTCCTTGTCAGGCTCAGGCACTGTCGCTTGCCCTCTACTGCGGGCAGCCCGCCTCGGCCATGCTTGACTCAGGCGTGAAAGCACGCATCCACCAAACTTGATGGCGAAACATCTGCATGTGCTCATGAATGCTCGTCAGGTGTTCTGACATCAAACGCCAGATCGTGGCTGGTCGTTATCCCGCTGCATCTTAATTGCCCTGTGCATGTCGTTGATGTCTCTCCACTAGTGAACTCAAGGAGCTCCTCCGCACTGACTGCAGCAAGAGTTCTTGCTGGGCGATGGAGCTTGCGCTTTTCCATGCTGTCCACGCCGATGACATACACCGCAAGCCAAGAGGCATACCTGCCTGCTGTCTCTACACATATCGTACTTGCCCCCACACCCTCCAACCTGCCAATGACACCACGAAGAAGCCTGCTACCATACTTCGTCAGTCAATACAGCGCACTGCTGATGCTCGGGTGAATGGTATCAGGCGCTCCAGTCCACTCAGACTACACCTGACCCACCGGCGCTGCTGCCTGTGGCACATCCCGGCCTGCATCCCCAGTCTCTCAGCCGAGATCCCACAGTATCAGTCACACTGCAAGACATCGCACTGCGACAGCCTTCTCAGTACAGCATGGCAGTCGCATTCACGGCCATGGAGAGTTTAGGCTCATCAGCACGATCTCACCGGTCCCCGAGTGCCCTGCACACGCACACCGCTTCTCGAACATATTGGGGCCGTCTCCTCACAACGAGGACCAGAAACTATGATATACTGCATGCAGCGGCAGCTGGCCCGGCCCTGCGGCCCAGCGCGGGTGCACATGCAGCCGCATGGCTTTTTGTTTCTTATTTCGTTGTTTTCGACGCCTCGGTGCGTGCAGTGGTGGGAGTGCCGATGGTGAACAACGTGATGCAAGGCTACAATGCGTGCTGCCTCGCGTACGGCCAGACCGGTGCCGGCAAGACGCACACCATCCTCGGCGACCTGCGCAAGCCCCCCGCCGCCGCAGCCGCCGGCGACGGCGACGAGGCCGCCGTGGAGCGCACGCACCCCGGCATGGGCCTCGCGCCCCGCCTCTTCCACCGCATCTTCGAGGTGCGCTGCACCGATGCCGTGGCCTCGTTGTGTTGCAGTATTTGTCTGCTCACCAGCCTGTGACGTCAAATCATGTACATCGCCGGCCTTGTCACTGTGTCTGAAACTAAAAGAGGCTGTATGCTGGGAGAAGAGTATGCTATATCGCGGCTGCCCTCGCGCCACGGCTGCGATGGCACCGTGGATTTGTGTGTACAGCCATGACAGCTTCGATGAGCCGGCATAACCACGGATGCTCAGGATCTTCCATCATGCAAATGAGTTTCTGGCATGATTGACCAAACCGGCATGAGAGCTCTCCAGAAACGCTGGATGCCGGCTACTCGCCAGACAGATCGTAGATGCAGTTGCTCAAGCTTGAGCTCCCTCAGCCCCCATCTCTGTTCAACCAGTGGCCGCGCTCATAATACTGTGCCTCTAGCGGACGAGCGCTGAGGCACCTGTGGACACGCCCTTCCGCGGCTACAGGTGATCCAGGCGAAGGAGGGGCAGCAGGGCAGCCTGGACGTGCAGTACACGTGCCGCTGCAGCTTCCTGCAGATCTACCAGGAGCACATCTCGGACCTGCTGCGGCCGCACGCCCCCCATGGCCACGGCGACGAGGGCCGCTCGCTGCCGCTGCGGACGCACCCCGACTCCGGCGTGTTTGTGGAGGGCCTCTCGGAGCACGTCATCGTCAACGGTGCGCCGCGCCTGCCCTCTGCGGGTGATGCACGCTGGACCTGTCGCAATGCATGCCCGCGCGCCTGTATCAGAGTCCGCTCCAGCCAAGATTTGAACAACGCACGACAACACATCTGCTGCAGGTCTCTGTCAGTGCGTGTTGCAGCGAATGCAAGAAAACACGGGTTCAGGTGTTTGCTACGATGCCATACATGTGTTTGCAGTCTGATCCCCTCCACTACAGGCTCATGCGTGCTACACCCTGCTGCCTCGCAGACCCAGCACCGTCCAGTCAACCCTCCCTAGGGGCCAGGGCTGCTTGCGGGCTGATCCCCTGCCGCCACAATTCCAATTATCAGGGTCAATTGAGGTCTCGTTCACGTCAAATCCAGCTCCATACCAGAGGAGTCTCTGCAGGCCCCAGCACAATGCATCGAGTAGCCCAGCCAGGTCTCCCCGCAGCCATGCACTGCATTGCATGCACCTCGAAAGCTGTGCAACTACTTGACCGACTGCGCCACGCGCGCCATGCCACCAACGCACACCCACACCACACACCATGCATGAGTCATGCAGCATGACCCACCGGCGCCGAGGTGCAGTGGCGGACGCGATGAAGCTGATGCTCCAGGGCGCGCGGGCGCGCAGCATGCGGGAGACCCGGCTCAACCACGTCTCCTCCGGCGGCCACACCGTGTTCTCGCTGCGCGTCGAGCGCCGCACGACGATGGCGAGCGGCGCGGCGGCCGTGCGCTGCGGCGCGCTGCACGTCGTCGACCTCGCCGGCAGCGAGCGCGTCAAGGTCTCCGCCGTCACCGGCACCGCCCTCACCGAGGCGCGCGAGATCAACCGCAGCCTGTCGACCCTCGGCCGCGTCATCAGCAAGGTGCGGCCCCCGCGCGCCGAGCGCGCTGCTGTGTGTACTGCATCGCTGTATGCATGATATACATGCATGTGTTTTGCTAGTTGCACAATGTCGGCTGCATGTTGCACATGCCTTTGTAGATGGCTTGCACGCGGTTGGCCGTGTCGACCGGTGTCTTCGGCACTGACTCAGCAGCGTGGGGCGCACTGCCTGCACGGGGCCGGATCCCTGTATGCAGGACATCATGCATGTGCTACATGCATTGGGAGTGTGTGCATAGTGAACCTGATGCACGTCACACGGGCACGTGCAGGTGGTGGAGGCACAGAAGACGCGGCTACCGGGGCGCCACATCCCCTTCCGCGACAGCAAGCTCACCTTCCTGCTGCGTGACTCCATCGGCGGCAACGCGAAGACCGTCCTCATCGCCAACGTGTCCGCGAGCGAGGCATGCGCGCACGAGACGCTGTCCACGCTGCTGTTCGCGCACAGCGCGCAGTGCATCCGCAACCGCGCCATCATCAACGTCGACACACAGGGCGGCACGCTGGCGCTCAAGGCCGAGATCAAGCGCCTCCAGGCCGAGCTCAGCCGGTGGCAGGTTCGTACACGGGCGCTGTGCATGCATGATCGTATCATGGCCGCCATGCACGCGTCCCCTCGTGCATCAAGATGTTGTACACTGCCATGTGTTGGTCGTGTTCCGATTATGACACACAGCATTGTTCACGAGCCCTTGGACTAGCCGCGCCTGGCGGCGTGGCTGAGGGGTGTTGGCGAGGGACGCCGGCAGGCGAGAGCATGCATGCGTGCAGGACGGAGTGACGGCGCCGCTGGTGAAGCAGTGCAGCTCTCTGAAGAGCCAGCTGGGGGAGCGCGACGCGGCGCTGCACCGCCTGACAATGGACTGCGACCACCTCCGCGCGGAGAACAGCCACCTCCAGTTCCAGCTCAAGCGGCTCGACAGCAAGATGGCGGCGAAGGACAGGTGGGCCGCCCCCGCTGTAGCCATCCACCGCCGGATCGAGCTTGTACTTTGGTGATCGAGCGAGTGAGCATTTTGTGCTCTTCCTCGGATCAACGCCTGGGCTGCGTGTACAAACTTGGTAGCTTGGTGTGGCGCTCTGCCGTACAGAGGCCTGGTCGCATGTGCTTCTACCCACCTGCTTCTATCCGTCGCCCGATGTTCAGCAGCGTCCCAGCTAGTGGCGCTCACTTGTGCAGTTGCGCTGTCCATTGCTTGTGCCGTCAGAGTGTCGCTGCTAGCTCGGGAACGGTTGGCTGCGCTGTATCATACATGCGGACCATGCATGCACATGCGCCGCTGCAGGGAACTTGAGAGCCTGACTGAACGCCTGGCAGTACGCGATGCTGAGGAAGATGGCGCTGCGGAAGAGAGTGGACAAGACACCCCCGATAGCCAGCCCGGCACCACGCAGCCTGTGCTGGCCGCCCCTCTGCAAAGTGCGGACGACCTCCTAGTCACCGCCCACGCCGACGCAGCCGCACGGGCAGCGCGCGCGGCGGTAGAGATGGACGCCGCGCTCGCGGCCATGCATGACGAGTCCGCGCACGACCTCGCCGCGGTCGCAGAGATGCGTGCAGTCGCGTTTGAAGACGCGGTCAGCAAGGTTGAGGCCGTGCTGCGCTGTGCTGAGCTGCAGCGCAGCACGCGCGCCGCGCCGCCGGCGCTGCCGGTCGGCGCGGCCGGGGTGCCGTGGCAGCTGGGGGCGGTGGGCCAGCCGCGGTGCAGCGCGGAGCTGCGCCGGGACGCGGAGGAGGACGTCGAGGCGGCGCGGCACTTTGGCCACGACGCGATGGTGCGCTCCGCGCTGGCCGAGGCGATGGCGCGAAAGATGGCGCCGCGGCTGGAGCGCAGCGCGAGCGGGGCACTGCGTGGGCGCACGCGGGGCCCGGCAACGCTGCTGCTGACGGCGGTGCTCTCCGGCGACAAGGACGGGGTGCGTGCGCGGCGGGAATCGTTCGCGGCGCACCGCGAGCGCACCCGGGAGGCCATGCTACGCTGACTCTCGTGATGTGCTGGCACTCATGCTGCCCCGCAAGGGGGCAGGGGGGGGGGGGGGGGGGGGGGGGGGGGGGGCTGGATCCGTGGGCACGCGCATGCCCGCCTGTGTGCCAGGTTTGTGCGGAGCCGGAGGGTTGCTGCGCTTTTGGTTGCCATCGATGCAGTTGATGCTCGATGCCTCGCCATTGATTGCACACACATTTTTATTCGCCACTTCATTCTGTGCCTGTTCGTCTTAGCATGGCGTATAGCCTGATACTCTTCCTTTGAGCATGATGCATAGCCTGGTAGTTTCGAGTGAGAGAGAATTGGATTTTTGCGTGTCTCTGCACTAGTTCGTATCCGTTCCCGCGGGCCGTGACGTCTGGCTCCGGTCCTGCTGGTTGTACGGAGCACTGAGCCGATGATGCTGCTCTGCGGCTGTAGGGATCTTAATCCAGGATGTATGCTGATCGTAATCTTTTAACCATGTGTACGTTCATGTGGAGCTCCACGTCACCACATGGCATGCGGCTAGCGCTGCGTGCGTATCGAAGCGGGGGTCGTCCAGTGAACTATCACGCTCCATGAGGTTGTTACCACCATGTGTATCTTGGGTGTCGGGCTTCACATACATGAGCAAGAACCGCCTCAACCCTGCAGATTCAGCACAGCGAACCGCCACTACTTGCCAGCGGTGTGCAAATCTTCGGATCACTGTGACCAGTAAAGTAAATCTGAACTTACTAAGCCGTATCCTATTGGACATCGACAACTCCGATTTAACGGGACCACATATGCCAAATCAGTCGCAATGTTTGATACTATGTTTTGGTGATGTGCCACACAACAGTCCAAGTCCTTGTGCTTCGTCCTGGCAATTGTGGCCACTGCTGCCTGCGTGCTCATGCACATGTATCCAAGCGCCAGTCCGGGCAGTCAGGAGGCTGGTAAGGGAGCTGCAACGCCGGAAGTCTGCGCGGTCAAGCATCCCCCAGCTGGATTCAACAGCATCTGCCCATGCTGTTACCGCAAAGTGCAGAGCGCTCTCACTACAAGAGCTCTCGCTGTTTGCTCATACGACACCCGGGCGAGAGCCTGTGTGTTTCTTTGGTCAGATTGGCGTGGCAATCCAGTGATTTGGCCGCTATACCACAGGATGACCACAATTGGCACTGAGGGTTGTGGCAGCGTCTATATACACCATGACAGCCAATTGACAGACGGTGGCTGAATTGGCCTCATTTGAGGGCGGCGCCCAGAGATACTGGACGTCTGCAGGTTGCCGCCTGTCACGTTGACCACCGCTGCCCCTCGAACATCAAGATTGCAGCTCACACACCGGCCCATCGCGGGAGCCACACCCGTACACGTAAACGGACTGACAGATCGTCACGCCTGTTTCTTGAGCCCCTGCGTGCCGTCGCCTCACGACCGGAGGCGGCGCTTCTAGGAGCCTCAGATCTGCTATACATATACTCACTTAAGTGAAGCTTCACGAGCGCCTGCTCCAAATCCGACTCACACCCCATGAAGGACAGTGAGAGGCTGCATCTGAGCTGTGTCCGACTGAGTCAGCTGCTGATGCTGCACCACCGCAGGCAGCACACACGCCCCGGTGCCCATGCTTCGGCTGTCGGTATCTCGAAGATGCCCTGCGCAGTGGCTACATGTGGTCCACGAGTCCATCCGCCCCATAGCATTGCAAGACAGGAACCACATCCTGCAGCACCTTGCCACCCGCTCCTTCATGTTGCACGTGCCACAGAGCAGCGAAGGGATCAGAAGAAGTACAATGCACTCGATCCGGATCCGCCAGAGATTCGTATGGCATGTATTGTTCAAACATCAACATCAACTGCAGCGGGGTGCAAAATGAAAGACACCTGCCGTCCAGGTTCCTCGATGAGACTTGATCCAGCTGGTTCAGTCTGTGGACGGCGGTTTCTGCAGTCCTGTGTGTTCGCCCGGCGTTTGTCATGGTCGCCGGCAAGTACAACGTCCCGATCGGAACCACAGCTCGGTCGTCACGGCGTCGCAGCTCGTTGTTCACGAAGCAGGTATGACCGTGTCACCTCAGCTGAGGCGCACACGCCGTCCCGGTGGCCCGTGCGCCCGCGGCTGTCCGCAACAAACCGAATTGAGCATTGCCGCGGTACAAATTATCGAAACGGTTCGTTTCGGAGGTTGATCAGCGTCGTGCGACTCCATGCCAAGATCCAGGATTTTTAACACTGGCGCGAGTGACAGGACGCCAGCAATGCTTGTGACATATGTTCTTTGCTAGCAGGGATAATATCAATCTCGTATATCGTTGCAGTAGCAGCTGCATTTAGGGCATGAGCTTGCCTGTTGATTACCAGGGCCTTGTCCTGCAAGAGCCTTCGGAATTGTCTCGCGACAGTATTCAATGGAAGCATCGTGCGCGTACCTCGAGTAAGCGTTCAGATGCGCTGCTAGCTTGCATCTCTGCTGCACGCGTGGAAGAGTTCTACCGAAGCGAGTGTGCACGCGTCCACATCTCATACCTCTGCAAAGAGAAGCGAAAGCTTGCCACAGGCGATAAACGTCTCGGAATGCTACTGCATAACTACTATCGATGTCCTTTTGGTAAAGACAGGAAGAAACAAACCACGGCAGTGACAGCTGATGCGGTGCCAGTACCATCAGCCTCTCAAGATGCAGTTCAGAAGCGGGTGGGCAAGAGAGCCCGAGGCCTAGGAATAAAGCAGTGTGAATGCACCTACAGCATGAAGATTGTCGTGTATGCTCTGTATCCAGGCCAGGCTTACGTCCAGTTGAACAACTGTGGCCACCACAGCAAGGCTGGAGCCAGCACGCCCTGTCATGGTCCCGGGTCCGAGGGACCCGCAGCCTTCCTCACGACGCCAAGGCTGTCAGATGATGCACGCAAGTGGGCGAAGCGACGTCTGCGTGATGGTCTATCGTCTGCTGAGATCATGGAGAGTACGTCTATTTCCAATGCACTCCTGACAACAGTGCATGACCTGGTGAAGCACATCGTGCCACCTTACCTCTTGACTGTAGTGTAGACTGAGTGTGCTGTTTGCAGATTGCTGTGTTGCCTGTGTTCCATTTGGTCAGTGCCAACCCGCGGTGACTGCAGAAGCACACGGTTGACACCTCACGCCAACACAAAGCTGCAACCTGTGCTCTGCAGCGTAGTGATGTGCGTGCAGCTTGTGATGACGTGCCTGTTGTGCATCTTGTCAGACATGCACTGAATCGCGTGGCTGCGCGGATGTGCACCACTGTGGTCGTGCTGCGCCTCCCGCCTATTCTCATCTAAGAAAAGCACAGTTAGAGCAGTGTCTGTTTGCAGAGAACCGCATGCGCCTGCACGCCCGGCACGGTGTGGCAGATGCTGCTCCCGATGTCCAGAGTGCCACCGTCCGCAGCTCCGTCGATGCCCGTGACTACTGCCTGGACACTCGGGATCTCTCCAACCTGAGAACTCAGCTCAAGCTGGACAACGAGGCAGACATCTCGAGCACCGATGACGGCCAATCACCAGGAAGCAAGGTATGCAAATGTGGCTTCCACTGCTTACATGCTGCATCACAATGATCTGATGAAGACCAACTAAGTAACAAATCGGTCGTCTGAGGGGGATTTCCAGGTGGTTTACGTAAAGGGGTGCCCCTTTGGCGTATGTTGTCCTGTTAATTCGGAGTTGTCAATGTCGTCTTCAAGATACGCCTCAGTAAATTCAGACTTACTTTACTTGACTTTACTTTATAAATGATAAGAGCTCGCGCCGTGGCGACCCAGTGATACGGCCGCTATACCCGAACATCCTTGCGCACAGCGGCATGCAAGGATTGCGTGCTGTAGCGGCCATATCATTGCGCACCGCGGCATGCAAGGATTGCGTCTGTAGCGGCCATATCATTGCGCACCGCGGCATGCAAGCATTGCGTGCTGTAGCGGCCATGTCACTCGATTGCCACGCGCAGCATTGTATAGTACAGCACCAACATATACACCCAACTGCTGCTGAGCTACCGAGGTAGATATGCTTGAGGTGCATGCAGAGGCCATGTGTCCCCCCGCCCGACGAGCCGGCGGCCGAAGACTCGCACGGCCACTGCTTGAGTTCTGAGGCGGGCTTTCCGTATGAAGCAGGCGACGCGTCGGGCATGCAGTCGGCCGCGGCAGGCAGCCCCGGCGCGGCGGCAGCGCACTCAAACGACGGTGTCGCGCCCGACGAGGGGCAGCCACCGCCGCAGGCCGCGGGTCCGCTTCACTGTGAGCCCTCCGCGGAAGAACAGGGGCCGGTGGCGCAGGTACGGCCATGACCCGCACTACTTAGCTAGAGTACTCATGCTGCGTGCATTGGCTCGTCCATGGGGTAGTGGTCTGCACACCATATGCTCCGTTTGTCCCCTTGCGCTTCATCTGTACTCTGCGTTTCCGGCTTGCGGGCATCTCCATCGACATGAAGCACATACACACTGAACAGCCAACGTCAACTGCATCTACTGCGAGTACTCGAAGCGACCACAGAAGTCTCCGGCGCACATCCCTGCCGCGCACACCAAGCACCCAGTTTTAAGCGCACATGTCCGGGTTGTGCATATGAACCGCACCACTCTGAATTCACTGCACCTGTGAATTCTGCCACACCCCGCCGCCGCATGCAGGCCGCAGACGCGCGCGCTGAGAATGATGTGTCCTCCTTGATCGACATACTCGCTGGGCGCACCTTAGCCACCGCCTGGGCCAACCCCGTGCGCGCCGCAGAGATGCTAGGAGCCCTCCTGCCCCTCCGGCCCGAGCTACACCGCAGAGTCTTCTCCTCTTGCCTCGCCACTGCCACCCTCGACATGCTTCTCCGGGCTTGCCCTCCAGTCCTCCACCCCCACATCCTCTCTGCAGCCAGTGCCTCTGGCACCCTCGTCGCGGGTGTTGACACCGTAGACACGCTGCTCTCCGCTCTCCCCCACACCCAGTCCCCCGCGCCAGATGGCCTGCGTGCATTCAGCTTCCCGGCGGAGGCGGTGCAGCTCACGCCCTGCACCCCGGCGCTTCTCGCGCACGCACTTTCGAGCCACCGCGGCCTCACATCCCTCATCCTCAGCTCAACCGTCCTCTCCCCTGCAGCTCTGCGGCTGTTCCACGCGAGCTTCGGCTGCGGCGGCACACTTCCGGAGGTCTCCCAGTTCGCAGTCTCGTTGGACGCGCAACCAGGCAGCTGCACGGAGCTCGCGCGCTGTCTCACCGCCCTCCCGGCCGTGGAGACAGTGCACGTGTACTTTGCGTTCACGGGGCAGCAGCCGGCGGTGGCCGGAGGGGGCCTCGCGCCGTCCGTCCGTGCAGTGTCCGCGGTGCCGACGGTTCTGCAGCACCTGCGCCTCCTCGACCTCACCGAAGTGCGCATGCCGCCGAGCAGCCACGGCTGCTGCAGCCAGTTCCTGCCGCTGCTCGACGCGCCGGCCCTCTCAACCCTGCATGTGTCATCCGGAGCCACCCTCAGCTCTTACGACGCGCTGCTGATGCCGCTGCGCCGCCTCAGCGCCATCCAAGACCTCCACATCGATGCGGACGTCCGGCAGCCCGCACCCTCGAGCGCCGCGGCAGCCCCTGAATTGAACAGCGCCCTGCCGTCGCTCACCGGGCTGCACCTCTCCAGCGTGTGCGGTGCTGCGCTGCTGTCCGCGGCCACGGCGGCGATACCGCACGCAAGCGGAACCCTCAGAAGCCTAGCCCTTGAGCACGTGTGCAAGAGCGACACGCGGCGGCCGGCAGCGGTAGCCGCCGAGGACGCCGCGGCCACGTGGGCTGCGTTGTTTGCGGCGCTGCGCGATTGCACTGGGCTGCAGAGCCTGGTGCTGGGGCAGCTGGTCAGCGTTCCAGGAAGGTGTGGTGAGGGCACCTGGAGCGAGAGCCTCGCCGCCGCGGTGGCGCACCTCACGCAGCTGACGCAGCTGCGCATGCATGCTGCGTGTGCGCGGTGTGAACCGATGCTGTGCTGCGTGCTGGGCGGGGTGGCGCTCGGGGACGCGCTGCGCCGGCTGACGGCTCTGCAGGTGCTAGAGGTGTGTGGGGGCGGGGTTGGCGGGGGGGCTGCCGAGGTGCAGGAGCCGGAGGGTGTGCTGTCTGCGGTGTCAGAGCTGCGGCAGCTGCAGACGCTGGGGCTGTGCTGCAAGGGCTTCCGGTGGCAGCAGGTGGTGGGCCTCACAGCGGGCTTGCCGGCGCTGAAGGTGCTGGAGGTGACTTCTGCAATGCTTGGGGAGCGCGAGCAGGGGACCGATGCCGTGCACGCGGACCTGGAGGTCCGCGTGCATGCGTGCGGCGCTGGCGCCAAGAATTTTTCATGAGCTGTGCACACGAAAATGAATCGGGTGCTCGAGTGCCGTGCAATCGATAGGATGTAACAATTGGGAGTACAAGTGTATGAACCTCAGAGACGTCGTCCTGGCTCATGCCCTGATGGTGTAGGCCTCTGACGACAGTTTGCCATGCTCATTTCTTTGCATGCATAATGCAACCGGTACCTCCGCAAAACAAATCTCACACCATCCTGTTTGCAGCGACAGCTCTCCCATCGTCAGGTTCTGTCAGGCATGCAGTGCGGCGCATGCACCCTCCACAGCCAGCGTAGTACCACGCCGCCGGTGCCTCCAGCTGCGTGGGAGATCGTCTGACACGAGTGCGTGTAGCTGCTTCAGCGGCATCGGCGTCAATGCGGCGCAGACACAGCGCAGAACTCTGGCGTACCCGGCCCTCTGGATGCCGATGGTTTTGGCTCACTGACAGCGATGTAGACCTTCAGGGGGGGCTGCAGATGGGACTGCAGAGCAGTGTTGGGTCTCTTTGCAGCATTTCCAGGACTGCCGCCCCGAAATTAGATCTGAATATTCGGAATTGTTCTATGTGATTGGGCCCGATGACCCAACACTGCTGCAGAGAGGCAGTGGGGACCCAATCCCGCTACAGTTGATTTTTCCTTTGTCGGGATTTCCGATAGCTCGCTTTCTAGATTTTGCGAAAGTAGATCTAGCGGAATTGCGAAGGAATTGTATGGGCCAGACCCCTCGGATTGGTGTGTGGAAATCCGACGCTCGCTTCTCTCGCCGTCGGATTTTGCCATATGCCAAAAAAAACAACACTGGCGGGACAGCGATCGGCATAAAGAGGGCTGCTTCAGGATGTATGCCCGCACACGTAAGGTTGGAACGCCGTCCATGCATGTGCACAAAGACAGCGAAGCTGACCCGACCGGGTTGGTCAGAGGAGCGCCATCGCAGAACCAGGGCGGAGCGGCCAGAGGGCTGCGGGGGTGATGGCGGTGGAGGTGAGGAAGGCGCATGCGCACTGCGGTGGTGTTGCTGTGCCTGCTGTGCCTGCTGGGCCTGCTGGGCCTGCTGGGCCTGCTGTGCCTGCGTCCACTGCGGTGGTGTTGCTGCTTCTGTTCCCGTAGGTTGTGATGGCGGTGCTGGGGCAACGTACGGGGACAAAAGCAGCAACACCGCCGCAGTGGAAGCAGGCACAGCAGGCCCAGCAGGCCCAGCAGGCACAGCAGGCACAGCACATCCACGTGGCCATAGTGCGGAGCTGGTGCAGGCGTCTGACGAGGCCCTTTGGCAAGGCCGAAACATGTTATGCCGCTCCGTGATGTTCATGTAATACAGCATCAACCAGTGAACTTTCTGTCTCAGTTAGCACATAGTGTACAGATGAGATACGCGCTCGGGATCGGCTGGATCTGCGCATGAGCACGTGTGCTACGTTTGCTCAGGTCAGCGACATGTGCCCCTGCAAAGCGCACCAATGCACGCCAGATCGTCATGCAACTTGAGACGGGTAACTGTATTCAATGTAATCGCGGTTTAGTGGCTGTTCGGTGTCAGATATCCGTAGACTGTCTGGAGTGTCGACGCCAGGTAACTCGTACTCATAGCGGGCTTGCTCTCCTGCAAACACATTCGAATTGGTCAAATCCTGTACAGATACCCGAAATTTACGGCGATTGCTAGCCCTGTGCGTTCATCCAACGATTCTCGTGCCAGATCTAGAGTATGGGCGCTTCAAAGCGACCATTCGTCGCCCTAACAGAGGAGGCAGCGGACGAGGACTCGCACAGACACACTGTGATGTTCGAACAAAGCTTTAGAAATGAGGCAGTCAACAGGTCGCAACTGCTGAACGGGGCAAAGGGGACCCATGGCGCCGAGCAGCTCTCGGAGCAGCTCTCGCCTGACGACGTGCAGCTGTGGCAGGCCGCTTGCCTGCTTCACCGCGAGCCATCCACGGAAGAGCTGGGGACTGTTCTGAAGGTGCGGCATGCATCGAACCGCTTCGTGTTGTGTCAAATTCGTGTGCTCGCGCCAGCGTCACATGCACTCGGAATTGCAGTCCGTGTCCTACATAACACCGCACCCATCTGCAAGAGTTCGACAGCGAGAGACGTAATTCGTACGGAGGCGGCTACGTACCAGGCTACGTATCAGGCTACGTACCTGCGCGCTGCGTTGATGCTCTGTGCTAGCCGGCTAAAGTCAGTTGCAGGGCACACGCCTTGCACGCCCACATCCGAATGCATTTTGCTGACTTGCCCATTGCATGATGGTGTGAACCAATGTATGCTGATGAAACTGACCGATACTGCACGTGTGTCTGCGTGGGTGCATTGTTCCAGCAGCTGACCACGGTGCATCATTCGGTGCAAGAGTACTTTACTTCCAACGACCTCAGGCCACTGCTTGATAGAGCACAAAATCAGCCTGACCGGCATGACGACCACAATTTCAACGAAGTCGGTGCACGGAAGCTCGCATTTGTCCCCCCCCCCCCCCCCCCCCCCCCCGGCCGACAGGTGTACACCGACAGGCTCCTTGTGTTCGCCTGGCAACACCGCCAGTTTCCACCGCTCCATAGCGTATTCATGGCATCCATGGTACGAAGGCGTCACCAAATTTGGTTTGGTGCGCATGTGCATGCCTTGCCGTGACCCTGTCCCCTAGATCCCCATCCCATGGCCACGCCGCATTCCCCACTGGTGGGACTTACACTTCAGAGCACCCCTCACGCTCCCCCCGGCGTGTGCAGGTCGCGGACGCGCTTGCAGACACCGGAATGCCGTCCTGGATCGACATGCTCGCCAGGCGCACCTTAGCCACCTCCTGGGCCACCCCTGCGCACGCCGCCGAGACGCTTGGAGCCCTCCTCCCGCTCCGCCCCGAGCTGCTCCGCCGGGTCTTCTCCTCCTGCCTCGCCTCCGCCACCCTCGACACCCTCCTCCAGGCTTGCCCCCCGATCCTCCACCCCCACATCCTCTCAGCAGCCTGTGCCTCCTCCATCCTCGTCGCAGGCATTGACACGCTCGACGCCCTGCTCTCAGCTCTACCCCATGCCCAGCTTCCTGCGGGAGAGGGCCTGCTCACATTCAGATTTCCGGCAGAACCGGCAAAATGCACGCCCATCACCCCTGCGCTTCTCGCGCACGCGCTGTCAAGCCACCGTGGCCTCACATCCCTTGTCCTCAGCTCCACCGTCCTCGCCCCCGCAGCTCTGCGGCTGTTCCGCTCCGGCCTCGGCCACTGCACGCTTTCCAGCGTCTCATCGTTTGCCGTGTCTGTGGACGCCCAACCCGAAAGCTGCGTGGAGCTCGCACGCTGCCTCGCCGCCCTGCCGGCTGTGGCCAAACTTCACGTGTTCTTCTCTTTCGCGAGACAGCAGCCGGCGGCCGCCAGAGGGGAGCTTGCGCCGTTTGTCCGGGCAGCCGCGGCGCCGGCGGTTCTGACGCAACTGCGCCTCCTCGCCGTCGATGAAGTGCACATGCAACCCGACAGCCACAGCTGCTGCGGCCTGTTCCTACCGCTACTCCACGCGCCGACCCTCTCAACCCTGCAGCTGTCATCTGGAGTTGCCGCTGGCACTTACGACGCGCTGCTGATGCCGCTGCGCCACCTCAGCGCCATCCGAGATCTCCACATCGATGCGGACCTCTGGAACCCTGTACCCTCACGCGCCTCGGCTGCCTTGGGCGGCGCGCTATCGGCGCTGACCGGGCTGCGCCTCTCAAGCGCGTGCGTGACCGCGCCGCTGTGTGCTGCCGTGGCGGCCGCCCAGCATGCACAGGGGACCCTCAGAAGCCTGTCCATTGAGCACGTTTGCAAGAGCGACGCACGGCGGCCTGCAGCGGTGGAGGTGAAAGCGGAGACGGCCGCATGGACTGCGTTCTTTGCGGCGCTGCGCTCTTGCACAGCGCTGCAGAGCCTCACGCTGGGGCAGTTGGCCAGTGTCCCTGGCAGCTGTGGCGAGTGCACCTGGAGCGAGGGCCTTGCAGCTGCAGTGGCGCACCTCACGCAACTGAAGCAGCTGCGCATGCATGCTTCTTGTGCGTGGTGTGAATCGAGGCTGTGCTGCGTGCTGGGTGGTGTGGCGCTCGGGGACGCGCTGCGGCGGCTGACGGCCCTGCAGGTGCTGGAGTTGCGCGATGGGGGTGGCGGGGGCGCGCTGGAGGTGGGGGCGCCGGGGGGCGTGCTGTCTGCTGTGGCGAAACTGCGGCAGCTGCAGACGCTGGGGCTGTGCTGTAAGGGCTTCCGGTGGCAGCAGGTGGTGCGGCTCGTGGAGGGGATGCCCGCGCTGAAGGTGCTTAAGGTGACCCCTGCGATGATCGACGAGCGCGATCAGGGGCGCCTAGACGCGCGGCCGGACGTGGAGATCCGGATGCATGCGTGTGATGCGGAGGCGTAGACACTGGTGCGAGCTACGGACTCGATGGCTTGTTTGGCGGTGAAGTTTCTTGCAGTTGATGGGGTGTAAACAGTGTGGAAATAGTCTATGCATATGTATGTATTCACGAGATGCCATCTTGGCTCATGACCTGCCAGTGGTACAAGGACAAAGCAAGCAAGGCAGGCACGTTGTTGCTGGCGGTGCTACCTGCCTTGCTTGCTCTCTTCACCAGAGGAATCAGTTAACCAGAGGAACCGCCCACCACGCAACCAGCCACACGCAGCACACACCAGCACACCTACGCAACGCCAGCACCCGCACCGGCCACAGCCACACAGCCACACAGCGGCACACACACACACACACACACACACACACACACACACACACACACACACACACACACACACACACACACACACACACACACACACACACACACACACACACACACACACACACACACACACACACACACACACACACACACACACACACACACACACACACACACACACACACACACACACACACACACACACACACACACACACACACACACACACACACACACACACACACACACACACACACACACACACACACACACACACACACACACACACACACACACACACACACACACACACACACACACACACACACACACACACACACACACACACACACACACACACACACACACACACACACACACACACACACACACACACACACACACACACACACACACACACACACACACACACACACACACACACACACACACACACACACACACACACACACACACACACACACACACACACACACACACACACACACACACACACACACACACACACACACACACACACACACACACACACACACACACACACACACACACACACACACACACACACACACACACACACACACACACACACACACACACACACACACACACACACAAGCTGTGGTGACGCGAGACGTGCAGAAACGCAATGCTTATCGTTTGTACGACCCTGACGCATATAGCTTTGTGCCGTTGTCACATGAGACGCACGGTCGCTTGGGACAGCCTGCTATGGATCACTTGAATTGGCTGGCGAGGTAACATCTCGGTGTGGTGTTGTGAACCGTGGTTTGTTTGTGACGAATGCTCTGCGCCGGTTGAGTGTGGCGTTGTGCAAAGGGAATGCTATTGTGCTCCGTGCAGGACTTCAGTATTTGGCTGGCATCACCGGCAGGGCTGTGCTACTCGCGCGTGCCTGGCCTCATACCATGAAAGAGGGAGTGGGTGTTTGCGAGTGGATTCCTAGACACGGCATGATGCCCGGCCTCTGTCCTTTGTAAACAAACAAGCCCCCCATCCTACAAACACCCACAAGCACACCCACACGCCCACCCCCACTCTCACCCCGCCCACCGGTGGGCGGGGTGAGAGTGGGGGTGGGAGTGTGAGTGTTGAGTGGGTGGGAGTGTGAGTGTGGGGGTGGGAGTGAGAGTGTTGCGCCTGGCTGGCCAGCCAGGCGCAACTTGAAGAGCCCCGAAAGCACACGCAGCCGAGGCTGCAAAGCCAAAAAACGACGACCCCAACAACAACCCCCACCCCTAGGAGGCCCTTGCCTCCCCCAACAGAACCCACCCCGCCCAGCCCCCGCACAACACCCCGCGCACCCGCAAACCCAGACCCTCAACCCCCTAAGTCCAGCCCAGCCTGCCCAAACGCCCCGGCCGCGCCCCGATGGCGGACCACACACAAACACGGCAAAGACAGCGACAAAACGCGGCGCGCCAGGGCCGCCACTACCACAAAGTGGACGAGGCCGCGATCACACGCAGCGACGACGGCATATGTGGTCCCGTTAACTCGGAGTTGTCAATGTCCAATAGGATACGGCTCAGTAAATTTAGATTTACTTTACTTTACTTTACTGCCCAACAGGAAGCCCAGGCAGGCCTGCATCGATACATAGATCTGCGGTGTGGCACGCGTAGTACTGGTAGTAGCGCATCTGCAAGACTGCAGCGAGCCGCAGGTACCTCAGCATGTAGGGTTCCGCGGTGCTGGCATCTCGGTGCGTTCTTCCGGGGGTGCATGTTCCTTTGTCACCGTGTGCCCTGACTGTTTTGATGCTAGACAGCCGCCAGAGGTGATGAGATGAAGTGGCTACATATGCATGTTTCAGTAATTCCACATGTCTAGGTAGGATGCTCTGCATGAAGGCAAGAATGGCAGCTTAGACAGGAGCTTCTGTGAATCTCCTTGGCTAGAATTAACATGTTGTTTGCATTTGACAAGTACTTTGCTTCCATTTGACAAGTACTAGTGGAGCGACGTAGGGGTCGTTGTTGCCGGGCGCGGCAACAACGATCGGTACGATCAATTGTTAACACCCATGTTCACTATCATATCATGATGGTGTTGGTAGGATTGATGGTGACCGTGCAGCACGCGACGCTCTCGCGCAACAGCTTGTGCACACGTGCACACTCAGATTTCTCTTGAGATATCGTCGGCACACCGCTTTCAAAGTTCGGGATCGTTGGATCGTTTCATGCATATGGGCACGTTTGCAGGCGACCTGTGCCCTCCAAAGCGCTTCAATGCTGTTTACATGGTCATGTAATGTGTGCTGGTAAACTTCGTCCAGGCTAGCCGGCGCCGCGCTGCTGTGAACCTTCGGTCTATATTATCCTTGTTTACAAAAGAGTGAACGGTCTATATTATCCGTATCTCCGAGATAGTGTCCACGCCAGATATCCGTCCCGCATCGTATCCACAGCAGGCTTCCCCTCCTCAAAGCAAGTTCCAAGAGATATACATCACTGAAGGTTACAGAGGTCCGATATTGACGGCGATTGATCCAGCTCTGTGCGTTCACCCGGCGATTCTCGTGGAACGTAATGGCCATGGGCGCTACAAAGCGACAATTCGAGGCCCTGACAGGCGAGCCAGCGGACGAGGATTCGCGCAGAAATTCACTGATTTTCAAGCAAAGGTTTAGAAGGGGGGCAGTGGATAGATCGGAACTGCTGAGCGGGGCGGCAGCTGCAGGGAGCCGTGGCGCCAGCGCTGCGCAGCTGACGGAGCAGGTGTCGCCGGACGACGTGCAGCTGTGGCAGGCCGCTTGCCTGCTCCACCGCGAGCCATCCACGCAAGAGCTGGGCATTGTACTGAAGGTGTGGCATCACTTCAATTCACAGGCTCCTATCCGTATGTACTTTGCTGACTCAGCAAATCCGGCCTTGCACACACTATATGGCATATGGGCCCCCTCAGTCTGAAACGTCTTTTCCTGACATGCTCTTTGAGTTTGCCCAGAAGCACCACCGGTGCGCTCCTGCATGCCCCTAACAGCCCCTCCCTCCCCCCTCCTGCGACCATGCTATGATCCGCACCACAAAGTTTAAAACGGGCCCCAGCGCATCCCTCACGCTCCGCCCGCCCCGCGTGCAGGTCGCGGACGCGCTCGCCGACACCGGACTGCCGTCCTGGATTGACATGCTCGCAAGGCGCACCCTAGCCACCTCCAGGGCCACCCCCGCGCGTCGCGCACAGACGCTTGGAGCCCTCCTCCCCCTCCGCCCGGAACTGCTCCACAGGGTGTTCACATCCTGCCTCACAAATGCCACCCTCGACACCCTCCTCCAGGCGTGCCACCCGGTCCTCCACCCACACATCCTCTCAGCAGCCGGTGCCTCCGGCATCATCGTTGCAGGCAACAACACCCTCGATGCCCTGCTCGCAGCTCTCCCCCACACCCAATTTCCTGCGGGAATTGCTCTGCGCTATTTCAGATTGTCGAGGAGGCCGGCAGAGTTCTCTCATTGCACCCCCGCGCTTCTCGCGCACGCAGTATCAAGCCACCGCGGCCTGACAACTCTCATCCTCAGTCCGAGTGTCATCACTGCCGCAGCTCTGCGGCAGTTCCGCACTGGGCTGGGCCATGGCGCGCTTGCCACAGTCTCCCAGTTCGCCGTCTGTGTGGACGCGCAACCAGAGAGCTGCGTGGAGCTTGCACGCTGCCTCGCGTCCCTGCCGGCTGTGGCCACACTCACCGTGCACTTCTGTTCCACCGAGCAGCAGCCAGCGGCCGCCGGGGGAGAGCTTGCGCCGTTTGTCCGGGCAGCCGCGGCGCCGGCAGTTCTGATGCAATTGCGCCACCTCACCCTTGGCGAGGGGGGGGTGCAGCCAAAAAGCAGCAGCTTTTGCGACCTGTTCCTGCCCCTGCTGGAGGCGCCGACTCTCTCAAGCCTGAAAGTGTCATCTGCAGCGACAGCGGGTTCCTACGATGCCCTGCTGAAGCCGATGCCCCACCTCAGCACCATCCAGGACCTCCACATTGATGCAGATCTTTGGCCGCCTGCGCCCGCAGGTGCCCCAGGCGGCGCCCTGCCGGCGCTGACAGGGTTGCGCCTCTCCAGCGTGTACGCCACTGTGCCTCTGTGCGCCGCCACAGCGGCGATACCTCACGCACGGGGGACCCTCAGAAGCCTGTCCCTGGAGCACGTGTGCAAAACTCAGACGCGGGCTGCAGCGGCAGCCAGGAGAGACGAGGCGGCAGCTTTTGCCGCGTTCTTTGAGGCTCTACGATCATGCACTGCGCTGCAGAGCCTGAACCTGGGACAGTTAACCAGCGTTTCGGTCCTGAGCGGCCAGGTCACCTGGAGCGACGGACTCACAGCCACCCTGGCGCACCTCACACCGCTGACGCACCTGCGCATGCGCCCTCCGTGCACGGGCTGTGAAGCCAGGTCTACGTGTTCCTGCGTGCTGGAGGGTGCGGCGCTTGCGGATGCGCTGCGGCGGCTGACGGCCCTGCAGGTGCTGGAGGTGTGCGGTGGCGCCGCCTGCACCGGCTCGTTGCCAATGAAGGCGCCAGAGCGCGTGTTGGCGGCGGTGGCGGACCTGCGACAGCTGCGATCGCTGGGGCTCTGCTTTTGGGACTTCCAGTGGTGTGAGGTACAGCGCCTCGTAGCGGGGCTGCCGGCGCTGAAGGTCCTGGAGGTGACGCCTGAAACGATCGGCGAGCGTGACGAGGGCGATAAAGGCCTTCGCGCCGGCGTGGAGGTCCGATGCCATGCGTGTTCTGCTGAAGCGAAGCCCCTCATGTGAACTGTAAACATGAGGATTGGTTTTGGGAGCTGACGTTGATGTGCTGCACACAACAGGGTTGTGTGTTTCTGTAAAGGCGCTACATGACACTGTGGGAGACCTGGTGTGGGCCTGCGCGCGCAGTGCGTGCATGGCGGGTGTGTGTGCATGCGGGAGTCACCAGCACATCTGCAGTCGCACATCACGCGATGGTGCACGCAATTGTAGCGTCTCGGGAATATTATGTCGCAGCTGGGGGCGCAAACAGCCGGTGCGATGTCTGTGCGCGACGGTCATTGCACTTCCGTACAACTTTTTGTCACTGCAAGTGCTGGCGGCTCGCCACTAATTATTTATTTTAACATCCAACACAAACGGCGCCACCCTCCGCCCCGAAACGCTCCACCGGGTCTTCGCCTCCTGCCTCGCCACCGCCACCGTGGACACCCTCCTCCAGGCCTGCCCCTCGAGGATCCGCCCTGCACCCCCACATCCTCTCCGCAGCCTTTGACCATGCCACCTGCACCCTCACAGCGGGCGGTGCCACCCTCGATGCCCTGCTCTCAGCCTTCCCCCAGACTGCAGTTCCAAGGGTTTTGGGCCTCCGCTCGCTCAAGCTCGCAGAGGCGGCAAAGTTCACACCCGGAACCCCCGCGCCTCTCACGCACGCATTGGCGAGCCAGTGCCATCTCTCATCCCTCGATCTCAGTACGACCGTCTTCACCCCCGCAGCTCTGCTACAGTTTCGCGCCAGCCTCAGCCATTCTGCCCTTGCGCGAGTCGTCACGTTTGCTGTCTCTGTGGAAGCACATCCCAACTGTTGCGCAGAACTGACGTGCTGCCTCCTCGCCCTAGGCCTGTGGTCAGAAATCAGACTCCGCGTCTGCTTTTCATATATATACAAAGGGCAGAAACAGGTGGCGGCGAGAAGGAGTCTTGCGCCCTTGTACAGTGCAGATGCAGTACCAGCCATGGTGAAGCGCCTGCGCCGCCTCTACCTCGGAGATGTGCACACGAAGCCGACAACTTGAAGCCGCAGCTGCTGCAGCTGCTGCAGCTGCGACCTCCTTCTACCTCTTATCGATGCACCGGGCCTCTCAGGCCTTCATCTGTCGACGGGTGCTACAGTCGGCACCTATGTATACGTATACATATATGTATACGCATTGCTGATGCCTCTGCGCCACCTCAGCGCCCTCCAAGCCCTTCACATCGCTGCAGGCCACCAGCAGCCTCCGCCCGCTGGCAACGCGGGCCCGGCTGCGGGCTGCAGCCTGGCATGCGCTCTGCCGGCACTGACCAGGCTTCACATCTCCAGCGCTTACGCCGCCGCACACCATGCGCCGCCACCGCGGCCGCACAACATGCGCCGCACACCATGCGCCTCGGACCCTGAGAAGCCTGTCTCTCGAGCACGTGTGCAGAGGTGGCACGCTGCCGGCTACAGCTGCAGGCGTGGCGCAGAAGGGCGACAGGGCCAGCTGGGCTGCGTTCTTTGGGGCTCTGAGCTCGTGTACTGAGCTGCGGCGCCTCAAGCTGGGCCAACTAGTGTATGCGGCAGGCAGGTGTGGCGAGGGCTCCTTGAGCGAGGGCCTCGCCGCCACGTCGGGGCGCCTGACGCAGCTGATGCAGTTGTGCATGCATGCTGTGGGTGCGCAGCGTGACAGCACGGGCGGCATCCGGCTGGGGGGTGCGGAGCTCGGGGACGCGCTGCGATGGCCGACGGCGCTGCACTGGCAGGTGCTAGAGGTGTGAGCACACACCCCCATGGGGGGGGGGGGGGGGGGGGGCGAGTGGGGCGCGCTGGAGGTGGGGGAGGCGGAGCGGGGTGCGGCGGCGGTGGCGGAACTGCGGCAGCTGCACTGGCTGCACTGGCTGGGGCTCTGCCGTACTACGGCACATGTGGCTGCAGCCACTGCAACCCCTTAGTAAGGGGTTCCGGTGGCAGCAGGTGGTGCGGCCCGTGGAGAGACTGCCGGCGGTGAAGGTGCTGCAGGTGACGCCTGCAATGCTCGGCGAGCGTGAGCAGGGGGCCGATGACGATGTGCGAGAGGAAATGGAGGTCCGGACCCATAATTGTGCACGGCGCTGACGTGAAGCCGGTCATGTAAGCTGTAGGCTTGAGGATCGCTTTAGAGCTTCGATGTTCTCAGATATTGTTCTGATCGGCTACAAGAGTTCAGCGTGTACAATGATTGCTTTGAGAGAGAACACGATGACGTGGCGAGCAGTGTTTTCACTCGCTTTTGTTTTTTTTCGCTGCAGGGCTGCACGCACCGGGCCACCGTGTGACATACCTTGAGAAACTAATTCCCTTAATTCAAGAACTTCTTTATACAGGTTTGGCTTGATGTGTTTGTTTGCTTTGCCATACAATGGCCCGGTATGTGTAACTGATGTATCGTTATACAGGTTTGGGCGTCCAGTTTCGATCGCAAAGAATTCCCTGACTGCACCGGTATACCAGAGAGAGCATGTGTTCCGATGTGGTGCCAGGATACACTGACTTCACAACAGGGGTATCGTGCTTACATGAACGCACAATATCGGCAAGCTACGAGCTCCTGTGAGTGGCCAAGTTCAGCTTCGAAACGGTGCCTGCCTCGCTGCTGCATGCGTGACCAAACATCTTCAATTCAGAGCGTGTGTAAGTAACCCTCGAGGTTGGACCGGCCGCGGTTGCGTTTTCCAGAGACACACAGCAGTGGCACATGATGTCAGATCTCTAGAGCATCACCTCTGGTGTGCTTGTTCAGATATCGCTAGTCAACGCATGGCATCTGAGGAATACTGTTCACAGTAGTGCGTTGTTTAGTATGCTTCAATATTAATGATCTCTCACATGTACGATTCTGGCCTCAAACTGCGGACAGTGCTGCGTGTCATGCGGGTGTGCACGGGCAATAGCTAGAGGCTCACATTCAGGGCCATTCACCAAACCACACTCTCCTGTTGGGAGAGTCATGCAGATGCCCAGGATCGCTTTCCCCCACAGTGCCTTAATACCGTCCCTGATGGTAGATGCTCGGCAGACTCTGCCGGTAGCAATACCAATGGTATTCATCACATGCTTGGCTAAGTCTAGGAGCACTGGCCATGCCTACTGGACATGCCCACGCCTATCCGGTACCACTTGAGCTCAACTTGATATTTCGGAGGCCTTGAGCTTCCTCTGCTGCTCGTGGTCGTACTTCCGGTACAGCTGAACCATGCCGGTACATGCCATGAAGGCATTGACCGCCAGCAGGTTATACACCTTCGGAGTGATGTCCAGCGCGTACTTTGACCATATGATGCCCGTTACAGTGACAGCACACTGCATCGGCGTCGAGATGTGGTCCGGATCGCGCGAGAGGTCCGACAGGTTGGCGAGGCTGCAGCGGAAAAGGATTTTCCGTCATGATTCCCCATTTGAACGTCGGAGCCCAGAAGAAAATTGTTTTCGGACCCGCAGGATGGTTCAAAAAGTTTCGAAACGATGCACTGAAGGACGCCATGGGGAGGACTGGGCAGCAGCTTTGCAGATCCACAGGGAGAGCGAGGAGAGCGCTACGGTGGCATGCAGGCTGACGTGCTGCAGCATGCGAGTCGGACTCAGTACGAGCATCACATTTGGAGACGGTGCGCAGCCGGATGGACACGGTCGCTGGTAATGCCCTGACTGCGAGGAACTCCACGGAGCTCTAGCGACTGCCGCTGCGTGGTTTTGCGAGACACAGCAGGCTTCGGTTTTGCGAGACACAGCAGGCTCACAGTCCCGTCTGATGACCTCTCGCCGCTTACAGGCCATCCGGCCTGAGCGGTGGGGTGCCCCTTGGGCGCCCCGTCCGCTTGACGCCACCGACCTGTGGCCTCTGACTCCAGCTGGGCCGGGTCCGATGGGTGTGCGGGATGCCTTCGTTGGCATGTGCGGGGACTGCGGAACGGCTTGGGCGATGCAGTGCCCTAGGTGCGGTGCGGCGTGGGCCGGCGGGGCTGCGCGGCGGTGTGCCGGGCTGGCGTGGTATGCTGTGGCTTGGTGGGGTGGGGGTGGGTCTTGGGGCCAGGGCGGCCCCCGGCAATCGGGCGGCCATGATGGGCGGCCTCAGGCAGCAGTGTGTTGGGTTTGGCCCTGTCGTACGGCGGCGGGCGTTGTGGTGCTGGTGGTTGTGATGTTGTGTGTCGGCCGTGGGGTTTGTGCGTGCGCGTGTGGGGGTTTGGGTTTGTGGGTGTGTGGGTCTGTGCGTGTGTGTGCTGGTGTGTGGGTGTGTGCTTGGCGGTCTGCGGATCTGTGTCGCTTGCTGCGCCGGTGATGGGTGAGATGTTCGTGGGTGTCTTGGTGTTTGCTTCGTCTGCTTGCTCCTTTCGCGGTGCTGCCCGACTTGCTGCCTTTGTCCTTGTAACACAGCAGGCTTCGGAGCTTCGTTCCAAGTTCAATGGTACGCGCCGTGGCTTCAGGTGCATTCTTCATACATGTCACCATCAGCTGCTGAGCTACACAGGAACTTGCAGCGAGTCAGCGATGATTATGTCACACCCGGATGCACATGAACTTCCGGTATAGGAAAACTTCTGTCGTTTCCCGTTTTGCACTTTTTCGTTTTTTACACTGGCATGCACTCACAGAGCTCTGTGAGAGTTCCATGGAGACTAGTCTGGAACTGCAGACTAGTCTGGAACAAAGCAGGTCGTGTCGCCGTGGGACGTGGAGCTAGACAATGCTGCCCAAACGTACAGCAAGGTGCGGTGGAATCCTGCGAACGGCCGAAATTCGTAAATTCAGGTAAAATGACCGTAAATACCGGTATGCCATGGCGGGTTCCGAGGCAGCGCTGCTACTGCAGAAGGCCCAATGCAGCCCCACTGGATTGGGGATGTAAACCCACAGAAGCAACAGGTCCTCCATCAAGACCTGACAGCTCTTTACTTCCGACTCTTACACACCGAACGCGGCACCTGCGGCGCTATCTGACCGCTTGCATGTGGCCCCTGTGTGATGGCAAACGAACGACACAGCTCTCGCCCGGGGCCATCACTCCGGCACAGCACTCTGGCGGACGTTAACGCCCGGGAACCGGGCCTGAAACGCCGCAACAGCCTCACTGCCCCATCCGAGCACAGGCGTAAACACGAGAAGCTCCTTCAGACCGCTCACCTGCGGAATCAGCTCCGCGACCGCCGCAGTCGGCAGGCCCCCGATGCACAACGTTAGCGCGGTCAGCCGCTGCAGCTCCGGCAACGCCGCCAGGGTGCTCTCGCGGCCACTCACCGTCAGAGCCCCCGCGGCGCCGGTGATGTCCAGCTCGGCGAGGGCCGGCATCCCCCGGAGCGCGCGTGCCAGCGCCTCGCCCGACAGCTGGCAAAACGCGTCGGGGGCGCACGTCCTGCATGGAGCGTGTAGGCGCAGGCGCGTGAGGAGGCGCAGGCCGCGGAGGGAGGCCGCGAGACGCTCGTCGAAGCCCTCGTTATCGACTTCTTTGTACGAGCTACACAGTGGGCCGAGCTCGAGTTCCTGAAGGTGGCTACAGGCGCCCAGCGCCGGGATGAGCTGCTCCCATGCGGCCTTGACGCCCTCCCCGTTCGTGCCCCGGAGTTCCCGCCGGTGCGCGTTGTTCGCGGCACACCGGCCGGTGAACGTCCGCCCCGCCACGCTGACGTGCCTCAGGCACATGTATGTTAGCGTGGCGGGCGCGCACGCTGCAAACGCAGCGGCCATGGCTACAGGGGCTACAAGGCACGCGCTCGCAATGTGCAGCTTGCGGAGCGCCGGCAGAGTGACGTCGGCGTCGGCGGCCGCCGGCCCCGTCCACGATGCCCCCGCTGCCTCGCCGCACTCATGCATGTCCGTGTTGATGGAGAGCTCTTGAAGCGAGGACAGGTGGCGGAGAGACGCTCGTAGCCGCGCCGGCGTGCCAGTGGTTGCGTGGGACTCAAACGTCAGGGACGTGAGGTTAGGAGCCGCAACGAGAGAGAAGAGGCGGAGCGCCGAGCTGCTGCTTTCCGGCTGCAGCGCCCGTTGCTCATAATGACACAGCTCCTTGACCGTTACGTCGGCCAGCTGCGGCAGCCGCGCAGGCGTCGCGCCGGCGTGCACGTACCTCGCGAGGTCGCCCGCCGCGGCCCCGGCCGGCGGCGTGTTGAAATAGAAGTCCACATGCATGCACGCGAGCGCAGGCAGGTGCTTCAGGGTGCCGCCGAGTTCGGCGCAGCCGTCAGGGTGGACCTGCGTGCAGAGGTGGAGCGCGCCGACGGACGGCAGCGCGCCCGGCACGAGGCCGCGGGCGAGGTGCCGCAGGAACGCGGGCGAAAGCATGAGCGCGCGGAGGTCCAGGGTGGTGAGGGACGGGTGGGCGGAGAGGGCATGCGCGAGGAGGGCACCGGAAGTTTCGGCGTCAAAGTCGCGCGGGTACGTACTCGTTCGCCCGAGGGAAAGGGAGAGGAGGCCGGGAGGGGGTGCGGGCGTGACGGCAAGCTGCGGCAGCACGATTTCCCAGAGTTTCTGTTCGGAGGGGATGGCGATCGCGCTGGTGGAGGCGGCGCTGGATACGAGCGCGGGGTGGAGCGCGGCGGGGAAGATGGAAAGGAGCTTGCCGAGGTCTGTGTCGGCGAGGCAGGAGGAGAGGACGCGGTGGAGGAGGTGGGGGGGGAGGCACAGGAGGCCTCGGAGCATGTCCTTTGTCTCGGGCAGGGGCCGGGCCCACATGGTCGCGGAGGCGCGGCGCGCGAGGAGGCTGACCCAGTCGCTGATGTGGCGGTCTCCAAGCAGATCTGCTACCTGCACGGCGGAAGGGTGTGGTGTGGCGTGGTGCTTGAAGGCTGTGGGATTCGGGTCGGTGCGGGACTGGGCCGTTGCTGTGGCACTCCATCACGCACGTGCGAACCTCGATGGTGGGTGGTGAGTCAGCACTGCTGACACCTTTGGATGCTGCGCGCGTGCCCACACGACGGGAGCGCACATGCGGATGAACCGTGACCCTGGAACGGGGGCCGTAAACAGGTTTTGGTGGACGAAACCTCGGGTGAGGACGGCATGCTGGCTGTGGCAGAGTATGGCGCGCATCAGCCACAGCAGCAACCTAGTACAGCGTGTCTCGCGGACCCTGTGGGCCCCCGCCACGTCACAGAGATAGAGAGCGAGTGACTGATCAGCCTGCGGAAGCAAAAGGCTGCGTGGCCGTCAGCAGCGCCGCGGCGCTACAGAATCGTATGTCCGGATGACCAGGCGTGCACGCTTGCACGCCTTGTTGTGCTTTGGGTGAGGCAGGAAGCTTTGTGGCGAATCTGTGACATGACCCGTGTGATGGCGACCAGTAAGCAACCACTGGAATGCCACATGCTCCCAACAGCAGAGCATGAGCGCATTCATGGTGATGCGGAAGGAACATCTAGACGGTATCTGCAGAAGCAGTGTCTGACGTGCGTTGCTGCTGCCTCACACAGCATGCCGTGGTGGTGGCGCCGTCCACTCCCACTTTGTCCGTGTGACGCATAGCAAGCTACGCATGCGGTGCCTCACCTTGAGGATGGTGCTGAGCTGGCTCGTCGATGGCTCGCAGTCCACGAGGCACGCTGTCTGCCACAGGTGGACGTCTTCAGGCCGCAGCTGGCCAGGCAGGCCTGCCAGGCCCTGAGTGCTGCTGACGCCTGACAGCATGTCTGACCTGCCCGCTGCCTCTGGCCGGACGTGGTTGCCAATGATCACCGCTGTGTCAGCTGAAGTGCCCTCAGCGCTCTCTTCCGTCAGCGCCACGAAGCTGACCCTATTTTCAAGGTCGTTCATGTCTCGCGGTGGAGCCCCGAGTGATGCACGTTGGTATCTGGATCTCTGTAGATCTCAGGTGGTGGCTTGGAAGGGCTAAGCGCTCAACTTGATGAAAGGGACGAGCGACGAAGAACTCCGCAGGCTGCGTTTATCAAGCTGATCTGTATGCACAATGGACCAGGCTGAGATGGCGAATGAGCTGTGTGAGAGCAACATGGACGCAGCCGTGTGCAAGAGCGAGCAGCAAAAACGGGATGAGTAACACCGCACCACGATGATACCAAACGATCAGATGCAGATGCGGAGCTTAGATGTGCTTGAAAAAATTAGACTTGAGCTTGATCGGAGGTTGTTCACTTGCAGCCGCAGAGGACGCGAGCAGTGGCAACGCGAGCAGTGGCAACGCGAGCAAATGTCCTGCGACACAGGCTTTTGTGCCGCATAGGTTACATAGATGAAATAGCCACAGAGACAGCACTCTGAAATGTTCCGCACAATGGCGTCAAGGTTTCTGGGAGGTCGTGATCAATATGGTAGCCAAGACTCGATTCCGAGATTCAAAGCCGTTCAAGTCCTGACATTGCAAGCGCAGACGAATGTGACTCGAGATGGCGTCAATGCGAGATCATGCCATCGAGGCAGCATCTTGTTCCTACGAGGTGCGCTGCTGCTTCATGTTTGAGCCGACATGCGGCATTAAGAACGGTGCTGCATGCTGTCAAGCTCTTGTCCACCCGTAGCCACGTAGGGCTGCTGCTTCCGTAGCCCAGTTTGTTGTGCCTTGCTGGCAGCACAGACCCGCCAAGTATCCCTCGGCCACGATCCGTTGTTACAACAGTCTAATTTTGTCGTCGATGTGGTCAAACATCACCTGGTCATAGCGTCACTGCTGCCTGAGCATGTGTGCGAAAAGCAATATTTTTTTTTGTACGTGTGTCAGGAACAGTTCGTAAGTACGGCATCTGCATACCTGAGCAGCGCACTCTGCGCCACATGCGCTCATCTCCAACTGAGCAGTCATCAGTTCCTACCACTTCGCACCGCAGCTGGTGCCTTGCATATCTGTGAGTTCATGCATGGCATGTCTCCTCCAAGATCTGTGGATTTGATGCTTGAGTGTGGAAAGCTGAGGGGGCTGGGGTATATTTCATGGTCAGACACACCAGCTCCAGTTCTCCAGAGCCGAGTCTTGCACCACAACAGCGTGGCCATTCCCGCCGCTCTGGGAAACGACTGAACAGGATGAATTGGCCCTGTGGGCCGTGGTGCCAAGATCTACCTTGCTATGGAGTGGAAAGAACATGGCGTGCGGCTCAGCTACATCTGTGCCGCGACAGGCGTAGGACTATCACAGCAAGGCCTGACTGATCGGCTGCGGCCTGGTGTATGGCGGCAGGTGGCTGAAACATCAAGGCCTGTCTGATCGTAGTGGAAATTCATTGCACGCTACACGTCCGCACGCTGGAATACCTGCTCCTGCCCCACTTCCACCATACACCATGGAGAAAAAAGGATGGGCACTCACTCAGCAATACAGCAAACATCGTACCAGGCGTATGCTCTACTTCTGCATCACATACTGGACACGTTACACAATGGTAGTCGGGTAGCAATGGGACACCACCACCTTGCACACAAACACCTATCAGCACTGGGTGTATATCAGTACATTGGGGTTACCATCGGCAACAGAAACATATCAACACATGCACCGCGCAGCCCAGGGAATAATACACAAAACACCGCGGCAAAGTGCAAGACAAACTGCACTGTCGCCGTGCCTGCCATCACCCGGCGTCTCCGTAGATGCGGAAGGTGACGCCAGGGAACCGCGCTCTGAACGCACCAACCTGCTCAGCGTTTTCACCAAGAGCAGCGGCCAACACCTCACACTCCTTAACGGCACGCGACTGCTTCATCAGAGTTGCAATCTGGGACTGCTGCAGCCCCGGGAAGCCCAGCGCCAGGGACGTCAGCTGTTGCAGCCGCGGCAGAGCATGCAGCACGCGCTCCGAGCAGGTGACCGTGAGTGCTTCGGCAGCCCCGCAGACGGCGAGGGACTGCAGGTCCGGCATCTCCCACAGTGCTGTGCCGAGCGGCTCGCCGTGAAGCTGGCAGAGCGCGCCTGGGGCGCACTGTCGGCACGCCGCCTCTAGCCGCAGCCGCGTCAGCAGCGGCAGCTGCCGGAGCGCGGAGCACAGGCGCCCCCCGAAGCCGCCGTCGATGACCTCATCGCAACGGTTGCACAGGCACGCGAGCTGCAGGTCGCGGAGATTGCCGCACAGGCTGAGGCTCCGGAGCAGGGCCGCCCACGCCTTCTGCACTCCTTCCGATCCCGGGGGCGCATGCTCCGCCGCATCTAAAATGCGGTCCGATACGTGCTCATGCTCAATGTGCAGCCGCGTCAGCGCGCCGTGGGACGCGGCGGTGACGGCCGCGGCCATGGCTACAGGGGCGACCGCGCATGCGCTGGTGATGGCGAGCGTGTGCAGCTGTGGCAGCAGCCCCTCGCCGCCGCTGCCACCGGCATGCATGGACGCGGTGGCCGGGGCATCCTCGCTCTTCATGTCGGCATCGATGTGGAGCTCCTGAAGCGATGTCATGTGGCGGAGGGACTGCAGCAGGGCCGGCGTGGACCCCCGCACGACGTCCGAGAAGAAGGTGAGGGACGTGAGGTTGGGAGTGGCTAGAAGGGGAAACAGCCGGTGGCTGACGCTGCGGCTGGAGGAGTGCAGCTTCCTCCGGTCGATGTGGTGCCCCTCGTCCACCACGAGCTCCTTCAGGCTCACCAGCCGCGCCGGTGACGCGGCGATGCTGACGTATGCCCCGAGGCTGCTGGCGGCAGGGAGGCGGTCCTCGAAGTATAGCTCCGCGTGCAGGAAGATAAGCGCCGAGAGGTGCCTCAGGCAGCGCGCAAGCTCCGCGCAGCCGTCTGGGAAGACTTCGGTGCACAAGTGCAGCGAGACAAGGTTCGGCAGGGCGGTGTGCGCGAGGCCGAGGCCGAGCTGGCGGAAGTAGGAGACCGGGAGGACGAACTGGTGGAGGCCGAGGGAGGTGAGGGACGGGTGAGCGGAGAGGGCGCGTGCCAGCAGGGCAGCATGCGTGTCAGACTCCATGCCTTCGCAGTACGTGCTTGGTAGGTCCACGGACAGCAGCCCGGGCGGCGGGCACGAGGTGATGGCGAGGCAAGAGAGCACCGTGTCCAGGTGCGGGAGTGTGTGTGGGAGGGTGATGGCGCCTGCAGACGCGCAGACGGAGACGAGGGATGGGTGGAGAGTGGCTGGGAAGGCTGACAGCAAGGCATCGAGTCTGTGCATGGCCAGGCAGGCAGCCAGCACGCGGCTGAGGAGGTGGCTGGGGAGCTGCAGCAGGCTGCACTGCAGCGCTTTAGCTGCATCTCCGTCTGCCCATCTGGATGGCATGACCCTCTTTGAGAACATGTCTACCCAGGCGGCGATGTGGCTATCTCCCAACACGTCGGCCACCTGCACCAATGGTCACCGTCAGTGTAGCACGGCAGCACCCAGCTGCATGCGGTCACTTGTCTTCGACGCAAACTCACTGGTCAGCTGTCTGTGAAATCACTGGCGAACGCAGTGATGCATGCGATAATCTGGTATCTCTTGGCTGCGGAGTGCGTGGCAACCAGTTCACAAGGCCTGCGCCTCTGAAGACTAACGGTGTGGCGGAAGATACAATCGCATCAGTGGCTTGCCGACGTGTTTCCGGCACTGACATGATCACAGTTGCGCCAGAGACGTTGGGAGCTACCTTCAGGATTGTCACGAGCTCGCTGGTGGATGGCTCACATTCAAGCAGGCACGCAGCCTGCCAGAGCCGAATCTCGTCCGGACTGAGACGACCCGGAAGCTCTGAAATTCTGTCAGTGCTTTCGTGATGTGTGAGTATCTCAGACCGACGAGCTGCGGCTGGTCGAACGTGATCCCCGAACACGACCGACATCTGGCGACAATCCTCTTCAGGCTTCTCTTCGGTGAGTGCTACCATGCACAACTTCCGCTTGACGCCAGCCATGATTTAATAGATGGGATTGGGCCGGGCAGCGTGTTCTCTCGCAGAGCTAGCGCTTGCGTTCAACTGGCAAATGCCAGGAGCCTCAAAGCCCGCAAATTCAGATCTGGACGAGTATGCGGGAATCAATGGCCTGCAGAAATACCACAGTATCTACACAGCTGCCTCATCGTCAAAGTGGACGCTTGTGACTCAGGCTGTATGGCTCAAATGTGATTTGGTGACCACTGACGGTGGCGATGTGGAGGCGGAAGCGGAAGCGGAAGCGTACGTGTGCAGATTGACTACAGTGCACGCATGCTACGAGCGACAGCATGCTGTAGCGGCGTTTGGCCATGTCTGTTGCGACGTGAAAGTGTACAAAAGACAGTGTTTGTACAACATCGACGGCGATGTCGCAGTGTCGAAGGGGCCCCGGCCCGACGCTGCACGCGCTCGCCCACCAGCAAGCTCTTCACGCAAGTTTGTTGTGGGTGCAGCACTTCGAGTGCGCATGAATTCAAACTACATCCATCATTTGATCAATGCATCCTGCATGTACTGCTGCACGTAGCAAGCCATGTATGCGTAGCAAGGCATCAGTCGAAATAGAGATGCGGCGTGAGAGGCAGACTGCAAGACAGCTAAGAGACTGCTGAGAATCCAGATGTACCCCCATGCCAGCTTGAACAATCAGAAACTCGGAGTTTCCGGCAAGGTGCCCTTCTCCAGCAAGTGCATCTCTACTATTTGTGAGTGGGTGGACAGTGCCCGAGGCTTGCATTAGCTTGTCCATGCTCTGCAATTTCACTGCAGTGACCGTGTTCGTGTTTCGCACGACTTGCAATTGATATGCAGTGCCTGTGCCCATGCATTGCGCCACCTGCGACATAAGCCCATGATCAGCACGGCTGCCCATGTACCGACTGCCAGTGGCAGACCCCGTTCCATATATAGCACCCACCAATTGTGCATCAGTCGAAGTGGTCAGCCACCGAGCCGCGGATGGGAGCTGCCGCGGTCTTCCACCGTCCACCTTGACGATTCTGAGCCGTGAATATGCTGGGATGCCCGTCCACCTCCAGTCGGCGTCAGTCTGCCACATGTGCGGTCTAGCCTGGTGGCGTGGATCCAGCTGCGGCTTGCGCAGCAATCAAGCAGCAGGTGGAGAGGCCGCCGGTCTGATGGCACCACCACAGCTGGCCCAGAAACAGAAATTGGCAAAGTGCAGCTACATATAAGTATTCATACGCAGCCCGGAGCTGCAACCATGTTGCATGACTCAGTACTAGTGCAACTGCTTAAGCATCGATCACTGCAGTGAACTGGTGATGGCATTAGTGAGCAATGAGCCCGGCCTGTGCGCAAAACACCTGGCACCTTGTTGCTCGACCAAGCAGGCACGGGTCACCGGCTGGAGTCAAGCTGCAGAATCGTGCGATGAACGACCCTGTACAAGCGCAAACCATGGCAATGCCAACATGGACCACGCCCAGAAGAGGCTGTTTACATATCACCGATTCGATCGCCATGCCGCTGGTGCTACAACATAGTTCTTATGTGCAGGCATCACATGCACCTCGCCACCAGCAGATGAACAGGCCCGCCTGAGGCGCCCAGAACACACAGAGCTGGCGAACCAGCGCCGGCTCCCCGCTGCGGACCTCATATGTCTACAACAAAGCGACAAGAACCACAACTAGAAACACCATCCCGAACTATCCAGAATCAAGTGGAGCCACACACTTGGAATGCAACCTTCGGAAACTTGGCCTTGAATGCCACAGCCTGTTCCTCCGTCTCACCAAGGACAGGGGTCAACAACTCACATTCTTTCAGAGCACCAAGCTGTGAAATCAATTCCGCAACCTGGGCCTGCTGCAGGCCGGCAAAGCATAGGCCCAGCGACGTCAGCTGCTGCAACTGCGGCAGCGCTGCCAGCACGCGCTCCGGGGCGCTCACCTCGAGCGCTTCTGCCGCCCCGCACACGGCCAGCGCCTGCAGCCCCGTCAGCGCCCGCAGTGGCTGGCCGAGCGCCCCGCCCTGCAGCTGGCAGAGTGCGCCTGGGGCGCACTGCCGGCACACCGCCTCCAGCCGCAGCTTGGTTAGCAGCGGCAGCTGCTGGAGCGCGGCGGACAGGCGATCGCTGAAGCTTGCGTCGTTGGCGCCTCCATGCGAGCTGCACAGGCAACTCAGCGACAGCTCGCGGAGGCTGTTGCACCTGCCGAGGCCCGGCATGAGGTCGCCCCACGCCGTCTTGATGTCTTGGCTTGTCGGTGTCGGCAGGGTGCGCTGCTGATCGGGGGGACTGCTTGCCTTGCCGATGAACTTCCGCTCAGTGATGTGCACATGGTGCATGGAGAGGCGGGTGAGGGCGCCTGCAGCGGTGACGGCAGCAGCGATGGCGATGGGGGACACGATGTCCGCGCTGGTGATGGTGAGGGTGTGGAGATCGGGCAGCATGTCTTCACCGCTGCTGTCACCGGCATACACGGGGGCTATGAGTGGGGCGTTGTCACTCTTCATGTCGGCATCGATGTTGAGCTCCTGAAGGGACTGCATGTGGCGGAGAGACTGGAGGAGGGCTGGCATCGCCCCGCGGACGACGTCTGAGAAGAAGCTGATAGAGGTGACGTTGGGAGTGGCTAGGAGGGGAAACAATCGGTGGCTTACGCTGCTACTGCAAGGGTGCAGCTTCCTCTGGTTGACGTGGTGCAGCTCGTGCACAACAAGCTGCTTCAGATTCAAGAGTCGTGCTGGAGATGCTGCAATTCTCACATACGCCCCGAGACTGCTTGTGGCTGAGGCGCAATCATTGAAATACAGCCCTGCCTGCAGGAAGGTAAGCGCCGAAAGGTACTTCAGACAGCGGGCCAGTTCTGCGCAGCCATCTGGATGGACGTTTGTGCACAAGCGTAAGGAGATGAGGTTGGGCAGGGCGTTGTGCGCCAGGCCCAGGCCCAGCTGACGGAAAAATGAGACTCGGAGGATTATCGTTTGGAGATTGAGGGAGGTGAGCGAGGGGTGAGCGGAGACGGCGAGCGCCAACAAGGCAGCGGCCGTGTCAGAGGCGATGCCGCTGGAGAACGTGCTCGGATACTTCAAAGACAGGAGCCCAGGAGGCGAACACGAGGTGATGGCAAGGCAAGAGAGCACCGTGTCGAGGTGCGTGAGCTTGCTCGGAAGGGTAATGGCGCCGGTGGAAGCGCAGCTAGCGACGATTGATGGGTGAAGAGTGCCCGGAAAGGTTGACAGCAAGGCATCGAGACCATCTGAGGCGAGGCGGTCAATGAGCACACGCCTGAGGAGGTGGCTGGGGAGCTGCAGCAGGCTACACTGCAATGCTTCCGCTGCTTTGGGGTCTGCCCACTTGGATGGTATGATCCGGTTTGAGAACATGTCTACCCATGCGGCAATGTGGCCGTCTCCTAGCAGATCTGCCACCTGCACAATTGGCCATGGTGCACGTCAGTCGGCACAGCAGCATCCAGCTGTGGGAGGCCAGCAGTCTTCTCAACCAGCTCGTGTCGACAGGCCGTAAGATAGATGGCACTCGCGGCATTGAACTTAGCACTATGGTAAAGCTGGGCTGCCGAATGTACTGTACGCGCGCTCACACCTGGTATCGGGAGACACTGTTCCGGTTACGTCACTGAACGCAGCAGCGCTGACATGCATAAAGGCACTGATGTATTGTAAGCTTGATCAGAGACGATGATGAATACCTTGAGGATGGTCACGAGTTCGCTGGTCGATGGCTCACGATCAACGAGGCACGCAGCTTCCCACAGGCGGATGTCGTCGGGGCTCAGCTGCCCAGGCAGCTCTGCTAGCCCATGAGTGTTTCCAACGCCTGATAGTACACCAGATCGGCGCGCCGCTTCCTGGCGGACGTGATTTCCAAACACTACAGGCGTGTCACCGTCTGCGTGCTCGGGCGTCTCCTCGGTCAGCGTCACCAAGCTCTGCGCACCTTGCCTCAAGCTCGCAGTCATCTGATTTCACATCAGCCTTTAGATGTCGTTCACTGAGCCTTGCTCAGCGCTGGAGTGCGTAGCCTGCAGCTGCAGGTCCGACCTTTGTTGTCCCGAACGGGCTGCCGAGACCAACGACGTCAGGCAGCCTTGCAGAACGATCTTCAAGCAGTCATCGTACAGTTGTGATGCCCGTGTAGCAGAGAGCATTGATGCGCGGCAACCCCGGCGGGCGTCGCAATGGACCTAACACAAACGTCACGTCGGCATGTTTCCCCAGATGATAGTCTCGTTCCCACACCTGTAAAATGAATCTGCAATATTCGATGACTGAAGCTTCGGGCGTCTGCGATCGAACACACGCCTGTCGATTTAAACCTAGAGGAGCTACTGCGCGCAGGACAAATTCACTGCCTTCCAAAAGCGATAAGTCTCCGACGCATCAGACTAATTTGGATGTGCCTGTACATGCTGCTGTCACCTGCGCAATGCGTGTCAGGCGCGCTCTCTAATCTCACTTGTATGGCTCGTCTGCATGCGGAAAGACTGCATGTAGCATTGCTGGAACCTACACCGCTTTCCTACATACCTACGCATCAACAACTTCAGATGTTGCCCAAAATTACTGTTCGATGCCAGCATTGCTACCTGCCTGTCCGACTGTGTCTTTCAAGGCACATTTGTACGCGTGAAACACATGTCGACACTGATCGCTCGGCACGGCCCGTTGATAGGCCTGGCTGGCCGCCGGACAGTGGCCGACACACAGTCAGATCGAGATGAAGAACCGCACGACCCGCCTGCCCCTGCACAGCAAGGCAGACGCTGTGCTGCCGGTGCTGTCCAGCGTTCGCCTGGAGGGTATGTGCCCCGTGTCGCTCCCCCATCTCGTGGCCTTCGCTGCTCAACTCGCGCCCAACATGACGAAGCTATATGGCATGTGCGATGTCAGCCAAGAGTTTGCGGGGATTCCTTCCCTAGGGGATACCAAGGATGCGTGGGCATCAATGCTGCCGGCACTAGGGCAGTGCACGCATCTCCAGCATCTCACGCTGGCCACGCCGTGTTGCGTGCACACCGGTGAGGCTGTGCTGCGCCACAGCACAGACCTGGCGGCAGCGATCAAGCCGCTGACGGCTCTAACCCACCTTCATCTGATCGCCCGGACAGTGCTATCCCTTTCCGACTCGAGCCGGAGCTCCCACTGCCTGCTGCACGGCCGGCCCCTGGGCGACGCGCTGACGGCGCTCACCGCTCTGCAGACCCTCCGCATGTGTAGCGGACGCACCAATGGAGGGGTGCTTGAGGTCCAGGAGCACCAGCATGTGCTGGAGGCCTGCACAGGTCTTCCCAAGCTGTCGTGCCTCGGCCTGTGCATCAACTCGGAGGGGGCCACGCAGCTGCCTGAGTTCCTGCCTAGGCTGCGGCCTCTGCAGCAGCTGCACATAGGAGAAAGCATGTTCGTCCACGGCTGGCTCTTACGGGACCGCTTCCCAGGGGTCAAGTTTTGCGTGTGCGACTGCAGCTGTTGAGGTGTATCGTGCGTTTAAGGTGGTACTCTATGCTGGCCACGCTCCCAGCTGTGATGCTGTGCTGAAGCTGCACGCATGCCGTAGCGCCGTACAGCGACTCTCTTGTAATCTGCATTCAATGCAAACTGACATTGTCAATGTGGGTGTGCATGCTTGGGCACGTGTGCGTGTATTCCCTAGATTAGTCAGTATTGGTTCCTGCTGCCGGAGTCAGGGCACCCTGTGTGACCTTGGCCCATGCATGCAATGGCCAGGCATGCAGCCTCTGTGTTCCAGCTGCCCAGGGCTGCATGCCCAGTTGATGGCGCTGCCTCAGTGGAGAGGTTGCATGCGGTGCAAGCCGCGCGCACGTGCGTGCACTCCCCCGTCACCCAGCTGTAAACCATGGTTGGCAGGCGCCAACGTGACGCTCCTCCCTTACCCGCTGTGTCTTTGGTCGCCAAGCCTGGTGGCTCAGCGCCCGCCGAAGACACCTGCCAGCCTGCGGACACGCCTCCAAAGCCAGCTTTGGGACTGCTGCTGACATCTGGCAGAGCTTCGGTTGTAGCCCTCTCGCTTGTCAAAAGGCACACGTGGTCGGCGGAGCGCCCTTAGGCAAGTCGACAGGCTCATGCCCGCCACCGGGGCATCGCCGCGGCAAGATGTACAGCCCCGCCGCGTAGTCAACACATGCATGCAGCGGTGCTTTGCCACCTCGTGCGATCGCAGCCCAGCCGGACTGCCGGGATCACTACCTCAGCAGCATCTGCGTGCTACCGCCTCGAGCTGTTTCTGCATCGCGGCTGTACATGTGGCATTGCTGTAGGAGCAGGTCCTGCTGTACACGTGGATACCTAGATGGCCGTGGCTTTGGCTGTGTGCGAATGCATCACTTCGATCGTGGTGGTGTGTGGGCGGCCTCCAGGGAGCAAGCGCGCAGGCGTACACGCACACGCTTGCACAGCCACCACCTGCTATGGTGATAGGAACGCCGTGCCGGACACTATGGCACTGTATGAAGTTGCCGTGCCGGAAACTATGGCACTGTATGCGCATGTATGTCAGTGCAACAGAAGCACATGTAACACGTGCACATTTCCAAGTCAGACATCGCTCGACCACCTGCATCTCAGCAGAGGCATGCAATGCTCGCTGAAGTCCTCTAGGCAAAAAGGAAGACGCACTTTCTGGCTGTAGGCAACAGGCTTGCATCCTGTGAGGCGTCGTGTCGAGCCACTCCGGTGGCAATTTCATATCGCCTGACATTGCATGAACGGGCGTCCAATACCCAAATGTGGCGGAGAAGCCCATGTGTCCACTGGTGTCCAATGTGGCTCTGAGGCAGGTCAGCGTATGTGCGTGCCACGAGCTGTTCCTGAATCCTGGCACAGCCTCTGTTGGCGTGTTGGGTCAGCGGTGCCTATCATCAATGACACAGTTCAACTCCACATGGAGCATCCCGTATCATGTGCGGCCATGACTGTGCTGGCGCACTGTGAAGGCGGGATGTATGAGTTCGGAGAGCCCGACATTGGGCGGCCTGGCCGAGAGGCCACGGTGGAGCAGGTGTGCGAGCAGGAGGAGGAGCGTGCCGACCACGATTTCGGCACGGCGAGTGTGCTGCCATTCGGTGGCTACAGTGCGCTGTGCGAGTGTGCGGACCCATGTTTCAGCTTTGACATATGAGTTGATTGCATTCAGCGCGTCTGCAACCTGCATGCATCGCTCAATCCTGTGATCAGGCAAGATAGGAACAAGAAGCGCTGCTGTGCTAGGATAGAGTGACTGCAGCAGATCATGAGGGAAGGCATGCGCACAAAGCTGACCAGAGGTGGCCATGGCCAGCTCATGGGACCGCATGGCACAATGAGCCGACACGATGGAGATGGCCAGTGCCACAGATCTGACATTGTTGTGCTAGATTAGCACTTCTGAGCGTGTGGTAATCATATGATGGTTGCCAACGTCGCAAAGACACAGCGAATAATGCATAGACAACACTGACAGTGAGGTGGAGCTGTGACATCGTACACAATTCCTACTTAGCGAAAACAATGCTTGCTGTAGCGCAACAAAATCTCGCTTCTTAATCTACATTGACCGCTGCAGCTCTAATTTGAGCCTTCTTTCGCCGCTACGCAGGACTGGCTGAGATCTAGGACAGTGCACACCCGGGAGCAGCTGACGACGTTATTCAGGCAAGAGCCCGCTTATCTGTAGCAGCGAGGGCGCTCACGCCCCTACCCACTCGTGGAACAATACTCATTCGTCCGATACAGCCACTTGTCTTGCAAGCGGAGAGTTCGGAAACAGATTGAGCAATTCGGACCGGCAGAGCCTTCAACTCGCACCTTCAAGACTGTGATCAGCTCGTCGGTACCTGGGTCACACTTCCAAATGCAGGCATTTTGCAAGATTTATAGATCTTCCAGCGATACACCGCCGTCGAGAGAGGCCAACACCGCAGCAGAGCCGATGCCGGACCGAAAGTCTAGCGCGCCTGGCTCAACCTCACACCTCGGCTGTACGGCTTTGGTAAGCTTGGTAGAATTTTCAGCGAAATGCACCAATGGTGCGAGCTACCCGTTGCCCTGTTACGGCTTTCGAGCACTGTTACTTCGGCGCTTGGACATGGTCCAGGCACAAACGCACAGCGAATGTCAGGCCGTGAGGCAAGCCGCAGACAGCACCAATGGCAAGAGTTTGACAGCGGCCTACTTGATGTTGCAGCCGTTTTTGCGAGCATGTAACGGCGTCATGGCGCTGATGTACGTCGCGATCTTTGCTGGCTCCATCGCCCAGTTGACGTACGTAAACCCAATGACCACATTAGGAGGTGCCCAGCCAACACCAGCTATGCTTAGCCCTGAACCGAGCACCAGGTGCATACCGATCGTGACCTTTGCAGCACTGTCGACAGGCGTGCGATTGACACCCTCGCTATGTCGAGTGGCGAAGAGCTTTCCGCTGAAAATGCTTTCGTCCGCTGCTCCGAAACGTAGGACGACAGAGATCTGGATGACGTCCATGTGCATGTTGTTTCGGCCATTGGCGGCACCTGCAGATGACTTTGTCTCACCTTGTTCAAGCCCGCTTCATTTGCCTGCACGTATTCTAGATCTGAGGTAGTCGTAGACAGCATGTCAGAATCCGAGAACATCCCGCCGGCCAAGGTGCCACGGCTGGCGCACGTGACGCTCACACAAAGCTCAGACATTGCCAAGGACTCAAGCAGATCGATTGTAGTGGGCTATCGAGTGCGCGAGGACATCGCAGAGAAGTCTGGCCTGCTGTCGGGACTGGCGCAAGTCGACGGCCTGGCGTCCCTCCCCGACGACATCTCGCCCGAAGATGTACAGCTGTGGCAGTTGTGTAGCCTACGAGATACTATTCCGTCGATATCCGAGCTGGTGACGGTTGTGAAGGTATCGCGCTAGCGCTGCACGTACCGTCGGTCTCAGTCTGCATACATGATCGCCGCGTGTTCACACGCATATGCAGCATGTTCGTTGAAGCTCCCTGCTTCATAGCTGCTAAGCAGATGGATCCGCTGCCCAACACAGAGTTTGGATCGGGGTGTTCGAACGACACAGCCAGCACCGTTGTTGCCAAGCGTTCTTGCCACCGTTACTCTCTCAAATCTGTATATACATCACTTTTACACGGAGGTCATTTTGGATGCACGCAAAGTTCTAGGGATACTTGTTTTCCGCCCTGGTCGGGTCTGGTTTCATCGTGAGTGGGCACAGGCTCAAAAAGTGTACAGCACCAAGCCTTAACAGCATTCTGCGTTCAAGCGTCCGCATCTTGTCAGAACGTCGAAGCCTGGACACTCTACCTCTGCTGTCATCAACCACCCTCATGGAGTGCATGATGTCAGCTTTGGCATGTTTCAAAGGAAGGTGCTGCTGTAACGTGTTGTGTGTGAGAACGGCAACAGCAGCATGCTGTGCTCTCGAGAATGCTCCAGAACATGTACACAGTCAATCTCAGAAGCATTCATGAGCGGGGTGCACGCATCTCCACCATCACTCCGCTCTCATTGACACCAGTGTTGGGTCATCGGGCCCGATCACATAGAACAGTTCCGAATATTCAGATCTAATTTGAGGCTGTCAGTCCTGGAAATGCTGCAAAGCGACCCAATAATGATTGACACCCCGTCTCTCTGCCACGGAGACCACTTGCAAATGACTCGTACGGAGCCACACAGTCTGCACAGATCATATGACGCTGTCCTGGTGCCAAGCTGGGCACCACCTTCCTGCAGCCACCGCCGGCACAGCGCAAATCAGCGCGCCACACACAGACGCATCTACACTGACTCAGGCATGCGCTCACAGCGAAGAGCTTCACGAGGTCTTGCCTCTGGACGATCTCGGAGCAATCTCGGCGGAGGACTGTAGTTGCAATCAATCCCACGATGTCTCGCGGGCTGCTGTGGTGGTCCGGCTGCCCCTGGCCACATGCATGCATGCAGCAGACCGCCATCGGCGCTCTGCATTGTGCTCGCATGATTCTTTATGCTCCATTCTTCATGGCCTGGGCGTGCAGGTGGCGGATGCGCTGGGCGGGGACGACCAGGCGGCCTGGGAGGGCATCCTGGCGCAGCGCATCGTAGAGGCGGACTGGAAGGCTGAGAAGCGTGCTGACGCGATGTTGGCCAACCTGTTCATGCTCCCGCCCCACCTCCTGCACCGCTGCCTCGTCGCCTGTGCGCCGCTCTGGGACAGCCTGCCTGAAGCCCTGCAGCTGCTTCCCCTGCCCCTCCACCACGCTCTTGTTGCCTCCTTTGCTGCTGAGGGCACGCTGGAGGTCCCCATCACGACAGACGGCGCGTTTCTGGAGTTGCTCTCAGCCACGGCCGTGCCGCTGCCGGGCCTTCTGGAGCTGAAGCTGGGTGGCAACAAGGACGTTTGCAACCTCGAGGCCGCATGCAATCACCGGTGCACTCCGGGTCAAGGAGCCCTCCTCGCACGGACCGTCGCGTTGCACACATCACTCACGAAAGTCCTGCTTTCAGACCTCGTGTTTGACCCGCCCGCACTGCAGACGTTTGCAGCGTGCCTGCCTCGCGGCGCCACGCCGCGGCTGGCGCAGCTGTTCATCATCGTGGCGGACCACCCCAGCAGCAGCGCACCTGTTGTTGACTGCTTGAAGCGCCTCTGCAAGTTGACACGGTTAGAGGTCAACACTGATAATAATCAGCTGCCACAGGCAGAGGCGGCCGCGGACACGGCGGTGCAGGCTGCGTCTCTGCGATCTGCAGTGATGCCTGTGCACCTTCCCAGCCTCAGAGCGCTCGTCATAGATGCTGAAGTTGAAGCAGAAGAAAAGGAGGCGGACGGGGAGGGCAGTGAGGTCGCTCCGTCCGTCCGGAGCATCTTCATTCTCTCGCTGCTCCCTTTCATCTGTGCCCCCTCGCTGACATTGCTCGAATTCGGAACGTATTCACGCAACATCTCGTTCAGCCATTTCAGGGCAGCTCTGGCCCGCTTCCCCTCCCTCCGCGAGCTGAGCATGAACGCCGAGATGCTAAATCGCAGTTCCTGCCTGCCGCTGCCAGTGCACAGCGCTGTGCTGCCGGTCCTGACCAGCGTCAATCTGCATAGCATGTGCCCGGTGTCGCTCCCACAGCTGGTGACTCTTTCAGCACAGCTGGCGCCCAACATGACGAAGCTGGCTCTTTCAATCAAAATCAGCACAGCGTTTGCGAAGCGGGCGTCCCTGGAGGATGTCAAGGATGCGCGTGCATCCATGCTGTCGGCCCTGCGGCAATGCACCCATCTCCGGCACCTGAAGATGTACACGCTGTGCAGCGACCTGCACACAGGCGAGGATGTGCTGAACCACACCGCAGAGCTGGCGGCGGCCCTCAAGCCACTGACAGATCTGACCTACCTCCACCTAGTCGCTCGGCCGGGGCTCCCCGGCTCCTCTCTGCGCTGCAGTCTGCGCGGCAGCGTCCTGGCCGACGCGCTGACGGCGCTCACCGCCCTGCAGGCCCTCCGCATCTGCAGCGGAACCCCAGCGGGAGCGGTGCTGCATCTCCAGGAGCACCAGCATGTGCTGGAGGCCTGCGCAGGCCTCGCCAAGCTGTCGTGGCTGGACCTGTGCTTCCACTCCAGGCGGGACGTGCAGCTGCCTGAGCTCATCCCGAAGCTGCGAGCGCTACAGAAGCTGCACGTGGGCGGGAGTCTGTGCGGCAGCGCCGTTGATGCCCAACACCTTCAGCCTCGTTGGCCAGGGGTCACAGTCGACCAGTGCTGTTGCTGCGAATGAGGTGCACTACGCGTCGAAGTTTTTTACTCTGCATGTGGCTGTTGAACTGCACTCCAAGCTGAGACGATGCATGCCGCGAAGGGACACCCCCTGCATACTCATGTCACTCACACTCCTTGCGCAATCATGCCAAAGCTGCACAGTCAGTGTGCGTGCGTGCTTGTGCGTGTGTGTGTTTGTGCCTTAGGCAAGGCAGTACTGCTTCCTGCTGCCGGTAAGTCAGAGCACCACGCCCATCGTACAGAGTGAATCAAGACCCCTTCCCGTTATCCCATACATGGAACAGCCAGGCATGCTGTTTTTTTTGTGGTTGCTGTTGATGTTTTGGCTGTTCAGAGCGCTGGTGCAAGCTGTCTCACAGAGGTGGGGTCATGTGCAGCGCGGACGGCGCTCACGTTCAAGCACTCAGTCAGATCCAGCTGCATCGCCCAAGGATCTCACTGATGCCAGGGCGGCCCTGCCAATCTAGACCCTCCACTGTCACCGGCGTGTCTTCGATCGCCACGCCGGGTGGCCCCACACCCCCTCAAGACACCTTCCAGCCTGCAAACACGCCGCCAACGACAGCTTCGGGAGCGCTGCTGTGATATCGCAGAGCCGCGCCTGAAACCCTCGCACTGGTCACAAGGCACGTAGCCAGTGTACAGTTCTCAGGCTCAACGGTAGGCTCATGCGTACCCCGGGGGCATGGCCGCCCCGGGGGCATGGCCGCGGGAAGGTGCACAGCCCCGCCGCGTGGTCAACACATGCATGCAGCGGCGCCTTGCCACCTTGCGCAATCGTGGCCCAGCAGGACTGCCGGAAACGTGATCTCATCAGCATCTGTGTGCTGCCGCTCTGACCAGTTTCTGCATTGCCGGTGTGCATGCGGCAGTGCGTTGAAGTAGCGCCTGCTGCAAGGGCGCCGGCGGGTGCCAACGTGAATGTGGCTGCCATTGCTGTGTGTGTGGGCCTGATTGTGATGATGTGGACGAGCTCCAGGGACCAGGGAGGTTGTGCGCGTGCGTCCATGCAACCGCTCCCACATCCACCAACCACCTGTTGTGGTGATTGGGATGCGGGTCGTGCTTTGCCGCAAGTCATGAGAATGTCTGCACTTGTATACCGGTGCAATGGATCTAGTTGTAACAGAGGTAAACAAGTACATGTAATGCAGATCGCACTCCGCCACCTGAACGTTCCAGAGGGGGCAGAAATTCCGGGCATCTGCAGGTGCTGTCAGATGTGGCTCTGTGATTGATGTGTCTGCTACCGTCAAGTACGGCTCTGTGTAAGGCCTTTTGTGTGTGCATGTCACGGGCAGCAGTGCTGGTACGTGCACAGCCGCTGGTGGCATGTCAGGCCATCAGGTCTAGTTGAAAATTACAGTACTCGGCCTCTCATGGGACGACACTTATCGTGTGAGCCTCACAATGTGGGGTCATAAGCATGCAAGATCACGACCATGGCGTGGTTTCGTAGTTTGCTCGAGTTGCAGAATGCAACGCTGGGCATCTCCTAGGATAATTAGTTGTCAACGCTTTATCATTGGGGAGCCCCCGCCATGGTTCGAGTCATTTGAAAGGCCGTGTCGACAAGCCCGTTCGTCCCATAGACCTAGATGCGCGCATGCCTAATACTTTGTTATCTGGCCGATCACAACCCGACCCCCGACATGGGTGGTGCAAAGGGTTGGCCGGGTAGCCACCTGCATATGCATGATGCCTCGCCCTTGCCCGGGGGCTACACTGGCTGCAGCACTCACGCTAGCTGCAGTTGGCGTAGCACAGAGGCGAAGTCGGATAGACAAATTGTCACCCCCGTTGCCGACAACATTCGGGGAGCCTAGGCTGCAGCAATCTGTACAGTTGAAGGCATGATTGGGGTGATCAATTGTACCGCCTGCAGCACCCCAATGATTGGTAAGCAGCATCTCCATGACCAGATGAAATGAATGCAGGGTCATCTGAGGCCCAAGGGTGTGCCCCGGTCAATCACAAGGCAGCAATCATCATCCTGACAGCGTGTAGCTCAGCTTACACGGCCATATACGACCAGCGATGAAACATGATGGAATCAGTGGCATTCAGGCCGTCATCAATAGTCCATAGACCGCCACAGCGCTTCTCTGGCTTGTTCGCGTGCGAAAGCAGGATCCTGGTGGTCGTGCTCCCAAGTGCCGACTCCCCCGTTTGGGCAGGCTTCCCAGCCTGATTTCCATGGGCAATTCACGCGAGGAATTACGGGCAACATTGATACCTGCAGCTGGATCTTCGTTCATCTCACTGACGCACGCTTCACTTGTATACGCGGAATTAGCTCTGCTCGTAGACAGCATGTCGGAATCTGAGAACATCCGGCAATCTAAGGTGCCACGGCGAGCGCATGTGACGCTCACACAAGATTCAGAAGTTACCGGAGACTCCGATAGCTTCGTTGTGGTGGGCCATCGAGTGCGCAAAGACGTTGCACAGAAGTCTGGCCTGCTGTCGGGGCTGGCACAAGTCGACGGCCTGGCTTCCCTTCCCGACGACCTCTCACCAGAGGACGTGCACTTATGGCAAGCAGCCAGACTACGAGGAATTTTTCCGTCAACAGACGAGCTGGTGACGATCGTTAAGGTGTCGCCCTGCACGGACCAACTGGAGTCAACCTGCATATGTTGCCACGTAGTCGGAGTATATTGAGCGTAATTGTTAAAGGTACCTTTATGGCTAGATGGTATCTGATCCGAGTACCCAGCACAGAGTTTGGCTCGTTGTCTCCGTGGAAACATGTAGCGAGCAGCGCCGATGCCGAGCCCCTTTTTCCGCCTGCAAATCTTTCAAGCACGGGTACGTGATCTAAGATGTACAGCGCGACATTGCTACTGGCTGTTTCCTCACGATCCTCGTTCTCTGTGTGTTGCGAGACCTGTACGTACATTTGGCTCTGCCTCACTGTTCAGAAGGACGAGTTTCGAAGATCGGCTGTCAACAGCACACAGTCTTGCCAGCAAACGCTTCATGACCTGAAAGCGTTTGCAGTGCATCGCAGCGTCGGAGCCTTACAAAGCTTGCCACTACATCTCTTGAGACATGCCTGGCCAACATGGAGTCCATAGCTGTCGGCGCTAGTGTCTGCTATGCAAAAAACCTGAAGGTCCATGCGTGTGGAATTTGCTTTATGGCTTTACAACAGCAGCAGCAGCCTCTGCTTTGGGTGCATGCTGCAGCACATGTACACGTCCGAACACACAAGCAATCGCGAGCGGTGGCGGGGGAGCATCTCCTCCCATCCCTCCCTTTTTGGCGACACTCTGCGGCACTCTGATCGACAAAATGATCATTAACAAAAGCAGCTCTCTTGAACAGAGCCCAACGCCGGTCTTAGAAGATCGGTAGTGTGCCATGGCGGTGCAAACGCCACTGCCCACACTCGTGCATGTAGAGCGGTCGAGCCCCCGTTGATGCGCTGCAGTACCTGCCTCCGCTTGTTCACCTGTTTCCGGGGTGGGTGTGCAGGTGGCGGATGCGCTGGGCGGGGATGACCAGGCGGCCTGGGTGGACATGGTGGGCCAGCGTGTCGTGGAGGCAGAGTGGACGTCTGAGGAGCACGCTGACGCGATGCAGGCCAGCCTCCTCGCGCTGCCCCCCCACCTCCTGCACCGCTGCCTCGTGGCCTGCGTGCCCCTCTGGGTCAGCCTAGGCGATGCCCTCGAGCTGCTCCCCCAACCGCTTCACCAAGCCCTCGTTGCATCCTTTGCCGCTGATGGTACTCTCGAGATCCCTGCCACCCAAGAGGTGACCGTTCTGGCATTGCTCTCGGCTACGGTCGTGCCGCATCCGGGCCTGCTGGAGCTGAGCCTGGGTGAGCAAGAAAAGGGCATCAACCACTGCTGCACTGTGGGTCAAGCAGCTCTGCTTGCTCGCACCATCGCAGCGCATGCATCCCTGTCAAAAGTCGACCTCCTCAATTTCACGTTCGGGCCAATCCCGTTGAAGCGATTTGCAGCATGCCTCCCCCGGGGCGCCTTGCCGCAGCTGGCAGACCTGTCCATCACGGTCACTGAGCACCCCGCCAGCAGCGCAGCCCTCATGGACTGCCTGAAGGGCCTCTCGTCTCTGTCTCAGCTGCAGATCGTAGCCATCAAAGACCAGGCGGCGCATAGCATCGCAGATGCGCCGGTGCTTTCATCGTGCCTGCGCTCTGCTGCGATGCCTGTGCACCTGCCCCGCCTGGAAACAATCGACATCAATACTGAAGCTGAAGCGGCAAGGGAGGGGGCCGATGGTGACAGCGTCACCGGCGCTCCGTTCGACCGCAGCGCATTCATACTCTCGCTTCTGCCTTTCATCAGCGCCCCCATGCTGACTTTGCTCAAGTTTGTGACCAACGTACGCCGCATTGCGTTCAGCCATTTCCGGGCAGCTCTAGCCCACCTCCCCTCCCTCTGCGAGCTGCACATGGATGGCGAGATGCGGAACTGCACGTCCCTCCTGCCGCTGCACAGCAGAGCAGACTCTGTGCTGCCGGTGCTGTCCAGCGTTCGCCTGGCAAGCATGTGCCCACTGTCGCTTCCTCATCTCGTGACCTTTTCAGCGCAGCTCGCGCCCAACATGACAAAGCTGGTCGTCACGAACAATATCACCCATGAATTTTCAAAGAGAGCCTCTGTGGAGCAAGTCAAGTTTGCGTGCGCATCAATGCTGCAGTCCTTGGGGCAGTGCAAAGGTCTCCAGCACCTCATGCTGGGCATGCTGTGTGGCGCGCACACAGGCGAGGGCGTGCTGTGCCACAGCAAGGACCTGGCGACGGCCCTCAAGCCACTGACAGCTCTCACCTACCTTCATCTGGTCGCCCGACCCGGACTCACTGCCTCCTCCGGGTCCTGCTCCTTGCATGGCCAGCCCCTGGGTGACGCGCTGACGGCGCTCACTGCCCTGCAGACCCTCCGCATATGCAGCGGGTACGGCGGGGGAGGTGTGCTTGAGCTGCAAGAGCCACAGCATGTGCTGGAGGCCTGCACAGGTCTAGCCAAGCTGTCGCGGCTGGACCTCTGCTTCTACACGTTGCGGGAGGTGCAGCTGCCTGAGCTCATCCTGCAGCTGCCGGCACTGCGGCAGCTGAACATTGGCAAGGACTTCGAGCGGCATGTTGACAGCTTTGACGCCCTGTGCAAGAGCTTCCCAAGTGTCAGTTTTGAATTGTGCACCTGCAGTGAATGACATGCCCAAGGTGTGCTCCGATGCATGACTGTTGCGCCATTGTCAGGGCTGAGGCGCTGTGCTAAGCCAAGAGCTCAATGCCCGCCGCGTACCTCCCGCCCCGCTCGCTCATTATGCAAACATCAGAGCGCATCATCAGTGTACACATGCGCGTGTACATTTTGCTTGCCTGCAGCTTGTCCAGACCGGTGCCTGCCTTCGTACATCAAGACACGCCGCCCACCCGTGAAGGGTGTCACGGCACCATGTGTTGCCGATGCATGCATCGCATGTGACCAGCCCCGCTGCCTCAGCTCTGCCAAGGACGCCGTGGCCCGCTGGCACCAGCTGCCTCAGCGGTGCGATAGTGTGCAGAGCAAGCGATGTTCCCCTGACAGCGCGCCGGCCGGAGGCAGGTGTATCCTCATGGGCACTGCAATGGTGCCTCTCCGGTCCGCCAAGCCGACCCTCCAGCCCTGCTGGCAGTCTGCCTGCCGAGCGTGATGCTCCACACCCTCAACACACCGCCCGGCGCGCCAACGCGGCTCCGACACCAGCGCCAGGAGCCCGGCTGAGTATCGAACAGCCGCGCTTGGAGCCCTGCCGCTGGTTGCAAGACTCAAGGCCGGCGCGCACTCCTGAGCTTTCAAGTCCCACAAGAGAGCCCACACTCATGTGGGGGGCATCGCCGCGGGAAGATACGTGTTCTCTAGTGTACTTCCGGTGTACGCAGCCCCGAGGCGCTATGAACGCATGCATGCAGCAATTCTGAATCTCAGACTTCCGCAGCTGTGCGCCGGCACTTGCGGAGGCGTGGTGATGGGTCAGGGGTTTTTTTTTCGTATTTCTGGGCTTCTGCAACTTACAGATGTGGCTATGCGGTTCCTGTGCTTGCTAGGTCTAAGTGTAGCTGAGGTGTGAGACCAGACTGGTGCATCATGTGCACGATTCTAGGGCAGAATTCCGTTTGAACTGTGTCGTGAACACATGTTTGTGTGACCACTACCACGGTACCAGCCCGCAGACTTCACTGCATCACGCGCAGTGCTGAAATGTACATAATTATACAATATCCAGTACCTTGCCGTGCACTTGGCAATTTCCGTGCAAGATCATGATGAGGGAGAAGTTTTGTGATTCGCAGAAGCTGTAGGGTTCACTGTTGTTTTGCCTGTCTGCTGCATGATCGAAACCCTCCTTCCAGTGCACTGCAATGTTGTGTGGCAGGTCACTGTTCCAGGATCCGTGCATTCCGGAATTTGGAGCTGCGAGTGTGCATGATCCACCATTACCTTGACAAGCCTATCACAAATCTAACCTCAGGCGCGGCTCGTAGAGACAGGAAGGGACCACACCGCTGCACAATTTCACTGCTCAGGTCTACGTCACAGCGTCTGCAAGATGACTCACGCTATAACACAGCATTCGCCGGTGAACGGCTTGTGCTCTGCCTGCTTGTAGATGCCTGCCATATACCAGCTGGTGTATCCTGCAGATGACGTCACAGCTCATAGAGGGCAGCCTCGAGCTCGGGTGCATTGATGGCCACATCCCATCACAATTGAGGCAAGATCGTCGCTGCCACCCGTACACCATCGGCACTGCATGCCCTGCATGCATGACAAGTTTGTTGGGATTCAGCCTCACACAAAACCGCCCATGGGTGCAGTAACTCCGAGTCACTGCCGAGACTCCACACGACTGATGTTCTTTGGGAGGCAGCCGACCCACACGAACATGACACATGTACGCCTCCACCTGCGTAAGAGCACCTGCAGCTACATCGGAACTCATGCATGGCGATGCCGAAGTGTTGAGTCAGCAATCCTCCCCGATCCCGGGCTGCGCCCCATGAGGAACCCTCACGAGCGGATTCTGTGGCCATTGCAACACTGCTCATGCTCCTGCATGCGCGAGCTGTGGCGCCGGAGGCTGCATACGCATGTGCTGCCCGACGTAGATGCTGAGCATGCCAGTGACTACATGGGAGACAGAGGTTGGCATGCAAGCAATTGGCCGAATCAACGTCTCGGGCGGAGATGCAAGCTTGCATCTAGGGCCGGTGAGCGGGGTTGGCGCGACGTACTGGGTCGATACTGACTTGGTGTCGCATGCATGCTAGGCGCATGTGGAGGCCGGAGCAGCGCGATGCGCGCAATGATGCCACTTGCCGGGCTTTGGGGAAATGTAGGTTGTTTCAGGCGGTGGTAGCGGCGACGGCGGAGATCTCGGCAGCAAGCGGCATCACCAACGATGAGTCCTCCGTGCCCAAGGGGCAGCTGCAAGCCAGGAGAACTGTAGCGATTTGATGGCTGATGCTGGTCTGAGACATTCGCAGTGTGCTGCAAGGGTGGTGCGCCGCGTAGGTGCAGCAGTGGAAATGCATCACAGGCGTAGGGGGACACACGCGTGCCAGCGCTGCCGTGAGTACGGAGCCCTTCTAGCCACGAAAACTCATGCGTCTGAGTCCGAATCGCTGCAGTCGCACAGATAGGGCTCCAGACCGGGGCAGAGAGCGTCCAGGGCTATCAGGGTGGCGTCTTCGCTGATTTCATCGTGCGGGAGCAAGCTTCGCCCGACCTGCAGCTGCTTCAGCGCAGGCAGCTTCGAAACGAGATCAGCAAGCTGCACCTCATGCGCCGTCGTCATGCACAGGCCGAGCCGCGTCAGCCCCGTCATGGCAGCGCATGCATCCAGCACGTACTGAGGCTCCAGCATCTCAAGCCTGTCCTCCCCGTTGCAAATGCGGAGGGACTGCAGGGCTGTCAGTGCAGCAAGCGCGCTGCCCAGAATCCAGCCATGCATGCGGCAGTGCGACCCTTCAGACTGTCTCCTTGATTGCGCTGAGATGAAGGTCTGTCAGGGCGGTGAGCGGCTGGAGAGTGGCCGCGAGCTGTGTGCTATGGCTTAGCACATGCATGCCTGTGTGAACGCCGCCCAGGATGCTTAGCCGCAATCGCTGGAGGTGCGCGCAGCGGCCCAGGGCGGGCAGCAGGACGGTCCATGCGTCAAACACCTCTTCCATGGTGCACACCCCCGCATAGACCTCCTTACCGGACCCGCATACGATACTCAAGGAGGTCATCTGCGGCGCCATCTGCGTAGCGAGTTCTGCAACAAGCCGTGGAGACAGCGGGCACAAGCTGTAGATGGTGACATCAGAGAGTGCCGGCAGCACGGCCCCAGCCGGCAGGCACCCAGGCGCACAGGGGCTGGCGTCCCGCACTTCAGAATTCACTGTGAGCTTGCAGAGGGAGGTGAGGCGCGCCAGTGCTAACTGAAACTGGCTGAAGGAGAGGCGGGAAGCAAACGTGCACTGGGAGAGCTCCGTGAGGGAGGGGAGGTGGAGGATCTTCACCGCCAAAATGTTCAACACACCAGGGCAAGGCTGAGAGCTGGTGAAGATTCCGCAGGCTGTGAATTGATCCATGCATTATGGCCGGATGGAATGCAGAGATGTAGTACACCCCTCCAGCATGCAATTCCAACTGGCTGACATACAATCCGCACACAGGCACCATGGAGACCTCACATGGCTCGAGGGTAGACCAGATGTCCGCCAGTGCTCTGCAGTGTCCCACCTCGTCAGGAGCTTCGGGCTTCACACACAGCAGCAGAATGACGACAGTGCTGTCTGCATACGAATGACACTGGGCCGCCAGCATAGCGCGTACTCATTGCTGTACAGCGTAGAATGTGAGCCTGTGCAAACAACAGCACAGCAAGAGCAGTTGCGCTGTGGATGCAGGCATCCACTGCAGGAGGTATGTGAGCCTATGCACAAGCCTGTTTAGACACACGGGCAGCTTCTTCAACAGTTCCCTGATACATGTGCCTTGACACACTACAAATAGAATGGTTGGATGATGTGCTCTTACAAGGTGCACACTCACGGCACGCCCCGCCAACTCTGCAATAACGGCACACGCTGCGGAGGGGGACTGCGTAGCATCTACCAGCCAAAGCAGAAAGACCAGCGTAGAGAGGCTTACAGCCCACATGTAGGGCGGCACCTGAGATACAGCTGATCGCTAGACATGGACGGAAGTCCTCGCGTGACAGTGAAAGAAAGTGACAGAAATGGCCCCACCAACCCCCGTATAGCCCCATGAAACCCCAGCAGCAGCTAATACTCGAGCCGCAGCACCTCCTGAGTCCATGCCTGCGTGCGCTGTGGCGCCACAGCCTGCAGGTGATCCCTGTCTGTGGTGCTAAGCATGCAGACACCCAGAAGGGAAGCAACCATAGGCTCAGCCGGAGCATCGCCTCCAGGGCGCAGACGCAACGGGGCTGATGCATGCATGCATTCTGGGAGCATTAGGCCCACGATCGCATGACGGTGGTCTCCACGCAGCTGGCGGCAGCTGTTGAGTGTCTGCGGCGGCGGCAGCGGCGATGGCGCAGACCCTGAGCAGACGCGACTACACGCAGCACCGCCCGCAAGGCCCGGCAATTGACATTGATGGACTGCTGTCAGCCAGGAGGAGGTCGGCGAGTGGCAAGCACCGTGTCCATCTGAATAGTCCTGTATGAATAGACTGCCCGTAACAATATGTCGCCATGGCCCATACAACATCAGAAATTTTCGCAGGAAGCGCCTCGGCGGCATGCACATACTGCTCTACTGCAGGGGCGATAACTTGCTTGTGGTGGTCACAGTGCTGCAAGCGCACTGCGACGATAATGAGGGCGGCAGGATCAATGCCATGCATAGGCCAAGAATAGCACACCTGAACCAGTGCCGCCATGAGCACAGCACCATCCTGGCTGTACAGGCCTCATGCGCCTCAGAGACCTTCACTGCAGTCGCAGTAGTCAAACTCTACATTGGGGAAGCGAGCTTGTAGGGCATCCGTGATGTCGTGCGTGGGGAAGCTGCCTCCGAGCACCAGCTGCCTCAGGGCAGGCAGCCCTGCAAGAACCTCCGCAAGGGGAACTTGCTCCCCGATAAACATGCACAGGACGAGCTGCGACAGCTTTGTCATGGCAGTGCAAGCGTCGAGCACATGCTCAGGCTCCAGCATCTCGAGCACCCGATACCCTCTGCAGATGCAGAGTGACTGCAGGGCGGTCAGCGCAGCAAGTGCGTCGCCCAGGGGCCGGCCGTGCAGGCGGCAGTGAGAATTTCGGTGCACTTTCTCCGCGACTGCGTAGAGGTCGAGTTCGGTGAGGGCGATGAGCGGCTTGAGGGCGGCCGCGAGGCGTGTGCTGTGGCTCAGCACGTGCTCACCCGTGTGCACGCCATCGAGCTGTCCCAGCCGCAGCCGCCGGAGGAGCGTGCAGCGGCCCAGGGCCGGCAGAAATGCAGCCCATGCATCAGTGACCTCATCCACCGTGCACTCCCGCCCTTTACTCGCGGAGATGAACTCTCCGACCAGCCGCAGGGAGGTCATCTGGGGCGCCATCTCGGCAGCGAGCGTCGCCACAAGCAGCGGAGACAGCGGGCACTGGCTGTAGATGGTGACGTCGCGGAGCGTGGGCAGCACGGCACCAGCCTCGCGGCCCCCAGGAGCATACGGGCTGGCGTCCCGCAGACCACACATCAATTCGAGCTTGCAGAGGGAGGTGAGGCGTGCCAGTGCTGATCGGAACTGGCTGAAGGAGAGGCGGGGAGCAAACGTGGACAGGGAGAGCTCCGTGAGGGAGGGGAGGTGGACGAGAGGGAGGAACGAGGTGATGCTGCTGAGTCGTGCTTCAACTTGCGCGTTCTCATCGTTGACTGCAGCTGAATCGTGGTGCTGTGCCTGTGAAGCTGCGGTAAGCCCTTTCTCCTCTTCGATGGTCAAGCTGACCAGGCTGGAGAGGGTCACAGGAGACGCAGCTGCGCGGCAAAAGGAGGCGACGGCGCCGCCTCCAGGATTGGAATTCTGCAAGATGCAGGCGTGTAGGCAGGAGAGTGCGGGGAGGCGCTTCAGGCAGCTGGCGAGGGCGGCGCAGCCGCCGGGGTGTTCCGCGGTGTGGACACGCAGCTCAGCGAGCCGCGGCAGAGCGCCACGCGGCAGGCACGCGGCAAAGCGCTCCAGAACCGACGGCGCGATGTGGACCGCCTCGAGGTTGATCTTCATCAGCGAGGGGTGTGCAGCGAGAGCACGGGCAAGCAGAGCGGCCTGTACCGGCGTCACAGCGCCGGCGCCGCCACTTCCGGCGAGGCCACTCGCCTCGTCACGAACCTCCACACTGCGGAGCCCTTGAGGTGGGATCTCGGCAGACGCGAGGAGTGTAAGGTACAGGTGTGGTAAGGAGGGGGGGACGCTGACACTGCCGTCGGCTGCGGCGGCGGCGGCGGCTATGAGTGGCTGGTGGAGGGTCAGGGGGACGGCTTCAAATGCTTCCAACACACTGGGCCAGAGCGGCAGACATCTGGAAAGGCAGCGTTGGAGGAGGTGCGGCGGAAGCGAAAGCAGGGCGCATTCCAGCCCGGCAGCGCACTCGGTGTGATGCCACTTGGTGTTGCGCACACGGCGGGCGAGCATGTCCACCCAGGCGCCGTCGTCGCGGTCTGAGAGCACGTCTGCCACCTGCATGCATGCAGGCAGTCGGCATGCGCACCCTCGAGATGGATCCAGCTTTCACATTACCGATCCGTCATGTGTCACCGGGTGTATGAGATGGATACGGGCGTCATCACTCCTTTCCCCTTGTGACCAGTACAATATGGTATTGATGTACGCGCTGTGCCAGCACCTTGCCGCTGGCACAGCACGTACATCAGCATCGTGTGTCTGTTGTAAATGTCTACAAGTGCAACCCCGATCACGACCTGATCGTAAGCACGTCACATTTCGCATTTGCTTTCAAACAACGAACCATTTTCCAGGATTTGCGCATAAAATTCATGAAAACTAAGCTGACGGACTGGAAGTGGCTGAGGGCAAGGTCTTGCAACGTTAACGGGCATTGACACGGCATTGCTCTCGGTCACGTCACACGCGCAAGGGTATTCAGATGACACTGAAACACAGGCATGTTTTCCCGTGCAGCTGAGAGGTCGTCGGGCAGTCGTTTGTGCCAGTAGCAGGGCATTTAGATGGCATCTGCCCTCTTCAGGAACGATGCAGCATGTCGTACGACTCGAGAGACGTCCATGCTTCTGTAGCCTCTTCGGAACCATGCTGTTAGGTTGCATCGCCATGAATCTTCAGTTCCTGACGAGTGCTGCCTCGTACAAGTGCAGGCGAGACCGACAGCGCACCTTCAAGACGGTCACCAGCTCATCTGTTGACGGAATCGTGTCCACCAGCTTAGACGCTTGCCATAGCTGCACGTCTTCTGGAGATAGATCGTCAGGGAGGGACGCGAGGCCACCTGCGTGCGCCAGTCCTTCCAGCAGAACAGATTTTCCAGCTACTTCATCGCGCACGCGATGGCCAACGATGATGGTCCTCTGCGAACCACATTCACCTGTGTTTGCGTTGTGTGCTAGAGTCACATGGCCCTGCCGTAGCCTCTTGCTAACTCTAACGTCGATGTCGTCTGGCCGTGGCATGCTGGTCTGAGATATGAAGCAGTTCGTGAACGTGGAAAACACCAAACCTTGGCGCAATGGGGACTCAGATGTGACGTGGACCGGATGGCGGGTCAGCACCGGGGCTAGGAGCCGCTGCACGGTGGGCCACGTTCACAGCGTTGCGCCTGTGCAATGCCGCATGCATGATGGCCCAACGCCATCGGCATCTGGGACGCTTACAAGGACAACCCGGGCGGGTGCGCAGCACACTTAAGGCAACGAGAGCTCCATCATGTGACCCAAGCTAACGCTGGCCAACAAACAACTCTGCATACGGGCTCCTTGTATGGCGCCAGCACAGAACAGTTGATGTCCACATTGTGGACTCCACAAGTGGACTCCACAAGTGCTAAGTGGTGTCAACGTCAGCAGAATTCTTAAGTTGCAGGCTCTAGAGACAGCAGTACGACGGTCTTCATGAGCACCATTCTATGGATGCTTGCATGGCAGGCCTGGAGGTGCAGTACTTGCAGTGTGTTCTGTGCTGTCTACCCACCCGCCTTGTTCTTGTCAGACGCTCAGAGCACGGAGTAGCAAGCAGGGCTCTACATCCCGATCGGTTTCCCGATATATTCTGGAAAAGAGCAAAATAACCGACGGTGAGCGAACCGAGCCGTCGGTTTTCCCGACAAGGCAGGGGAGTGCCGTCGGGCGTGCCCGACGGCCGCCAGTTGTGCTTTTCGGGACCCCCGACAGTACTAGTACCAGACAGGCGTTACAAAAGAGTGAACGGGAGAAAACACCGAAACCGAATCTCATCCGACAGTCGTTCAAACGCCGACAGCTTGTCGGGATCTCGAGTACGTAGTGTTTTCTTCTCTTTTTTGTAGTCTCAATTCAGTTACAACCATGGTGCACCCCGCGGTGCACCCTGTGGCTCACAATGCCCTGTGGCACAACACTCCAGTCCACACAGCCTGTGACAAGTTCTGGAACCATCTGCATACGTGTCTTGCATCATGGGTGCCTTCCCGGCCATGTATGTACATGTGCGCACAATTACTAAATTCTGTGTCGTTGCTGCAGCTCAACTGACTCAACATTGCAGCAAATAACACTGTTCCCGCAGCACAAATGGAACTACACACGCAACTGGTCATAGAAACATGCATGTGCCTGCTGGAAGGCATTCTGCAGTGTGCAAAGCTACCATATGTTGCCGACGCTGCACACGCCGGACAGTCGCTCGGAGCAGCGGCGCCAGCCCCGCCACAGAAGATGGGTGCACATCATCCGGTGACGCAAGCAGCATGCACAGCATGACAGGTCAAACTTGTGAGGTGTAGGCCTGCAGCCCGCACGCAAGGCTGCGCCTGCGGGATCACATGAACACTTGCAGCCCCCCCCCGGTACGCTTCGCCGGAATCTGCTCTGGTTGTTATGCGTCAGCCAGCATGCCCCTGCCTGCTCCCCCCTTCCTTTTCTCCCCATGCACGCCTGCGCCCCACCAAAGCCCAGCAACAGCGGACACCCTTGCCGCAGCAGCGCGTACCCATGCATGCGCGCGCTGTGGCGCCACAGCCCATGCGAGATCCCCATGACACATACACAGGCTGAGCGTGCCGGTGACTGGAGGCACAGCAAAGGCTTGGCTGGAACATCGGCGCAGACGGGGCTCGGGAACATCGCCGCGGACGCAAGGGCTGGTGAGCGGGGCAGACGGGGCTCGGTGGAGCGTAGCGGCTTGGCATAGCATGCATGCTGGGTCCAGGGAAATGAACAAGGAGCCCGCTGCGCGAAGATGGCGCACGCCGGGCCTAGCGCAGGCTGCCTTCGACTGTGGCGGCGATGGCGAGACTTCGCGAGCCAGCGCGACCGCCGGAGAGGAGCACTCGTGAGGGGCACCTGCACGCGAAGGCTACTGTGTGGACCAGATGATGCCTGTGCTATTGCAGATCATGGGGCATTTACAGTGTGCTTCACAGCGGGGTATGGTATCCCAGCATGCAACCGTGGCAATGCCACCATGATGCAGAGGCGAAGCGGAGCACACCAGCACCAGCACCGACATGCAGACACGGCACCACCGCCGTCGCTGCGCAGGCCTCACGCATGCTGGTTCCATCTTCTGCACCCGCACGGCGTGGCCTTTACATTGGGGAAGCGAGCTTGAAGAGCCTCGACGTCGCCTCCGGCATGCATGAGCAAGCTGCCCCCAACCTCCAGCTGCTCCAGGGCAGGCAGCTTGGGGACCAGCTCCGCAAGCGGAGCGTTCAGCGCCGTCATGCACAGCCTGAGACGCGTCAGCTTCGTCAGGGCAGCGCATGCATTGATCACATGCTCAGGCTCCAGAACCTCGAGCCACCCACGCCCTTGACAAATATGGAGGGTCTGCAGAGCTGCCAGAGCGGAAAGCGCGCCGCCGAGGGGCTCGCCGTGCAGGGTGCAGTGAGAGTTTGCAAACACCAGCTCCGTGACAGCGCCGAGGTGGAGCTCTGTCAGGGCAGTGAGGGGCCTGAGAGCGGCCGCGAGCTGTGTGCTGTGGCTCAACACCGCCGGTGGAACTCGCTCATCTGAGTGCACACCACTCAGCTGACCCAGCCGCAGCCGCTGGAGGCGCGTGCAGCGGCCCAAGGCCACCAGGAACGCGGCCCATGCATCAGCAACCTCATCCACTGTGCACTGCCTTGCTGTCCTTTCAAACATGTATTTGCATGTCAGCTTCAGAGAGGTCATCTGGGGCGCCATCTCGGCAGCAAGCTTCGCCACAAGCAGCGGAGACAGCGGGCACCCGCTGTTGATGGTGACATCGTGGAGCGCGGGCAGCACATCGCCAACGGCCTGGCTGCCTGGCGCGCTGCTGCTGCCGTCCCGCACATCGGCATTCAATGTGAGCTTGCAGAGGGAGGTGAGGCGCGCCAGTGCTGACCGGAACAGCGTGAAGGAGAGGCGGGGGGCTGCCGTGCGCAGGGACAGCTCCGTGACGGAGGGGAGGTTGAACAGAGGGAGGAACGAGGTTATGCTGCTGTGCCGTCCTCCCGAAGCTGTGAGCTCCTCGCAGTTTTGATCGTCATGCAGTCCTATTGGATCGCGCCCGCCCTCCTCATCGATGGTCAAGTTGACCAGGCTGGAGAGGGTCACGGGGGACGCAGCAGCGCGGCGGAAGGACGCGAGCGCACCGCCTCCAGGATTGCTGTTTTGGCGGAGTTCAATGTGCAGGCACGAGAGTGCGGGGAGGCGCTTCAAGCAGCCCGCGAGGGCGGCGCAGCCGCCGGGGTGCTCCGCGGTGTGGATGTGCAGCTCCGTCAGCCGCGGCAGAGCGCCGCGCGGCAGGCACGCAGCAAAGCGCTCGAGAACCGGCGGCTCGATGAGGACGTCCTGCATGCCTAGCCTGTGCAGGGAGGGATGAGCAGCGAGGGCGCGGGCGAGGAGGACGGCCTGCACCAGGCTCACCCGGTCGCCGCTCTCCATGTACACCTCGTCGTGTATCTCCATCGTCTGGAGCCCTGGGGACGGGAATTCAGCGCTCGCAAGAAGCGTCAGGTACAGCTTCGGCAGGGCGGTGGGCACGCTGATGGCGCCATTGGCGGCGGCGGCGGCGACCATGAGTGGCTGGTGGAGGGTCAGGGGGAGGACCTCGAAGAGGTTGATCTGCGGCTCGCAGCCCGTCACGTGCTTGGCCAGAGGGGCACAGGCGGCGAGGCAGCGGGTGAGGAGGTGGGGTGGAAGCGTGAGGAGCGCGCACTCCATCTTGGCGGCGCACGCGGTGTCCTCCCAGTCTGTGTTGAGCACACGGTGGACCAGCATGTCGGCCCATGCGCCGTCGTCGCTGTCCGAGAGCACATCAGCCACCTGCATGCATGCACACTGCTGGGATGTGCACGCTCGAGCTTCAACAGCAGGGTGCAGCTATTTATGCTTTGGAGATCGCGCATCCGGATGGAAGGTGTGTCAGAGAGCATGGGCTGCATGTGGCAAAGTGGCTAGCCGATAGGCGTGACTAAAACTGCTACAACTACGACGAGCACAGCATGCATGCGGGGAGTGGTCGTCCGGTGTACATGCGATAGTAGCAAGCGGCCAACAGATCACTCATCAGTGTCGCACGGTTGAGGGACTCAGGCGTGCGAGATATGTCTCAGAGCTCCACATGCGTGCATTCCTCAAGCCGTTTGTTTTCTAAAAGCCTTGCCTGTCGTGTACAGGCTGAGCAGGCTCAGAGGGTCAATCAACAGCAGAGGCACCAGTCCCCGTTCCTCTCAAACTACAGACAGGGGCCAGATTCAAACGTGACATTGCCTACAGGAATTCGCGATCGCAGGACCCACACCGTTTCCCATAGACGGCAGAGTGGCAACACAGAGACGCACTGTGGCGCCCCCAGACGCTGACCTGCAGGCCTAGAATGCAGATAGGCTGTCTTTTGATCAAGCTCTGTCTCGCTGTGTTTGCAGCATGCATGACAGGCATGCACCGGGATATTGCAACAGCAGACACCAATGCACGTCGGGTTGATGGCAGCCCGGTGCGGAATCTCAGGGGGAAGAGGGGCCCGGGAGCTGTGGGTGCTAGGCGCCCTTTCACCATGGACCCGATGCAATCAGTTGTCGGGAGTCGCCTGGTGTCGACACAGCACCACAACAGCCAACGAGCATGACCACTGGAGACAGCTATAAGCGCAGCACACGTAACGAATCACATCGGCCATGAGCATCTTCAGGTGTGCACCCAGGAGGCGTGGACGGTGCAGGCCTGCTGTATGGAAGACATGACCACAGAGCTGTGTCACAGCAGTGCATCAGAAGGACTAGGGCACCATCGGGGCATGGCTGTGGATCAGATCACAAGGTCACGGGTGATTGCACGTAACCAGCTCATGAGCATATATGCTTGAGTACAAGCTTGTACAGCTGAGACGTCGTTGGGGAGTCAAATTGTGCCAGGGAAACGGGCAATAGCTGGCAGCTGTGTCTGCCAGCTGCTTGGATCAAGGAGCACGTCCCACGACTCGAGACACGTAAGCAATATCGTCACCTGTTCGAGATTATAGTGTGCAGTGGCGCTCCAATGGTGTTGCACTTTCGTGCGATTGCTTCCATGTACCAGTGCCAGCGACAGTGCGAGCGCACCTTCAAGATCGTCACGAGCTCGTCTGTAGACGGAGCCGTGTTGACCACTTTCGATGCTTGCCATAATTGCACGTCTTCTGGAGATATATCGTCAGGGAGGGACGCAAGGCCACCTGCGTGCGGCAGTCCTGCGAGCAAGCCAGACTTTTCGGCCACGTCCTCGCGCACATGATGGCCGACCACGATCGGCCTGCGCTCATCATCATCCCCATTTCCTGCGTCTTGTGTGAGTGTCACTTGGCTCAGCTTGCGCTTGGCCTGCTGCACGCCGTCTGATTCTGACATCTTGGCCTGAGCTCGCTCGAGAGAGATGAAACAACTCGGAAACCGTGGCCAAAGCTGAAGCAGCAATGACAACAGCTGCATTTACATTGAAATTTTGGATACGATCGTGGTCGTGATGGCGTGCGGTGGATCCAGGCTGGCCGTAGAGTTCGCACCAGATCCTACATCACTTCATCATGCATGGCAGCACTTCACACCACTGCTCGCCGCTGATGTCCATGCATGTTCGCGCAGGCGCAAACGCCATGCGCTTGATCTCCTCAGTTTGTCGGTGTCAGGACTCACGCAGGCCAGCATGTAGCAGAATGTCAGATGTGTCATCCGGTGGGGAAAATTGCAATTGCTGGCGCGCCAGCATGCTGGGTGTCATGCATGATCAGTGTCTCTGTGATCGCTGATTTCATCGCCTCACGCCCAGGATAACTGCGACCTGTCCAAGGGAAGTATGTATGATAACAGTCAGCGTCGACGCATCAACGCCGAGCATCGCTCACACTGGCTGGTGCACTCAAGTGGTGCACACGAACCAGCCAGGCGCAAGAGCCCCGATCGACAGCACCGTGTGACACGCATGCGCAGCCAAGGCTGCCGAACAAAGAAACAGCGAGACCCCGACAACAACCCCCCGCCTGGGTGAGGCTCTCGCCTCGGGGAGGCCCCCGATCCCCCCAATGGACAGCGTCTTGGGTGAGGCAGGAAGAATGCCGGGGAGTATATATATGGCCATCACTACAGCACCAAGGTGTAGAGCATCCACAGGGTGGGAGTGGTGCAGAGAGGCATATGTGCCACATGCCTGCCTCTCAGTGATCATCCTCAGTCAGAGCAGGCTCAAACATGTACACAGGCGCCATGGGACTGGTTGTGTGGCTGTGGCCAGCGCACGTGCTGAAGATGCGTGGGTGTGTTGGTGTGTGCTGCGTGCGGCTGGTTGCGTTGGTGTGCGCTTCCTCTGGTTGCTGCTCGCGGTGCTACCTGCCTTGCTTGCTTTGTCACTGTAACACAGGCGCCTTGTCCTGGGTACGGTGCGGCGTACGTCGGCGAGGCTGCGCGGCGGCGTGCCGGGCTGGCGTGGTGGACTGTGGCTCGTGGGGTGGGGGTGGGGTTTGGGGCTGGGGCGGCCCCCGGCAATCGGGCTGCCATGATGGGCGGCCTCAGGCAGCGGTGTGTTGGGCGTGGCCCTGTCGTACGGCAGCGGGCGTTGTGGTGTTGGCGGTTGTGTTGTTGTGTGTGGGCCAGTGGCGGTCTACGGATCTGTGTCGTTTGCTGCGCCGGTGATGGGTTTTCTGGGCGTGGTGGGTGTCGCGGGCGTGGGTGTCTCGTCGTTTGCTGCTTTGTCTGCTTGCTTCTTTCGCGGTGCTGCCCGCCTTGCTGCCTTTGTCCTAGTACCACAGGCGCAAGGGGACTCACGCGTTTGTTGACAGCCTAGTCACTGGCGCCAGCAGTTTGTAGGAAATATGCCAATTCAACTCACAGCCAAGGACTTTACACAGGCACGCAGCCCTGGGCTTGATGTACAGGCAGACATGCACATGCACTCGACGTGGAATGCATGATGCTAGCACGGCATAGGTGCTAGCATCATGCATTGTCGTTTTTCGATGGAGGCGCATGCTATGCGTACAATACCCACTTGCACCAGCGTGCTGCCTAGTACTCACATGTGATGCTTCATTGTCGCGATTCCTTCGTCTCTGGACGCAGATCTGCGCAGCGACGCCGCCCGCCACGGTGACAGTTGCCTCCGACACTAGTGGTACTACAGTATACGTACCGGCAGCGGCTCCAGACAAACGCCATATCTCACACTACTCAGTGTTGGACACGCCTGCATTGCAAAAAAACTCGTCTGCTTGGTCCAGGGCTCAAGACATGTCTTGTACATGTATCGAGGTATCAAAACTGCATGTGTTTGCCCGCAGTGATGCACATGCAGATGAAAATGTCATTGCAATCTTACACATCAGAAATTGTTGTTGTTTTTTTCATAAATATGTATTGATCATCAGGCCCGAACGCACACACAGGCAGGGCTTTCATGGAGGTAATTGTAATCACCAATCAGTGCTTCCTCAGGAGCTGCTTGCATGACGGGCACACCGGCGTGCGCAGGAGCCAATGCATCGAGCTGCACAGCGAGCACCCCTTCGCCACTCAGTTGAAGCGACACAATAAGCTGATTCATGCACCGTGATCAGAGCAGAATAACCGCACCCTGCGCACTGCAGCGTGAGCGTCAACCTGCAGCTGGAGACGACGCCGCACAGCACCATCAGTTCACCTGTATGCTCACATGCGCCTTGAAACGAACTCCGGCCTCGCGAGGCCTCGTCATACGTCCACATGGCATGCACCGGCACGCAGGGGGCCCGGCTCCACCATGGCCACTACACAGGAACATGTACAACCTGTCGGCAGCAACACGGCGCTGTGGGGATCTGCTGCTTCTAGGATATCTGCCAGCAGTTCTGGGCTGTGAAGTGGACTCCTCACGCAAACCCTTCTAGCTGCACACGCTACTTTGCCGCTGTCAGCGCATTGCAAGAACGACAACCCCCTATCGACAGGGATGTTGGCCTCTCCCGATATCGTCGCCCCCCGTAAAGGAGAACGCCTGACAAAGCATAGAGGGGTTATCCTACTTGCGATAGCATGCGGCTGCTACAGAATGCCCGTTACTTCAAGTTGTCACAATGGATATGCAGCTGCATAAACATGCAGACATGCACATGTGCATATCTTGGCATTGTCCGCAAAGGACCACACCCAATGGCACCGCTGCGGGACCGCACCTTCGGCCACAAGGTCACGAGGCTTCTGCTCGAGACGAGCAGCTGCAGACATGGACATGCACGTCCGGGAAGCGGGCCTGCAACGCGTCGGTGCCGCCCTCCGCCTGGCTGCGCAAGCCGCCCCCGATGTCCAGCCGCCGCAGCGCCCGCATCTTCGGGATGAGCTCATGCAGCCTCAACTCCTGCTCCGTGTGCATGCACAGGCCCAGCTGTGACAGCTTTGAGAGGCCGGCGCAAGCCTCCAGCACATGCTGCGGCTCCTGTACCTCGATCTTCCCGGATGCATTGCACACGGAGAAAGCCTCAAGCGCGGTCAGATCTGCCAGCGCGTCGCCCAAGGGCTGCCCATGCATGCGGCAGTGGGAGCCGGCAACCACCAGCTCCTCAACGGCGCTGAGGTTGAGGCAGGTGAGACCCGTCAGCGGCTTGAGCGCCGCCGCCAGCTCTGTGCTGTGGCTCAGAACCTCTGCGCCTGTGTGCACGCCACACAGCGTGAGAAGGTCGAGATGCTGTAGGCGCGAGCAACGCGCTAGAGCCGGCAGGAGGGCCGCCCAGGCCTGCTGCACACACTCCGATGACCTCCGGGCTGTGAATCGCAGCTTCACGCCACCGCTCTCGACGATCAGACTTGTCACCATCGGCGCAATCTGTGCAGCGAATGCTGCAGCTGTCACAGGCGACTCGGGGCACTGGCTTGTGATGGCGATGTCTGTCAGCGCCGGCAGCGCAAGGGTGGCAGTCTGGCATGTTTTGCTGAACAGATCATCTACCGGCGACGCGTTCCGGGCCTCGGAATCAATGAGCAGCTTCTGAAGTGATCGCATGTGCGATAAGGATCTGCCCAGATGCGTGTAGACCATCCGCGATTGGTGAGTCACCAGCTCGAGGCTGCGAAGGCCCGGCGCGTTGATGAGCGGAAGAATCGTAGGCAGGCAGCTGTCGGCGTGCTGCGCATTGTCTTCGGGCAGCCTGAGTTCTTCGAGCACAACAAGGGAGCGGAGGCTGGGGAGGCAGGCGGGCGAAGCAGCGGAGCGACTCAGGGCGCTGCTCATGAGACCGACCAATAGGCCGCCGGCCCTTTGGTGTGGCTGTACGCTGAGCCCCAGGCGAGACAGTGCAATGACGTGCTTCAAGCAGTTCAGCAGCGCTGCGATTCCATCAGGGTACTCAGTGCTGATTGACAGGTCGACTAGTTGCCACGGGCTGCCATGACCGAGGCACATTGCGAACTGCTCCAGCGCTTTCTTCTTGAACCGCACATCACCGAGGTCGAGGGTCTCGAGAGACGCACTGTGTCCTGAGATACTTCGTGCGATCAGCGCCGCCTGCGCCGAGGAGACGCAGTGGGTGATCTTGCCCGTACTGTCTCCGTCTGCTGCCTTGAGATGTCGCAGGCCGGGCGGCGGCACAATAGTGCTGGACAGCAGCGCCAGGATGGAGGAGTCAAGTGGCACGGACAGCTTAAGAGTGCCTTCAGCGGCAGCCGCGGCAATCATCGGCTGGTGGAGGGCGAGCGGGAGGGTCTTCAAGAGTCCACTGGCAGGCAAGGTCAGCGACTTGGGTTTGTAGGCGGCCAGGCAGTGGTGGAGGATGTGCGGTGGAAGAGACAGGAGGTTGGCCAGCATCGGGTCGGAGCTCTCAGTGTTCTGCCATTTTGTGTCCTTGATGCGCTGCACGAGCAAGTCCACCCAGCGACTTTGATTCGTGTCAGCTAGAGCGTCTGCGACCTGCATGCCAGCCGAAAGGCTCAGTCACCTGAGACAGCGTCTGTGATTTGATCATCGATGTGCGCCGCATTGTCGGTCAACGGCGCACTGGCAGCACATGCACCCATGATGTGTGCCTGTTTCGGCGAGTCGGTGCTCTTTTGCTGAGACCAGACACTGTTTAGTGCAGTGGCGTGCGATGAGGACGCCACGTGTGGGGGAGGCCAGAAAAAGCTGCCTGGTCAGATAGTAGTAGAGATATGTACAAAAGCATCGAGTCGGAAAAACTGGGCTTAAACTCATTCACAACGTAGCTAGAAGTGACACTGCTCCTTACAGAGACTAGCACCACTGGTGGCACTTAACGCATTCTTGGATAGTCACATGTCTCTTCGGACTGCAGCACCACCAGGGCCCTGGTGGTGCTGCAGGGGCTGGACCACGAGCGAGGAATCGCAACGAAGCCCCGCCATCTCGAAAAAAAATCCATAAATGACACTCGCAAATAAAATGCCTACAAGAGTCCAGCGACACACGTACGTAGCAGTATGGCAGTCCCGGCCAGGCAGGGTCCGACGAACGTACCGTCAGAATCGTCACTAGATCATCTGTAGTAGGAGCGGTTGGGAGTATATTTGCTAACTGCCACAGCTGCACGTCCTCTGGCGTTAGCTTGTTGGGCAGCGACGCCATCCCGTCGGCGTCTGACAAGCCCGAAAGCACCCCAGACTGCTCAGCTGCGTCCCTCCGCAAGAGATGGCCCACTACGATACATCGTTCTGCATCCTCCCCGGTGGAATTGCGGAACAGCGTGACGTGTCGGAGACGTGGCGCTTTGCGACACGGCATCTGACTGTCCAGATCCAGAACACCATCTTCAGCCATCGCGACAGCAGCTAATGTTCGGTGCGTAACAGGCACGCCGCACAGCAGCGAACAGCTCACTCAGACAGTACCAGCAGAGCAAAAGCCTCATTTATGGTTCAACATCCATTGACGCCAGAGCCGACGCCAGAGCCAGAGCCGACGCCACCAGCGAACGGGGTGCCAGTGTCACGATCAGTCGCGAGAGACAAAGTCAGATGGGCAACCAGCAAAAGCAGGCACCGCACAAGTACACAGCACAATCACCGGGTACCCCAAACCATGACAGCTCCACAGATCAGAAAGCCAGGCAGCGCCACAGCATCCCTCAGAAATGTGAACCTAGGCCTGCATGCTCTGAGTCCACATGTGTACACACGGGTCCGTGGGTGTGTATTGCCCCTGTGTCCTGCGGTGCTACCTGCCTGTCTGGCTGTGCCTTTGTAACACACAGGTGAGGTCCCCGCTATTTGCTACCAGGCAAGTGGTTGCCTGCTGTACCAAGCAAGCACCAGAGGGAGGCCGAGCAGGGGCAGCCTCAGCGCTCCAGCCCTCGGGGCAGCAGGCAGGCGGCGGTGCCAGTGGCCACTCCCCGATGCCACTACTGTGTGCGCCTTGTTCAAACCTGCTGCCTACTCGACACCAGCGCTGAAGCAGCACCACATACCTGGCACCCTGGAGGGGGAGGTCGACCTGATCTGGGCGGCGTACGATGTTGAGCTCAGCGCTGGCTTTTGTGCACAGGAAAGCCAAGTCGGCGGTGTCCTGTGTCAGAAGCCGTTTACCTAACCTGTAGCGGCATATATGCAACATCGCGACATCCAACATATGCTTGCCATGCCAGAATCGGCCGCCACCACAGTCGGCAGCAGAAGATGCGGCGGCCAGGCATCACATGCCGCGAGCACAGTCTCCAAAAGTATGAAAAGCTCTGGAAAGCATCTGCTGTGAACATGTCGTTGCTCACGTCGGACACACAGTTAACGGCAAGATACAATTTCACGGCGTAATGCACTGTCCCATGTGTGCAGTGCATGTACTACGGCGTACGAAGGTGCCGCCACGCACCTGGGGCCAGCTTGGTACAATGTTGAGGGCCCTGAGCCATCTGATCACGCAGCACACAGCACACGTCCTCAGCACGCAGCACACAGCACACGCCCAAAACATCCGCTGCACACGATTACGGCAACAAGGACAAATGTAAAGGTGCAAGGTGTAAAGGTCGCACAGCAGGCTACGATCACCAAACAACGCGATCACACCTCACGCAGCGCCGTGCACACTCACATCATGGCCACGAACAGCACTGCACTCACAGGCGCCGATGCCTCGACAGGCACCTACGCGACGGAAATTCATGCAAGAGAGAATGGTGCACCACAAGACACTATACCCGTGTGCACGGCGCTGCCGTCGATTGCACCGACAGCAAAATCAACCATCGAGATGTTCACAATCAGAAGTTACCCTGCCTAATCAAAAATCTGGTCGAGTCAGTCCATGCCTGAATCTAACACAATCAGCTGACATCAGTGCTCACAGCTTCGCCACCGAATGCTCAAAGCTGTCCCTAGAGCCCGCATGCCTCGCCGCAATGCACAGCAGGCCGGATACACCCGCCTCACTTCTCGCAGCCGCAGCGGCGCACAGTCACGTCCGGGAACCTCGTCGCAAATGTGTCCAGGTCCTCCTCCCCCGCCTGCCCAAACATGTCAGACCGCAGCTCCATCTCCGCGAGCCCCTGCAGCCGAGGCACCACCTCCGCCACCTGCGCCAGCTGCACCCCATGGAAACACAGCCCGAGCGATGTCAGCCGCGTGAGCGCCGGCAGCGCGCCCAGCACATGCTCCGGCTCCTCAAACTCGAGGTGGCCGGTGCCGCTGCGGATGTAGAGGCTCGCGAGCGACGTCAGTTCGCGCAGCGCGGTGCCGATCACCTCGCCGCGTAGCACACGCAGCACGGTCTGCAGGCGCGGGCTGCAGTGCTCGCACACGCCCTGCAGCGCGAGGCGCGTGAGCGCTGTGAGTGGCGTGAGGGCCGCCGCAAGCGCCTCGCTCCAGCCGGGCGCCGCGGCGGCGGACGACGGGGACACATCACCGCCCGGAACGCCGCACAGGTTGTCGAGCTCGAGCTGGCGGAGGCCGGCGCAGCGGCCGAGGACGGGGAGGAGGCCCCCCCACGCGGCGCGCAGCTGCTGCGAGGTGTGCTTGGCAGCGTAGCGGCCGCGGCCGACGTGGAGGTGCTGCAGGGAGAGGCTCGTGAGCGCGCCGCCGGCCTGTGCGGCGGCCGCCGCCGCGAGCGTGACCGGTGCGATCGCGCACCCGCTCTTGATGTCGATCTTCTGCAGCGCCTCGAGCGTGCAGGCGGCGGCGGCCAGCGGCGGCGGCTGCGCCGCCGCCGCGGCCCCAGCCGCGGCCGCGTCGCCGGCCTCGCGCAGCTCCGCGTCGACGTAGAGCAGCTGCAAGGACGAGAAGTGCCGCAGCGCGCGCAGCAGCGCCGGGTACGAGATCGTCGCCGCGTCGGACGCGAAGCGCAGGTACGACAGCGCGGGCGCGCGGAAGAGCGGCAGCAGGTGGTGCACGCTGCTCGCGCTCTGCGCCTGCGACGACAGGTCGTCGTCGTCGTGCAGCTCGACAAACATGAGCCGCTGCAGGCACGTCAGCTGCGCGGGGCAGGCCGCGGAGCGGATGTACGTCGCGAGCGTCGGCGCCGCAGCGGCGGGCGTCTTGTTGAAGCGCAGCCGCACGTCGAGCGACGTCAGCGCCGGGAGGTTTTTGAGCGCCGCGCCGAGCTCCGCGCAGCCGCCGGGGTGGACGTCCGTGCTGATGCAGAGCTCCGCGAGCGCGGGGAGGGTCGTCGCGGAGAGCGATGTGCTGAGCTCGCGGATCCACGCGGGCCGGAGGCGGAGGCCGTCGAGCTTGAGGGTTGTGAGGGAGGGGTGCGCAACGAGCGCGCGCGCGAGAAGTGCGGCGGTGGCGGTCGGGTAGGCCGCCGGGAACGACGCGTCGGGGGCGCGGAGGGAGAGGAGGTGCGGCGGTGGGATCGGGGTGGATGCGAGGAGCATGAGGAAGGTGTCGACGGCGAGCTTCGGGAGCTGGAGGCTGCCTGAGGCGGCGGCGGCGGCGATGATGGAGGGGTGGAGGGGGAGGGGGAAGGTGCCGAGGAGGTCGTCGAGGCCCTTGGCGGCGACGGCCGCGGAGAGGACGCGCTTGAGGAGCTGGGGAGGGAGGTGGAGGAGGCTGCAGAGCATGTCGTTGGCGGCGCGATGGTCCTGCCACTTGGCGGTGAGGGCGCGCTGGGTGAGCATCGCGATCCAGTTCGCGCTGTCCGTGTCCGCGAGCACGTCGGCGACCTGGACGTGGCACCAAGCATTGCTAGTTGCTCCATGTACATGGAGAGAGTCTCACAGAAACAGAAGTGATGTGGGTGGCAATGCAGGCAACGCACACAGCACACAGCACACGCACGAGCAAACGAATCCCGTGTCCACTTGTCTGCACTGCAGGTAAGGTCCCCATGTGCTATGCTCTTCTTTTGCAGTTCTTTTGTCAGCATACAGCGTCGGGAAAGAGGTAAGCAGCACTGCGGGTGATGCACGCACACCACATAACTGCCTTGCTTGCATTGTCCTTGCAACACACGTACACCACAGTGCCATCACACCTCGCCTGTGGCCACGGCTCATCAGTGCAGGCAGAGGTCAGGCACGGAGACCAGTGGCGGGGTACGTGCAAAGCTTTGGGGTTCAGGCACAGCCGCTGATGTGTGTAGGTGTCAACGGTGCAGAGCCGAGGACTGCACAGGCAAGTATCACGGAGTGCCGAGAGTTTGTGACCCCAGCCATGTTGGTGTGTGTGACTAGGAGGACGAGGCAGGTAGCGCCACGGAAACAGCGAGCACCTCGAGAACAACTTGGCATTGCTATGTAGTAGCTTGCTGCCTTGGGAAGATCTGACGCGCATGTATCACAGGCACTTCTACGTGCTTCTGCTTCCTCCTGCTGATCGAGCACTACGGATAGAGAATGAAGTAGATCAAAGTGAGGCATGTAGGACACGACCATGGTACCCACTACTGAAACATACAAGTACCTGGGAGCGAAGTGTTTGATCAGGCATGGCGCCATGCTGTCCGCTGCAGCAATGGGTGGGTTGTGCAAGGCCACGCCTGACCCGTCCACAGCAGATTGTTGGGGCATTACCTCATAGAAAAATAGGATTAGCAGGCAGTATTGCCAGACACAGCCTTTGCAAGTGCCTGTGGGGCAGTGGTGGTGCCGGCAAGCCTACATAGACTGCGAACCGAGAACAGCGAGAGATGTTGTGGTGATGGCACAAACAGGAAACGATTGATGGCAAGCCATCTCCGTTGTCAAGTCACATGTCGCCCGCTTGATATTCATTTTGCAAATTTGATATTACGTGTACATTCGTGGGATCTGTTTCAGCGCCAGCGACGGAGACGAACGAGGAAGGCGAGCTCGTGTCGTGCGTGCATCATATCGCGCCGAGTCGGATCGCACAGACGTAGCTTCACATAGGCTCACGCGACAGTGGCTGCTACATCGTGATATCAAGGGAAGCGTGCTTAGTCTCTTACGCGGAGCACCTGCCTGCAGTGACGAACGTCGGGGTGATCCCATACCGGAGCTCCGCCGAGAGAATGCACTCCACGTGGCAACCGCAACGAGCCAGCAGCGTGGAGGAGCACACCTTCGCGACAGTGACCAGCTCGGGAGTTGATAGCTGGCATTCAACGACGCAGGCAGTCTGCCAGAGCTGTATGTCTTCCGGTGACAGCAGGCCTGGGAGCGTGGCGAGGCCTTCAGTGTCGCCAATACCGGACAGCACATCCGACCGCATAGCCGCTTCTTGGCGCAGACAGTGACCAACAACGATGGAATGGTCTGCTGAGCTGTCGTCGTTCTTGTCTTCTGTCAGGGCGACCAGGCTGCGCCGAACTGATGCATCGACGACCATGCTGAGCTGGAAGGCGGACTCTTGACACCAGCGATGCAGATGGCAGGTTACAATACAGACACTGTGAGTGCTGAAGGCATATTATCAATATTAGCGGGTAGTCAGACGCTGGGGCAAGGTGATTGGTGTGCTAGCTCTGTTCGCAACGTTGAACTTTTGGCTGCACGTACAGCTGCCACGCACAGTATGTACACAGGATATTCCGTCAGTGGAATGCTGATTTCGACAACGTGTCTGAGCCCGGAATGATTCACATTGCCGCGCCATGGTTGGTCGCGTCAGCGCTCTGCGCCCCGGTGGACACAGATGCACCAGCGTATGGCACAGTGTACATTTGCAGCACATCAGTGCACATGTGACGACTCGTAAGTGCGCTCATTTTACTGCACATACAGACACCATGCACATGACTTACACTGCATTTGCAACTGCATCTAACAACATAGCTTAGAATACGACTGCACCGCTGCGCCGTGGCGAACACGCGTGAACTGTGCAACGAGCTGTACCCTGGTAGACACATCTGCAAGCAGCGACGAATACAACGAATCCGACCTCCAAATCAGACCTGCATGTACTGCAACAGACACAGGACCTTCAACACGATTCAAGCTCGATCGTCACAGCACTAAATGGTCAATTGGACTGCAACAGGTCGATCGTTTGGGTGTGCAAGAATTCATGTATGCACACATGTCCGACTTTGTCTTCTGAAAGCTGCCCCCCCCTCCCCCCCCCTCCCCCTGGGTCGCAGAAGCGTATCTTCGTTTAGAGCAGGCATGGCGCCGGAGTCGTCTGCACAGATATGTCAAATGTGCAGGCACACATGTTGCGATACAATGGCACAGATCTAGAGTATGGCAGCCATACAGCCCTGGCGAGCTGGTGGTGATCAGATGATACACCATAAGAGCTCAGTTGTTACACATTGTCGCCGAGACCACGCCGAAACGTCATCCTAGGGAACTCGACCCGCAGAGCGGCCAACCCATCCCCCACGCCAGCGGCAGCGGAAATACCCTCTGGCAAGCTCACGCTCTTCAGAGCGGGCATCTTGGGTACAGCCGCAGCTACCGCCGACACAGAAACCCCTGGGAAGCACAGGCCAAGCTGCTCTACGCTTTGCAGGTACCTGCAGGCATCTAACACCGGCTGAATCTCGTCAAACTCGATCCGGCAGCCGAGCTCAGAGATTGTCAAGGCCATTACGCGCGTGAGTGTGGCGAGAGCGCTGCCGACTATGCTACCACTCAGCGCCGCGGGGGTATAATCGTCTGACGAATGAACCGCAACCAGGCACAGGCTGTGCAGCTGCGGCAGCTGCCGCAGCGCGGCTGCTAGGACGCGGCTGACACTCACTCCGGGGCACGTAGCCATCCCAAACAGACCATGCACATGCAGAACAGCGAGTTGGGAGCAGCGGCCGACCTGTTGCCAGAAAGGCTCCCACACCTGCCGCACCTCTGAGGCCCCGCATCTACCAGCGAAGGTGCACCTGCCAGGCCATGGGGCGCCCAGGTGCAGGGATGTGAGCGAGGCGGCGGTGGCGCTGCAGACAGCCGCAGCGCAGGCCAGCATGGACGCGGAGCACGGGCCGGTCATGCTGAGCTCTGTCAGCGGCGGCAGCTCTGGTGGGACTGCGCAGCCCCCAGGCACCAGGCCGTCGACATCTGGCACATCGACGGCTGCTTCAATGTGCAGCGTCTTGAAGCCGGGGAAGCGAGACCACGTGACTGCATTCAGAACGGCAGCCGCAGAGACTCTGGACGGGCTGAACTCGAGGCGCATCGCGTGCAGCTTTGGAGCGCTGAGAAGGGAGAGGAAGGAATGGAGGCAGTTGGACGACTGCTTGGCGAAGTCGTCATCGCTCACGGAACTGTCTTCGTACACTTTGAGCTGCCGCAATTCGGGGAGGGATGCGGGGGCGCCCGCGAGGCGGGCATAGGCGGACCGCGGAACCGCTGCGGAGGCCGGTGGTTCGAAGTGATCAAAGGTCGCCTGGAGAGTCGTCAGGGCTGGCAGGAGGCGGAGGCAGGAAGCAAGCGCGACGTAGCCGCCGGGGTGGGCGTCGACGCGGAGGTTCAGGTCCACGAGGTGCGGCAGGGCGCCGGGGCGTAGGCACGACGCGAAGCTGTGCAGCCACTGCGGCGATATGGCAGCCTCGATGTCGTCACATTCAATGCTGGTGAGGGATGGGTGCGCGGCAAGGGCCCTCGCGAGGAGGCCACCCGCGGCAGCAGGCGTACCGGCGAAATCGCAGACGTACATGCGGACAGCCTGCAGGCCGGGTGGCGGAAACGAGGCCCACGGCAGAGCCGCCAGGATGTGTGAGTCTTCTTCGAATGGGAAGCGCAGAACGCCGCCGTCCTTCAGGGCGCCGGAGATGGCTGCAACGTGGAGGTGTGCAGGAAGCTGGTAGAGAAGTCTGATGAGATCGGTGTCACGGAGGCAGGCGGACATGATGCGGTGGAGGAGGTGCTCGGGCAGGCGGAGGAGAGTGCAGAGCATGGCGTCTGTGGCGTCGCTGTCGCTCCAGTCTGTTGCGGCAACTGTCGCTGCTAGGCTGTCCACCCACGCCTTGTCGCCCTGGTCGCCCAGCGCGTCTGCAACCTGCACAGTCGTCTCGTATGCGTCCCCAGTACAGCACACTCACAACTGTGGTCACACTGCATCACTGAGTACACCACAGCAGTGTTAGCCCCAGGCATCTGTGGGGAGCCCTCGCGGCCATGTTAGTTCTGCACTGAATGCTTCTGGTGCGCATTGGCAGAGCATTTCCCAGTGGGGGCGCGCAAGGGTATCATGGCACCACAGCACAGCGAAGGACAGAGACGGATCAGACCAACACTATGCACCACAGACAAGTGTTCCGTGAACGTTTGCACTGGCACAGCTGCACAAGCGCTTGTCCACAAGATTGTGCAGTTTACGACATGGCGAACGACATCGCAGTGACACGTTGACCTACGGGCGACAGAATGCCTGGTAGGGCCGTGCAATGCTATGTTGCAGATTGTAGATGTAGTTGCGTTGGCGAGAGCTGGTACTTGACAGGAGAAGTCAACGATTGCAACGCTTCGACGTTTGAACTGATCAACTACGCGTTAACGGGCACTGCACAAGCACGAGCCACGTTCCTCAAAGCAGCTTGAACACAAACATGGGTTTAATGTCTCACAGCCGAAGTATACTTGGGCGTTGCGACGTGTAACGCAAGGATGCGATCACGAGCCCCGTACATGGAGCGATGCCTGCATCACGCACATCCGCCACATCCGCCGTGGATAGCTCTATCCAAGCCAATTCATAGAAACGTGCAGGCACATTGCAGCCAAGGTCCGGAGCGTGGCCCGAGCATGTACAGAAAGACAGCAGCAGCACGATCCCGCACCTTCAGCACAGTCACAAGCTCGTCAGGAGAAAGTTCCGTGTTGAACAAAACGGCTGTATCCCACAGTTTGATGTCTTAGGGCGATATATCGCCTGGGAGCGGAGCAAGGCCTTCGGTGTCCCCCAGCCCGGACAGAAGCCGCGATCGTTTGAGACCTTCATGCGAGATGCAGCTCCCAGCCACTACCGCATGACCACTACAATTGGAAGGCAGGCCTTGCAAATCTTGCGCCAGAGTGACGTGAATTCTCTTTCGGCAAGCACCGGGATTTGGCTTATCATGCGTATCCGCCATCGCGCTCAGTGGCCTTCATCTAACATAGCCGTTCTAACATAGCCGTTCAAGGCCGTTCACTGCAGCAGCATGACAGAGTTCGAAGATTTGCGTTTGCCATCCTCTTCACTGCATTTTCGAAACGCAATGGTCCCTCGTGAGCAGAGCATGCATGCGACAACATGCCGAGTTTGACCATGGCGAGGCCACTGCTCGCCACAACTTTGACAGTGTGGCGGGCAGCACCGCGACAGAAGCAAACAGACGAAGCAAACACACAGACACGCACGCACGCGACACCCACCACGCCCAGGAGACCCACCACCGGCGCATCAAAAGACACAGAGCCGCAGACCGCCAAGCACACACCCAGACACCCACACACCCACAAACCCGAACCCACACACGCACGTGCGTGCGTGGCACAGACCCCACGGCCGACACACAACATCACAACCACCCACACCACAACGCCCGCCGCCGTACGACAGGGCCAAACCCAACACACTGCTGCCTGAGGCCGCCCATCATGGCCGCCCGATTGCCGGGGGCCGCCCTAGCCCCCCCCCAAGCTTGGGTGGGTCTAGACCCACCCCCACCCCACCGAGCCACAGCCCACCACGCCAGCCCGGCACACCGCCGCGCAGCCTCGCCGGCCCACGCCGCACCGCACCCAGGACTATGCATCGCCCAAGCCGTCTCCGCAGTCCTTGCACATGCCAACGAAGGCACCCCGCACACCCATCGGACCCGGCCTACCCGGTGTCAGAGGCCACAGGTCGGTGGCGTCAAGCGGACGGGGCGCCCGAGGGGCACCCCACCGCTCAGGCCGGATGGCCTGTAAGCGGCGAGAGGTCATCAGACGGGACTGTGAGTCCCGCCAAAACTGCCTTGCCCGCGTGACGTGCCATCAGCGTGTGCAGTGCAGTCAGGTAAATTTATTCTGACTCGGCCGGATCCTGAAGATGTCATTGATGCATCCGACTGAACGGGGACACATGCCGTAGAGGACTTCCCTCGGACAACAGTACCCCGGATACGCAACAATACTACTACTCGAAGTTAACAATTGGCATGCAGATAGACAGGCGAGGGCTGGCAGCAGCTCGCAGAGGCATGAGATGCATCTCTGTGCGAGAGTGCACTCTCACGTGACTGTTGTTACACAGTATTGTGTATGAAGTGCCCCAACTTGTTCAGGGCCATGTCACGGATGGGGCATGCCTTCACGCACTAGCAAGCTTGCAGGCATGATCACGTACGTCCTGCCGTATACTTATAATAGTCATTCAGAATGACCTGATACATCGAACGTTGAGGAACGCAGGGGAATCCGTCGAAAATATGTCAGTGTCCACACAGAGCACTGTATGCAAGGCTTATGGCACAGCTAATCCATCAACCACTCTAGATCTAGGACCACGTTACCGTGACGCCGCCGGTAGACACTGCTCCAAACGAAAACCCGGGAACCGAGCCGCCAATGCCTCCAGTTGGCCCCCTCCAGAACGCGCAACTCAGGAGTGCTCTCTCAAGCTCATGCTCCTGAGAGCAGGCATCCCGCGCACAGCCGCAGCGAGGACTTTCACGCCCGGAGTCAACGTTGTACAGCCCGAGATGCGACACATGCCGCAGGTACGTGCGGGCATCCAGCAGCGGCTGCACTGCATCAGGCGGCCCGAACAGACCGCAAAGCTCCTCCGGCGGGTGAGCGTGGCGGCAGCGCTAGCCGGCAGCGCTGCCGGCGATGCTTCCACCTCTAGATACAGCGTTGCCTACCTGTGCTCCCAGCTGCAGCCAGAGAAGGCCTTTCTAAAGAAAGTGTTGAGCAGGCAGTGGGATGCTCGCCGAGGTGATGCGCAGTGCCTCCTGTACACTGGCGTGCTCGTGCGAGGCGGTAGCGCGTGGGGCATACAATTATCGCACCAAAAAAAAACTCAGGTACGCAGCACAGTCTGTACACCGCTCGGGCAGTTGCTTCTAGCACCGTAGGCAACCTATGACTTCAGCAGCGATTGCCCGTGCACTTGCCTGCCCACCTGGCCTGTTGAGATCTAGAATGCGCTGGCGAATGCCAGCCTCGTACCCCTGGTGGACACGTCTGCAGGAAACTACACACACATCAAACACGCGAATTCAAAATAGTACAATGCATTGGGCACAGGACCATGCAAACATTTCGATCTGACCAGACGCCAGCGCACTGGCCACTTGGACTGGAATGGTCGATAGTGTTGTTTTGCAACATATACAATGGCGACAGTCGAATTCGTGTGCAGGCATGTTATGGAACGCCGTAGCAGTCACGCCATACTGGGACAGCAGCCAGAGGGTACACCCGGCCATGGTGCTGTCTGATCAACATGTACTGAATAACGTTAATGTCTGTAACTTACGCTTGAAGGAATAGGTCTGTTATGATCTACGGACAGAGTTGCCTTTGCATGCGATCCGTACACCTCTGCGATCCGTTTCCCCGCACATGATTGCCGTGTGCGCTCCTGAGATGCAGAGGCCGGTCAGCGTGTGGCAGCGGCATGATGATTGAGATGTCCTCAAGAGACTGTACATGCGGACACATGCATGTTGATAGACAACGCAAGAGATGATAGCAGTCACACAGCCATGGCCATCTTGCGGTGATCAGCTGATGAAGCGCGAGAGTTCAACCATTACTTATCATCTCCGGCACGTCTCCGGAAACTAACACTAGGGAACTCGACCTGCAGAGCTTCCAGCTCGTCCGTTGTGCCACCGGCAGCGGGGGCTCCCTCTGCTAAGCTCACGCTCTTGAGAGCCGGCATCTCCGGCACCAGCGCAGACAGCAAAGGCACACTGACACCCCGAAAGCACAGCCCAAGCTGCGATACGCGGGTTAGACGTGTGCAGGCGTCTAACAGCGGCTGAACCTCGTCAAACTCCATCTGGCAGCTCCACCCAGAGATCGTCAAGGCCGTGAGGCGGGTGAGTGTGGCGAGAGCGCCGCCGACTACTTTTCCGCTCAGCCCCACGGGGTCGCAATGGTGCTCGTGGGGCGGAGGGACCGCAATCAGACCCAAGCTGCGCAGCTGCGGCAGCTGCCGCAGAGCGTCTGCAATGCTGCGGCTGGCACGGTTCGGAGGCACCACAGCGACCCCAAACAGACCATGCACTTGCAGAGCAGCCAGCTGAGAGCAACGCCCAACTCGTTGCCAAAACGGCTGCAACACATACCGCAACTGCTTCACCCCGCATTTGACAGGGTAATTGCACGTCCAAGGCCGGGGGGGGTCCAGCTGCAGGGACGTGAGGGAGGCCGCCGCGGCGGTGCACACAGCTGCGGCGCAGGTCAACATGGACACCGCGCAGCCTCCAGTCATGCTGAGATCTGTCAGCGGGGGCAGCTCGGTTGGGGCTGCGCAGCCGCCAGGCGCCCTGGGGGCAACTTCTCCCACATCAACGACTGCGTCAATGTGCAGCTTCTTGAGGCCCGGGAAGCGAGACCGTGTGACTGCATTCAACACATCAGCGGCAGGGACGCCGGACGGGCTCCATTCGAGGCGCATAGCGTGCAGCTCTGGCGCACTGAGAAGGGAAAGAAAGGAGTGTGTGCAGTTCAGCGGGTGCTCCTTCATCTCTGCACCGTCCAGGGTGCTGTCCGCAGATATCGATACGGTGAGCGTCTGCAAGCGAGGAAGACTCGCTGCGGCGCCTGCAAGGCGCGCGTATGCTGCGAGCGATACGGCCACAGGGCGCTGCTCGTCGTCGTGATGAAAGGTCGCGTGGAGGGAGGTCAGGGCGGGCAGGAGGCGGAGGCAGGCGGCGAGGGCTATGTAGCCGCCGGGGTGGGCGATGACGCGGAGGCTCAGGTCCACGAGGTTCGGCAGGGCGCCGGGGCGGAGGCAGTCCGCAAAGCTGTCCAGCCACTGCGGCGTGAGTGGGGCGTCCATGTCGTCACAGACGAGGCGGGTGAGGGACGGGTGGGCGGCGAGGGCTCGCGCGAGGAGGCCACCCCCGACAGCAGGCACACCGTCCCACTCGCCCATGCACATGTGGACCTCCTGCAGGCCGGGAGCCGGGAACGAGGCCCACGGCAGCGCCGCCAGGACGTGTGTATCGTCATTGTACGCAAAAATTAGATCGCCGTCCGTCAGGGCGCCGGAGACGGCCGCGACATGCAGGTGCGCAGGAAGCCGGTCGAGGAGGCGGCTGAGGTCGGTGTCAACAAGGCAGGCAGACATGACGCGGTGGAGGATGTGCTCGGGCAGGCGGAGGAGCGTGCAGAGCATGGCGTCTGAGGTGTCACTGTCGCTCCAGTCTGTTGCGGCAACTGTCGCTGCTAGGCTGTCCACCCACGCCTTGGCGCCCTGGTCGCCCAGCGCGTCTGCAACCTGCACAGCTGGCTCATCGCGTCAGGAAAGTACGATTACAACTGGGGGCACTGTGCATCGCTGTGTGCACGGCAGCAGCACTGGCCTCAGGCATCTGTGCACAGCCCTCGCAGCCGTGTTGATGGTGCTCGTGATGCCGCTCGTGCTCGTGGGCAGAGGTAGCACTTCGGGTGGAGCAAGGGTGCAGTGCCAAGGCTACACAGAACAGCAAGAGACAGAGCGGTTCAGAACTGCAGACTTGACACTACGCACCACGGCCAAGTGTGGACAATTGCGCTGGCAGAGCTGCAGCTTCTGAGCCAAAATGCTCAGTTTCGAGGTCTCAATGTCCAGCTGCCAGGTCAATGGCACAATGACCTTTGCGCGAGAAAATGCCTGGTGGGGCAATGCAGTACGCGTACGATGTCGCAGAATGCGATCTCAGCTGCGTTGGCTTGAGCTGGTACTTGACTGGAGAGTTCACGAAAAGAACGATTGCATCGCTCGGACATTTGAACTGATCGACTACGCGTTACCGGGCATATCACGAGCAACAGCTGCGCTCCTCAGAAAAACAAAGGTGCAAAATCAATGTCAACAGCTAAATCGTGTGTGGCCTTTTGTGACGGGTAACGTACGGTCGGGATCAAGTGCTCCACACGTGCAGTGACGTCGGCATCACGCACATCCGCAACGCAGATAGCTTCCTCAGCACATGGCCTGGTCCTCAGCAAAGGAACGTAAATCGTAGCCATGTGCATGACCGCGGTCCGAGCATGTGCAGACGGACAGCAGCAAGACGGTGCCGTACCTTCAGCACAGCCACGAGCTCATCAGGACACAACTTCGTGTTGAACAGAACGGCTGTATCCCACATCTTAATGTCTTCGGGCGATATATCGCCTGGGAGCGGAGCAAGGCCTTCCGTGTCCCCAAGCCCTGACAGAAGGCGCGATCGTTTGAGACCTTCACGCGAGATGCACCTCCCAGCTACAACCGCATGACCACTCCCATTTGAGGCCAGGTCTTGCAGTTCTCCCGCCAGGACGACGTGACTCCTCTTTCGGCAGGCGCCGGGATCTGGCATACCACGCTCGTCCGCCATCTTGCGCTCGGGGAACCTTTGTTTACATAGAGGATTAGGAAAGATGTGGCATGGTGGAAATCTTCAAATTATGTGCATTTATGATTCTCTTCACTGCGATTTTGAAACGCAATTCCGCAACGCAGTCCAGCGTGATCAGCACATGCATGCGACTACATGGTCGGCCTCACTTTGACGAGGCCCCTGCTTGCCACGCATTTGACAGTAAAGCAAAGTATAATCTGAATTTACTGAGCCGTATCCTATTGGACATTGACAACTCCGAATTGAAGGGACCGCATAGACCGCATATGCATATGCATATGCCGACAGCGACTGAGCACTATGTAGAGATTCAAGTCGTCCTCGCACAGCAGCCCTCTTGCAAGCCTAGGCCGCAGCGAGTGGACGCGCAGAGGAGAATTGCATGCATGCGCACCCAGGTCGGCAAAGGGCCGCAGGGCCGCGTTGCCGCGCCCCAGCCTCAAGCTGCGCATCAGCAATACCTCCGCTGGATTGACGGCGCAGCTGCCCGGCAGCCCGACGGACATGCACCGACTTGAGCTCACCGCCGAGAAGCCCACGTTTGTGTCGTGCGCCCCCGTGGCCACAGACGCGGGCAGGGCCGTCGGCGGGAATCCTACAGGAGCCCTATTGCTAGCTACTAGTAGTCCCCAGCTGCGTGGCAAGCCTGGATCCAGGCTCCGGAGCCGGTACACAGTACAGTGGTTTGCGGTACCTCTCCACGACACTCTGCCACGCCATGCCGCCCCAGGGCCACGCGGCTGCTCCTACTTGTGCCTACTTGTGGTACAAGGGGGCTGCAGCAATTTACGAGGACAAAGTCTGATGGGCAGGTAAAAGCATCGATATCCGCGGGATGTGCTCGCCCGCCTCGAACTGGAACAAGCGCATGTGGAGTCACTGTGACCACCGCCATGTGAGTCACCAATGTCACTGCATATGGAGACATGTAGAGCAGCTCTGCTGAGATATAGATCAGCACTAGTACTCAGACGTCCAGAGTTGCATTAACACGCGTATCTTTCGATTTCGGTACGTTTAATACGCGTATTTTGTTCTAACGTACTTTTATCAGCGTGTAGTACGCGCGTACGTTTCGGACTTGCGCGTTTCGAGAGAGCCTAGAGCTCTGCACTGTGATGCACCTCTAGCCACAAGTCCAAAGGAGGTTTTTAACATCCCTTGCATTGCATGATGAACCTGAGTAACCTGGTCATTTAATCGACTGTTAGTATATTGGACTGCAATACATATTCTCTGCAATAGTGTGCCTAAGCACAGATGGCAGTGATCGTGGCACTACCAAGTCTGGCCATGCATGACCGGCTTGGCGCCTCAGGCGCCAAGCCAGTGATGTAGCCTATGCAGCGTACATTTCAACCCCCAAAGATTAAAGCCAACTTACCATACGCGTATTTTGCTGAACGTAATTTATCACGAAATGTACTATTGCAACTCTGAGACGACGCTGTCCACCAGCACCACGGTGCACCCATGCAAACCAGCGCCACTACTTGTCAACACGCCCACTCCCGCACCCCGCCACACGCAAACGGACTGCAGTGTACAGTACATAGATAGGAAACTCCATCAGGGGGGGGTGTTGCACCAGTGAGGTAGCTGCGCCTGCGATGCTTCGCACTGCTGCGTCACTGTGGCCGCGTCAGCGAAATTCAGCTCTACCTCGAGCTCTGTACCCTGGCGGACACAGGTGCTAGAGCGTATTGGCAGTAGCAGTGCCGAGCTACTTACGTTCATGGCACACCGGTGCATGTCATGCTCTGATTCGCGAGCGCGTGCAGCTCATTGCAAGTGCAGGTACGACGCACGTGCTGTACGTTGCGCGGGCAGAAGCTCTATAACCCAGAGCTTAGCCTGCGGCTATTGCTCCACCGTTGCACTCATGTGAACTCCATATCGAGATCTGTAGCCCAGTGGACAGTGTACCCCACTGGACACATCTGTAAACAGTGGCCCAGACACCAAACCCGCGAAACTAAAACAGAACAATGCATCACGCACAGGGCCTTATCTGCACGGGTTTCAAGGTTGGTCGACGCAGCTCAGCGGCCACTTGGGCTGCAACGAGCTGGCCGATCACTTGTGTGCAAGATTCATTGTTCAATGCACATGTTCCATGTGTGCGATGTGCCCACCCCCTGGGATGCAGCTTCCCGTTCGTAACGGGCATGGCACCGGAATCCTCTTCACCACTGTGTTGTTTGCAGAGATACGCATGTAGCCCGACGATGACACACATGATGGCAGACACAAACTCTCAAGAGCTTGTGGTGATCAGCACCGGAACCCAGTAGTTACAATCCATTCCCGACGCGGCGCCGAAAAGTGACACCCGGGAACTGGACCTGCAGAGCATCTAGCCCGTGATCCATGCCACCGGCAGCGGGGGTTCCCTCTGCTAAGAGCACACTCTTGAGAGCCGGCATCTCCTTCACCGCCGCCTTCAGCAGCGGCACAGTGACCCCTGGAAAGCACAGGCCAAGCTGCTCTACGCTTCGCAGCTGCGTGCAGGCGTCCAACAGCGGCTGCACCTCATCAAACTCGATCCGGCAGGGCCGCTCGGCGATCGCCAAGGCCGTCAGGCGGGTGAGTGTGGCGAGGGCGCTACCCAGGACGCTGCCACTCAGCCCAACGGGGATGTATTCATCTGGCGCAAGGACCGCACCCAGGAACAAGCTGCGCAGCTGCGGCAGCTGCCGCAGCGCAGCTGCCAGGACGTGGCTGACACGGACCCGGGGCGCTGGACCTATCCCTACCAGACCGTGCACGATCAGCTCAGCAAGCTGAGAGCAACGCCCGACCTGTTGCCAGAAAGCCTCCCACACCTGCCGCGCCTCTGTCGCCCCGCATCTAGCAGAGAAGCTGCAAATGCCAGGCTCTGCGGCATCCAGGTACAGGGATGTGAGCGAGGCGGCGGTGGCGCTGCAGACAGCCGCGGCGACGGCCAGCATGGACGCGCAGCACGGGCCGGCTAGGCTGAGGCGGGATAGCGGGGGCAGCTCTGGTTGGACTGCGCAGCCGCCAGGCACCATGCGCATGACTTCCCCTACATTGACAGCTGTTTCAATGTGCAGCGTCTTCAAGCCCGGAAAGCGAGACTGTGTGACTGCGTTCAACACGGCAGCCGCAGAGGCCCTGGACGGGCCGAACTCGAGGTGCACTGTCTGCAGTTCTGGAGCGCTGAGAAGGGAGAGGAAGGAGTGAAGGCAGTTGGGCGGCTGCTGCGCAATTGCAACTTCATTCACGGTGCTATCCTCAAGTAGCCTGAGATGCTGCAAGTGGGGCAGGGATACTGGGGCGCCTGCGAGGCGGGAATACGCTGAGACCGGCACTCCCGCCGCACCGCGCTGCTCAAAGTGATCAAAGGTCGTCTGCAGGGACGTCAGGGCTGTCAGGGAGCGGAGGCACGCGGCGAGCGCGACATGGCCGCCAGGGTGCGCGTCGACGCGGGTTTCCAGGTCCGCAAGATTGCGCAGGGCGCCGGGGCGGAGGCACGCCGCGAAGCTGTGCAGCCACTGCGGCGTGAGTGCGGCATCACTGGTGTTGAGCTCGAGCAGGGTGAGGGAGGGGTGTGCGGCGAGTGCTCGCGCAAGGACGCCGCCGGCAGCCGCGGGCACGGAGACAAAGCCGCCGCTGTATACGTGCAGAGCCTGCAGGCCGGGTGCAGGGAACGTGGCCCACTGCAGGTGCGGCATGACAGAGTGGGCTGCATCGTAGCACAGGCGCAGAGCGCCCTCCGCGAGGGCGCCGGAGATGGCTGCAATGTGGAGGGGCACAGGGAACGCGCGGAGGGTGTTGAGGAGACTGAATTCATCGTCAGGATCGAGGCAGGCGGACATGACGCGGTGGAGGAGGTGCTCGGGCAGGCGGAGGAGCGTGCACAGCATGGCGTCTGTGGCGGCCGCATCACTCCAATCTGTTGCTGTGGCTGCGGCTGCTAGGCTGTCCACCCACGCCTCGTCGCCCTGGTCGCCCAGCGCGTCTGCAACCTGCACCGCTACTTTGTAGGGTCAGCTGAAGATAATGTAAGCAAATGACGAAGGCTCCGGTCGGTGTGTGGCAGAGCAACAATCGAGTCACAGCACACAGTGCCATCACCAATTGGTTGCAACAGTGGCGCAAGGCCGCAAAACACGCTCACCCGTGTGGCCATTCTGCATCGTTGTGTTACAAGGAAAGAGCCAGCGAGGCCGGTAGCACCACAGGTCAGAGGCAGGGGAATCACACACCCACTCATACAACACGCAACACAGATAAACACATTCATGTACCCGCTCACGCGCGCACCAGCCCAGGCCGCAGCCAGACCCACATGTGGTGGCACCCACCAGCGTTGGGTCATCAAGCCCGATCACATAGAACAATTCCGGATATGCAGGTCTAATATTTGGGTCACGGTGGCAGCCCCGGAAACGCTGCACCGCGACCCAAGACTGGCAACCACCACACCCCAGTGGCACACACACACACCCACCCCCCGCATCGCTGTGTGCACCGCAGCAGCATTGGCCTTAGACACCTGTGCACAGCCCTCGCAGCTGTGGTGACTTTGGGATTGATGCTGCTGGTGCTCATGATCATGGGCAGAGGTGGCCAGTCGGGTGGAAGCAACAGGGCAGTGTCATGGCAACACAGCACCGCACAACACGGAGACCGCTCATGACTCGAGAAGACCAAAACTCTGCAGCAAGGTCAAGTGAACCGTCAACAGCCCGAGCAGAGCTGCTCACCAGATTGCTTTACGAGATGGCGAACTGTGGAGCATTGACACGTTGACTTGCGAGCGAAAGAATGTCTGGTAGGACCATGTAATGCTATGTTGCATAGCGCTCATTCGGTCGCGTTGGCGAAAACTGATCGTCGACTGCAGAGCTTACACTGCCAACGATTGCATCGCTCGGACGTTTGAACTGCTCAGCTACGCGTTACGTGGCATGTCACGAGCAAAAGCCGCAGCCCTCAGAAACCCGTATCTACAAAGTCCATGTCAACGACTCAGAGCTGAAGTGTGCTTGGACTTTGCGAGATATGACCCAGGGCTGCGACGAAGACCCCAGCAGCAGCGCACGCGGAGATGTCGGCAAGACGCACGCCGGCAGCGCAGACAGGTATGTTGGCACACAGACAAATCATAAAAAACAGGTATGTAAAGTACAGTAATGTCAGACACGTGGCCTGTGCATGTGCAGATCTAGAAGGACAGCAGCGACACGACCCCGTACCTTCAGCACTGTCACGAGCTCTTCAGGACACAGTTCAGTGTCAAACTGTACGGCTATATCCCACAATTTGATATCTTCAGGCAATATTTCGCCTGGGAGCGCAGCGAGGCCTTCGGTGTCCCCCAGCCCGGAGAGAAGCCGCGATCGTTTGACACCTTCACGCGAGATGCAGCTCCCGGCCACAACCGCATGACCACTTCCATCGGAACGCAAGCCTTGAAAGTCTTCCGCCAAAGTGACGTGACTTCTCTTTCGGCAAGCGCCGGATTCTGGCTTCCCGTGAGTATCCGCCATCGCGCTAACGAGCCTTTATCTAACACATCAGATCAGCAAAGATGCGGCAGTCTGGAAAGCTTCCTGATATCTCTTTACTGCAGTCTTCGAAACGTGATTCCGCAACGCAGTCCCACCCCGCATGCATGCCAAAACATGCTGAGCCGGACTGTGACAAGGCCACGTGCACTGCTCGCCACGCAGTCGACGGCGTCGACAATGTATGTAGAGAATGTCGAGCCGTCCTTGCACAACAGCGACCCCCGCCCGCAGCAAGAGGTACAATGTACGCTCATGGGGGCTACTCGATGAAAGCGGGATCATGCTATATATCGCAGCGCCACTAAGCAGGGCGACATCCTTGCTTTCTTAACAGGTGCCTATCACAGTGCGCTACAGTGGCCATGTATGACTATGCTATGTAGTGATTCGAGACATGTTCGCCACTCCACCCGTAGCCATGGATGGTGCACCTCAGAAGGCACCACAGGACAAGCTGCATGGTAACACGTGGCAAGTCCATGCAGCATGGCACGCGGTAGCCCTCAGGGTGACATCGATGGCATATGATCATATGCCGCATATGCCGCATCTGCCACTGCAGAACAGTGTTGGGTCGCTTTGCAGCGTTTCCAGGGCTGTCACCGCGGCGACCCCAACATCAGATGTGAGTAGTCGGAGTTGTTCCGTGTGATCGGGCCCGATGACCCAACACTGCTGCAGAAGTGCCGCACATGCATACGAGGTGTAGACGCAGGTCTACATCGACAGGGAAAAACTGGCCTGGACCTGAAATGCATGTCTTAACAGGCTTGCTAACGTGGCTGAAGAATCCTGTCATGACGTCTCGAGAAGCTTAATTAAGGCTGCTCCTCGGGAAAGCCATGCGCCATGTGCCCGAGGCCCCCAGCCATGCGCTCTGCAGCTCCGCTGAGGGCACGCCAAGTCCAAGTTGGAGGGCAGGTACCACAGCCCCGTCCGATGATTGCTCTCCGCTCGATCTGGCCGGAGCGGTGTGCCGGTTCTAGATCAGATCTAGATCACTACAATAGGTTGTAGTGCATTGTTGACGTACAGACACTCCGTCACCAGTTCCGCAGGGATTGATTCCTGGAAGGTTGAGACATAACGGAGTCAGATATGACTGGTACATCACAGGAAAAGAGTCTGAATGCATGCAGGGCAATATACGTGTGATTGTAGACACAGGATTATCAACACGATCAGGCTGTTACAGTTAGCACTCTACAGGTCTAGGTCCGGGTCAATACGACTCGCCGCGGACATGTCCCACAAACCGAATGCCCAGGAACCGTGCTCGCAGAACTTCCAGCGCGTTGCCCGCAGCACCGGCAGCTGAGGGATCCTGTGTCAAGCTCACGCTCTTGAGAGCGGGCATCCCGGACACAGCCGCAGCCAGCAGCGGCACTGTCACCCCAGGAAAGAACAGGGCAAGGTGCGACACGTGCTGCAGGTGCGTGCACGCCTCTAGCAGCGGCTGCACCGAGTCAAAGCCGACCGGCAGTGCGAATCGGAAATCGCCAAGCTCCGCAAGCGGGTGAGTGTGGCGAGAGCGCTGCCGACGATGCTGCCACTCAACTCCACACCCACCCCCCGGGGTTCCTTTGGCGGAGTCACGGCAAAGAGGGACAAGCTACGCAGCTGCGTCAGCGGCCGCAGAGCAGCTGCTAAGACTCGGCTGACACGCTCCCGGGGCATCGTGGCCACGCCAAACAGATCATGCACGTCCAGAGCCGCAAGGTGAGTGCAACGCCCGATCTGTTGCCAGAACGGCTCCCACACCTGCCGCAACTCCCTCGCCCCGCAGCTCACAGGGTAAGTGTACAGCCAATACAGCGGGGGCTCCAGCTGTATGGAAGTGAGGGAGGCGGAGGCGGTGCTGCAGACAGCAGCAGCAATCGCCAACATGGACGTTGAGCAAGGGCCGCCGATCCTCAGGTCTGCAAGGGGGGGCAGCTCCGCCGGGCACCCGCGTCCCCCTGGCAGCATCGACGTAGCCTCCGTCGCGCCGAGAGCGGTATCAATACGAAGCTCTTGCAGCACCGGGAATCGAGCGCGCGTCACCGCTCTCAGCACGGTGGCAGCGGGGACGTCAGAGGGGTTCCAGGTGATCGACAACTCGTGTAAGGCCAGAGCGCGGAGCAGGGAGAGGAAGGAGTGTAGGCAGGTCGGTGGCGGTTCCACGCCTTCATCACCACCTTCTTCATCGCTGTATTCGTCCTCTATGAGGAGTTTCTTCAAGTGGGGGAGGACGGCTGGCGCGCCTGCGAGGGTGGCGTAGGAGGAACGAGGCACCGCTGTTGACCGCTGCTTCTTTGAGAGCTCGAACACTGTGTGGAGGGAGGTCAGGGCGGGCAGGAGGCGGAGGCAGGCGGCGAGGGCTACGTAGCCGCCGGGGTGGGCGGCGACGCGGAGGTCCATCTGCACGAGGTTCGGCAGCGCGCCGGGGCAGCGCGCCGGGGCAGCGCGCCGGGGCAGCGCGCCGGGGCAGGTTCGGCAGCGCGCCGGGGCGGAGGCACGCCGCGAAGCTGTGCAGCCACTGCGGCGCAAGGGCGGTGTTGTAGAGGGCGGAAGTTTTGAGAAACGCGAAGCGGGTCACGGACGGGTGGGCGGCGAGTGCGCGCGCGAGGAGCCCCCCCACCGCCGCAGGCATGGTGTCGTATTCATCACACATCAAGCAGATGACATTTAGGCCGGGCGCCGGGATGGAGGCGGACGGCAGGTGCGGCAGGATGGTGGCGGCATCGCTGAGCCAGATTTCGTATCCGCCGTCCGTGACGGCGGCAGATGTGGCTGCGGTGTTGAAGGAATCCGGGAAGGTGCTGAGAAGGGCGGCGAGGCCGGTGTGCTTCAGGCAGGCGGACATGACGCGGTGGAGGAGGGGTGTAGCAGCACATGTGCCTGTCAGCATGGCGATCTCTGGCAGGGCCGTGCAGCACGAAATTGCACAATGCAACAGCTCTAATTTTTGCGAGAAGTGGATTCTGGGAGGGAAAACCATGAACAGGCGACAGTATGGGCCAGACATTTGAACTGGGTCAACGAAGCGACAGCAGGTCGTCACAATCGAGAGGCACATAGCTCAGAACGCCAGCCAGACACGCTGAAACTCCAGTCAGGGAACAGCTGAATCACTTTCTAGCTTCTTCGACGTATATCGCGCGATGACGATCACGAGTCCGCTGGTTCAGAACAAATGGCCGCAGCGAAGATAGCTGCGCCGGCATGCAGCGGACTCATACGCCAGCAGTAGCGCGACACATGGGACATAGCTACGTACGATCTGCTGACAGAGCTCTGAGCGCGTGCGTGTGCAGACGGACATCAGCAACACAACCTCGTACCTTCAGCACTGTCACCAGTTCGCTTGGAGAGAGTTCAGTATTGACGGAACAAGCTCTTCCCCACAGTTGAATATCCTCAGGTAATAGGTCGCCTGGGAGCGGAGCTCCGGCTAGCGAGGCCTTCCGTGTCACCAAGCCCGGACAGAAGCCGCGATCGTTTGACGGCTTCATGCGGGATGCAGCTCCCAGCGACAACAGCAGGATGGTCTGATTTCAGAGAGTGGACGTCTGCCGCTAGGACTACGCGACTTCTCTTCCGACAGGAGCCGAAGCCTTGCGTGCCTCGCTCACCTGTCATCGCTCCTGTAGGAAGCTCTCTAGAGATCTCCTGTGAGAGCGTAGACAAGCGTGACTGATCTCAGATAATCGTTACACAGATTTCCAGAAGCAGCTGTCTTTTCGATCGTACGGTTTTCACTATCTCCTTTGGTGCCGCTTCGAAAGCACATTTCCCCCGCGATGATCATCATCGCATGCATGCGAAGGTAGACTAGGTGTGTGCCACTGCTCGCTAATCGTTGACGGTGAACGGCTTCGCTGTGAAAGGCATTGAGCAGCACGACGCTGTCGAGCACTCGTGACACAGATCAGCGTTCATGGCAGCTAACTTCAGTCACGTGGACCTGCATTGGTTCTGTTCAGCACGAGGGCTGTTGAACTACCAATCAGCAGATCAAATCAAACCATTTTTACAAAGTTGTAAGCTGTGCTAAGACACCACTGGTATTATAAGCAGGCGAATCGGACAGGTGCCCTCAATCCACAGCCGCGTCAGCGGATTCTGGTCCGCGACTTTCCTTCGATGTTTGATCGAATTCATGAATTCACATTAGTGTTCACAGGCAGCATGTTGGTGTACCGCTCTTGCTGCTCGGTGCTACTAGTGCTTATCCCAGCTCTGCACTGCTCACCAACTGTGGGCACGTCAGCGTCACCAGCTGGATCTCGAGCTCTGGAAGCTGGTGGATACACACGCCGGACGCTGCACTGCCTGACATGCCCCAAAACACAACAGTGCATCAGGCACAGATGATGCATATGCATGGTGTAAAGCCGATACACGTCTGATAGCTTACGCACGCCGCAACACGGGCACATGGTGTGCAGGAGGCGATGGTGGTCTGCTGTTGTGTACTTGTGTGGGTGCTCTGTAAATTTTGTGGTGTGTCTAGGGGGTCAACCACTCCCGCTACATGGTGGGCCCACCTACGGCGCGCAAGATCGGCTGCGATTTTGGCCGCTTGGGGAAGACTTTGGCTATTGTCTATGTTGAATGGGCATTCGTAGTGTGCTATCTCGCTGTTGGGGAGTCTCCCCAACGCAAACCCGGGTTTTGTCGATTTACCGCGCTTTTCCCCAAACGAGGGTCGTTCATGCCCAAACGTGTGCCATTGCATCGAGAACACACAGCACACTCAAAATATGCTATAATACTCACCGGGTTATGACATATTGCTTCTGTCACATTTGTGGGTAGCATTCGGCAAGTGAGGTAATATTCAACCTGATCGGGCCGACATGGCGGGGCGCTCACGCACTGGTCAGGCGACATGCCAGCATTGATTGGCAGCATATTGCGTGTTGAATATTGCGTGTTGAATATTGCGTGTTGAAGGACCCTGCCTCAATTTTATGTGCAACGGTGAATGCCCATGTTTTGTAATGCAACGTCACATCTACACCTTATTTCATAGCATGTGACTCAAATGATACCACAAATGCACATCAATGATGTATCCAACGTGTATCCAGCATCCACAGCTCTATTGAAATGATTCATTAGTGTACAATGGTGAGGCATGATCACAGCAGGCCAGAGTAACTCAACACGTCTCCAGTGACACTACGCAAAAGATGACCTAGGCATACCTACGCTGACATCTGACGTCAGAAGTACACACGTAGCAGGTGGACTGCAAAGCTCCGGATCATGCTCCATCACAAGGGCCTGTCAGGCCTGTCACAGGAATCAAGATACTCATGTGCCCCATGCCGACATCAAACGTTCTACGAGAGTAACGATCAATCAGGATCAGGCAGTGAAGGTTTGATATCTCGTGTATAATTCAGTTCGAGCCACTATCCCATGCTACACACAGATCGCAGGTAGGACGCCCTGTCCGGATATCCAGAGATTCGGACCTATCCAGCATTATCAGAAGGATTAATACGACTCAAATTGCATACCGTGCGTCACTATGTGGCCAGCCTCCAGGAAACTCAGCCGTATACAGCTTCATAAAGCCTCACCGACGAAAAACATGCACATACAGCCTTGCGATCACCAACAAGAGCTTCAGAGAGCTCATTTTAAAGGCGTTTGGGGACACGTGCGAACGTTTGGGGAGGTTTGGGGAGGCGACTGAGCGTCTGCGCCTGTTGGGGAGCCAGCGTCGCGAAAGGCCGATTTCCCCCAACCAGACGAGCCATATGGACGATCAATGGCCATTTTCCCCACCCGAGTGAGATGACACACTACGAATGCCCATTCAACATAGACATTAGCCAAAGTCTTCCCCACGCGGCCAAAATCGCAGCCGATCTTGCGCGCCGTAGGTGGGCCCACCATGTAGCGGGAGTGGTTGACCCCCTGTGTGTCTGCCCCTTGGGATGCAGATGCCGATTCCCGCATAATGTGCAAAGGGTCTGCTGTCTTCAAGTGCCCAATGTACATCTGCGGACACGCATGTGAACGGGCACACATCAAGGCACATACAGAAACCTAAAGGCACTGTGGTGACCCTGTGTCAGCCCCGGAGTCTCATCGTTACAACTGGCTGCTACCACACCGCTTGAACACAACGCTCGGGAACCTGGCCTGAAGCGCCCCCAGGCCACCTCCTGGGCCACCTGACTCGAGGACCTCCTTATCAAAGGTTACACCCTCGAGGGCAGGCAGCTCGGACACAAGCGCGGCCAGCAGCGGCACAGTGACCCCAGGAAAGCACAGGCCAAGCTGCGACACGTGCTGCAGGTGCATGCACGCGCCCAGCAGCGGCTGCACCGAGTCAAACTCGATCCGGCAGCCTCGATGTGAGATCGCCAAGCTCCTCAGGCGTGTGAGCGTGGCGAGAGCGCTGCCGAGGATGCTGCCACTTAGCATCACACACTGCTCTGCCCGGCAGCTGGGTGGACTCGCAGCATGCAGGCTCAAGCTGCGCAGCTTCGACAACGGCCGCAGTGCAGCTGCTACAACTTTGCTTGCTTGTGCGCCGGGCGCTGCTGTCCACCAGAAGGGGTCATGCACCTCCAGAGCAGCGAGCTCGAGCTCAGTGCAACGCCCGACTTGAGCCCAGAACGGCTCCCAGGCGTGCCGCACGGCCATGGCGTCACACTTCACGGGGTGTTTGTCGTGGTCGTGCGAACGCGCACCCACCGTCAGGGACGTGAGCGAGGCGGTGACGGCGCTGCAGACAGATGTTGCAATGGCCAGCCCCGACACAGGGCACGGGCCGTCCAAGTCGAGGTCGGTCAGTGGCGGCAGCCCTGTCAGGACCCCGTCACCCCCAGGCATCATGTTCGCAGCATCTTCCGCGTCAACAGCTGTGAGAATGCGCAACTCTCTCAAACCCGGAAACCGGGCACGAGTGATCAACTTCAGCACAGCAGAAGCCGAGGCACCGCAAGGGCACCAGTCGAGGCGAAGCTTCTGCAGCTCTGGAGCGCTGAGGAGGGAGAGGAAGGAATGGAGGCAGGTGAGTGGCTGCCCCGCATCACTGACACCATCTGGTTTGCTGTCCTCGGTGACGGCGAGCGACTGCAAGCGCGGGAGGGACGCGGGAGCGCCTGCGAAGCGGCCATAGGCTGAAAGAGGCACCGCCGCTGTGCTCTGCGGCCGAGAGATCTTGAAGACTGCGCGGAGGGAGGTCAGGGTGGGCAGGAGGCGGAGGCAGGCGGCGAGCGCAGCGCAGCCGCCGGGGTGGGCGGCGACGGTGAGTTCCAGGTCCACGAGGTGCGGCAGCGCGCCGGGGCGGAGGCACGCCGCGAAGCTGTGCAGCCACCGCGGCGTAAGCGCGGAGCCGTGCATGGCGGCGCTATACGCGATGCTGGTGAGGGAGGGATGGGCGGCGAGGCCTCGTGCCAAGAGGCCACCAGAGGATGCGGGGAACATCGATGCACTGTTGCCGTGGAGGCAGACACGCTGCAGGCCGGGTGCTGGGAACGACGCCCACTGGAGCTGCGGCAGTATAGCTGTGGCATAAGAGTCAGGAATGTGTAGGACGCCATCTCTGAGGGCGGCGGAGACGGCCGCAGCGTGGAGGTCAGCAGGGGCCGCTGTGAGAAAGGAGGTGAGAGAAAGTGCACCGAGGCAGGCGGACATGACGCGGTGGAGGGGGTGCGGGGGGAGGGCGAGGAGGGCGCAGTGCATGGGCTCTGCCGCACAGGCGTCGCTCCAGTCCGTGTCGGCGACCAGCCACCCCAGGGCGTCCACCCAGCCCTGATCGCCTTGGTCGTCAAGCACATCTGCGACCTGCATGGTGCTGGCTCAGTGAGGGCCGTTCTGTCGCCTCAGCTTCGAATACTCGTGCCTGAGGGGGTGTTGAGCAGTGTTCACTGCAGCAGCACTGCGATCGGGCGTTCGAGTGGAGCGCTCGTAGTTGTGGTGGTTGTGCTCATGATGCTCCTGCGGCACTCAAGGGCAGAGCCCGGTTGGCGTTGAAAACAGCTGTGATGTGGCACCGTGCCATAAGGCCCAGCCGTGGACATTGACCGCACACGCTTGTTGACTCGAAGCCTCCACCTCCGCCAGATGTGCAACGGATGTTTGCCGTGGCAGAGTTCCTCGAGATGTGTTGAGAGACAGTACTGCGTCAGTAGCCCTGCAGACTAGCACTGCGTTGACGTGGTGGTGCAGTTCACGAGCTGCCAGCACAGTTGCGCATGCACCTGACTGAGTGAGAAAAGGAGAGGCAGGGAAGCGCGGTCACGAAACACAAGGTCGATGTTGCGTTGGGCCTAATCTGGAGCCTGGGTGGAGCCTGCACCAGATCGCATGCGTCGCGGGGTTGAACCGGGTCAAGTAAGCCATGCTGCACCATCACATCGCGGAGTTGCATTTGTACAGCGGAACTAAGACGGGGTTGCAAAATATGATCAACAGACACATTAATACGGGATTATGTTTTGTGTGACGCGCGATGGAGGACACCAGGCCCAGAAATGCAGCGATGCCTGCATCATGCAGATCCGCCTCGAATGTCGCTGTGGCAGCCGCCGCATACGCACGCTACGTTTATCAATGAGAAAAGAAAACATTCACTATGGTGGACTGTCGATCTGTGCATGTGAGAGCGCAGGGCGGCAACACGACCCCATACCTTCAGCACAGTCGCAAGTTCGTCCAGAGAAAGCTCGGCACTCACAGAACAGGCTCTTTCCCACAATTTGATATCCTCGGGGGATATCTCGCCTGGGAGCGGAGCGAGGCCTTCCGTGCCCGCGAGCCCGGAGAGAAGCCGTGATCGCTTGACTGCGCTCTGCGACATGCAGCTCCCGGCCACAACAACATGGCCACTCCCATCGTGTTCCACGCCCTGCAAGTGCTCAGGTAGAACTGCGTGGCTTATTTTTCGGCTGTTGCTCGGATCTGGCGAACCCCGCTCGTCCGTCATCTCGCACGCAGGAAAGTCCCAAGAGAAAGCCCGTCCTCAGGAGATGAGCAGTGCAGCTTGCCAAAGACAACGCATCTACAGCAGCCAAGCTTTCACCGTTGCATTTGACAATACCTGAAAACGGAATCTTGAACACAGCCCCGCGGGGAGCTCCGCAGGGCATGCATGCTGAAGTGTGCAGAGCCTGCCTGGGCCTGTCCGACTGCTCTCCACAACAGAGACCGTCTCTGTTGTGAGTGCATAGACTCCAGTGTAGCTTCTTAAGCAGTACTCGCACAGCTAGAACCATGTGGATCTTATCGAGCACTGGCGTCGATGATCGTGTCCTCACTATTAATAATTATTGTGGCACTTCCTTCGCCCATGGGCTGAGTCTCACATTGAGGCTATGTCCCACATGAATGCAGGTTTCCTTTGTGCACTCTTAAGGAAAAAAAATTCGGCTGGACACCTTACTGAGCTTTGTGCTGCATGCGATGCTGGCACTCTGGCACGTACCATAGCGAACTTCCAGCAGCGTAGCACAGTGTCACGAATGCCGGGACCCGCTGAACGTTCATACACGGCCTTGCAGCTCTCGTATGCATGCAGTACATCGCAACAGTGTTCAGTGGTATAGCGGCGAAGTTTTGCACTGAACTAAAGAGGCAGTGTCAAAGCAACATCAGATCCGCTTGAGCATGCATTGCTTCACAAGCAGAGTGAAGGCACATGATCATGTATGTTGCACGGACCATTGAGTGGCTCTACAAGACATTCCTTACAACGATCTAACATCTCGCCATAGACAGTGAAGTGAGCACACTACGCATGTACACATATCTACCCTGGAGGCCGAGACACACGCAAACGGGTAGTGCACGCACTTCAGTAAGGAATACATACTAGTACTGCATCATTCACAGTAGGTCAGTATGTGGCACAAGCAAGCTTTACCACAGACTATGGCACATACTACAGCGGATGTCAAGCTCTAGAGAAGTCATTGTTAGCACAGACGCTACAGCTCTACAGCTCTCATCGTCACCAGTGATTGCCATGGCACCGCCGAAAACTCACACCCGGGAACGTGGCGCCCAGGGCCTCCAGCTCACCCACCCCTCCGTCCCCAACACTGAATTCCTGTTCCAAGTCCACTCTCCTGAGAGCGGGCATCTTCGGCACAACGGAACGTAGCAGCGCCCCTGTCACCCCTGGAAAGAACAGGCCCAGCAGCGGCTGCACCGAGTCAAACTCGATCCGGCAGTGCCGATGTGAGATGAGTAAGCTCGTCAGGCAGGTGAGCGTGGCGAGAGCGCCCCCCACTATGCTGCCATTCCATCTCACAGTGACGTCTTCAGTCACTTGGGGTAGGCGGCCCGCATGCATGCGCAGAGTGCACAGCTTCGGGAGCTTCCGCAGCGCAGATGCTAGAGTGCGGCTCACAGCATCTCGCTCCGCGGTGGCCACTCTGAAGAGACCATGCACACCCAGAGCAGCAAGCTGAGAGCAGCGACCAACTTGATCCCAGAAAGATATATATTGTGAAACTGGGCAGATGCTGCAGCAGCGGATAGTTGATGTCCTGTGGAAGAGCAGTGCCTTAAAGGAGCGATGCATGTGTGGAAGAACTTCTGTTGCTCTTGTGCGCCCGCGGTGCTACCTGCCGCTCTGAGTCCTGCTAACAAGAAATAGCTTGACTCTAGATTTCAGTCTTGTTAGCATCCAACCCAATTCTGCATGCATGCGCTTGGAATCCGCATGTCGGATTCCCTTTTTTCGACGACGCTTCAAAGAGGATGCTGAATCCAAGCAGGTGCAGGAGCTGCTGCGCTGCCGCAGCAAGCAGCTTACCTGACCAATTGTTTGCGGGATGCGCTACAGTTGCGCGCGCCCCTGTACATGTACATGTCCAGCTAGGCTCCTGCGTACGCGTGCGAGATGACGGATGAGCGGAGTACGCCAGATTCTGGCACCAGTCGTAAGACGAGTCACGTAGTCTTGGCGGAACACGTGCATGGCTGCAGATTAAATGTTCACGCCGTCGTCGCCGGGAGCTGCATTTCGCATGAAGCCGTCAAACGATCTGTTGGGGGGTTCTGTCCGGGCTTGGAGACACGGAAGGCCTCGCTCCGCTCCCAGGCGAGATATCACCCGAGGATTTGAAGCTATGGGAAACAGCATGTTTACTTGATGCCGAGCTATCTCCAGATGAGCTCGTGACTGTGCTGAAGGTGCGAACCGGGGTCCTGTTGCTGCTGTCCGTCTGCACACGCATCGAAGTTCCACGTTGCTGAGCGTATCCTGTACTTCTTATTCCAGTGCTTGTAATCCCGTCGTCACCACGCCGCTCCAGGTATCTGCGCCACGTGTGTGCTTGGTGCAATTGCAAGCATTGCTGCGTGTACCCCACAGCGCGATACGCATCACAGAAGCCCGGTATATGTCAAATATATATGTCTCGTAGCAGCCAGTGTATCCAAAATGTGCACATGATGTGGCGGACGGGAGCCTGCAGGCAAAGGCGACACTCCGCTCGGCCAGTACGCAGCAGCGATCATGGACTACCTTGTGCTGTAGCTGCTGGCTCAGTCAGGTCCGGTGAGCGCTGCCTGACTGAGCAGCCCCACAGCCCCGTACCACTAGTACTGACTTCAGCGCTGACCTCAAGAGGCACACTCTCTCAGCAACACGCGGTGGGGTGCACGGCAAGCACACTTGCTGGTCGCTAAGTATGCCACGTAATGATGCGTCTACATCATGATCGGTGTGTTGAAATGTCTATATGTGTGCTGAGCGCGGCCGTTAACAGAATTCTCAGGCGGATCGCGATGATGAGAGAAACACATCACGCGCGTTTGATCTGTGTCTCTCCCCGAGTCTGCGCAGCTACGTAGTCAAAGCGAGCGACGATCAATCACTCGATTGTTCAGCGATGGGAAATTGTAGATTCATCATTTCATGCATGCAGGCACTTGACCACGGCTGTGGTTCAGGTAGGAAATTGGGGCAATGGCCCGACTCGATGAAGAGGCATTACACGTCCAGATCCGTCCCAAACTGAACATTTGGGAACTTGGCCTCCAGACGCTCCACACTCGCGGGCCGCCGGCAGCGAAGCACTGCTTCGCTCAGCACACGCTCCTGAGAGCGGGCATGTCAGGCAAGAGCGCAGACAACAGAGGCCCTGTCACCCCTGAAAAGAACAGGACCAGCCGCGCCACGTGCTGGAGGTACATGCAAGCGTCCAGCAGCGGATGCACCGAATCAAACTCAATCCGACGTTGCCGATCTGAGAACAGCAAGTCCTGCAGGCGTGTAAGCCTGGCGAGGGCGCTGCCGACGATGCTGCCACTCAATCTCACATGAACATCTTCGGGTGCATTGGAAGCAAGCACTGCGGACAGGCACAGGCTGCGCAGCTGCGACAGTCGCTGCAGTGCAGCTGCTACGTGTTTGCTCACATAGTCATCCGGCACCGCCGCGCACCCTATAAGACCATGCACGTTCAGACCCTATAAGACCATGCACGTTCAGACCCTATAAGACCATGCACGTTCAGAGTAGCAAGCTGAGAGCAACATCCAACTTGTTCCCAGAATCTCTCCCACACCCACTTCAAGTCCCACTTCAAGTCCCCCATATGGCACATGGCAGCCGGCCATGGCACACCCCGGAGCAGCCACCTGCAGAGACGTCAGGGAAGCCGCGGCAGACATACAACCACCGCAAGCAGCCGGCATCATGGACAACGGGCATGGGCCGCTCATGCTGAGATCCGTCAGCGGGGGCAGCTCTAGAACCGCACACGTGTCTGGCACGAACCGAGCAGCATCCATCGCATTCCGAGCTGCACTGATGCACAGCTGTTTCAACTCGGGGAACCTGGAGCGCTGGATCTCTCTCAGGATAACGGTGGCGGAGATGCCGTGCCATTCGCTCTCGAGGTCCATTGTCTGCAGGACGGGGGCGTTGGAAAGGGACAGGAAGAAGTGTGTGCAGCTTTGCGGCCGCCCCGCATGCACGACTGCTCCCACGGCGATGGATGATTCGTCCTCACATATGATGAGCTGCCGCAAGTGAGCGAGGGTCGCGAGGGCGCCAGCAAGCCGCGCATAGGCCGCGAGAGGCGCGGCAGCTGGACTTTGCAGCCGAGAGATATTGAAGGCCGTGCGGAGGGAGGTGAGGGCGGGCAGGAGGCGGAGGCAGGCGGCGAGCGCGGCGCAGCCGCCGGGGTGAGCAACGACGAGCAGGTGCAGGTCCACGAGATTGCAAGAGGGCGCTAGGGCGGAGGCATGCCGCGAAGCTGCGCAGCCACCGCGGCGCGAGGGCGGAGCCGCAGTCGTCTTGTGTGATGCTGGTGAGGGAGGAGTGGGCGGCGAGGCCTCGTGCCAGGAGGCCCGCTACGGAGGCGGGCATAGTCAAAGGAAAGCCGCTCTGGATATCCGGAGGCGGACTGCCTGCAGGCCGGGGGCCGGGAACATGGCGACCGGCAGATGTGTCAGGATGTTGCCAGACTCATCGAACGGCATGTCCAACACGCCGTCCGCGAGGGCTGCGGAGACGGCTGCCACGTGGAGCGAGGCAGGGGCATAGCTGAGGAAGCAGATGAGGTCGTCTCCAGGGAACAGGGCCGCAAGGACGCGGTGCAGGAGGTGAGGGGGCAGGCGGAAGAGGGCGCAGAGAACCGCGTCTGCCTCGTCCCTGTCATCCCATTCTGTTTCTGAAACCAGCGACGCCATCTCGTCCACCCACGCCTCGACGCCCTGGTCATCCAGCGCATCTGCGACCTGCACAACTTCGCATCATGGTGGGTCTCGGAGCCCGATCGCAGCGAAGGTGTCTGAGTATCCAGATCAATCTTCTGGATGGCAGCGCCTGGGGGCGTCACAAAAGTCTGCAATATGACTCCACACTGATGTGCATGCATCTCTGTGTGTGGATGGAGTATGCTGTGCGGGTGCCTCAGCGGGGAGGACTCTCGCCATCAGGCATTCTGCATCGCTGTGCACACCGCAGCTGCAGCTGTGGTCATCGGTGACTCTGCCGGTGCTGCAAAGCAGACTGCTGCCAAGCGGACTGTTGACTTCTGGCTGGGCGATTGCGTGCACGTGTGTGCACGCGTGGCCGAGGACATTGGACTGGTTAGACTAAGCGATACCGTGCCAGCATACTCTGAATCCGCACCCCATATTGTGCATGTTATACGATCTTACAGCCAATGGGAACATATTTGAGATGTGAATTGGGATTCTGTCACGCCAACTGCGCTGGGGTGTACACGCATGCATGCATCGAGCACACCCGCAGTGCAGACAGCTGAGCTGCCATGCAGCCATTTCGTATGCGACGACAGCAATCGTGCCACCAGTCGAGGAAGCATTACGCTCAGTTACGTGGAATCTCGGGGCGTGCATGTGCAGACGGACAGCAGCAACACGACCCCGGGCCCGTACCTTCAGCACTGGCACGAGCTCATCCGGAGTGAGTACTGCATTAAACACACATGCTGTTTCCCACACTTTCAGATCCTCGGGCGAAATCTCGCCTGGGAGCGGATCGAGGCCTTCCGTGTCTCCGAGCCCGGAGAGAAGGCGCGACCGTGCAACGGCTTCAGGCGAAATGCAGCTGCCGGCCACGACAGCATGACTGCGACTGGTAGCTACCAGGCTATTCGCTTCTTCCGTTAGAACGACGACGTGGCCCTGCATTGGACAAGCGCCGAGATCTGGCGTGCCCCAATCATCCGCCATCTCTCGATTATTCACAACAGCCTTCCAAAGGCAACTGTTTACGCTACATATGTAGATGTGGCGGCGCAGCAGCTGATGTACTGAATCTTACCTTCCTCCTTTTGACCAACTGGAACCGCGATTTCGCAACGCCGACCCGCAGCTCATGCATGCACTGCGCTTGGCATTGGAGGAGGACTTCGCGGGTGCTGCGTACAGGCCGCTCGCGACACATCTACACTGGAGGAGGCCCTGTGAGTGGCTCCTTGTGGTCCGCCCCGTTCTCAACATTTCCATTGGCATGTGATGGATATCCTGTTCATTTTGAGCTATCAATGTCCTGGTACCGTGAGGCTTCGGCTGAGCACATCCAAATCATTCTTGCTTGACATTACAGCATGCCTCAGCAGGCCGGGCGCACTCCGCCTGAGCAGTCAGCGATGCATCACTCCTCCGTGTGAGCACCGTTGCTTCTTTGCAGACTACCAGTCCGCGTCAAGAGGTGTGCACGCACAGCTGCAGACACATGGCGCCATGGCGGCAACGGCGCACGAGATGGCCAACTCGGCATCAGAATATGTTGTAGTGTTTTTTTTTATGCCGTTTCACTCTTCTAGTCACAAATAGCCGAAAACTCCTGTCAAATGCAGGAAGGGTACGGACTGTTGCAGACACTGCTGCAAGGTGGCATGCACGGTTTCTGCAACTCAAGGTGCGTCCCACGGCACTCGTCGGAGATGCGAAGGGAGGTGGTGCGTGAGACAGTGCGTGCGTGAGGGGCGCCAGGTGATGCAGTCGAGGCCGATTTGGATTCAGCGCCAAAGTGGCGGGGGCAAAGCCTCTGGCACAGGTGATTTTCTGGCTTGGCGACTCGTGGGATACTGCCGAAGACCTCATGTTGCGCAGAGTTGCAGTGCAGCAGTGGCGGTGCTCCATGCCTCTCTGAGCGCCCCAGCACGGCAAATGTATGTTACCAGTGTCTGCACCAGGGCCGGGCCGCCGAGCAGAAGCCCAGCAGCCCTGGTCACCCCTGCCCTGGACATCACGAGGTCCACTGCCTTGCTCTGATGTGCGCCCGGCGACTTGCTCTTTGCCACGTAAAGTGACATAAGCGCCTGTGTGTGGCAGAAGGCACTACGATTGCATGTACATCGGCACTGGGACGTTCAGCCTGTGAAGACAGAAGACGGAAGGGAAACCTAAGCGATACATTGCGGATGTGTTACACCTCAGTGCTCAGACTCGCATTGAAGCGAACAGCCGGGAACTTGGCTCGCAGAGCCTCCAGCTCGTCTTGCGGGCTTGCAGCAGAAAATTGCGCCGACAAGGTCACACTCTCGAGTGCGGGCATCTCGGGCACGACGGCCACCAGCATCGGCACAGTCACCCCTGTGAAATTCAAGACAAGCTGCGACACATGCCGCAGGTGCGCGCACGCGTCGAACAGTGGCTGCACCTCATCAAACTCGATCCGGCATCCCACGCTAGAGACGTGCAGGCTCTCTAGGCAGGTGAGCGTGGCGAGAGCGCTGCCGATCTTGCTGCCGCTCAATTTGACACCAAAATCAGCTACTCCGGGCAGGCGCACGGCATGCAAGCCCAGCGTATGCAGGTGCGTTAGCTCCCGCAGTGCAGCTGCTACGGCATGGCTGGCAGGGTCTCGGATCGCCGCGAACATGCTGAAGAGACCATGCACGTCCAGAGCGGCAAGCCGAGTGCAACACTTAAGTTGACGCCAGAAATAGCCCCATACCTCCTGCAACTCTCGTGCGCCGCAGTACACATGGCCGCTGTGCCCTTCCTGCTGTGGAGCAGCTATCTGTAGAGACGTGAGGGAGGTGGTGGAGGCGCTGCAGACAGCGGACGCAATGGCCAGCATGGACACTGAGCAGGGGCCGCTCATGCTGAGGTCTGTCAGCAGCGGCAGGCTCGGCAGCTCGCACCCGCCGGACCCCACGGCCACAGCCTCTCCGGCCGGGACGGCTGTTTTGATGCACAGCTCCTTCAGCTCTGGAAATCGGGCGCGTGTGACCGCTTTCAGCACGGCAGCGGCGGGGATGCCGGCTGGACACCAGTTGAGATGCAACGTCTGCAGGTCTGGAGCGCTGAGGAGAGAGAGGAAGGAATGCAGGCAGGTGAGCGGCGGCCGCGCCGCCTTCCCAGCACCTTGGGCATCGGTGTCCAGGGCGCGGTCTTCTGTCGTGACCAGCTGCCGCAAGTGGGGGAGGGTAGCTGGGGCGACTGCGAGGCGCGAGCGGGTTGAGAGCGGCACCGCGGCGGGGTTCCCCCATCGAGAGATTTTGAAGGTTGCATCGAGGGAGGTCAGGGCGGGCAGGAGGCGGAGGCAGGCGGCGAGCGCGGCGTAGCCGCCGGGGTGGGCGATGACGTGGAGCTGGAGGCACACGAGGTTCGGCAGGGCGCCCGGGCGGAGGCACGCGGCGAAGCTGCGCAGCCACTGCGGCGCGAGGGCGGAGCCGACGTCCTCATACGCGATGCTGGTGAGGGAGGGGTGGGCAGCTAGGGCACGTGCCAGGCGGCCCCCGACAGACGCGGGCATGTTGGATGAGAAGCCGTTCCACAGCCAGAGCCTCTGTAGGCCGGGCGCCGGCACCGAGGCCGACGTCAATGGGGTCAAGATGTCGGCGGAGTGCACAAAAGGCATGTACAGATTGCCGTTATCGATGCAGGCGGCAACGGCGGCGACGTGTAGGGCAGCGGGGAGGCAGCCGATGTAGGTGATGAGGTCATTCTCCGCGAGGGCGTCGGACATGACGCGGTGGAGGAGGTGGAGGGGGAGTCGGAGGAGAGCGCAGAGCAGGGCGTCTGCCTCGCCGCTGTCATCCCAGTCTGATTCTGCAACCAGCGTCCCCAAGGCGTCCACCCATGATTCGTCGCCTTGGTCGTCTAGGGTATCCGCAACCTGCACAACTGTGCATGCACCTCAGTGTGCGGTCAGAGAAACACACAGTTCTCCATTGTTCTGTCTTGTTTTTGTAGTAGCTCATCCGTACATCAAGACGCGTTGATGGTGTTCGATCTGTCTGTTTCAAATCGTGTTCACAGCTCTCAAATTCCGAGTTCATTCTACTGTTTCACTTCCTTCATACAATAGCATGATATTGTTCGTGGTGTTCTGGTACCTCAGCAGGATCATGTGCAAGGCACATGGCACTGTATACACAGGATTGCATACACCACAGCAGCGGCAGCAGCGGCAGCGGCAGCAGCAACACTGGCCTCAGACAACTGTGTGGGCCTGCACAGCACTGTGGCGGTTGGGCCCAACAGGCTGCCCACATACAAGCCTGGGCTACAGGCCGATCCAGCACTTGGGGGTGCAACACCCAAGTGCTGGTTGAAGTGCAGTTCATGTCGTCATATTTAAGTGAAGTGCATGAAGTGCAATTTAAGTATACTTTACACAAGTAACATTGCTGCCTCTCCGCAACCCAGCAACCAAGCCTAGGACAGCATCCACCTGTTTTCCTGGACGAGTAGCATGCAGCACGGCCACGTAGATCAAGTATATGGACAGTCGCTATGGCAGATCATCTCTGCATGCGTCACCTGCGTCAAGTTATTGTACAGTTTCAATGAGATGTGGCGCTGCCAGGTGTGTGTGAGAAAGACTGATAAGTCGATGAAGCAGGATGACGCGAGAGCGAATTCATTTTATGACCAGATCTAGATCTGGGGTGGAGAGTTCACAAATTCACGTCAGCGTGACCCAGAACATGGCACTGAATGGCATAGGCAGATACAGCATGCCATCATGCTCCCTACGCGCGTCCACCAGAGCGCCAATCAGACAGGCTTGCATTCATTTGAGACATAGCTAATTTTCATTGTTCGGCCTTTTTTGACGTGCATGCCGCGGTGATGTACCCCGACGGTGCACCCATCGGGGCTCAATTGAATCGGGCCCATCATCAGCGCAGACGCCCAGGCATGCAGATCGACTCATCGAATCGTATGCAAACGATGGATTATTAAAGACAGGAAGAGCTCAGCAGCGGTGAGCCTCGGTCCGTGCATGTGCAGAAGGACAGTGGAAACATGGCCACGTACCTGCAGCACAGTCGCGAGTTCATCCGCGGAGAGTTCGAGATCTGATAAACACGCTGCTTCCCACAGCTTTATGTCTTCGAACGTTATCCCGCCTGGGAGCGGAGCGAGGCCTTGCGTGTCCCCAAGCCCGGAGAGAAGGCGCGATCGCTTGACAGCTTCAGGCGAGATGCAGCTCCCGGCCACAACAGCATGGCCACTTCCGTTGACTGCCAAGTCTTGCAGATGTTCCGCCAGAACGACGTGGCTCATCTTCTGGCAGGCGCCGGCCTGCAGTGTACGATCGCGACAATCATCCGCCATCTCGCACACATGTACACAGCGCCCTTCTGGAAGAGATCAGCTACGCAGCGGCACAGGCAAATTTCAATTTCAATGTCCGCTTTGCTGCCGCCGGACTGCAGTTTCGCAAAGCAGACCCGCATCTCATGCATGCAACTGTATGCTGCAGCATCCGACTGGCGCCAGCATGTGCCGCGGCTCCCGGTACGTGTGGCCATGTCATCCAAAATCACACCAAAACACAGAGATAATGGGTCTTAATCTAGGTCATACAGCCCCCCCCGGAAACGCACATTGGCGCGCACATGCATGTATATACCCATGGGTATCTTTCAAATAGCTACATCACGCGTGCATCTATACAGTCTAGATTGTTGCAACATCATGAGCTCAACGGCTCCCGGCAGAGACCAAGCGTCACGCAAGGGATGACGACCCCTCGGGGCTCCGCTGAGAGTGCCGCTCTAGTGCGCACGTCCGGTGCCAGTCAAGGCAGTCTGTCCGCCGCGATCGCCGCCAGCGACCTGCACCCGCTGGGAATGCTAGCCTGAGGCAGCGTGCATTTGCAGGCCGGGCGCGGCCCCCGCCTGCGCAGTCAGCATGTATTGCTGCAGCCTGCCGGTCTGCCTCAAGTGTGCACGCACAGCGACGGCATCACGGTGCCATGGTGGACTTGACAAAGTGAAACCGTGCACGAGCTCGAGCAGCTTCGTATCATAATGAGCATGTTCCGCCATGCGCCGCGTGTTGATGTCCTGTCACGCTTCTGTAGTCACCAACAAATGAACACCGTACCAAATTAAGTCCATCGACATGTAACGCGTAACGCTGGGTTTTCGAGGTACCCAGCTAGGTATACTTAACCGTGGTCTTTTCGGGGTGACTGGCCCAACAAAGATCAGAATGTTTAGACCTATACCCCATGTAATGCTTCCTATTTTGTCGATGAACTTAATCTAGTACGGTACTTGGACAAGATGCATCAAATTCCAGCCTGTTGCAGGACCGTTGCGGGCACTTATGCCTACCACGCTCAAGTCCGACTCGGACTGAGTCGCAGACACGGCCACTGCAGTGGAGGGAGGCCATGGAGGGCCACCCGAGGTCACCCCTGTTGCGCTCCCGAAAGATGCCAGTAGAGATGGTGCGTTTGGGTGTTACAAGGACAAAGGCAGCAACGCGGGCAGCACCGCGAAAGAAGCAAGCAGACGAAGCAAACACCCAGACACCCACGCACGCAACAACCACCACGCCCAGAAAACCCAACACTCGCGCAGCAAACGACACAGACACAGTGCGTTTGGGTGTCATGGATGGAGGTGGCGCCAAAGTGGCGCAAGTAATTCTTGTGAAACACTGTAGCAGTACGGCGGTGCTGATGGGGTGTGTGCTGCGCCGCGTTGCCGTGCGGCGCTGTGTGCTTTGTGCCTCGCCGACGTCCACGAGATGCAAGCTCCGTCACGCATGAATGTGCAGTAGGGCAGGGCAGGCACGGAGAGACACCGCTGTCCTGATTACCTCTCCTCAACACATCATTTCCGCCATCACAATGGTGGAAGATGCAGTGAGTGACAGGCAAAGACTCTTCTTTGCACGACAGCACAAGGTGAGCCCCAAGCACCAAGGCATATGTGATCCCGTTGTGACTCAGAGTTGTTAATGTCCAATAGGATACGGCTCAGTAAATTCAGGTTGATTTTGTTTTACCAAGGCACTTGGGCCATAGACTCAGTCACAGCATATGACAAGGAGGCCGGGGTTCGTAATCCGGCCATGTTACACCTCCCAGCCTGTGCTGAACCGGAAACAAACACTCGGGAACTTCACACGCAGAGCCTCCAGCCCGTTCAGCCGGCGTACGGAAAAGAATATCTCTGCGAAGCTCACGCTCTTGAGAGCTGGCATCTCGGGCAACACTGCCGCCAGCAACGGCAGTGTCACGCCGCGGAAACACAAGAAAGTCTGCGACACGTGCTGCAAGTGCGTGCACGCTTCGAACAGCGGCTGCATCTCGTCAAAGTGGATATGGCAGCGACGATCCGAAAAGTCTGAGATCCTCACGCTCCTTAGTTCGGTGAGGGTGGCGAGAGCGCCGCCGATGATGCTGCCACTCAATTCCGCATAATATTCTCCTCGGGGATCATGGATCGAAGCCACAACACACAGGCACAACCTGCGCAGGTGTGTCAGCTGCCGCAGTGCATCTGCTAGGACTTGGCTGAAGTGCTCCTTTCACATTTGGCGCCACGGACGACTGAAACAAACCAGATACATGCAAAGTAGCAAGCTTAGAGCAACCCGCAACTGCTGCCCAGAAAGCTTACTACAAGAACTAGAAGCTTACTACAAGAATTCTTAAGGCGCCCACGCTCGCCGCAAATCTGCGGTCCCGCATTTCTTGGTTCCGACATACGGCCACAGCCGCGGAGGACTCCCATGTAGGATCGTGAGGGACTGCAGCATGCGTGTACGACAGCGATCAAGGCGCAGATCGTCGCACATGAGATGATGACCCCACGGGGCCCCATTGATAGTGCCTCTCTGCTGCGCAGCTCTGGTGTCATCAAAGACGATCCGTTCCAGGGGACCGCAGGCGGTTGCCTGAACTGTCTGCAGCTGCTAGGCTGCATGCTTCAGCAGCTTGGCACGCACTCCGCCTGCGTGCAGTCAGCATGCAGCATTGTAGGCCAGTGGCCGGCCTGAAGATGTGCGCAGGCAGCAGTGTCCCGGCGCAGTGGCGACCTTGACAGCTGAGAATGCCGGCCTCGTGTGGGAGTTTCCTGGTGTATGTCCTTGCGATGTTCTGTGGTCACCAAGAAGCGGACGCTTTTGAGATGCATGGACGTTGTGGACTGTTGCGGCCGCTATCGCCTGGCAGGTGGCGCAGCCACAGTCACCAGTCACGCAAGAGGCGCCCCACTGGCGCTCCTGGAAGAGACGGCTGGAGATGGTGTGTTTGCGGGAATGTGTGTCGGGGCACAAGGTGGTGTGCATGGGTGTCATTCATGGAAGTTGCCCCAAAGTGGCGTGTGTGCTTTGCATCGTTGGACAGGGTACAGCAGTTCTGATGGCATGCCCATCATGCTATGTTGCTGCGCAGCATCATGTGCCTCTGCCAATGAACTTGTAAAGCATGCTTCCAATGTGGATGTTGCTGCCCCGCACCACCAGGGAGGCTGATACGATCAGCGGCAGGAAAGGACGGCACTCTTCATAAGGCAGCAAGGGTGATCCCAGGCACGGAGGCATTTGGCCACAGGTACAGCGACAGCAGATAACAAGGAACCCAGTGGGACGCAGTAGAGCACGGCCAGCGGTGTTACACTTCCCGACCAGTGCTCTCCCGGAAGCACACACCCGGGAACTTAGCATTCAACACCTCTAGCTCAGTACGGCGTGCAGCAAAGAACACCTTGTCGAAGCTGACACTTTTGAGAGCAGGCAGCTCGGGCAACACTGCGGCCAGCAACGGCACTGTCATCCTATGGAAACCCAGGACAAGCTGCGACACGTGCTGCAGGTGCTTGCACGCGTCCAGCATCGGTTGAACCTCGTCAAAGTCAACCCGTGCACGCCGATCGGAAGAGTCTGAAATCCGCACGCTCCTCAAATATGTGAGCGTGGAAAGAGCGCCGCCGACAATGCTTCCACTCAATTCCGCGGCACATTCTCCTTGGGGCTCGTGGATCGGAGGCACAGCACGCAGGGACAAGCTGCGCAGGTGCGTCAGCTGTCGCAGTGCATCTGCTAGGACGCGGCTGAATCGGTCTCTAGGCGCTACGGACGACTGAAGCAGGCCAAATACTTGCAGATCAGCAAGGTTGGAGCAGCACCCGACTGCTTCCCAGAAAGGCTCCCATGCTCGCCGCAGCTCTGCAGTCCCACACTTCTCGGTGCCGAGATACGGCCACAGCTGCGGAGAACTCACCTGTAGGGACGTGAGGGAGGCGGCGGTGGCTCTGCAGACAACGGACGCAACGGCCATCATAGACACTAAGCAGGCGTTGCTCATGCTGAGGTCCGTCAGCAGGGGCAGCCCTGGCATCACGTTGCTCATGCGGGACATCGAGATCATGGATGAAGCTTCTCTGGCTTTGAGAGCTGGTGCGGTGGCCAGCTCTCTCAGCGACGGGAAACGTGTGTGCGTGACCTCGTTCAGCACAGCAACAGCTGCGACGCCGGACGGCACCCAGTCGAGCCGCATTTTATGCAGCTCTGGAGCGCTGAGAAAGGAAAGAAAGGAGTGGAGGCAGGTGAGGGGCTGCCCAGCGGTCCCACGTTCCACCGCGGTTTCGGACAAATCGTCTTCATATATGACAAGCTCCTGCAAGCGGGGGAGGGTCGCCGGGGCGCCTGCGAGGCGGGCGTAGCGGGAGAGTGGCACCGCCGCGGCGTTACAGGGCTGAGAGATGTCGAAAGTTGTGTAGAGGGAGGTGAGGGCGGGCAGGAGGCGGAGGCAGGCGGCGAGCTCAATGCAGCCGTCCGGGTGGGTGGCAACGTGTAGCTCGAGATGCACCAGGTTGGGGAGGGTGGAGGAGCGGAGGCACGTCGTGAAGCTGCGCAGCCACTGCGGCGTGAGGCCAGAGCCGTTGTAGTCAGATTCAAGGCGGGCGAGGTTCGGGTGGGCGGCGAGGGCACGCGCCAAGAGGCCCCCCACAGACGCGGGCATAGTGGAGGAAAAGCCGCGGTGGAGGCTGACGCCGCGCAGGCCGGGTGCCGCGCAGGACGCGAAGGACAGCGGCGTCAAGATGTCGACGGATTCGTCATACGACATGCTCAAGCAGCCATCCTCGACGGCGGCGGAGACCGCTGCGACATGGAGGGAGGCAGGGATAGAGCGAAGGAAGGTGGTGAGATCGTCACGATCTAAGCAGGCGGACATGACGCGGTTCAGGAGGTGTGGGGGGAGGCGGAGGAGGGCACACAGCATGGTGTCTGCTGTGGACTTGGCAAGCCAGTTTGTTTCATGAACCAGATTCGCCATCTCGTCTACCCACACCTCGTCGCCTGCGTCGTCTAGTGTGTCTGCAACCTGCACAGGCGTGGACACAGCTTAGAGGACACATGGATGGAGTTCGCTGCACTTATACCTCAGCAGCGAACACTTCAGAGTGTAGGCAATCGCACTCGCTGTGCAGAGTGCATCAGCAGTGGCGTGGTGTCGCGTCGAACCCTTCTCGCTGTGGTGACTGTGCACTGGAATTTGCCGGTGCTGATGGGCTGTCCGGATTGCGACTGACACACAGGCGCCACCGCAATGCGAGAAGAAACGATTGGACAGGCTTGGAGCCTGCAACTGTGCGCTACGGGCAGCCTTATCATGAAGGCCTGCCCTTACAAAGGACTTGTTGGTCACCAGAACTGTGTTGAATGGATCGGGTAGTCTACAGCACAGCGAGATGAGTGTGTGAGGTCCTGACAAGACAGTGATTCAAAATTTGGAATCCGAGTGTAATTTCGGTGAAGGCGAGTTCTGGATCTGGGGTGGAGACTGAAGCCACACGAGTGCATGGCATGTCTTGCTGTTGAACTGGATCGACGAAGCGACACCATGCCCACGTCCTGTAGAGCCGCATCTCTCATTAAGCTGAGGTCAACGGAATTTCCTAATAGTTGGGCATACAGTGCAGTGGCGCACGCGTTCAGACGTCTGTGACGTGTTTCGCGCATTGCCATTGGGAACTTCAGCGAGTGCTCCCATGCTTGCATCTACGCAGGCCAGGCAGTTGAGCTGGGATGCAGCCGATAAACATGCAAGCAATAGCGGCAGTAAAGCCCGGGCCCGTGGAACCTCGGCCCGTGCGTGAGTCGGACAGCAGTAGCGCATTAGCTCGTCCCCGTACCTTCAGCACAGTCACGAGCTCGTCCAGAGAGAGCTTGGTTTTGAATAAAGTGGCAGCTTCCCATAGTTTGATCTCCTCGGGCGAAAGCTCGCACGGGAGCGGAGCGAGGCCTTCCGCGTCCCCAAGCCCGGAGAGAAGCCGCGATCGTTTGACGGCTTCAGGCGAGATGCAGCTCCCGGCCACGACAGCATGACTACATCCTTCGACATTCGAGCCTTGCAAGAGATCCGCGAGGACTACGTGCCTTCTCTTCCGGCAGGCTCCAGAGTGTGACGTGCTCCGCTCATCCGCCATTCAGAGCATACGTACAGCAGCTCTCAGAACAATGACAGCAAAGCGATACGGCAATAGCGTACCAGTGATCAGCGCACTTAAGCGCATCTGTCTCCTCGTTGCCATCTCGTGCTGTGACTCCGCACTGATGGTGTCCGCGGCGTAGACTCTTGGATCATGCATGCAGCTCTGCAGCCGTGTCCACGACGGATCGATGTGCAGCTCTTGGCGTAGTCGGATCGACCAGCTCACGACCAAATTGCACGCCGATACGGTATATGCAATGTCATCAGCATTCGTCGTCGGTGCGCACTACGTACTTCCAGCTGCAGGAGAGCTGGTTCATACTGGCTTGCGCATGCATGTCTCAGTCTATCGAGTCCGACAGAGGTTCGAGTCTGCCGGAGTCCGGCAGAGGTTCGAGTTCGTGACACGAGCATTCTGAAGGCCTCCCACAGGCCTCGAGGGGCACAGGCCGTGAGGGGTCGCTGCATGCGTGTGTAATGCTGCGCACAAGGGCGACCAAGTTAACGTTAAGTACTTGAAGGCACATACGCACGCATGGGGCGACGCCAAGAATTGCAGCTCGAGATCTGGTGGCATTGGCTCCACGTGGGTGCACCGTTCCACTCCGTCCCGCGATCCGGCCGGGGGCTTGGCTGGAGTGGGAGCAATGCATGCGCTCGCCTGCCAGTGTGGCCTCCGTTTGTGTCTTTAGATTTAAATCTAAATTTGTGGCCTCCGAGTGCTGCACCACGGGCCGGCCCTCCTCTTAGCACCTGCCACATGCATGCACGGCCGGTCAAGGAGCCTGGCATCCGACGCTGTCAGTGACTAGGATGAGAAACGGAGGATCAACTCTGCCCAACACACCAGATTAGCTGGATCACCCATGGCACCGCTGCCTGCACTGTACCTTGGGTGTGCTGGGTGGTGGCGGCATTGCCGTAGCGGCATTGCTGCATGGGTCAATGAGTTGCACGACTCGGAGGCAGGATTGTTCTAGCCCTCTTTTCCCCAACGGGTATCCGGCGAAATGGCCATGGCTTCAACCGGGTTCGTCCGGATTGTCGTCGCTTCCACCGGCATCCTAAAGCTAGCCTGGTTGCACGTGCAGCTCACCGGAAAGTCCTGGTGGCCGGGTGCGCCGGCCACCAAGACTTCCTCCGACAACTCGCTATTTACACCAGGATCCCCGCCAGGCACAAAATGCCTGCCGCTGAGGTGGCTCTCTGAGAGGGCGCATGTTGCTGCAAGAGTTTATAAATCTATAGGGGCTGGCGGTTGCCCAGAATTCCCTGATACAACAGCTCAAGATGGGCCACCTCAGACGCGCTGGCTGTCGAGGCATAATTTTGTGCGGGTGCGGGCGATCGGGTCGTGCGTTTGGAGATGGGTGCGTGGCTGTGGATGTACACATGTGTCTGTGTGCATACAGGCGCTGGCTTGGGCTGCAGGGTGGTCCTGCTGTACGTGAGCACCATAAACCTACATGAGCTGGTGTGCCTGCTTCTGCACACTGCCAGTGCGCAGATGGCGGGTGCGTCCGCAGGTGGCAGCTGCGTTGGTAATTACGTTTTTGCTCCTGCTCCCTGACAGTGGCATTGGCCTCCCTGGCTGGGTTTTTGTAGCGCGGCACATCTGCAAGCATCTTGAATGCTGGATGCCTTGGGCGATACGCAAGGACCCGCTCCATGTATACCAGCAAATATGATTGCATGCACCAGATATTTGGGCATGGGGATGATGGCGGCAGAACTGACAGAAGCCGGTGCTACGCACTTGAGATGCGTTACACCTCACTTCGAGCACGGAAGAAAACACTGGGAAACTGATTCTGCAGAACTTTCAGCTCACTCTGCAGGCCACCTGAAGCGGCATACTCCTTAGCTAGACTCACGCTCTTCAACGCTGGCATCGCGGGCACAGCTGCAGCCAGCAGCGTCACAGTCACCCCTGGGCAACAACAGCCCAAGCCGCGACACGTCGCGCAGGTGCGTGCACGCATCCAGCAGCGGCTGCACCGGGTCAAATTTGATTTCAAATTTCAAGTCAGTTCGGCACTTCCCGCCGGAGATCACCAGGTCCCTGAGGCAGGTGAGCGTGGCTAGAGCGCTACCTACTACGCTACCACTCCACCGCACTACGCCGTCCGTTTTTTTTTCCTGTCACCGACATCGACTGCTGACAGGGACAAGCTGATCACAACACCGCAATTTGGAGGACTTCTTGACAGATGCCATCCAGCTCTTGGAACACCTCCGGCATGGTCACTGGCCCTTCGCCTGCGAGGTGTCCAAGCATTCTGTCGAGTAGATGAATGAACCTGTCCCAGATTCCAACCCTGCACAACATCCTGCCCTCATGGTGGTCGTGAGCTGAACATCTACGAACAGCAAGCCTCGTACTCAACACAACCCTTCGAACTCAGCCGGCCGCCCCATCATGATGGCCGAGCAGCAACCATGCATCGACAATAGACAACGCAGGCGTGCTGTGACCAAGCACATAGGGTAACGACAACGTCTCTACACATTGAATAACGGCTCAATCAACAGCGACGTGCTGTTTGGATGCTGATACCATTACAAGTGGAAGCCCACCACTTTTCCTCCTGGTCTTGCACCGGCACGCCTTCCGGCGGCGGCCCGAACAGTGGCGGGAGGAGCGTGTACTGGCTGGTGCTGCCGGGCAGCTGCACAACGGGCCGCCCCTCCTCTGTGCCGACCTGCGCCGACGTGCGCACCTGTACCTGCAGCTCGCCGCTGGCGTGCTCAAACCTCTGCATCCCCAGCACCGGGTCCATCACCAGCAGCTCAAAGAACGACACAGCGAGCATGTACACGTCGCAGTGCTGCCGCAGCCGCCAGTCGTCATCGCTGCAGCCGCTTGTCGCACTGTTCATGATGGCAGGTGGGAGTCTCCGCGTCGCCGAGCCGAAAGACCCGTACGCCATAACCGCATGGTTCGGATGGCGGGACACATCCTCTTCCTGCAAAGTCCACGCCAGCGTCCGTATGGCATGTGAATGCGCCAGCGCGACTTCAGGGCGCCATGGTAGATCGTGATGTCAAGGTCCTTACGTACACACATGGCTGGCGCTCCTGCTGCTGAGGCGGCGACGGCACCCCGGGTTGCCTCGGCACCGCAACTCAAGAGTCCATGGCAAAGAGCAATCTACTAGTCTAGTATACAGTATTCGTCATGGCACTGCATTGTGGGGCTGCAATGGGGCACGGGAACTCAGGTGGCCGGTACACACTGTCGGGCCTCCCAACTCGGGCGGCGCGGGCGACAAGCAGACATGATTATAATTACTATTGGCATAGGTGCGATGGTGATGAACCTGGCCGGCTGGACAGGGCGACACACCCCATGCCTGATGCTTGCATTTGCCAGATCAATGAGAACGACAGACCATCTGCAGGCTCTGCACTTGTGCGCCGTGCATGAAGGCCCCCCTGCCTCGCACACGGCACATTTGCCCGTGTCAGTGCTACGCATGCTTGTCGTCGCCCCGCCGACCGGGCTGCTCTGCACGCCTTTGGACGTCATGTCTCTCGGCTTCGAGTTCTGCCCTTTGCGGCGGCTTGCACGGTGGCTGCGGCTGAGCTTGCAAGGGCCGCAGGAGAGCATGAAGTTGTTCCACTTGAGGTCGTGGTGCGCTATCGAGACAGCACTACCAGTAGTACTGATTGTACTGGCAGAGTCCCCCGTGCTGCCTGGGCACGCCGCCGGGGTCGCTCCTCCTGGACATGAGTCTGGCGTATCTGCACACGCTAACGCCCTCCAGTGAAGTCAGAAGTGCTGAAGATACTTGAGGTACCGGGTAATTTAGACCTGAGGTAACGCTCACCTGGCCGCAATGATGCCTGATGAACACACATGGGTCACACATGCATATGCTGCATGTGTGACCGATGGCAAAGTGGTAGACACGCTAAGCGCACAGCATGTTTGACTGTGTGGCCATGGGTCTATTGTCAAATCTGCGTTGTGCACCGCCATGGAGTGGCATATGTAGCCATCCAGACAGTAGTGCATGCTGTGACTCCGGTGTCTGGTTCGCACCAACAACTGCCGCATTGGACCACACTGACAGATCCTGACGCATGCGCACATGCATCTTGGATACAGCAAACTCACAAGTGGGGCATGCCGGGTGCTTAGGACTGCAGTACAGCATGGCCCAACGATTGCATGTGAGGCATAACGTAGGCGTGTGGTGCCAAGTGCCAATGATGGAGCGAGGTGGCAGGAAGAGAACCGGCGGCTGAGGTGGCCTCCACAGAGACGCCTGCCACATGGCATTGCGCGACAGCCTTGGCAGCGCCCCGCATGATGTGAAACTTCCAGCAGTAGCTCAGCATGAGGCTGAGCCCCTGGAGCCTGGCACGATCCGCGGGGGTGGTGCAAGTATCGGCTGCGCGCCACTCACACTCCACCAGCCTCAGTGCGAGCCTCTGCTCAGTAGTAGCCTGCACGCAAACACAAATCTGTAAGCAATTAATGCTTGTGCAGCCTGCAGTGCCCAGCTGGGCTCTTCTAGTACTCGACATGCAAACAAATGCAGCTGCCTTCATGCACAGGCCAAGCTGCCCTTGCAACAGAGACTGGGACCTCTTCGAAGACGCGGATGGGGTGGATTTGAGTTGAAGCTTCAACCTCCCATTGCTGCGCGTTTGAGGACACATCGATCGCGCCTTGACCCAGTCAGACCTCTACGCACGAAGCTGTAAGTAGTTAGTTGGGATGAACATCATGGCAGCAGGGACATAGGCGCGCATTGGACAGCAGCACCGTGACAAGCTCATGACCTTGGCCGATTCAATATCCCCATCCGGAAACAGCATTCCAGTGAGCCACAGCCAGGGCAGATCAAGAGGGGCGCACAGCTTCCTGCACCGCCGGCACATTGCGTATGTATGCCTGCTGCCGTGATGCAGTTTCTTGGAGGGCCGCCTCCAAGATGCGCAGGGCCTGCGTGGGGTCGGGCAGCAGGTGGTCCTTTGGACAGAATGGTGCCCATGCCTTCCCCGCATCAAGCATCACGGAATGAACGGTCCCATGCTGCAGATCGTCCATGATCACCCACACCGCCTCCGGATCAATCGCCTGCACTTGCAAGTGATCCAATGGTGGCCAGTGGTGGCACAGTGCACTTGCCACCAGCACTTGCAAGTGATACAATTCAATCGAAGGGGGACTCAGACCAGTACTGTCAACTTGCCCGCTGGTGCGATATACACCTTGCACATGAAGCTAGCCGCCGCCTGGCGTGGAAGCTCACAGCGCCGCATGCATGCGTATGCATGGTTTCAGAAGGACCAAGAGCAGCGCATGTAGGAGGAACTGGGCCCTGTGGGCGCACTGCCAGTGGTACTGTACATGTGGGGCCCTTTGAGAAGCGGGGATGCATGACGGCCTGGCAAGCTGCACACAGAATCTGTACGCCGACGACAGAGAGTTGAGACAACTCTTTGCACATTACCCATCCCAGAAGAACAATCGACATCATCATCGTTCACTGTGATACATAGACGTGACGACTTGCAGGCAGCACATAGAAGGATGTAGTGCAGTGGGTGGCTGACTGGGGGAATAACCTGCAAATTTGCGCTGGCGTTGCCGGCTGCCTGGGAAGTCAGCCACTGGATCATGGCCGCAGCCGTGGGCGTGGCCATGGCGCCAGCATCCTTGCCGCAGCGCTCCACCACGTCCACCCCCCGAAGCGCGACAACATGGGAAGCATGCTCGCTCATGTCTCGTAGCAGTGTGGTCGGGTACACCAGCATGGATCTAGATCTAGGGAGGTTGCTTGGTGCCGTGCTGTGATGCCGTTGCCCGCTGGCAGCGGAGTCGGCAGCCGCGCCAGATGCACTAGTCGCCGGGTACCCACACGCCACGCGGCGGAGGTACAGCAGCGAGGTGACCTCCGCGCGTGCGCAGTTCATGTGGTCGTACAGTGGGCCGGAGTCGCCTTCAGGGTTGGGAAAGATCTTCGCACACAGCCGCTACATGCATGCATGCATGTTGTCTGACATGGAAGTGATCCATACAGGCCGTGCGTGTGCGCTCTTCGGCTAGTATGTACGAGCAACGCCAACGGTTGACCGGATGAACCTGAATCGTCTCAGGCGAAAGAAAGCAAGCACCTGAGCAATCAGGTGCATGACAGTATTAGTGGCCAGATGTGGAATTTCGTGGCTTCATGACTTCTACAGGAGCCCGTGCAATCCTCAACTTCAGTGCACATCACGGCATGCATAACGCCATGCACATGCACGTACGCGTGGCAACAACCCGCACTATGAGCTACTGCGGCATGCTGCAAGCAGACCGACCAGCTAGCGCGTCCAGAACAGGCAACAATCAAGTAGAGTGTGGCAGAGCAGGGGCCTCATGATCTACAGAATCCGTGCCCATGATGGCTCGGCGGTAGCTACTAGTTAATGTACACTTGGCGGGCCCATATGCATGCAGCACTGCCATATACTGCCTAGTGAGTGCATGGGGCTGACCAGCACTCAAATGGCCTGGGTGGAACTGCAGCTCCGCACCGGTTCCTGTGGGAGGTCCGGATCCAGAGCTGAGCAGCCCCGCTTCTGCCAATGCTGCGCGCATGGCATCGACGTGCTGTCAGCTGAGCGGGTCCTGGAGCGCCGGATCCAAGCGAGGCGCGCCACCATCACCTCCGTGCCGAGGTGCCGGTGTATGATTTGGTCCGGGATCATGTACACGTCCTGCAACGGATGCGCAGTGCACTTTGATACGCCGTCAGATCTTCCCCTCTACAGGCATGCATGCGAAGGGAGTCGCACCTTCCGTGTGATCCCCATCGGCGCAGCATGCCCAAGGGCTGCGGCAAGATGCTTCTGGTAGGCCTGGTCTTGATAGGCTTTGCTCTGCACACGGGCCAGGTGAGAGCATACAAATCCACTGCTAGGCGCCTCCTCTACAACAGATCGCGGCGACTCGAGTCCTAATTATTGATATCATGTGCACAAACACGATCTGATTTGGAATCGCTCCAGAAATGCACAATTCCTGATTCGCTGTTTGATACGCCAGTGGCAACCACTTGTTTGATGAATGCGCACAGTGTATGCTGTAGGTCAAGAACTGTTTGGCACTTCATAAACATATCAGTGTGCACGTGGATTGTCTAGGTGTGTGATCACATGTGATGCACATGTCATCTGCCCAGGCAGATGCTGGTCACCATGGCCATCATCACGAGACTCAAGTTACCCAGTGTACACAATGCTGATTGACTGTCGCACAGGGTAAAGTGTGACATGTGTGCTGCGTGTGGCTGGGTGCGTGGTGTGCGCTTCCTCTGGTTGTTGCTCGCCGTGCTACCTGCCTTGCTTGCCTTGTCATTGTAACACAGGCCTAGGGTCAAGGGTGGCATTCGCAGGTGCATGTTGAGAGTGCGGACCTGCGTCATGTCATCGATGATGGAACGCAGCCAGTCGGCAGGACTGGCAGTGGCGGGTAAGTGCATCGCATCTGGGCCTCCAGGATCCCGCTGAGCGGCCAAGAAGCTATTTGCGATGCCGTTGCAGTTGCGGGCGCAGCAATCACGCACCTTGTCGTCTAGCGTAGGCGCCGCTTCGGCTGTGGCGTTGATATCACCCCTGGGTGGTGCAGGAGACAACCACTTATGCTCCAGGACATCATCATTGGCAAGCACACACTGCAAGCCATATAGATTCAAGAAACCTGGTGGCTTCGTGATCGTGGCGGATGAGCTGGCACAGAGCTCGCAGAGCAGGATGACACAAAACCACTTGTCTGGGCCATATTCAGAGCATACATATGTTTCTGAATAAGCACCCATGCAAAGCACAAGTCACAATTCTAGGCCTGACCGGGGGGACCACCTTGCAAAAAACAGCGGGCCCGGAATTTGCGTTCCACTTGGCTGAAGGGTCAAGAAAGCTCGCGCAATCTAAAACAAATTGAATCTGCATGCTCAGATGCAGCGCAGTGATTTGAAGCGTGCATGTTCGGGATCACGTCAAGCGTATCACAGGGACGCTGTTGGGTACAAACTACTACTACCACAGCGTCAGCGGGAAGGCAAACAAGCACTGCAGTTGGCGTCGACAGCCATGGCTGCACAGTGGACACAAACATGGACCATTCATGATAATTACACAATCACTATTGCCATGTGAGGACGTGGGCAATCGCGTGCCGTGTTCTGGAGTGCAGGGTCTCGGAGAGCAGAGCAAAGCGACTCACCAGATTGGCAACTTGTGTACTGTTCAGCCGTCCGTGGGGCGTCTCCGAGTCTTCAGGCTTGCGGGCAACGTCGCCTTGGCGATGCTGTCCACTGCCCCCATCGCCACCTGTAACACTCGAGTCTGCAGCTGCAGGCTGGGGTATAAGCTCATGAATGTCCTCTGCTAGTTCTGTCATCATCAGAAGGCTTGAGCAGGCATGGCACAGTGCCATCACAGCCTGCTGCCTCTCCAGTGCCACCGGTGTGGGGGAATCGTCATGGGCAATCTTTGAGTCAGCCAATTCGTTGGCAAGATTCAACACTGGATCTGACAAGCCAGCTGCAGCACCACAGTGGAGGCCGGCCGTAGGTTTCCCTGCGAAGTAGAGGTAGCGTAAGCAAGGACTCCAGCATGATTCCACGACGCAGGCAGATCTGAATTCATTCGTGTTTACACAATCGATTGCAAGCATCAAATGACAAAAATTCTTGCCACAGTGGGAGCTAGCCGTGAGAACTCCTTGTGATCAAAACTTATGTTGTTTGTGCCGTTGGTTGCCTACGTTTGATTGCGAAAGGCTGCAGACTTGCAGCTGAGTGGATGTTTTTGGGAAAGGCAGCTGCAGGTTCAATGTAAATTGGCACCAGTTCGGTCTGCGTGTACGGTCGTCGGCAATCTTGTCCTTCTTACTACAGCATGTGGATGTAGATAAACATAGAGACTCTGCTATTGCTGGCCACACGGATCCATAGCCCACGGCAAACAGGCCTGACAAACACAAAGCACTTTAACACATTTGTGCTGATGCCGGCCACGTTGGCCTCGACAGTCAACTCAGGGTACTTTGAAATGGACTCAAGATTACCAGAATCATAGAATTTGCAAGAGCAGCCGACAGACGGAAAAATTCGGCCCGGAATTATGTATCAGATATTGGGCAGGTCCACATCGTGCTGCGGTTTTTATGGACAAGTCGTCTCAGTGGTGCCTCGAGAATGCGAGCATGCCTTGCATGCATATGTGTCCGTACACAAGATTCTTCGGAATCACACCCTGAGCGAGCTTAAACAAGGTCTTGATCGCTGCCAAGATACCGCTTGTGACGGAAGAGATGCTCTCCCGGATGTGCGCTACATCGTGTGGGGCCCGACGAGCCCGGGCAGCCACGGCATGAGACGCAACTTCATCTGTACCTGCACCCCCATCGCCACTGCTCGCGATGGGGTGTTTCTGTATGCTCTCATCATCCGCGTTCAGGGTCGCATCCCGCAGCATTGCATTGCGAATGCACGCTCCAAGGACCCGGATGACAGGCAGCCTGACAACGGCGTGAGCGGCTGCAGCTCCAGAACCACTACCAGCACCGCCGATGTGTGCGGCCGCCTGGACCCCCCCGGGAGCCTCCAGCGTGAGAAGCAACCTGCACATCAGTCCATATCTGTGCCAGTGCAACGCATGCTCAAACGCCCCGCTGGTTCAGCCACCACTGCAGCACAGGAGATGGCCATCTCATGGGGGATGAATGCATCCGCTGCACTCGCAGCATCGCTCGCTGAGCATACTGCATGTTCCATTGCGATTGCAAGGCAGCTGCAGACAAATGCGCCTGTTGCTGGGCGGAGCTACATTCCACATACGATCGTGTCACATGCATGTGACATACTATGCATAGTATGCACACAAGGCACACTTCAAAGCTCATCTGTGAATGCGTGATTGGACAGGAGAAGCGCTGCCGCTCAGCATCACAGTTGCTCATTGATGGCAGGAGTGCACACCTGAACATGCAGAGGACTGTGCCCACCGCACCCGTTCCATCAGCTGCCGGCGGTCGCCACAACTTGCCTCTCCGGATCTTCTTGCAAAGCTCCATCACACCAGGCAATTCACAGATCTGTGACGCCACAGTCCACGTGTGCGCTAGCGCTTCAATCGACAGCATCATGAAGTTGCCTTCAAGTTCCACCTCCAGGGCTGTGACCGGACAGGCCTCTGAGCACAACACAAGTGGCTTGGGGGCATCGTCTGATGCATGCTGCATCTCGACTGGACCATCTGATGTGCCAGTGCCAGCAGCAGCCGTCGCCTCCTGGGCGCCAGCATCAGCCGGGCTGACGTTGACGTTCTCAACACTGCTGCCTTCAACTTCGGTGCTCAAGTTGAGCAAACCACTGAAGAACATCCCACTGCCAGTGCACGGGTCAGAGTCAGTGCGCAGGTCCATCGATGCTGCGCCGCAAACCTGCCCGGGTCGAAGGGGTGAATGGCTACCGGCGCCGTGGCCGCCGCCAGACTGCTGAGAATGTGGAGGCGCCACGCCCATGCCAATGCCGCTCGCCGATGGGTCCAGCTGCGCCTTCCCCACAGCGGCGGCAGGAGTCGCAGGTCCAGGAGATACGGTGGAGGGCTTCGAAGAATTCTTGATCTGGCTGAAGATCGACGCAAGGTCGACATCGCCTGCAGTAGATCCACCTCCTGACATGAACACTGGCCTTGAGCCACACATGGGCAGCATTGTTTGCTGTCAGATGTTATTTAGCTTGACTTTGTGTGTGCTCTATTGCTGCGCATCTTTGCAGTGATGCTGCGAGCATCTGCTTCTCCGTAGACAGTGCAGACATCGTTCAAGCAAGATCTGCACTTCAAAAGCTTCGGAGCTGTCCGAATGCTTGTTCCGAAAAGAATCTGCCGCTTGAGTGTTACGCATGCATAGTTACTGTGTCAAAGATTTGCTGCGGGGTGAGCAACAGGTCTATTCCTGTGAAACTTTCAGCCTCATGATGCGCGAGTGGGATCTGGATCTGAATTCAGATCTGCTCATCCGGCAACACATCTTCCACACCTCCTTTCAATACATTATGTAGGGGAATATGTGGGCAACCACACAGGCAATTCTGAGCAAGCTCGGCAATGGGTCAGGCACAAGCACACGTGTGAGTCAGATGAGTTGCACTTCATTCAACAGTTTTGGCGGGACTCACGGTCCCGTCCGATGACCTCTCGCCGCTTACAGGCCATCCGGCCTGAGCGGTGGGGTGCCCCTTGGGCGCCCCGTCCGCTTGACGCCACCGGCCTGTGGCCTCTGACTCCAGCTGGGCCGGGTCCGATGGGTGTGCGGGATGCCTTCGTTGGCATGTGCGGGGACTGCGGAACGGCTTGGGCGCTGCATTGTCCTGGGTGCGGTGCGGCGTGGGCCGGCGAGGCTGCGCGGCGGTGTGCCGGGCTGGCGTGGTATGCTGTGGCCTGGTGGGGTGGGGGTGGGTCTTGGGGCCGGGGCGGCCCCCGGCAATCGGGCGGCCATGATGGGCGGCCTCAGGCAGCAGTGTGTTGGGTTTGGCCCTGTCGTCCGGCGGCGGGCGTTGTGGTGCTGGTGGTTGTGATGTTGTGTGTCGGCCGTGGGGTTTGTGCGTGTGTGGGTTTGGGTTTGTGGGTGTGTGGGTCTGTGCGTGTGTGTGCTGGTGTGTGGGTGTGTGCTTGGCGGTCTGCGGATCTGTGTCGCTTGCTACGCCGGTGATGGGTGAGATGTTCGTGGGTGTCTTGGTGTTTGCTTCGTCTGCTTGCTCCTTTCGCGGTGCTGCCCGACTTGCTGCCTTTGTCCTTGTAACACTTCATTCAACATCACTACTCCAGGGAGGCACATGTCCAGACCACACGAACACCAAGCGTTGACGGTTGCGACAGTCGTACACTCGCACAGCAGTGCTCATGAAACAGGATGTCCTTTCGTGTACCATTTGCCCAGAGGTGTATACATACGCATGAGCAGACGAAACGCAGGCCGCCTGCTACATGCACATCCCATTGATATTCACACACGTACACCATATCGCAGCAGATGACGAAGCACACCATCGCCTTGAGAAATGTCCGCAGGCGTGCTGGACATAATGTCCTGTATGTCTACAGGCGTCTGCGGCTCTTCTACTTCAGCAGCCTGGTCTCCAGGTGCATGCGCAGCCCCTGCGGGGTTACGTCCAGGAATGGCTCGCGGTTCCGTTGCCTGTTGCAGGGCTTTGTATCCGGACTGCCGCTGGTCGATGCGGACCATGTACTCGTGACACACACGCACGATGCTGACCGCAGCGTCCAGTTGCCTCAGCAGGCAGTCCGCCTCGCGCGCGTCCGCCTGGGCACTTGTACCACTGTGTCCCTGCACGTTCCGGTGCGTAAGCTATTGCCCAGCACTGGTACTGCCAGTGGCCAGCGTGCGAGTGCATGCGCACCATGCATGAGTGCTCATGCGTGATGGGCATTGGCCTGAGAGTGTTGGCCTGGTATATATAGCCTGAATGTGATGCATTTGGATGAGCACTTCCGCAACAAGCCCCGCATGTCTGGCGCAGCCTGGAGCCAAACGATGTGGAGGCTGTCTGTGGGTGCAAGAGACACCTCGGGCAATCTCAACACGCCCAAAACCGGGCTCATTCTGAGACAGCAACGCGCCCAGGAGCTGGAAAAGACAGAGCATGTCTACACGGATTCTCATGGGGGGGGGGGAGAGGCTAGTATTGTCACGGTCAAAAGCAGCCGGCTGCGCCGCGAGCGAGGAATCTCACCTCAATGGCATCAGTGGTGGCGGCAGGTCGCGGGCTTGCCTGTAGACCTTCACGATTTCTGATCACGTCGAGAAGGCATTTACGGCATTCGTCTGCTTTGCAAGCGCATGTGGTGGGATCACAGGCTGCCACCAGAGCCTGCTGAATCAGCTCAGCCACTGCGCCACTCATTGGCGACGAGACCGCTGGCCAAGTGATATCACAACACCGAGACGACTACACCACGCACACGTTGTCTCGTGCAACCTCAATCGTGCTGCCCTAGCTCGTCAGCAAGCAGGCAGGAGGTAACCTGCACCACATCGGTCTTTGGCTGCCTTGGTGAGGTCGGGATGCAATGCATTTGTTGATCTTTCAGGAAGATCATCCACAGCGCTGTATGCGCGCGGCGGCACTGGCAGTGCTGAGGCATGAAATTTCAATACTGTCTCAGACGTCTGCCGGCTAGCGGCTTGGGCCACCTTGGCCGCGTAGGCGGAGGTCTCGCTCCGTGGATGGAGGTGTCGCTCCGTGGAGATGTGCACTCCCCAGACGCAGACATCCACATGTGTCCACGACGATTTTTTTGCGAATTGCGAATTTCTTGTAGTGTCTGGCGTCAGTCTGCTGCGATGTTGCTGCGCACGGCACCTGTGGGCAGATCTGGCGTGTGTCGAAGCTTTGGCGTGTGTCACCGGCCGCTGTTGGGTGCACGTGTGCTTGTGCTTTGCCACAGTGATGCTACCTTCCTGTCTGGCTTTGCCCGTGCAATTTGTAACAATTACATCTCGGGTCTAGAATCAGTAGCTGCGTAGCTGCAGATGATCACAGACAGATCATAACTTCCCAGATCTGGACTTTATCAAGATATCGAAAGTAAGACACGCGAGTAAGCGCCATTGCAATTGCCATCCACCTCAGCATGCTGCACTTGCAACCCAGCGCAGGACACGAGGTCGGGGATGTGGGAAATCACACAGCCTGAGCGTCTGACCACCAACATGCGGCAAGCCATCCCAAGACACACACACACACCATGCATGACATGTCACGCCGCGCCCCATGATGCACGATCACGTCGACACCGATCACGTCGACATGTGATCACGTCGACACAAAAGAGTGCACTCTTTTGGGCGACGTGACGTCAGTGTCCCGTTGTCTTGCCCGATGTTGGTTTTTGCGTGCTCCCAGTGGATTGCCGGACGCGGACAGCCTCGCTCTCGAGGGCTGCAAATTAGAAATACTCTTTCTGTTATCGATGCTGTTTGCTTGACTCACCTAGACATCTGATGAGGTCCTTTGGCAAGGCCGAAACATGTCGTGTCTGTCCGTGATTGCCATGTAACCAGCAACAACCAGTGCACTTTCCTACCTCAGATAGGACACGTCGACACCGCGCGCCGCGGTAGTATCTCGACAGCGGCAGCCATGACAGCAAGAGATAGTACGATGCACAAGCATAGCACTGTTGCAGGAGCTATACTGGCCGATTTATTCTCGACATCTTCGAACGTGCAGGGCTTGGCGTGATGCACAACGTCAAAGGGAAAAGGAGTCTACCTGGCTATAGGAGGCGTCGATTCCCAGCAACACCATTCACGCCAAACGTGGCTGGAGGTGCTGCCGGTGGCGATGTGGCACGGCGTGAACAGGCAGTGCAGAGTGCAGGAGCAAGGTATCCGCGAGAGGGCCAGAAAGCAGATACAGTACAGGAGCACCGTATGAAGCAGAAGATTCTACGGCGTCTGCACGCGGATGTCGCGAAAGCGATCGAGGATGTGCACGCGCTGAGCATGGATTGTGCAGGCCCCGCGCATTCTGCGTCAAGGCACATAGCTTGCATGTACGCTTCATAGTGTGTCATGTGAATGACTGTGCGAGGTTCTGTGGTGCACGGGTTGCAGCAGGATAGCCCAGGTCGATGATTCAGGACTCGCGGCGTGCCCATACGTGCGCAAGTGGATCTGAACTCATCGTATGATAGTCAGACTGCAGGCATCAGAGGGCGCACATGTTTTCTTGTCGAAGTCACGACCTCTGCTCGGTGATCGCGACGTGTGCAGGCCACCTCCCGCGCTTGTTGATCACCGGGCACAGTCCAAGTAGCCCTCGATACGATCACACGGCAAGCATACACGTCCGAAATTGCATTCAACAGGCGTCCTGCAAATTCACATGGCCGCTGACACATATGCGTCGTCCAAACGTGCCTGCAGCTGTTGTCAATTCCAATCGCGCACGGCACAGCTGAAGTCGATGTACCTGAGCCACTTCTACCTCAGTACATCTTCTGAACTACATAGCGGAAGCTGCAAGGAGATATGTGCGCAGTCCCACTCTCCACGTCGAGCGTCAGGGCCGCAGGTCTGACAAACCAAAGAAAGTGTACCAGACGGCCTTGTCTGTACTGAGTAATGTCAAAGCTGTCACGCGGTGTGCAGCTGGTCGAGTGCCACGGCCAGTGCGCCTCTACATGTAGCTACAGCAGACTACTTCTCTATCTGGTGTTGTGCGAGCTTGTGGGTCGTCGCCGCGTACCGGTATCCGCGCAAGAACACGTCGCGCAACTGTGAGGACGCAACGGCATGCGCAGTCTCACACAAGGGCCCCATGGGGCCCTTCTCTGGGGCCCCATGGGGCCCTTCTCTGGGGCCCCAGAGAACACAAATTGCCCAGTCGACGGCCGGCATGATAGCACTACGCTCGGCACAGTTCGCCTGATGTTCGTCTTGCCTGCGCTGGTAGCAGCGACCGCGATGGTGGCATCCTGGGCGCGGCCTGTGCTTGACAGAGTAGTGCACAACGCGCAACCGTCGTGGTTTGCGCTACGTGAGTCTCCTGGAATACGTAGTCGTCGCTTTGCCTAAAGGCCGATCGTGGTGCTCATCAGTGAGCACTCAGCAGTGTCCCCCCGGCTCTGTGACCAACCAACCAAAGAAGAACACCCGGAGTGCTGCAATCACGGTCATCCATACAAAACGATTCGATATTTGAAGCTGTTAATTAGCAGCCCGATGCCCTTTTGGAGCGCTCCACAATGTCAGGTGAGGCTGTATCAGCAGCTGATACACGTACTTGCTCCATTGCATCGCTTGCTTGAACCAGTGGAAATCTGCAACGAAGATCCCGTTAAATAGTCGTAACGTTCATCTTAGCTGGTGAGCTTTACCTACTGTCTGTCGCGCAGGCTCGATCTCGCCCACAGTAGTGCGCCTGTCATGAAAAAAACCCTTGACTGGATCGAACTTGCAAAGTCTGCGATGTGTGATCAAAACCTGACAATGCTGTGCGTCGGTACTCATTTCTGCGCGACATCATGCTATGAAGTGGACATTGCTGACGCGAAGAACGTATTGATCTGGACAAGATCCCCACTTGTTGTCAGTGCGTACACGTGCTACGGCACCGCGCTCGTGCTTGTTCCGATGACCGGTTCGCTCAAACCTCGCGCACGATCTACAACGACCAAGCATCAGATGCAGGTAGAATTGTCGGCTTTACGGCTGTTCAGTCATGCACTGCCGATATTGATCACACACCGCCTGAGGTTCTGCTCATATACAGCCAGTCCGAGCGTCGCAGTGCGAGTTGTTCAACCTGCAGCCCACCTCCGTCGGTACTGGCCTGCGAGGCTGACTGCGTGGACTTTCGCGCTATCATTTGGAGTGTCACCTGCATCATCGCTGGGGCCGCTTGTGGGCACCTGACTACGCCATGCATGTGGGCTGTCACTGACCTGAGCTTGCACAGAGATGCAGTGTTCACACGCACAGACTGAGACGGGGCTCTGGCGCCTGGCTGGTGGGCCGGGTGCGGGTGGGGGTGGGCGTTTGGGTGTGCTTGTCGGTGTTGGGCGTGTGGGTGTGCTTGTCGGTGTTGGGCGTGTGGGTGTGCTTGTCGGTATTGGGCGGCAGGCTTGTGTTACAAAGGAAAAAGCCGGAGGGGCCGGTGGTGGGTGGGAGGCTTGTGTCGTTTGCTGGGTGGGTGTGGTCGTGTGTTTGGCTGTGTGGCTGTGTCTGGCGCGGGTGCTGACTGTTGCGTGGGTGTTGATGTGTGCTGCGTGTGGCTTGTTGCGTGGTGTGCGGTTCCCCTGGTTGTTGTTTGCGGTGCTGCCTGCCTTGCTTGTTTTGTCCTTGTAACACATACTGAGACGTCATCCATTGATGCGCATTGCAGATGCTTGTGTGCAGGCAGATGCTGCTCACATCGTGGCAAACGAGCTGTTGCTCTGCAGCCCAGGGGCGCAGGAAGTCTGGGACACAGCACTAGGCGGCCACGCAGCCAGTGAACTAAGCTACAGATCTAGATCATGAGTGCGGCATCTCCCAGCCGTCCGTTTCGGTCCCATAGACAATCTCAAACTGGCAGCCCCCCTGATGCATCGCTGAAAGCCCACACACATGATCTGCCTCCGAGGCAAGGAAAGCCACAACCTGACGTGCGCCTCATCCACCATCCTTGCCATCTGCATGTAGCTACAGACAAACGATGGTCGTCGGCACAGTCAGTGCTGCAATGTTTCAGCAGGTCTTCTGACATCGAATGGCGTGCAGCCCAGCCGGGATGATGTGCTCGACGCCGTCTCCAGGATAGTTCAAGAATACAGGTCTCTCGACGCATCCAAGGAAGCTGTGTGCAATTCGCGCGACACCGTCGGCTCGCTTGCCGGCACCTTGCCCGAGGCCGTCTGCTTGAATGCTGGCCGCGCCTGCACAACATGCCTGATGGAGGTGCGGGACCGGGTCGCGCAGCTGGCAGACCGGCTGCATGAGCACCACATCCCAGAGGGGAGCAGCTTTGCTCAAAGTCAGCACCAAACGCCCGGGCCAGGAGCCAACGAGCCACAACAGACTACGGCAGAAGCCAGTCACACTGAAGACAGAGTTCTGGGGCTGATACGCTGGTAAGCTCAATTTCCGCGTGATCCGCCAATGCCTGCCCTCCACTGCTTCTCGAGGCTACTCTATTGGTCACAAGTACATCAGTCGTTTGATCTGGACCAGGCGAATGCTGCTGTGAGGTGATCATTTATCTCCTGCGGTCTGGGCAAGATCATTCACGCATACTTGGTATGTGTGCAACTACATGTTGCACAGTACCGTGTGACATGTAGTCTCCATCTGGAATTTCCTGGCCGTCTACACACGAGAATGTTGACACTCCGAACGTGGCCATGTACATGCCGTAGGCGCACCTGTAGAGCTGGTCTGATGGATCTGCTCTGTCATGCGTTTCACACTGCGGCTTCAGAGCTCCACGCCGATTCACAGTCCAGTTGAATGTGCAAGCGCTCGCTACCCTGCACATGTTGGCAATAGCTCATGGAGCACCGGCACATCTGGAGTGCAGAAACCTGGCTTCGGCTGTACTCCGGAGCTGTCCGTGCTCCACGCAAATGACCGTCCGCCCTTGTGGTTTCATGTCATCTCTGAGCTCAGCAGCTTACCAGTAACGGCTCTGAGGTGATATCCGGTACCAAGTTGAGATGCAGCAGCACGGTCTGCAGTGCAAGGCGTACGCTGTAGATCAGTTTGGTCATGTATGCTTCTGTAGCGGGTGTGGCTGCTGCAGGACGCATGCTGTGACTGAAGAACTGCGTGGCGTCTCAGATGCTGAGACGGGTGTCCACAGCTTCCTGCAGAGATCGCAAGATCTGAATGGCAAGCTGGAGCCCGGCCTTGCGGCGCGAGCATCAGACACAACCGAGGTGTGCCTTGCTGCTGAGCTTGTCACTGCAGCACCTGCAACCGCATGGCTACGATTGTGAGAGTCCCTTACGCTGGTCTGCTCTGTGCTTGTGCGCCCGGCGCTCGTCTCCACTGCGGCCACTTTCCTGGCATGCCGTGCCTTCTGCCATCAATTGTTTGTATCTTTAATATCGACGTGCGACGCTGACACTGCACTATCCCGTGTTCTGGAGTTAGCCATATCCGAATGCATCTGGTCATCAGAGTTTCCTGATGCAGTGCGTTGAGCAATTGTACGTACGCGTGCGATACGTAGGCTCAAATGTCGGGGGAGTGAAAACTACGCTGTGTAGGCTACATTACTGGCGTGGCGCCGGATATATATGCCGGAGGCATGCAGCATTGGCCAGGCTTCCTTGTGCCATGCATGGCCAATGTCATTTCTGCTTAGGGACACTGAAAATGAGCACCATACATATTGTGATCATGATAGATCCACCAAGTGCAATAGTGTATTCCTCACGAGCACTGCAGTGTAAGGGGTGTTCAAAGCCTTGTGGGTAGGAGTGCACCATATCTCGAGATAGTGCGGAGCTCTAGGCTCTCCCAACAGACCTGAAACGTACGTACGCATCATGTGCAGATGACATACGTTATGACTTAATTAAATTCGAATGCGCGTATTAAACGTACCGAAACCCAAAGATACCCGTGTTTATGCAACTCTGCTGGTCATGCAGTCATGCATACATGTATGCCGCCGGGTGACCCTTTGTGCGTAGGAGATGTGTCGATTGTGAACCCCTGTGCTGGTTCCTATTGCGGCCGTGCGGCCCGCGAGGACGGGGGTGCTGCGGAGACGTGGGACGTGCAGAAACGCACTGCTTATCGTTTGTACGACCCTGATGCGTATAGTTTTGTGCCGTTGTCGCATGAGACGCATGGTCGATTGGGACGGCCTGCCATGAATCACTTGAATCGGCTGGCGCAGGTTGCGTCTCGGTGTGGCAAGGTGAACCGTGCTTTGTTTGTGACGAATGCTCTGCGCCGGTTGAGTGTGGCGTTGTGCAAGGGGAATGCTCTTGTGCTCCGTGCGGGGCTTCAATCTTTGGCTGGCATCACCGGCCGCGCTGTGGTACGTGCTCGTGCCCGGCCTAGTGCCATGACTGCGTGAGTGGATTTGCGTCCGTATTCCTGGCAACGGCTCGCTGCCCGGCCTCTGTCCTTTGTAACTACATGTAGACAGTCCCCGGCTTCGCCATGCACATCCCTGAGCGAACAATACTAATCCAAAAGTGCCATGCATCCTACTGTCGAGGTTCAATGGAGCGCCTGTCTGCATCTGCACAGCCTGAGGAAGTCACCAAACAGCAACATCCAGCTGGACATCTGCTGTCTGTTCACACATAGATAGGCACATCGATGGGCACATTGCTGACCTGGCTCAGTTGCTGTGTGTGTCTGAGCTCGTTGCCTCTTCTGTCACAGAGCCTGGCACCATCCCTCACGCCCGGTCTTGCCACCGTCTTACACAAGGGCGTAGTTAGTGAATCGCATCCCAGGCGTGAAGTCCACGCCTGGTGGGAATGGGGTGTTGATTGAGGGGGAATTGAAATGCTTCAAGAGGGTGGCGCAACGGACGCCGGTCATGTGAAGCACGATAGTAAACTCCAGGACAAATCATCGCGGACTGAAGCACGTGCACTGGCAGACCACACACGACTGGGCTTTGGTGCGATGCTGCTGGGGCTGCCGGTGTCTGAGGGACACATCCTCGACCTGGGCTGGCTGCTGTCTGAGCTACATTCCATCACCCGTCATGCCTCTGCTGCAGCGGCATGTCTCCAGGTGCGCCTCTGGATGCTTTGCTGCCGTGCGTGTTGACGGTCTTGGCGGCCACTGCACCCAGAACCCCTCCCGCACACCCCTCCGCCACAGAGCGTAGTCGCAGCATGTTAAGCACCTATGTCCGCACGGCAAACCCTGGCCAACCTGCCGCCCGCTGTGCGTGCTTGCGTGTGCCTGCGTGCGTGTGCCTGTTGGTGCGAGCGGCACTGCAGTGCATCCGATGCACTGCAGAGTCTGAGCACAGCCCGACTGGGTGCACGGGCGGGTGTGTGCTCGAGTAATGGCTTGAGACCTCTCCTGCCCAAGTCGCCTGTTGGCAGCTGTGCCGTCGCAGCTCGTCAGGTCATTTCTTTTTAGAAACTACACATCGTATCTCCTGTATGCAAGGCCTGGTTCGGGAGGATCTTGCCAGGATCAGCTGCAAGATCACGGATCTTGCCAGAATCAAAATCGTGTGATTGAATTGCAGCTCGTGCAGGTGGCGAAGGCGGGAGGTGCACCAGTGGCTCGCATTCAGACGGAACGTGGCAGGCTCGAGGTCCAAGTGATGCTGGACTATCTCTTCCGGTTCTGGTCGGTATGGCGTCTACCAGGAGTCACGCATTCGCACAGGCCGTGCCAGATGCCACACGCCATGTGCCCGCCTTGCCCACAAGCGTGCATCCAAGCATGCTGTGCTGTGCTGCGTCCAAGCATGCTGTGCTACACTGCGTCCAAGCGTAAGCATGCCGTGCTGTGCCGCTGCAGGAGTTCTGTCTGGCAATTTTTGAGCTGTTGAGGGGTGCTCTCGAGGTGTGGGTGCCCCTGCGCATCACGCCGCACAACTGCCCCGCCCTCCGAGGCGCCGCCTCATGTGGCCATGGCAGCCAGCGGCTGCAGGCAGGTGCGGGCGATGACGCCACCGCCCCGGCGGTCCTCGACATCCCCTCGCAGGCTATCAAGCTCTGCGCCAGGCTGGTGTGTGCCCAACCCACCCCGCACGTGCCCAAATCCCGAGCCGTTGCCGTGTACCCGCATGTCCCTCAATGCGGCCGTGTGTCGTTCGGTGCTGTCTAAACTACGGTACGCCGTGCATCTGCTCCTCTTGATCGCCGCCGAGTCAGTAACTGTACCTGAGGAGAGGCTTTGACATGCGAGATGAGCAATACAAGGACCCAAGCATGTTTGACACCCTATAATCGGGGCTAACTTGACGTGGTCCAGGACGTTGTGACCTGTGGGGGCCTCAGTACTGCTGCTTTTGATCCGTCTGGACCTAGACAGATGCCACGTACACTTATCGGCCTCTACATGGGAGCTGATGTAGACCTGCGCATGACTGCCACACGCACATGCACCCCCCGGGAGCCAGGTACTGCGCGCAGCATGCTGACATGCGACATGCCTTTCATTCACAGCGCCGAACAGCATCTTCACGGCTCCCGGCATCTGTGCCTGTGTAAGCATTTTTCTCCTGAAGTCCAAGCGCTGCAGAGTGCAGCAGCTGATGTGAGGTGGCCCGCACATTAGTTATGGGGGTGCAATTCTTCCGGAAGCTCAGGATTGCAGGTCTGCGGTACACACTGCACACGTATCATGGAATTCCCGGGCAGTTGAGTCTTGCATTGCACGCTACGAATCGGTCCTTTTAGTTCAGTGCTGAAGTAGTGCGCAACCTCGCCAGTCATACTGTGGCATTGTCGCAATGACATTGAGAGTTTTTCACGAGGCCATTTCTTCAAGGGGCCAATTCTTCACGGGGCCACCCTGTGCTGCAGGCGGGTCTGTGCCGTGACAGCCCCAACACAGAGAATTCGAGGAGAGCCACACTGGCGCTGCTGGAGGCAAACCGGATACGCATCAACTGGGTCAATGTGATCCAGAAACGGGCCGTGGACCATGGCTCAAGCATGAGCAGCGCCGACACCTCGGTGCGGCAGCCCCACATATATACTGTACAGTTATCCATATGTTTGTTTGGATTCTCGGCTGCTAGGTGTAGACTACATCTGGGCTCCACATCGGTGGCTTGCTGCATGTCTCGGTGGGTGGCAGATGTCTGCATCTGTTGCGGTCGGACGGCGGCATCCAATGCTTTCTACTGCGCTCGTGGCAACAGCTTTCTGCGGCGCCAGTCAGAGTCTTCGGGTGCCCTGGAGGCCTCATGCGACCCTGAATTTCGCAGTTGTTCATATATTGAGTAATACGGCTTGGCAGTCATGCATGCACAGAGCTCGGGGATGAGAGGCTGCAGGCGCGGGATGCAGACCTGCTTGCATTTTTGGGAGCGATACAAGCGACACGAGGGCGTTTAGATCTCATGCAGTGTATTGCTCTGTTCTGAGTCCGGGGCTTGAAAGCAACACAGGTCTGTGCCAATGGGTAGAGATTGTACATCTTTTGTGTGTGGCATGCGTATGTCCAACAAGGCATCGGAAGCATCTGTGACTCAGATTCAGGCAGGGCCCTCGGGGGCCTCTTCCCCCTGAACTTCATGCGTTCAATGCCAGAATCCAGGTGCAGAAGCAGGGTCACGAAGTAGGCCCTCTTGTGGCGGTGCTGGCTGCTGCAATGGGCGCCGAAACTGCAGTTACGCAGTTACTGCACTGTTACTGCAGTTACAGTGTAGACACTGCAGTAAAGTGCAGTGTTCAGTTACAGTGCAGTTACACTACGACGCAGTTACGTATACATTCCAAAGTGCAGTCACTTGAAGTGTAACTGGACGACAGTTACGCTTAATGCAGTTAATTATAATAGTGCACTAGTGTCACCTTGGTGTGCACATGATCATGATGACACGCAAGGCTCACAGAGGAATCTCACAGATGAATCTCTCCCGCTCATCGCTCACAGATGAATCTCTCCCGCTTGTGTTTGCAGGACTATGACTCGTCGCTTGAGACAGATGATGAGGGTTCAGAAGCCCCATCTGATGATGCCCGACACAAAGCAGATCTGAAGAGTGCAGATGGGGGGTCCGGACAGGCTCAGGCGTTGAAGCGGCACGTATCTAAAGCATGGGCACACGTAACGCTTCCGCTCCCTCTGAACCCTGCTGCGCTGTGATGACACAGACGTTTCATGAGCTACACCCGTCCTCAGATCTGTACTTTGACCACATCAAGTGCATGCAACGCGAGCTCGGCCTGCCGTAGCGCTAGATCAGATGCCCAGCGTGGACTGCAACAGGGCCGTGCACGTGTGGCCATGATTTCAAATTAGAACATCATGAAGTTTATTGGCCAGGGCGTGATGTGTGTGCTCAACATACGCACACCTGCATGCGGCCCGCTGCTGTGCCCCGGCCCTGGGTACACTTCTGTGCACATATGCACACATGCATGATGCAGAGCTTGGAGGGGTGCCCGCATATTATGACAACTTCGGAGAGGCAGGTAGTCCGCAGGAAGTTGACAAGATCACAGCATGACCAAGGCCCACCAGAACTGGCATCGACCACAGAGCACCGCCTCGGCAGCTCGGCCAAATGACATCCCCCGACAGCACTAGCTGTGCGCACCCCACAATCCCCACCTGTGCTATGCAGGACGTCATTACCGCAGACCCAGCCGTCCGCAGAGTCTTCATCCAATCAAGAGTCAAAGGCGAGACGAGTCGCGGCCCTCGATGCAACCACGTCAACAATGTGCGACCTCTGTGTTTCCAATGACTGGAACTTCATTCGTCGTCGTCCAGTGCACAGCATCAATGGGCCCTATAGATATATCACCATCCGGTCCATGCATGTGTTCAGGTGTGCATTCACACATACTGATGCGGCACCACGCTGTGTGGTGGTCACCATATTCGATACGCCTGCTATGGTGTGGTGGGTGCTGGATTCCGAAGTGGCTGCACCTGTCCCATATGATCGCAGCAGTAACATGCATTGTGAATCTCGGGAATTACCCTCACGGGCATGACAAATGGTCATGTGTTTGAGTGCGTTCCTTCAGGCCCAACAAGCGATGCAGAGCACAACGATTGGTGCCAGCTTGATTGTGTGGCAGTACCGTCTACACAGGTCGTCGCTCATGCGTATGAGCGCCTCCGTATGAGCGGCAATATGAGCGGTAAGTTCACCATGTTTGGGTCGAAACGCTGACCTGGAGAATGTGACATCATTGGAAGCATACCGAAATTCGGCTCGTGCGGTTGGATAGCCTTGCAATTTCCTGGTCAAGGCCTGTACCTGGCCAGATTGCGTCATTTGATGAAGAGTCCGTTGCCGAAAGCATGCAGGACTGCTCTGCGCGGGGACGCTCGCGCTGACCGCTGGTAAAGGTGCTGGTGGAAGCTATCACGACGATCCCGAGGTCTGCATTAGCAACTTTTACATACGTGCAATCTGCTGATTTTATGCACCACGAGCATCGGTGATGGACCCGGCCGGTTCGCTCTTATTCAGACTGGCTTTCGACTTGAAGACCACCATTCTAGGCACATGGATTGATCAATGATGAATGATGATGAAGGCATGATGGCCGAACAGCCTTCAGGTAACCATGGTCGGTTACCGCGGGTCTGAGAGCGGTCTGTTTCGGCTCTGGCGCTTGAATGTGAGTGTGGCGCAGAGGGTGATCGGCGATGAACCAGGAATGCAGTCTGACGAATATGGAATAATAACAAAAGAGATCACGGGAGAAGTCAAACACTACACGCCTGTGGCCAGGCCCGCGCACAAAGCTGTACGGGTCTGTTTATCATTCGATAATGTCCTCCCATCTGGGCGCGCACAGGTTAAGCCTGCACAGTCTACCATCTGGTGCATGTTTTGTGACAGCAGTTTGTGGTCGACGCCTCGTCCTCGTGGGCTGCATAGCAAAGACGATCACGTCGTGATCATGTGCACCGACAGCGTCGGCGGTCTCACCGCCACCCCGTGAAGCATTACTTCCGATACGATACACAGATACATGGTGTGTTATGCGATATGCGTTGACGACTCAGACTGTTGGTGTTGCCTGTCACCAGCGACGTGCCGATTGTGCACGACCAGGTGTAACCGGGTCTCACTTGCGTCAAATATTACACCTCGTATCCGCGCGGCTGGGCAGTCAAATCCACCCGAAACTGGTAGTAGCTACTCAGTTTGTATCCCTGCGATCTCTCAAACTCGCGAAACCGCCTCCCTGCGACAGTTTTATCGCTCACCGGTCGCCACTGGTCCACTCGCTCTGTCCCAAGCACTGGAAGGACTCTGACTGGTGTAGCAGTCTGACACGGTGCAGCGATCGCGCAAAACGCAATACCTTTGTAAGCATCATCACTTCTTAGTCGATCTTTCCCGAAACCATCAAGTGCGCCTCGACATTTTGTGACTGCAGCCGCTTCTGCGGCGATGTCTGTATCCTTCCGTTTGCTACCTGGACGTACCGTTTTCCGTAGCTTCGATTCTTGTCCAGCTTCCGCAATTTTCTGATTCAGGTGTCTAATGTCCGCTGGGTATTCTGCTTCCCCAATCCGCGACCACACCATGCGGTCGCATCCGTAGAATTCGGCATTTGGGTCTGCCCTCTGCAGCAGACTACTTACAGAAGATACATTTCGTCGTCTTTGTGGGCGCAGGCGGTGTAACCATCTCAGGAGGTTGACTTGAGCCGTGCGCTCCTTCGGATTCGTGTCCGAGTCTCCCACCCGCAACTCGGTGAACCCAGACCCTGCTGCGTCCGGTCTGCATACCAGCATCGTAAGTCCTGTACATAATAGAAACACCCATTTAGTGGGTGGAAGGGAAGACTCCCCCTTTATGACGGCGTTGAATTGTTTGCGATAGTTGATGCTGTTCTGTCTGGCCTCGAGTTCCTTGTCTGTCGTCTCTTGCACTTCGCTGTCCGTCAAGAAAAAGTTCAAGTGGCTTGGTCTGTTCATGAAAGACACCTGCAAGCTCCGAATCCCCGAGATCCATTTTCGGCCGCCTTTTGGGCCTGTGGCAGTGGCCCCGTCGCATGTGCTGATGGCTAACGCATATCTCTGCACCCCATGAGGGGCTCCTGGTACCTCTCGGAACGCACCTGCCGTAGGTGGGCACTGCCTGCGTCACCGTGGTTGTAGTACGTCACATTGATGTTCGGGCTGGTCACCAAACACAGCCTCAGAAGTGTCTGCTTCAAGCCTCCCGTTGTCCGAAGATTCTCTTCGACCTGCTGCCCCAGATACTTTTCCAAGCAGTACGGCAGTGACAGTAGCTCGGGCAACTCCAGTACCTGTTGTGCCGTATCGACGACAACCCCGTTTGTGATCGCAGTCTCTAGCCCAGCCCGCACCGGGGCACTCACCTCGCCCTCCTGAAGGCGCCTGATCGCTTCCATCCGAATGCTGTGACACCGCGCTTGTTGCCGTCCAGCCCCTTCGAGCCCGGCCGCCTCCGTTATAGCGGCGCACGGGCTCCCACGCAATTGTCTTGGTGTGCCTCTCTGTGCCTCTGCCATTGCCAGGAGTACCTGCATGTGTAAGTGCGCGTCTCGCAGTCAACCATCCCTGTGGTCAACGCCTTTCACACAGTCTTGGCTAAAAACCGGCCGGGGTAGGGGAGGCGGGGTGGGGGGAACTACAAGGTAAAATAATCTGGTACGGAACGTGCTGCCGTTCCCGGTTCGGTGGACCGCTGCGACGTGGTCCAGTTGAATGTGTCGGACTATCGGCGCCGATTCTCTCTTCTGCATTGACCTTGGGGGATCTTTGTCTATGATCCTTTGCCGTGTTCCCTGTGCCGGGTCCTCTCTGTTGTGCAGCTCGGTCACAATGGAGGTGGCTGTGATTCTCCCAAACAATAAAGCACCCAATCCCGGGTTCATGTAGGCCTCGTGTACAAGCGATTGCCATCTACTGGCATGTATGGCATGCATTTCGCGCCAGGTTTGCGGTGCCATGTTTGTCATCCTCACTATTTTCTTTTGGTCTTTGTGTACAGTTTCGTATATGTTCGTGTTGTGCTCCTGCACATGTGAACTGGTCACGAGCGTCATGAATGTTACCTCCGCCATAGCTCATCCCGACTGACGCTGGGGGGTGTTGTGTCTGAAATCCCCTCGGCCTTGCCAGGGCTGTTGCGGTTCCGCTGCCGCAGTATAGCATGCCAGAGTACTGATCGTTGTGGATTGCAGGGCAGGCACATGATTTTGTGTTCGCACCTGTAATCCGCCATGTGTCATCATTTTTTCTGTTGCGTGTGACACGACCAGATCCCCCCCAACCTCGAGACCCCCACGCCGATCAAGTTCGTGCCAGCTCACATCCTGGATATGCGAGTGGAGACGACAGTGCTTCACGAGATTCCGCCGTGTCCAGTAGTGCGCCGTGTGGATAGCTAGCGCGTGGTCGTGTATGACGTCATCTGGTCCACCGACGAACGTGGTCACGTTCTCCGTGACACCAGCGCCTCTGGCGTCGTGACGCATCATGAGAGATGTACTTCTTTGATCAGGTCAGTGCCCGTGGCATGTAGTGCAGGCCATACGACTACTGCTTTAGTGTGCCATTCACTCTCAGTTGCTGCTTGACCCCGCCCACGCGTGCTCCCATCGTTGTCTGACGTCTAACCAGCAGAGACGACACTATGAATTCAGTTCAAGACGACGTCGAAAAAGCAGTCTTGCAACATGCGCCGGGGGGACACCTTCAACGGGCTCGTATAATGCCCCTGCTGGGGACCTTGCACTGCGGGAGCCGCTTAAATCGCGACTGGAGCCGGCTGGTTTTCGTACAGTCCTTCGCCCAGGCAAAGGCGTCAACGCAGATGCTGGGATCGGTTTCTGGCAAAAACACGTTCATGATGGGACGTACCGTGTCCGAGCCCACAAGGATCTCCAAGGAGAACATGATCCAGGCCGTGATGATGTTCTCGGAGTGGGTGACAGTACAGAATCTGTTTGCAACAAGCTGGCAAGGCTCCGGCAACGTACCAGATCCAGATGGAGTCGCAGGCGTGAAGCGTGTGCTTGCGACCGCAAGCCGATGTGGAGTACGACTATCCTCCACGTGTTCACTACGTGACTGATGACGTTGTATGCCTGAAATCACACAGGGTGAGTGTGTCCTGTAGATCATATGCCGATTCGATGCTACCATGGTGACCCATTGTGGCTGTCGTTGTGGTCCCGTGAAGCTGCTGAGATCTACATCTAATACTGCCATGCTGCAGGTATACATCTGTGGCTACGTAGACCCATCTAGATGCTCGCTAGAGGTCACTCATGTGCACCCGCCAGACGGCCTTCATCAACAAGAAACAGTGCCCAAAGCATCCCAATGGAAAGCTGCCAAGGAACTTCAATGTACGAGATTCCCATGTACCCCGTTTGAATACACAGCACCATGAATCATCTTGAACAGAATAAGTTCCCAGACGAAGAACATCTTTTGATTGTATTTTGACACGGGACATTTCTTGGGGGCACGGACGAATCAGTGTTCTTTGGAGGCACTTGCCTGCTCAGCTCGCAGGCACCGTCTCAGGACACTGTGCTGCAGGGTGGAAAGCAATCAGCCTCAGGGATATCGTGTGGTGCTTTGTCCACCTGTCTGCAGGAGACTCGCCAGGCGTTGCTGTACCCCCGCCTCGCCCCCCACCCCAGCTCACGGAGGGTACACGGTCTGCCACACAGTCTGCCAAGCCGCCCAAGCTGGACCCAGCAATCAAGTCGGCGGCTGCACTGCAACCTGGTCGCGGGCTGCTGATGACGCTGCCCTTCACGATCACACCCGAAGAAGCCCGGGCGGCTGTCCGTGTTGAAGCCGACCGGAAGTCGGAGTTGGACAACACTATTACCGCAGTGTACACGCATTGCCCAGAGATGCTGGCACGGGCAGGGCGCCAACCCAGCGATGCATTACTTCTGCTGGCACCGGAGTCCAACACTCTGTGGAGGATGCACCAGTGTTATTCACCTATCCTACTGAACCAGGTATTTCCACCCCCACATTGGTTCCTTTCCGATACGTATTCATGAAGCGTATGTGAACGTGGTTCTTGGAAGCTTGACGCAGGGCGGTACGCTGCCCCACACTTGAACTTCAGAGATTGAATATTCTGCCTTAGAATAACCGAGCCGTCACAACCTGCAGTCTCTCCTTTTTGTTGGGCAATTCATCTCTACGGTCCGGCACATTGCGCCATTCGTGGTCAGTTATGCAAAGAAGTCCAGTATGGCGAAAGCGATCCTGGTATGCTCTGCCAATCTAACAAACCTGACCCGTCATGTGACATAGGCATACCTGAGCCGATGTTTCACTCTGATGTTTGACTGTGTACAGGATGACAACCCACAACTGCAACGCGCCCTAGCCTCAGTCGGAAGCTACACTGACGCCATGATGGCAGCGTGGGAGTACGTAGCAGCCGGGAAGACAAATTTCAAGCGGGGGGTTGAGGCGGCTGCTGCAAGTCATCAGGCTCTGGTCCAGACCAACTTGACGATGGATTTCTTCACGACTCCCCATGATGCAGCACTAATGTCTGCACCGAATGATTGTGGGGGTTTGCTCCCTTTTGGATCAACGGAGGATCTGTATGACCTATTCCACGCCGCCATAGGAGTCGTACTGCTCAACACCTCAGGTACGATCACGAACCCTGATTCTACATATGATAAGTGAGTTGCCTGCTCACAGCAAGAGTGTAGTGATCAACGGTAGCATGGGCTATTGAGGTCACCTGAGAGACACTGAGGTCAGTTACATGTAGGTGTAATCGGCCACAGTCAAAACGGCACGACCAGGCTTGACATGTTTGGGAAGGCTATGGCTGTGTTTGCTCCCGTGAACCGCAGGTGGCACTGGTTCTATCAGGCCCTTTCGTATCTATGTGTTACTGACGCGCCGCCAGATTCACCCTGTTCTGACATCAATGCTTCATTATCATCGGGTAAGGCAAAGTCCCAGAAACCAGCCAAGTGCCTCGTGCTGGACGCGAACAGTGATCCATTTGCACACATCCACACCTGGAATTACAGTGATGCAGAGGACGTCGCCATACTGACAATCACTGCCGGGTGCAGACATGAAGGTTGTCGGAAGTGCGATTGATGCGGATGCATGCAGCCTTTGTATGGAAAATTGTATGCACGGAGCCTATACGGCGTTTAATGCGGTACATTTGTGACGCAGGGGCCCACTCAAACAAATCCCGCAGTGCATTTTAGAGCTGCTACCTCCCGATTGTCAGACTGTGAAACCGACAGCAGCAGAGGGGGGTCACCCTGCTGCACAGGTTCATGACGACCGGAAAGCGACGGGGGCACCGAAGAGGGCAGTGCCGTGCCCTGACGAAGCAGGCGTTGATCCGTTAGGGGCAGGCGAATCCGTGCCCCCTCGCCAACAGGTGTCTGTGCAGGACCAGCATATGCTGCAGGAAGGCCACCAACCGCCTGTCTTTGGCGACGGGAGTTCAGGGGACGGGGGCAAGTTGAAGCGCAAATCCCCCACCCCAGAAGGAGGATCATCATGCAGCAAGCTTCCGAGGCAGCTGCAACACTCGGCTGAACATCCGCCCACCACTGCAACATCCGCACAGGCGGGGGAGCCAGCCTCAGTCCCCAAGCTGTTTGAGGGATACAACCCCGCTGGAGACCGCCGATTGAGTGCCCCACAAGGGATCACACCCCGCAACCCTGCCACCCAACACATGGTGTGTACTGGAGCCCGATTTTTTTCTTAACAACATCACTGTATGTCGTAATAATCTGATGCGACCATGACGCAGGGGCAACCACCGGGACACGATGCTGAAGTGATTCCGGACACCCAGAGTGCTGATTGTCTTGACGCAGATGCGAGCACGCAACCCACGATGCACTTGGAACAGTCCGAGGCCAGTCACCTGACGAGAAGCACTGACATGGCACTTGAGAGCGTCCCGGATGCATTTGTGCCCAAGCAAGCAGCAGAGGGATTATCGGATGAGGCACGATTCCCCGCGAATCTGCAAATCAGTACACCTAAGACAGGCGCGGACACAATCTATACTTTTCAAACACGTTTCCACGGCAAGTCGGCGAAGGAGCCCAAGCAGATGGCAGCTACTTTGTTCCGTATGATGGCTTGTTTCACCCCATTGCTGCACCAGCCCGGACCTGCTAGAGACGGTGCATTGCGCGGGGCAGTAATCGGGGCCGGCTTGATATCGAGCCCAGAGGTGCTGTCAGATGTTTTGCGGCTAGTGTATATGGTACGTTGCCCCCCTGAAATCTCCTGTTATGGCTCACTGATATCGTAAGGGCAATTGGTAAGACACTACGGTGGTCGGAAACATTGCATAATCCGCAGTGGACAGGTATCATGGCAAGGCAATGATGTGATCATGTTTATGAGGATCCCTGAAAAGCATTTGCCATCGTATGTAGGAAAGAAACAGCGACACCCCATTGCGAGAACTGGAGCAGCAAGAGCATGTGATGTTCACAGAGAAACGTGACGAGGCGGAGAGAGCTGCAGCAGAATAGTTTCAGCATGCTGGGAGGCAGTGCAATGAATCATAATTGCAGCATGCTGGGAGGCAGTGCTGGGAGGCACATGGGCAGCCATGTAGTGCAGAGCACATGCGAGCAGGCTGTGAACATATGCTGACGTGTCGTCCTCCTGCTCCACTTCCAAAGATATTTGCAGGAGCTGGTCTGAAGGGCGAGTGTAGCGTACCCGTAGAGATGTTTTCCGAATGAAATGTGCTTATGGATCGCATAGTGCAAACTGCAGGATGGTCGTGGATTGATCCGCTTGAATACATGCGAGATTCCGAATGGCATGATGCAGCGAAGTCATGATAGCTGGAGTGAATTTGTTGGTACTGTCAGCTCGAGTTTTGTGACAGGAAACATGTTGCCCAAGTTGATGATGACACTGTGAGAGAGATGTTGTGGACACGTGAAATGGCAAAGATTTTCAGGTACACAGTGCATACTATTTGTAGTACGTCAATAAACTGAAAGTTCCAGAAGTCCTACGCTTTTCGAAAAGGCTGTATTATGCCTACCACAGCTGCTCACTCACAGAGACTCAGAAAAATAACGCCCTGTATTCGGTGCAGCTGAATGACAGTATTGCACACTGACCCCGCAGTACCCACACACAACATACAGCACCTACTGATTCGATAGGGATCAAAAGGTCAAATTCACACGAGACGTTGAACAGAATTACTATGAAATCTGACGGTTTAATGTGTGGCGTTGACCTTATTAAACTGACGTGCCGAGGTAAGAATGCCAGGCAGTGCTAGGCTGGCAGGCAAATATAACGAGGTTACCTGGCAGCAGCTCAAGGTACTTCCTGCACGAGACACTGCGAAAGGTATGGGCTGATGACACAAGAAGCAGTTTGACAAATACAACCAACACGCCACTGAAGCGCTTAAGCTATCTCTCCAGGCAAGACAAGGGCTTGCAACACAGACGGGGCACGTCCAATATCGTCTTCTAATTGTTTCCGAAGAGGTTCCCAAAGGGATGACCAGAATAGTAGCCTGCAACATCCAGCAAGAAAGTTTCAGTCTGGGACCTGTACCATGCAAAACTGTGTACTAGCCCTGGTTGATCTGCATAAGCATGGCTGCAGAAAGGTGTTGTAGGGACACTCTGCACTATAGCAGTGACACACCCGAGATCGGTTTCTGAACGCCCTCGAAAAAGGGGCGGGTTTGCAGAAAAGAACCACCCCACATCGGACAGTATTTTGTCGGCTTCATCCTTCGAGGTGTTCTGCGGAGTACATAGGGCATTAGTGTGCCGACGCCACAGACCTAACATGGCAGCCCCTGCCAAGATCCTATATACAATGATGTCACCCTCACTCAGGCAGTGACCAGGCGAGGGCGGAAGAGAAGCATCGCCTTGGGCCTTCGGGGCGGCAGCAGTGGAACAGAGGTGACGATCTGGGTCAAAACAGACTGCATCAGCAAAGGCAGCGGTGTAGACACCGCAATCGTAGTGATTCAGTTGCACCGGCAAGGATGTAGCCTGCATGCGCACGGTCACTGAGGATCCAATATTCAGTGGCAGCGACGTTCACAATGGATGAAACTGGTTGAAACACCCAAGCGTACCGCAACTACATCTAAGAGGCGTTCCCCTGGAAGGATTTTGCTGTACTCCACCATCCTATCGCTCCCATCCACCGGAGAAGTACAAGCCTTTTGAGCAGGTGGCACACGTCGCGGAGGACGAGGCAGCAACTGCCGGAGGACACGGCATACACTTGCATGGAAGAAGATCTTCATCTGAGCCCCAGCAGTGGGCAGAGAATCATACCACACGATCTTGTACCTGGAATTCTTCACACCAGCTCTGACGAGCCCTGGAAAGCACAGAGGTTCAGATCCCAAAAATGCAGTTTGATCAACTGACGGTCTCAAATCGTGTACAGGGAAGCATGGTACAAGCGACGTGAATGAGGTCAAGGGCCCTCACCTGGGAACTGGATCACTGCCAAAGCCCAATGGCTGTCATCGCCTACAGGGCAGAGCAAGAAGTCGAACTCCAGCACGTCACGAGCACGACACCACTTAATGGCGTGGGTGATGTGATCAAAGCGCTCATGCCGAGGGACGCTAGCCGTGCACAACCGGCCCAGAATGTTAGCCGGCACATGCAGGAAGCTGTAAGTGCCTGGTGCCAAATGCACCGCCCTGGCCACGCAGAAATCGACGAACCCGGAGTCTGTAAGCTCGAAAGGCCACAGAACCCTGAAAGATTCGCAGCCAAGGAGGATGTGGACCAGCCTTGAATTGTGCCGTCCCAGGATCACCTTAACTGTGTCGATGGTCTGTACAGCTACAGGGGAAGGACACTCATCGTCAGAAGCCACATAAAGCGGACCGAGCCTGGCACCGATGGCACCTATACCATTGGCCAAACTCACAACCGCCGGAGGCTGAGCAGCACGGCGTCGTGGGAAGCCTGTGTGTGCCTGAGGCGTCGGCCGCATGATCCCCTGTGTTAGTTTCAGGGCGGGGGTGAATGGAACACATGCCTCAGACTCCTGCAAAATTGCATTTGGGACCCACATAGCAGCCGCGTCTACGACCGGTTCCTCTCCGACGCGAGGGGGAAGGGGCGCAGACAACCCGGCCACCTCCTCTTCGACACATTCGCTCCTCTCCGACCCGGGTGCCACCGCGCCGGACTCAAGCGCTGCGGCCTCAGAAACTTTTTCCATTGCCGCCTTGGGTGAACCAGAAAAGCCTTCCGCTCCAACCGGAGGCGTTAGACCGACCTGCACCCGCGGCACAGCGGGAGCATTGGCAACCCCACGCTGTTTGATGTGGCACCCTAAGGCGACACCCTCGCCAGACGGGGTGTCAATCAACCCGGAGCCAGACTGTCCGGGAGTAGGAGCAGAGACAGCGACCAAACCAGAAACTGTTGCCAACGGCGGGGTGTTCACCTCAGGTGACGATGACTGCAAATCATCAAGCGACTGATTGACCTGACCAAGAGGGTTTGGGTCCGAAGGGGCGCCCGACTGTGGAACTGACCCTTCAGCAACCAGCGGGGCATTCAGTGGCCCGACAGGCACGAAGGGCACCTCAGACAGCACAGCTCCGGAAGCCACTGTGGGCGGATCTGGTGCAAAACAGGCCCGCAGCAAGTCTGGAAGGACACTCCAGTCGCGGGAAGCGTGACGAGCTGTTAATCCAGCATACCAGTCTACGATCCTCTGACCACCGTCGGTGACTTCCAGATGCGCTAACAGGGCTGCGACGTCATTGCTGCGCTGCACTCGGCGATGGCAAGCTCGGAACACGGCGATGTCCATGTCTGCAGCAGGCACCTCGGAAGAGGTTGCCGTAGAATACAGTGCAAGACGCTCTTCATAAATAAACCTCCGGAGGCCGGCCTGGGCGCCGCGTTGCGGTGTAGTGGCTTGGGCCTCGACCACGGACCACTTCTGTACAGCCTCCTTCATGTCCATCCGAGCGAGGGCGACCCCTTCTATGTTCTCAGCTAATGCGTAGTCCACTAGCGTCAGTTGATTGGATCTCGAGAGAAGCCACGCCCCTGGATACATATCAAAGGGAAACCCGTTTTGACGGATGCGCACGTCGGGGCTCACCGTACGAATACCTTTAGACTGCACATCCCGACAAAACTCTAGAAAGACCAGGAATGTAGGGTCATGAGGCACTGACTCAACAAGACGGATGAGGTCTGACACGGATCTGACATCACCCATAGCACAGGCGACAAAAAGTACAAGTGACGTCTGACGGCCTTGTGGTGAACACCGCCCCACAGAAGAAGAAGTAAACGAGCGTGATTTCCAAAGAAAACGCCAAAACCAACATGATATGCCGAGACGGACTTTAGCAGAGATGTGATGGGTACCCAGGAGAACGCACACGCGACACCGGTGGCCATGGCTACACGGGCCGCGAGTGCCCCGTTGTCACAAAACGAGTCAACGGAAGGCTCCGCCTAACGCAGCCATGACGAAATCAGATCAGTACATGTCAGCTTCCAAACCGCATCCTCATGGATAATCTTATTATGCCACTTCGTCGGTTGTGTGCGCTCCGGAAGATAAGAATTGCGCCCTTTTTGATCGTTAACGCTGCTGCACCGCAGTGCAGGGAGGTACCATCGCTGCAGAGGATATATGTCTTCACAAGTACGTTTCTACTCGACAGATGGATAAAGTGTGGGTGATTGTCATACCGTCCTCTTAGCACCGTTCATTATGACGAGAAAGGGGTACCTGGTGCGCCATAGAGCGCCCCCCGCCTTGCATATAGCGTCCATCACATGGCATTTAAATGGCTGCGATTATGTCATGATAATCCATCAGTGCCAGATCGCGTTGTCAGGCGTCGTCGGTAGTATCGTGGCGTAACAACGCAGGCAACTGTTGGTTGTCAAACGGCGAAAGCACAAACCTGCGGACGAAGCAGACTAATGTGAGGCCAATGCAGGTGATTGACTTTTGACAGTTACGAGAAACCGCCACTGACAATCAAGAGGCAGAGACGACACATCTTAGCGCAAATGGATGGGAGAGACACAGAACACAATTTTGACCGATGATCAGTAAGGTAGTATGTTTCCTACTCGTATGCATTCAGGCTTCGGTCCAGTAACACCGGCTGTGCAGATCGTTTGTTTGTTCAGGCATCGACGGTTGACCAGGTCGCCCAGCTACTTGTGCAGGTCAGTTCATACATGGTTCGGCGTTTGGCATCGAGAGACCTGAGTATGACCTGTTTGTCCCATCAGCTACGACAATGCGACAGCGTGCGTCGAGTCATTGACACATCAGGTACGTGTACAATTGTCAATTGCAACTGCTACAACGCTGTATGGGTTGACAAGGAACAATGCATACAGGTTACTTTCTTCAAGGGGGCTGCAGCCTGCCCGAACAGCTTCAGACGAGCTCGAAACAGCAATTGCACGGACTCGGAGCCATGGCAGGTAGGAGCCTCACAGCCTTGCACGCTTGCGGCACAGCCCAGGCGGAAGCCGCTTGGGCTGTGCCGATGACGCATATGCATGCACCACCAGTGACAGCCCAGGCGGAAGCCGCTTGGGCTGTGCCGATGACGCATATGCATGCACCACTAGTGACAGCCCAGGCGGATGCCGCTTGGGCTGTGCCGATGACGCATATGCATGCACCACCAGTGACAGCCCAGGCGGAAGCCGCTTGGGCTGTGCCGATGACGCATATGCATGCACCACTAGTGACAGCCCAGGCGGAAGCCGCTTGGGCTGTGCCGATGACGCATATGCATGCACCACCAGTGACAGCCCAGGCGGAAGCCGCTTGGGCTGTGCCGATGACGCATATGCATGCACCACTAGTGACAGCCCAGGCGGAAGCCGCTTGGGCTGTGCCGATGACGCATATGCATGCACCACCAGTGACAGCCCAGGCGGAAGCCGCTTGGGCTGTGCCACATGAGGGGCTGACCACCTCCAATGCAGCTCGTACAGACGCAGCTCGCGTGCGGCGGGTGCAGTGAGCAGGGCCACGCAGAGGGGGGGTGTGCCATGCGCCTGCAGCAAGGCCACGAGTGGCTTTGCTGTTGGGCATGGCATACAGCCTGTTCTGGGTGGACTGCTGGCCACCAAGCTGCAGCCTGTAGTCACGTACATGACGGTGCATACCCCCCACAATCAGGGGTACTGCCCGGGCAAGCACACTTACACAAATGCACATGGTGCTATTCAAACTCGCACTGCTGGTGCCGAAAATACAAAAGTTGTACATCTCGTGAAAAACAAACTCGCTCATATCGAAAATCTTCCGCTCATATATATGCGGAAAATGGGGGGGTAAATAAGAGCCTGCGTAAGCGACCGTGCATGAGCGTGGACGCTTGTAAATATGAGTGGCATATGAGCGACGACCTGTGTAGACGACATGTCGACCATGCATACTGCAGGGTGGTATTTGGTCTAACATTCTCGGAACGAAGCGCCGCCTGGGCAGGCGCAGCTCCGGCACTGTCAGTCCTCACGAATGGTTGAATATGATGGAGCTGCACGCGTGATAGCGTATCGAATGTGGATCTGAACGTGTGCATTAGCATGTGCGGTCAGCACTGACAGCAGCTGTATGATGCCTGCCGATTGCAATATCAAACTCCGGTGTAGCGGGCAGGCAGGCTCACCATTGACATTGTATCAACTGGACTGCAGCCCGCCTCGATGCTTCCGGCGCCCCCCGTCAGAAAGGCTGTGTACGCAAAGAGTCTCGGTGAGGAGATGCTGAAGGTGCTGCCCTCCTTGGCGGCCTTCGTCCAGCCGGCGACGCCTCTGCAGCTGACCCAAACGCTGGTGCGCCTGGTCGCCATTGATGCTTCACCACCCATGCATGCTCACCCAAACACATGTGGACAGGCCGGTGTGTCTTTCAGAGGTCCCATATATATGCTGTCTGAGGACGGGCAAAAGCTGTCGCAGCGATGCGTAGCGAGAGCCTGTCCCCAGCGGGGCACACACACATGTGAAAGTTTGCCGAAGCTGTACACTTTCCAAAGAGTCTCGGGGCTGTGCATGTTGGTTTCCGCAATGCGACGGCTGCTTGTGATGCACGGGCCGGATTTGATACAAGAAACAATTAAAGAGCAAATAAACGGGCCGAGTGGCCTTGTCTCAGCGGGTTGTGACCTGTCCTGACGTCATGCTCAGCTTTGCATTCATCATGAAGATCGGTCGCTGTGTGTGTGGTAGCACTGCGACTTGCGCTGCATCGAGTCACTGCGTTTCGAAGTCTCCGAGCCGCCTGAGACCACCAGGCTGCACAGAGCGGCCACGACACCGACTTCTCTGCAGGGCCCTCAGCCCACTGCTGCCAGTGCTGGACCACCAAGCCTTCAGGGGGCGGCGTCGGCAGAGCGTGAAGCCTCAGCACAGCGCCCTGCCCGGCCAGCAGACGGCAGCATGGACCATCTCCTGAGCCTGTACGACTTTGACGGATTCATCCGGAGGAGCAAGACAGGGGCACACCCTCTTGAGATATGGCGGATCGAGTACGCAGAGTCGTGGGTATGTTTCGTGTGGCCCTGTTTGGCCACATGTACAGCTTCATGTTTTGAAAGGACAAAGTCGGAGGGGCAGGCAGGCTGCACCGAAACCGCGCGCACGACACGACAGGAACGTAGGCCTAGGCGTTCATGTGTTCCGGAACACATGAACGCAATCTACGCAGCATATGTGCGCGTGTGCATGCATGATTGTGGCCTGGTTTGCCATACTCATTGCGGGCGCTGTCTCAAGACTCTCGTCTGCTTGAGGAGCGTGGACGGCAGTGTCCTACTGGTGGCCAGTTTCTGTTCTTTGTTGAACAAATTGTCTGTACATGTTCTGTCCATGGCGTGGCTGAGCTTCGCTATGTGGCAGTACCTGTGGCACTGGTGAGTTGTTGACAGAGCCACCGATCTTTTCCTGCCAGTAAAAGCTTGACGCCGGTGACCAACCTGTGGCGCTGCCTGCCGCATCTGACACCTCAGCCACCCTGAGCTGTCGGTGTTAACGTTGTGCAGGTGCAAACAGCCACCCGTAGGGCCCCAAAGCCACAGACAGCCGCCCGCAGCGCCCGACAGACCACAGAACTGCTTTCGCGCCGACACGGAAGCAAAGGTTATGATTATCCCAGATTCTTAGAAAGCGGGAAGGGCAGCCTGCGCAGCCGCGAGCACCGCCCCAACACAAGCGTACCGCGTGCGATGGGTGGAGGCCCGGTTGTTTCGCAAGCGCATCATCCGGAGGCCGGACGTACCACAATCGCCATGTCGCCAGTGCTTTCGCAACAGAACGCAGACATCGAGGTCGTTTTGCAGCTGATCAGGGCTTGGAGCGGCACCTGTCATGCAAGACAAGCACAAGTACAGCTGGTCACGTCCATCACATCCGCGCTGAAGGGGTATGTGCACCATAGCACCTTGTCTAAACTCTGTTGTGTCTGGCGATCGCACACAGTACCGTCACTGGGAAGACCTGCGTGGGCGTGGACGTGGTCTGGGTGAGTGTGGATGTGGCGTGTAGTCTTGTCGACTGTGCTGTTGTTCCACGTCTCCCTGTGTCCATTTTGCCACGGCCGTGGCAAGGCCAAGGCTCTTAGGGGGCCACCCAGTCAGGAAGTTGAGGTCGCTGCTCTTGCAATGGTTGTGTTAAATATTGGACTTGTAGTGCCAGCTCCTGAGTGTTGGTGTGGCAGTCTGGCCGATCAGCTGTTCCTTGCGCCTTCGGACATGAGGTAGTGGACGGTGCACTGCTGGCAGCTTGCAGCGTACTGATGGCGTGATCTTGCACGAGTCTACCTGAATGGCACCGATTCGGCGGCCTATTATATGTGCAACAACATGCATGTTACACATGCCGCACGCCGGATCGTTCTGAGGCCCGTTCTGCGTCGTATGCAGGCTTCTGGATGGCATGACCTCCAACATTGACACGCAGCCTAAGGCCGTCACCAGTATCGTGATGAAGTTGGCTCAAGAACTCGGGACCATGCCGGAGACGTGCGCTGCCTTGTTCGGCACCTGGGACGAAACGCACCTCTGGCGAGGAGCAGCCACCGCGGTCCGCCGCCCCGCAACCTGTGCCTGGCTGGCATCTTCTGGCGTCAGACTTAGATTACATTGTCGCTGCATGTTCGGTCGCCGGTGCTGCTGAGTGAGACGTAGTCAGATGCTCGAGCTCGGACTTCCTTTGTGACGTCTTGTAAGCAGCCAGGCCGGAACCCAACACAGAACAATGCATACGAGACATGGAGCTTACATACCTAAAGACCGCCGTACTCATGCAGGAAGCCCTGCAGTGGTCCACTGTCCGTCTGGTGGTTTTGAGCACCATTCTCGCCAGCAGGGTCGCCAGGCGCACCGGCCGGTTCCGGCTCCCCCACTCCACGCTCGCCCCCGGCTTTGCCGCACACCTGTATGCCGCCGCGGCCGCATTTGACGCGGCTACGGCCCGCATATCACCCCCCAAGGAGGTCCGGAAGGCTCTCGAAGCGTTCGTGGCTACCCCCCAGGTGGAGTTGTCGAGCGAGCAGGAGCAGACACTGCTGGACACCTGCGCCCGCGCCCTCGCGACCCTCTCATTTAAGGCCGACGGCATGCAAGGTCGCATCAGGGTCCTCCAGCAAACCCTGGAGAGCCACGTGGAGGCGGTGGCCCCTCCCGACTGGAAGCGGGGCGTCGCGCAGCGAGTGCAGGCACTATGCCAAGAGCGCAGCTGGCTGCTCCTCCAGGCGGAGCGGGATCCCGCCGTGCTGCGTGCTGTGCTCCGCGCAGCCTCGCCAGGCGGCGATGCCGACGCCGCGTCACTTGAGCGACCGAGCGACCGGCGCGTAGAGCGGTGGCTGCGTGCGCTGAGTGAAGAGCAGGAGATGAAGGCGAGCCTCGGGAAGCAAGTCAACAGCACAGCGTCCCTGGCTGTGCTAGCGCTTGGCTGCCCGGTGCTGGCAGTGCGGTATCATGCCCGCGGGAAGCTGCGCCCGGTGCGTGTGCCAGGGTGCGGGTGTGTGATGTCATGGCTCGCCGGCACGCTGGCAGGGAAGGGCGGCCGATGTGAGCGCTGCAAGCGGGCTGTGGGTCAGGGGCACCTGGAGGACGTGTCGATGCACGACGCCGCCGCCGCGGCACCGGCCCAGGTGTGCTGCTGCAATAGCACCGCTGTTGCTGGAAACCTGTTCGGCTCAGCTGTGCTGCATGCGCAGCGTGTGGGCTGCCCTCTGTGGTGCAGAGCGGGCTGTGTCCGTGCGTGTGCCTGTTGAACTGTTGCAAGCTCTGTCAGTATCTGCTGCTGTGGCACTCCTGGCATGCTCTCTCACGTTCGTCTGGCGTGCAGGATGCGTCATCGTTGCATGCGTGTGCCATGCAAGCTTGTGGTGGCAGCGGGTAGACAGCTGCCATCTCCATGGAGTGCGGTCGTTGCAAATTGACACTGTGCAGGGCAAGCACACTCTCTGTCTGACCGTGTTGGTGCCCCCATGTCTTTGCCACAGGCCACTGCAATGAGGTCGTGCGCCACGTGCAGACATCATCTCCGCCCGCTAGCACGCCGAGTGACGCCCCCTCCATCGCTGCTGGGGCGGCGAAGCGGCAGCGGGACGCCGTGGATGCTCCGCAAGCGTTTATACCAGCCACAGCCGGCCCGGGCGCGGTCGAGGTGGCCCCGGACCTCGCAACTCCACTCGATGGCAGCGCAAAGTGCCCCAAGGTCTCTCCCGGTGCTGATGTGCAGGCCGCAGACGCAGCCGCAACCGCAGGTCAGCTCAGCGCGGGCGCAGGCGTGCCCGTTGGGGTGGACATCAACGGAGATGGAAAGTCGGGCTCTGTTGCAGCTGCCACTACGCCTAGCAGCTCTGGCCGCGCTGCTTCTTCCCCCGTGGCCCAGGTGGTGCGCCTCCACGACATGTCTGCCTCGGGATTGGGCCAGGAATGCCATGATTCAGCCGAGTGTCCTGCAGACGCTGTGGAAACCACGCACTTCTCGGCGCTAGCATGTTGCAGAACAGTGCATGTGTGTGGCTTGGGGAGGCATGCTGGAGTGTTCGTTGCGAGGTTGTCATGCCTGTCTGAGCGGATTTGCCACCAAACACACCCGCGACGGACGTGTTTGAGTCCCGCTCGAGCTGCTCACCACATGTGCAGGGGCAGAAGCAGACCTTCGACGAGATGCATGAGCTTCTCTCGCGTGGCATTCTGAGGGAGGTGCGCCGTGACTGTCGCTGTGTTTCCAAGATTTGAAGGAAATTCCCTCCTTTCCCGCAGAGTCGCTCATGCGTGAGCTCGATCCACTTGCGAATCTTCAAAGCACATGTTTGCATCTGCGTGTCGTGCAGCTGCGCTGTTGCACGAGGCGCAATTTGAGCTGGAGAAAGCATCGATGGACCTGGTGAATCCACACTGAGGACGTGAATCTCTGGGCGCTGTTGCACGTCGTCCTTGCGTGGGCTAGCTCGGAAGAGCACATGGCAATGAAAGCATGTCACTTGACATGAGCCTGGCCTGGTGTTGCCTCCCTGTATGGCCACACGACACGGGCCCGAGGTGAATGCGCCATACTGCTCCTTATGGTGTAGGATGGCCCCTGGGATGCCACGTCCATCGATCGAGTCCAGCGCGCTGCATGCATGCAGGTGTCAGTCAGCCCCTTCTCTGGAAGCCAAGCCGCCGTGCACATCCTCGACTCGTTTTTTGCGCCCGGCCTGGACATCCAGGCCCCACAGAGCCCAGGTGCTCCGGCCGGCGCCCGTCCTTCGCCGGCCGCGGCTGCGGAAAAAGAGCGGGCCGCCAACATGCAGCTGCAGGCTATTCGCAGCCTCGCCCCCGCTTACGTTCCAGCCATGCACCAGCGCGGCACCGACGGCTCCCAGCAGGCCGCGTCCTCCGCCCAGCACAGCGACGTTCCCGCCAGCGAGCCGGTTCAACATGCGGGTGAATCGGAGCGCGGAGGCGTTACCGACGCCGCATGCATGCGGTCTCCTGATTCAGCACGGCTCCCTGTGCCATCCACAGCGGATGCTAGGGCGAGGCGCGGTGCTGCGGCTGTGCCAGATGGGCCGGGTTGGGGTGCGATTCTGGACGATACCCCCCCCTTCAAGGGCACTGACTACGGTAGCATTACCGAAGTCGCAGCATGCTTCCTCGCAGATGAATCTTTCGTCAGCCGGCATGTAGCCCCCAGAACAATCAGATCTCGCCGGCTGTCGCTCCTGGGCCGTGCCCCGTTGATAGAGGCCTCCAATCGTGCGCAAGACGCTGCGCCGTCCACGTCATATACGACGTGCCCTGAGGGGATCCCCGGCGGCGCTGCTATCCTACCGAACTCCGGCAGGCAGGGCTCCAAGCTTTCTGCTATCCCGGACCGCTTGGAGCCCTCGTATTCTCCCTCCACCAGCATCGAAGGATGCCTATCGGGGTCCAATTCAGATGGCCCCGAGGTCGTGGTCGGACCCCCCCCACCACACAAACCTGACTGGCGAGGGCCTCTGTCCATGGAGGCCACAGAGGTGGCCCGATACCCCATGCCCCTTACAATGGACGGAGCGTGGCCAAGGCACTCCCTGCCCGGCAGCAGCGGCGGGGCCCCACCACGCCATGGTGCTGTCGGTGGAGGGCCGGACCTCGCCTCATTTGAGCCTGAGGCTGAGGCACAATTCTCCGGTAGGGACCCGGAGAGCGGTGCGCCTGGTCTGCCTTTGCCTCATGCGGGCGGAAGCTACGGGGCGTACCCTGGGGCGATGCCGTTTCACGTGATGCAGCCTGGATCCGGGGTGGACGCAGGGGTCCCACTCCGCCATGAGCCGCTAGCCATGGTGCGGCCCGCTGGCCACCCGGCGGTGCAGGCCCAGCTGCAGCTCAGCCTCCTCCAGAGCGACCCCTGCTTTCTGCCTCCAATCGTGTGAACGCACCGTTTGTTGGCTGTGTGACGGTTGGCCTTGCTGCCGTTTATTGTAGTATCGTAGTGTTTCAGATGAGCAATAGCTTTAGTGTCGCGCTGAGAGCGCATACAGTGATGATGTTGATGGACTATCTTTTTTGATGTTAGGGGGGTGAGTGTGACACCGCAGGATCAGAAACGGATTCCGTTCCTGTCGAAGGTTGGCTGCGATGCCGTAAAACGCATGGATTTGTTGCACGTACCGGCAATGATTGGAGCCGGCGAAAGCATGTGTAAAGCATGAATTGACATCTCAGATCTGTCAGCATATTTCGGAATGGCAAATGAGTACCCCCGTGAAGACAATGCTGTGCACAGGCACAGTGACAAACTGTTCTATTGACACGAAATCTGCGGCTGCACAGCTCACACATCTATCTCTGCTGCAGCGACTATGGGTTGTAACAAAAGATCAGACCTGTGTGCGTGCCGCACCAAAACCTCAGGCCGTTGTGTGTGACTGCTGTGCTTGCATCATCAGCAGCACACCATGAGCTTGATCAAGCGCCGCTCCTGATCATACACATGCAACGTCCCCATGGGACCAGCATTGGAAGTAAAAAAGTCAGCTCAGACCTCTACTGGCTACCTTGATCCCGCCCCGAGTCACCCTTTTCACAGTCAACTGCCTACCACTAAGAATTGAATTGCGATGTACCTCTAGAATGCCAAGGTCACCTGACTAGGTGTGATTCAAACTCCGGGTCTTCCCGCGCAGCCGGCTGTAGAGGAGCCGGTGTCTCTACATGCCCATACGTTTCGCCTGCGAGGCCATCAACAGGTTGACTCTGCGCACACATCCGCAGTGGAGCACAAGACAACAGAGCCTACATCTGCCTGCTTTGATGTAACCTAGGAAGGAGGAGACGTTGGTTGCTCCGCAGAAGATGCTGTTGTGCTGCCCTTGCTTGCTGCCTTTGCTTGCTGTGCTTGCGCGATCATACACATGCGTACAGCTTTGGTGATGTGATTGCACTTGGAGAAATCTCGATTGTTCTCCGCCAAGCACAGCTCTAGGTCTTCATACAGCGGCCCACACTCCTTCAAGTCTCCGATTGGGTCTAGGTCTCCATTCTGTGCAATCTCAGCCACAGGCTTGTGGTGGGCCTGCACATTACCTCGGCATGGCATGGAGTGATATGCAGATGCAACCACAATGCGAATGCTGCGGTAGAGTTCAATCAGGCCAGGCGCTGGAGCCGCTGCGACGGTGCTGTCCCAGTCTGGGCAATGTGAAATGCAGTGAATGCGAATGATAGCAAGGCATTCTGTTGGAGCACGATGCTGCTGTATGTGGTGTTGCGTAGCCCTCGAGCCATGGTGTCCACGTGCAGGTATATACCAGATACGTCCGGTCCGAGGACAGGCCTCAGTAAGATTGTATCATCTGAGGCTGCAGGGGACATCTTATCGGTCAGTCCGGCTGGTTACGATGCGGTGGTAAGTGGTGCAACTGCATCTGTCGCTGATGTGGCAAGAACAATGGCTGTCTTGAAATGAGGTGAAGCCAGCGACCTGAGGGATGGCGTGAACGCTACAGACCCCACATCTCCAGAACCACAACTTTGGTGCAATTCATGTACTATTTGCCGTGACAGATCGCTCAGAAGGCGCCAGAACGGCATTGGCGATTGTGCATGCAAGCGCAACAAAGTGAGAGCAACCACGTCAACGCACCATGCCGTTTACTCTATGCAAGATAAATCATCTATCGACACACGTCCAGATCTTGGAGCGCGCATGATTGTCACTGTGGTCTCTGTTGCTGTGGCAGTATCCGAACGTCACAGCACATGGGATGCGATAGGCAAACGCAAAAGCAACATCTTTGCAGGCAGACGAGCATTCTGAAGCACTCTACATAGGTAGAGAATGATAAATCTCCCGGCGGTGTGTGTATTTCGCTGAACTTGGAGGCGAAATGCGATACGTCAATGCCATGGCTACGAGAGTCTTGCCTGTTATTATCGCAAGCGGTGGGCAGGCTTAACGCATTCCTGCGTTTGTGCACAGCCAAATAAGCCGAAGCTCTGTTTAAGCCTACCATGCTGGATCCCATTTCATCAGTCACACAGGCCCTGAGACACCTGTATGCTTGGCTAGGACTGCCTGCGCGTTGATTGTGCGAATCGCAGCTGCTCATTACAGAAGCCGACTTTTAGATAGGCGCCAAAGCATCATTGACGAGCTGTCCTGAGAAGGTCTATTTGTTTCGGCGTCCATGAGTCGCTCTCGTTCGCGTTCCCGCTCGGGTTCGCCGGAACAACGCAGGTTCCAATTTCAAATACATTCTTTGCGGGGTCCATGCGTGTGACAAGTAGATATGCACCTAACATGAACGTGTGACTACAGGAGTCGTTCGCCCGTGACGCCTCCGGAAAACACTGGTGATCCACCACGAGAGGAAGCTCCAGGTGAGTGTGTCCTAACGCTTTCACACTGGTTGCTTTGTCTCATGACGTTCTCTTCACATTTATACCGATTAATTTTGACTCCAAGGGGCACACTTGTTGCGCTGTGGCTCCAAAGACAAGCGATACACGTGTTTGCCCTGTGGGGATGTCGTGGTTGGTCAAAAATAACGATCGATAGCGGCTGATTTTATAATCTATCACGATATTTTTTGGTTGATGGCCTCGTGTTTGCAGAGGATTCAAAACGAAGCGCCAGCAATCCACGCGCCGAGCTTGAGTTTGACTGGAAGGTGCGCAAATGGCCCCAACTACGAGCACATCTCGCCTGCAAACTTCAAGCTGGGCTCAAGTGTCATGTTGACACTGAAGCTGTGTGGGTGTGCAGAAGTCGCTGTTGGATATCCTCAATGACCAAGGTCTGAGCGAGACACATCTGATGGCTGAGACATGGACACAGCTGGAAGGTGCCCTTCGCCATGCCTTTACAACATGTTTTCACATGTCCGGTGTCCGATGTTCGTTTCTCCTGGAAGTATTTGGTGTTCCGTCTTCAAGGCTTCACTCGCGCCTGTTCGGGAGTACATACTCCCACGTGCACAGCAGCATGCCCACCTGGATCAAATGTGTTTCGAGGACATCTTTTTGCAAACCCATCATACGCTCGTGCAAGAGGTGTTTGACGAAGTCGCATACTGCATTGTGGTCTGGAACGTTGGCGTGGCCTGTCACGATGCAGCACATGAATTGAGGCTTAACACACGGCCGTACCAGCTCTGGCGGCACAGTTATGTTGCTCCAGCCTCAGCGTGAAGTTCCTAGCAACATTCTTGCCATAGGTCTGTGTGTTGTGGCCAAGAGAAGGGGTCACATTCATTCCTGAGTACGTGCCGTGGTTTTCGACTGTAAGCTACCGCAGGCTTCCAGCCTTCTGTTCTCCGGTGTTGTGGCAGCTCGCATCCGAAGAGAGACGTCAGCATGGGGGTGAGGTGGATAGTGTGGTGTAGCTGCTGCAAGCCTGTTTCCATGATCTCATGCGTCATGCCGGCCCTGCAATCTGCAATTTGGTGCCGCTGTGAAAGTCTCAAGTGGCAGTCTCGGTGCACCACAGTGCCCTGCTCGAGAGCCCCCCCTTAGCCGCTTTCTGCCCAAGCCCTGCCGCACCAATCACTTCGCAGCTTGCCCATGCAAGCTGGCCACCACGAGTCCCCTTTTAGCAGCGATGACAGCCCCGGTCCCCGCTGCTGCTGCTGCCCTCGCGCTGCTCTGCTTCTTGTTTGCCGCTCTTCCTCCGTGAGCTGCTGGTGATGCTGCGGCTTCTGTGCATGGCTCAAGTTGAGCCCGTGACAGGCTGAGCTGCAGCTGCTGGAGAGGTGTGGCGCCTGCATGCAGCCCGCGTGCCCTGTTGATGCTGGTAGTCCACCACTGTCCCCGAAGCGCATCAGGCCAGCGCACATTGAGTTCGATCCACCTTGACATGCCTCAATGCTCACGCAGAGGCTCTGTCAGTGGTCAATGTCGACAATAGCCTGTTGCGTATGTGGTGAGCCGCAGTCTGCTGTAGCACGTGTTACATTGCAGTCAAGTGGCGTTCAGTAGCCACACCCACGGCACATTCCATGGTGAACAGCTTACAGGCAACTCAACTTGTAACCCTGGGCCTTCCGTCCGCAAGTTTCGTCGTGGGCAGCTGAGCTGTCGTGTTACTGCCGTGCTTGCGAAGCATTTCAGCAGCGCCAATGGCGCCACACCAGCACTGCAGTCTTGCTCCACGGTCCCCACAGGCCCTGAGCAGACACCATCGCACTCCGTGCTCAGCCGATCATGCTTCTCACCTGCCTCAAGCCCCAGTCATGGGATCATGAGTGGCCATGCGTGATCATATGTTTCACATTGCCATGTCCATCGCCACAACAATAGATCCGACATCCGGGAAAAGGATGTGCCGGTGCGTGCAGATGTGAAGAAAGAGGTTGCGTGCAATGTCGTGAAGCGCATCCAGGAGAGCAACCTGCGCAACGTCCGCAACTTTGACGGCTTCACACGCAGCATCCTGCGCCGCATCGAGGAGCAGGGCATCGACGTCGGCAGCGCGGCGCTCACCGAGCTGCCGGCTGAGGTCCGCGACGCCGTTGAGCGCCACGTCGACGACCGCGTTGTCACCGAGGCCGACTTCTGCAGCGTACAGGCGCGCCGCGCCCCTGCCGTGATGCCTGTTTTGTGCATCAGTGTAGCAGATTGTTCACATGCACCCGATCACACAGAGCAGTTGTAAGTGTTTGGTTCCAAACACCGGTTGGCGGCGCTGAGAAGGCTGCAAGGTGACCTAAGACTGCTGCGTATGCGTGTAGCCACGGCAGAGAGGCGCTTGGACGGTCGTGAATGTGTCATTGCATGCTCAAACGTGCATGTATGTGTGTGCATGTGCCTTTGCTTAAGTATGAAAGTTGTTCTTTATTGACCTGATACTCACGAGTTCGTGCCCCTGTGTCTCCGTGATCTGCATTCCGAACGCTCCTGTTGGCAGAGCGCCTGCGTGTGGCCCAGTGTATGGGAGCATGCCTCAGCCGCTGCACCTGCAGTGCTCAGATCACCTGCTGCACACGCTGTACCTGATGCTGTCCAGTCCCGGTGCTGCTGGCAACTGTGTTGAGCGCCGTCATGAGAACGAGGTGGGTAGTGTGGTGTAGGTGGTCATCCTGTAGAGGGAGTTAAGTGTGGGTGTCCGACAAGGCAACGCCCATGCTGATTCCATAACACGTGCGCTGGTATTAAGTGGGGCCAGGCATGATTGCAGGTGGTCAAGGCCCTTAAGGACCTGCCAGTTCAGTCTGCGGTGGAGGTGTGTCCTCCTCTGCATCACCTTTGTGATCATGTGTGCGGCCATGACGACGCCAGTTTGCAGTTCACTTTTGATGTACCTGGTGAGATCCGCAATTTGTCCCCAGACGATGACACTGTTCCAGGTTGCACTGCAGACACAGAATGACACCACCTGATGTGTCAGTGGGTCGCAGACCAGCCCTGTAAGGCTGACAGGGCACTGATTGCATGCACGCCCTGCATGGATCCTGAGACACATGAGAGCACCAGCCCAAGTGCCACCACTGACTGTCATCGAGGTCTCCAACCCGGTTAGGCACCAAGTACATCTGCGAGTTGTATGGTTGTATTGCAAGTGACATGATCAGGGGTTTCCAGCATGTAGCGTACACGTATCTGCCGCAGCTGTTTGAGTCAAGAGCACTTGATTGCCACAAGGCGCAGGCGTGTATGCCACGGACACAGTGCCCCAGTACATGCAACGACCTGTATGGCTGTATGCAGGCGGTTGACCAGTTCGCGAAGTCCAACCTTGAGACCGTGCGCAATCGCACCGGCTTCTTCATGTCCATCATCCGCCGCGTGCGTGAGGAGTCACAGTACGGTGGCGGCGGCGGCTACGGCGGCGGCCGAGACCGCGGCCACGACTCGCGTGACCGCGGCGGCTATGGCGGCGGCTACGGCGGCGGCGGTGGCTACGGTGGAGGCGACCGCTATGGGGAGCGGCACGGCGGTTACTCAGACCTGCGCGGCCGGGGCTATGGCGGGGATAGGTATGGGGATAGGGGCGGGGGCGACAGGTATGGCCGGGACCGGTACGAACGCCCCCGGTACTAGAAGACCCGTGCAGCTCTGTCCTCTCGGTGCACCTCTTCTGATCGAGTCTCAGAGGTTTTGTTGAGTAGCTGTAGAGGCCGCTCTTATCAGCAGTGAATGTACCATGTGCCAGTGGTGGCGTGTGCCTGTGTGCTTGAACATGCTGTGGGGAGGGTAGAGTAGGGATCTCGGTACCTGATTACGGTGATGCCGATCGTTCAGGGCATTCCAGTGCTGATTGTGACTGCATTTGAAGTGTGTCAAGCTGCATTATGTAGAGGGTGGTAAGCAAGCACCTGGGACACTTCCTGTGACTGCCTCGTGCGCTGCTGACATGCGGATCACCGCGTGATGCTGAAGCACACTCCGACAGCTGTCCACTATAAATGACGTTGAGGGCAGTTGTGGTCGCAACAGTCAAGTGAAGCTGCAATACTCGTTTAAAAGCTGTGTGAGTTTGTGATCATATGCACAATTATCTCACAAAGCCATTGAAAGAGAACTTCGATCACGATGTGTGGATGCACTCCAAATCCGTATGGCTTGGCAGGTCCCCTCCGGAGAAAGGCTTTTGCCAGGCTTGACATGGGTTGTATGATTGCGATGCACCCAACCGGGCACTGGCAGTCTTGGCAGGGGAGCTGGCAATACTGGCAGTCCTGCGCTAACACAGTTTGTCTACTGACAATACACTCGCAATCTACAGTGGAGGACCGCAGGGCTGGTTCGTGGCAATTGATGAAGCAGCGGTCGCAAAACACACTAGGTGTCCCCCGGCAGCAATGGGTCAATGCAAAACTGAGAAAACATTCCCATTCACACGTTCATAAGTCCTGCAGAACTGTGCAATTTCATGATGAAGATTTATCGGGCAACATCAGATGTCGGTCAGACTGCGTTGAAGGGACGCCCGTGATTACACAATACGAGCATTCATCATGGACCATCTAGCACATTCTGGCATCTGCACAGAGTTGTGCAGATATACACGATGGAGAGCTACTGAGCTATACATACTGTATGGGACCCTCGAGCAGTCCCTGGGAAAACTGCCTCACATACGGATTATCTGACGTATCGAATTCTGCAGTTGGTCCCTGCCATACCACTTTGCCCTGGTGCAAGAAGATAATCCGGTCAACTGCTCTCCGAATAGTGGAGTGCTGATGTGTCACTACGATGTAGCTTGTCACCCCTGATGGCTTCTCTGACCCGTTGGGCGGGCTGTGCAAAGATCGCATCAGATCCTCTACTATAGTGGACGCAACCGGGTCAAGTCCAGCCGTTGGTTCATCATACATGATTATCTTTTCGAGGCCCGCCTGCAGTTCTGTGGTGATAGCTCTTGCAAGGGCAACACGCTTCTTCATACCACCTGAGAGCTGCGATGGAAAAAGATCTTCGGCATCATACAAGCCGACCTTGTTCAAATTGGACACAACAAGATCCCTGATGTCTGCCTCAGGCATGTCGGTGTGCTCCATCAACTGGAAGCCGACATTTTCAAGAACTGTCAACGAATCAAACAAGGCAGCATTTTGAAACACCAAGCCTGTGCTGATGCCGAATGAGCTCTCATCATCATCCGAGACCAAGCCTATCCGCTGCTTGCCATTCACAATGACTTCACCTTCGTCTGGCTGGAGCAGCCCGGCTATTATCCTGAGTGTGGTCGACTTGCCAGTACCGGAGCCACCGATGATGCCCACTGCTTCGCCACGCCGAATAGTGAAGCTTGCTCCTTTCAGAATAGCATTGGAGCCAAATGACTTCCATATGTCCTTAAACTCAATCAAGACATCCCCGTCACTCTCATGGGAGTCATCACTGGCACTGCCTTGTATGTGGGCAGCAGTGGGCGTTGCCCTTGTCTGTGCATTCGTTACTCGATAGCTACTTTGAAATTGTGTAGGTCGACATCTCGTTGGTCGTCCGCTGATCATTGTTGTCGACGGTGCACTCTACATCTATGAGCATGCGCTGTATGCTTGTCGGAGAAAATCTAAATTGAGAAATCGGCTGTAACTGCACACCAGTCCCCAGAGATGCTCAATTGGCACGTGATTTTCTACACGCAAGCGCTTGTCCGTCTTCCCACCTCTGCAGTGCTCTCTCACGTGTGGCCACGCAGACGAGTGGCGAAGCGTCGACGCTGTGACGAGGTGCAACAACCAGCCTACCCAATGCAACAGGGATGACGCATATCGGAGCGAACATCTACTAGCTTCGTTGTTGAGTATTACTCGTTGGCATACAGGGTCATGATCCTTTGACGCGGACTTGCTTCGCATGAAAGCTGTGTCAACAGTGTACTCCTGAAGCAGAATCTACAGGAAGCATGGATAGACAAGCCATGCTGTCCGGAAATAGCATCCGCACAATTGAGCTGAACGACAGGAATTACAATATGGGAATCCCACATACTCCTGCGGAAGATCTGCAGCACTCGCTCGCATACACATCTGTGAGCACAGCAACGACTGTCTGCAGCCACCATGGGACAGCGACAACTCACTGGCGCATGCTCAGTACCAAGCTAGTACGCCGCGACAGGTGCCTTCTTCTCAGCTACATACGGCTTTGCAAGCAGGTCTGTGAACTCTTGCAACGGACTGGGCTTGAACTTGGTCTCCTTCCAGAGCTCGGGGGTCAAGAAGCCGTACGTGTTCTCGAGCGCAGCAAAGGTAGCCTTGACGAAGTTACCGAGGGTGCGTGTGTGGCCACGGGAGGCGGTGTAGCAGTCCTCGATACCCGCCATCTGCAGCACCTTCTTGGGTGTGCGCGCTGCAACAATACCTGCATGACCAGCAACGCATCTGAGGCTAGCTCCTGGCACGGATCATACATCATGCATACTCACAACACAATACCCACACAAGTCACCCAGGCTCCTCATGGGCCAGTGTGAGGATTCTGATGGAGCGCTCGAAGGCCATCTCTATGCTGGATAAGACAATTTCTGGGCTGTTTCACGAAGGCTGAAGCGACCTGCAGCCCGAGCTGGCTGGACTAAGCGATATTTTAGACAAAAGGCAAGCCTGCAGACCTTGAGATCCAGATTTCTCGTGAGCTACGCTGGGCACACCATTAGGCGCACTCACCAGCTGACATGCCGTTAACATCGAACACTGCCACGCTTGATGACGACTGTGCCAAGCAGATACAAAGGCAGATACCAAACAGGCTCTGCGTACTACATGCTCGCGAAAACCTCCAGGAGCAGCCAGGCACCCGCGGACATTACTTGCTGGAAAGGTGGCGCACATGCGCAACATATTCGAAGCTGGGCCGCAAATACGATTGTCGTTGTCAAATACAACCACAGTACCCAGATCTTGTGCAGCAGCGCCCCCGCATCAGAGATCGCTCTGCCGCAAGCACGAGCCACACCACCAGCCACGTTTTCCGCTCCAAAACACCGAGCCTGACACCCAACATTGAACGTGCAAGCAGAACCCCCAGCAGGACGTGCATTTCGACAGCACGCCTTCAAAATCAGGCTGCCGCAGACGGCATGCCGCAGGTTCCCCGCACAGGCAGCACAACATCTGCAACTTTTGATGCAGGGGGTCGCACCAGCACCACGGGGCGCGGGAATCAGGCGGACCGTCACGCTGCCGCACTTGCCCGTCATCTTCGCCGGCACTGTGTGGGGCTTGCCGATCTTGTTACCCCAGTAGCCACGGCGGATCGGGATGACGGCCATCTTGGCTGCGATGATCGCGCCGCGGATCGCGGTCGCCACCTCCTTCGCGCACTTCACCCCGAGCCCGCAGTGGCCGTTGTGGTCGCCGACGATGACAAAGGCCTTGAAGCGTGTGCGCTGGCCGGCGCGGGTCTGCTTCTGCACTGGCATGATCTTCATGACCTCGTCCTTGAGCGCGCCGCCGAGGAACTGCTCGACGATCTGGTGCTCCTTCACGGGCAGCGAGAAGAGGTAGATCTGCTCCATCGACTTGATCTGCACGCACAGAACGGTGCTCTCCGGCGGTTTTCCTGGGCGTGAGAGGTTGGGGACTTTTGGCGTTTTTGGGGTGGGCATGGGACCGGGGTGCTGGCAAGGCGCTGCTGAGTGGGTGGAGTGTGAGAGGTGTGGCCCGATCAGAGGCAAGGAAGGCGCTGCGACTCATGGCGGCTTTGTTGGGATGTGTCCCCTGATGAGCCGAGCCGGTTGTTTCAGTGAGGCTGATGGCGGCAAGTGGGCCGATCCCGAGAGCAGGAAGTTGTGTGCGTTTCATGGTCGCCACTGGCTAGAGCGTCGGCAACTGCTCTGGTGCTCTCGTTCGAGTGTGCCGACTGGGCGATGAAGCTATGGTGAGGAGATGCTGGGTCAGGAGATGCAGGAACGATGAGCAGCACGCGGAAATGTTGATATGCAGCGGACCCATACAGGGCAGGCACAACACCCTCTCGATAATTCTCTGATGTGTGATCTTTGACCTGGGCAAGATGCAGCAGAGCCGTGAGAGCCTGCAGTAGGCCACAGCAGGGGTGTGGAAGCAATGAACGCACCTTGCCCTGCTGTACGAGGCGGCCGAGCTTGGTGCATGGCACCCAGGCCTCCTCATCATCGCGCTTGCCACGGCCTCGGCCACGTCCGCGGTCACCACGGCCACGGCCGCGGTCCCCACGGCCCCGCTCGCCGCCACGGTCTCCAAATCCACGGCCGAAGCCGCCACGTCCTCCTGCTGCTGCTGGTGCGGGAGCGTCACCCATCTGCATGTCATGCGTTTGAGTCATTGCAGCTGGGAGACTGTCCCAATACCTGTCAGAGGCAAGCATGTCTGAACGGGCTATCACAGAGCTCCAAACGTCGATCGTACTGCAACCAGATCCCAGCGTACCAACAATGCGTATCTGACTGCTGCTTAGGACCCTGTGTGTTGACTATGTGCTCGTGCGGGAGACCTGGCTGCTGCATGGAGCTGGGACAGGATCACAGACAGCCTGGAACGTCGACTGCGGCCACTGACTGTTGACACATATACTGTAATGAAGACGTAGCGGTAAAATAGATGCGTGCTTTTGTCAGGAGATGGCGTGCTCGTTCGGAACGTGGACAGCGACGTCCGGGCTGACATGTATGCATAAGTACATCATCACCAAACGCGCTGGGCATGTTCGACAAGAAATTCGAGGGTGCACTTGTATATTGTCGGCGCGCCAGCATGGTCTGTGCGCTGGTGGTTCGGCTGAGCTCGGGATGCACCTGCCCGTCAAGACAACTGGTCATTCATGGCATAACAGTGAACAACAACAGAATTTCAGAATGTATGAAAACTCCTTCATGATCGATAGCGTCTACGCTGGCGGGGGAGCCTGAAGCCGCCCTGTAGCTGCGCGCATGAAGGACGCAACGCCGAACTCCGCAGCATCGTGAGTCTTAAACAACCATAAGATTCTGAAGACCGTATTTCCGGATTGTTTAGGCGGTCAGTAGCATACATCCGCAACATCAACGCACACGCAAGATTCACAGCAGCGACCCGCACCTTGAAGCGGTCTTCTACACACTCGAAAGATGAAAGGGACGTGTAGAACTCTCTGCCGTGACTTTGGCCGCTTCCCTATTGTCGTGAGTGTGTTGGTCTTTGCCGCCGAGCTGTGACGTGCACCCCCCACACGCCGCGCCGCGCTCTCATGTGGGCGATCCCCATTGCAGCCCAGTCCCAGCGTTGGGCGTGGCCAGCTCAACTTGAACATGCACCTTATGACATCTCGGCCTCGACAGACAGCCACCAAAGTAGCTGTCAGGTTATCTCGTACTGTCAGAGCACATACATACTAGGTAGACGCGTGCTCTCACACGAAGACAGCTGGCTGCATCGCGCACGAAGCATATTCCAAGTGTCGAGCCAGTTTGTCCGCGCGTAGCCTGATATGGGGGTCTCAGTGAGGGAAATCTGCTATTCGAAATCATCTCCCTGTAGTGGTCGACGCTGCCCTGCAACCGGCAAGCCAGTTGCGCTTAGGAAACGTGTGTGCTGCTTTGCGCAAAAGCCAGGAGCAGCATCCCTGTCGTCAGATCAAAGCTTGCTACTTGCATCGGCTGCTGCAGCAGCATGTCTAGTTATACCCGAGGCTGCTGTCGCTGGCGAGTCTATCTCCCCCGAATTAGCTGATGCTTTCCAGTCATGGTTGGTGCGATCCCATAGGACCATTCCATCCAAAATCTCCTCTGTCCAAATGACCCGATTGACTATACATGATGCTGCTCATATGCTGCAGTGCACGTTTTCACGTTGGCAATCTCCGTCAGAGTGCCACGCCTCTCAATGAACGCTCTTCCATCGTATTTCATCCATGAAGCATTTTGTAACCTTCAAGCGACATCTAGATCCCCAGCAGACCCAAAAAGTTGTGTTGTTACTGTATGTCTGCGTTACGCACGTCCCTGCATTGCGTTCAGCTATGTGCGCGAACGGTGTCCGAGTCACCACAAGTCATGCACCGTCGGCGAGGCCTGGCCCGTTCAGGACTGCAGACATTGATCAATTACATTCAGACAGTGTATTTGCGTTATACATTTCTATGGCCGGGTTAACTCGTTCTGCAAATGTGACAGCGTGTTTAGTATCGGGCCGCGTGTGCAGCTACAGACCTGTCAAGCGATCCACTACACGCTACACCGCGAGGCTCCTGCCTGTTGTGATGATGGGAAATAAGTGTTAATTGCATCGCCTACCACCGCACACCGTTGTTCCGAGAGCCTCTCAGAGCATGTCTGCGTACACGGCTCGGTCAGGGCCGGAAGCATTCATGTCTGTCAAGCTGCCTCCCTCAGCCAATTGCTGCGGAGCCTTTGCTTGATGTGACTGGATGTGATTTGTCGTTTCCTGTGATGTCCGCAGGACCATCCACGGCTGCATGCTGCCCGGTCCACCAGTTGTAATGGCAAGCCAGCGCCTGTCCAGCCATCACCCACGCACATAAGCAGCCTACCTTGCTTGCTTTGTCCTTATAACACATCAGCAGCCTCACGTTCATGCAGGACACAGTTCAAAGCCTTGGCCCCCTAGGACCCGCGGCATTCATAGCAAGCGTCTCCATCTGCGAGTGCATTCCATTCTTTCCCACCCAGCCCCTCACCATCGCAGGCGGTCTGCTTTTCGGGGTTGGCGGTGGGTCCGCCTGCAATCTCATCGGCCTCTGCACAGCCTCCACTCTCGCCTTCACACTCTCCCGGACAGCCTTCCGAGGGGTCGCGGAGGCTGTGGTGAAGGCAGAGACGGGCGGGGAGGACAACGGCTCCAGCAAACCGAACCCAGTGAAGCAGCAGATAGAGAAGGCGCAGCAGTTGATAGAGAGCGGCGGCCCGGGGCAGCAGTTCACGGCCATCCTTCTGCTTCGCCTGACGCCGGTGGTGCCCTTCTCGGCTAGCAACTATGTCCTCGGCCTGACCCCTGTACCTTACGCACCCTTCATCGCAGCGACCATTGTAGGTGCGCCCGCCCCCCCCACCCACCGGCCCTCCAGTTCCCCCCCCTTGGCAATATATTGTCTCCTGATCCTATGCTGCTGGCACGCTGGAACGCATGTAGTGGCGGGTCCGAGCACGTCCCCGTGCATGCCCCCCCCCCCCAAGTGTGGCCTGTCCGTGAGTTGTCCACAATACTATTTCCGGCTTCTTCTCAACTCTGGAGATGTCCAATATGCCCACAATGCCATGCCAAGGCTCTCTGAAGTGTAGACGCTCCGTGATAGGCCCACATTATCAGTTCTGGGCTCTGTCCGCCGGCATAGGATTCCCGATGCGGCTGCGATACCACGCGGCCACCACGCATCGCGACGTGCTAGGAGTACATGGTGTTGTGGCATCACAGCGCTCTCCTCCAGTGCTCCCTGCAAAAACTGCCTCATAAGAGTCATATGATATGACTGCCGAAATGCATCAGTAACAGCGCGTGCGTTGCGGTGCAGGCATGGCGGTGTGGTCGACGCTGCTCGCGTCCCTCGGCGCCGCCGGCCGCACGCTGCTCACCTCCGGCGCAGACTTCAGCGACGTCCTCGAGCAGGTGTCCGCGAGCGCGGGGGGCCTCACGCAGACGGTGCTCACCGCCGCTGCCGTCGTCGGCGCCGGCACCGCCGCCGTCGTCACCTCGCAGCGCCTGCTGCCCGACCCGAGCGACCTTGGCCGCGACCTCCGGCCCAAGGCGCCGGGGGGCGCCGCCGCCGCGAAGAAGGCGGCGCTGCCGCGGCGGACGGTGAAGGAGCGGCGGTGAGCAACAGCGCACGCATGGCCGCCCGCCAACCCCCGCGGTGCCTACGTAAGCAGGCCAGGCCGGCGGTGTGCCGCGCGACGCTTCGGCACCTGTGGGGTTCGCTGGTAGGTGGGAAGCAGTTGGCCGTGGGGCGCAGTCGTGACACGGCCACCATGCGGCGCACAGCAGTCCACGGCGTGTCCATGTTTTCACACGAGTTGGAGGTTCGACGAAGGCAAGTAGGCAATGCGCTTGCCTGCTCTGCCTCCAGACGATGCACACACTCTCAGCAATGCAGGCGGTGTGCTTGGCTGGATGTGAATGGCCTGGTGACATCGAATGCTCCTCATGTGACGCTGGCGGCTGTGTAGCGATGTGCGGTGCCGTTGTCGGCATTGACGCGGGGCTGGCTGTGAGGCTTTGTCAGATCTGTGAGGCTTTGCCGGATCGGTGAGAGCGGCTCTGGGTGAGTCAAGCCAGGCCAACTGGTGCCGCGGTTGTGTGCACTGCTCATTGGACAGGTCAGAGCCGGTTGTAACGCGGTGTGCATTTGACACCTACTTCCTGGTAGCTCTTGCTCTTCTTTGTGCCTAGATATGTGTTCTTACAGTTCGGTTGTGTGGTGCACGATCAGGGCAGCTTTGAGCTGTTGGTGGCGCAATGGTGATGTGTCCCTGTTGTATTTGACCGCCGCAGCAGCTCTCTATGTGTATATGCTTGAAATTATTGCACATCTCAAAGAGTGCATGCATCATTGTGCTGTTGTTCTGAATCCGCTTGCACGCACGTGTTGCTGCCTTCTTCCAAGGATGGATCGACTTCAAATCAGCAACCTCATACTCTGCCTGAGCAAACCAGCAACTCGGCCACAGTCACGTGCAAAGCAATTAAGACGTATTACAATCCACTGCCCATCAGCGCCCCAATGTGCAGAGGTCCGGAGGTATATTGTCGTGACAGTGCGTCCTTGCCCAACACTACTGTCACACCGCTCCACATGGACAGCAGTGTTACTGTGCATCAAGAACAACACATGCATCAATCAGGTACAGCGTGTATTCACAGTTCGCATGCTCCGCCAATCGTCTCATAGCTTCATAACACACATGACGCGTTTCTTCAATCACGAGCATCATTCGATTTTCATTTGAAGCGCAGCGATGTGGCCATCGGGCCGCACTGCCATGCCAGCCCCCCGCCCTCCCGCCAACGCACCCAGCTGCCCCTCTGCATCGGCGGCCAGCCACATCGGCGCGCCGCCGTGCTCTGCAGCAAAGGCGCGCATCGCCCGCGCATCCACCGCCATCCGCGTCCCGGCCTCCCCCTCCCCAGCCGCCACGGCAGCCCCCTCCGCACGAGCTGCCACGACCACCACCACCGCGTCCCGCTGTGCTTGCCTCCCGAGCAGCTCAGCGGCCGCTTCACTGAGCGGCTTGCTGTCGCATGCGCTGGCGTCATACGGGGCAGGTTGTCCGGGGAGGTACAGCAAGCACAGCTGCCTCCCGCGGCACATGCTCGCGAGATCTATGCTGCTCACCCGCACCCGCCCCGGGGCAGCTTGTTCCGCCTCCGCAACAGAAGAAGCTGGGCGACACCCTGTGGCCCGATCCTGCACTGCTGCAATGGCTGCCGCGTACGATGCGGAGGCGGCGCAGCTGCCGTGGAGCTCCAGCTCAAAGTGCGGCAGCCGGCCCCCCACCTGCAGTCTCGGCACAAACTCCGCCGCCTTTTCGCCGGCGCCGCCCTTGCCAGGTGGCTGTGCTGCGCGGCGAGGCGGCGCAGCACGCGCAGCGCGCGCCGCCTTGGTGCGGGCGACTGCCGCGTCGATGGTGGCCGGGGGGGTGTCGGCGGGGTTGGCGCTGGGGGTGCGTCTGGAGGGGTATGTGAAGCCGAGGTCTTCCGCAGGGAACTGGAGCTGCAGGGTTGTGCCGGAATCAAAGATGTCGCGCAGCTGCGCCCTGCACCGCGGGGCTTCGGTCAACACGCAGCCGGCCCTTGAGGGGGACTGGGCGGGAGGTGGCAAACACAATCACAATCCGTGCCTGTAGAAGCCGTGCCTGCCATGGTTGGGTCGTCCCCGATGGGGGGATTAATCGGGATTTCCCCGATCGGGCCCGATTGCCCAACCCTGGCGCCTGCCCCGTGGTCGGGGACAGGCAGCGGCAACTCATGCTGCGCCGGCAGCAAGAGGTAGCACTGCTAGCTGGCAGGAATACAGGCTGGAGAGGGGGGTTTCATTCATTCCGCACAAAAATGTTGGCTGGTCTCTCCGACATTGTCATTGTAACACAAACTGTGCGGCCGAGGCGGAACTGATCCACAGCCACGCATCCCACATGACCCCAGACTCGTTGTTCTACAATACATGGAGAAACGTTTTTAACTTTTTTTAAATGTGCGAGTGCATGGGGGGGGGGGGGGGGGGGGGCACCTGCGCCACTGTGCAAACGGGCCGTGCAGCCCGGCTGCGGCGTAGGCGGTGCGCAGAGACGCCCCCAGCACCGCCGCGGCTGCGCGCCGTGTGCCGCTCTCCGCGGAGGCGCCCGGCAGCTGTGCCGAGGCGGCCTGTAGTGCCCACGCGGCGTCCGGAGGCAGCCCGATGGCGGCGGGCACCTGCACCGGCACAGCGGCTGCCATACGCGTCATTTCAAATGACTCATTTGAGACTGAACCCATCGAAATGTACAGACGCACCAAATTCAAAATTTATATTTTTTTGAACATGTACCGGCATACCGCGGTACCGACCGTGCATACAGACAATACGCAGAATATCGCATCGTATGACCGTACACACAAGGCTGCGGTTCTGTAGCTGCAGATCTCAACACACGTGAGGACGACAAGCACTCCATAGCCCAAGGTCCTGTCATGTCGTGCGAATAGCGGACAAAGCCGCATTAAAAAGTGCAACTATTACTTGGAGTCTGCGTGAGGTCCCTGGGTCACAGCAGCGCTGGCATGCTGAGTCCGAACGGTGTCAACACTGTCACAAGTTCGCGCTAAGAGCATTGTACACACTGTTTCGTGCTACAGTGGCAGCAGGCGCAGCGGCATGCAGCGGCCCCTGGGACAGGGCGAGCCCTGGGGCCCACACCTTTAGAGTCTCCTCCCAGTTGGCTATGCTGAGGGCGGTGTTCGCGACTGCCACCGGCCGCCGCTCCGCCTCGTACGACTGCAACACCGCCTCCTCCTCAACCCCCTGCAACCCGCATGATTCCCGGGGCCGGGCGGCTGGAAAATCGCCGAAATTCCCGGGGTCACGGCCGCTGTGAAGGGGCGGTGTCGGACGGTTGCGCAGGATAGCGGCGAGCTTGTGCGCGAGGTTGTGCGCGTCCTGCACCCCGGTGTTCATGCCGAAGCCTCCCGCTGGGGGGAAGCGGTGCGCCGCGTCGCCGGCAAGGAAGACGTTGCCGACCCGGAACCTGCACACACGTCTCGCCGTGAGATACGTGCGGACCCTGCATGCTCCAACTGTAGCGCGGCAGGTGCTGAACAGTACCTGGCCGCGTGTGGCTGTGTGTGGTAGCATGCCGCTGATCACGCTGATGTCATGCTGAAACTGAGCCAAAAACTGTGAGACGCGCTGCTGGAACCGAGGAGCACTGCGCAGCATGACGCTAGGTGCCCGGCCCCCACAGGAGTAGGGCGTCAGCAGCAGCGACTCAACGGCGTCCAGTTTATGATAAATGATAAGGGTTGGGGGGGGGGGGGGGGGGGGGGGGGGGGGGAGTACCGGTCCGCGACCTGCGCATGCATGCTCCAGGGGCGTATGGTGTGGATGATGACGTCTGGCAAGGGCACGCCGGCGGCTGCGGCGAGGAGGGACCGGCAGACGGCGTCGGAGAAGTCTGCCGGGTGCTGCACGGGCGGAAAGAACGGGATCTGCGCCACAAAGTCGCCTGCAGACGCGCCAGCCAGGGAATGAGGGGGGGTCATGGATCATGGTCTAATGTGTACATGGAAACAAGATGCGTTCAAAGGAACAAGCACAGCGGGGCCCCCCGCAGCGGAGGGGGTGGGAGAAGAGCACGGACACCGTGGCACGGCGTGACGCGCACAGAGCAGTGAACGCAACAGCCTCACAAGCGTGAACGAGTAATTTCAAACAAAGACGGCACTGGTGTTCCCCCCACCTATCACCTCCTCCATCCACACCCACTCTGCAGTAGCGCGGAGCATCAAACAACGTTTGCATGAGACAACGAAAGATTATCTCATATTAATGTTACAACGGAAGATTATCTCATATTAAGAGTAAGCGCCGGGGGGGCACACCGCGGGAGAGGTCGTGTGCGACGAGGACGAGCACGGTGGTGCGAGCATACACAAAGTACAGCATCGCCGGGCTGCGCCGCAGGGCGGCCGCGAGGGCGGGGCTGGTGAAGTGCACGTTGATGAGGCTCTGCAGGCCCTCGCGGCCCTCCAGGCGCACGCCGAGCTGCTCCCGCGCCGCGCTGCCGGCGCCGTCACCTGCAGCCGGGCAAACGCCCACCCTCGATGAGCTATACGCAGCCAAGATGAACCAGGTGCGCTGTCTGAGGGGGTGTCCAATGGTGCCATGTGTGAGCACCTTGCATGCCATGGGTGTCTATGTGGGTGCGGCGGCGGCGGGGGGGTTCACACCACAGATGCACGTTGATCAGCCATGCAGGCGCCTCAGGGCGCTGCGCAGACCGCGCACAGTGCTGCAACACAAGTCTCTGACATTGGCACTGGCAGCTCAAGCTGCAAGGTCGCTGTCGGAGAGGCACCACGCACCGACACACTCCATCCCAACCACCACACGCTCCACGCCGCCCACCACACGCGCTGACATCGGGTACACGAAGACAGGTGCATGGTGGAGGATGGGCAGGGACAGGTTGACGGGCGCTCACATGCGATGGCAAACCTGCTGCGGATCGTGGCGGTGCCTGCCGGCCCCTTCACCACGGTGGACACGCCGGCGCTGTCCTGCCGCAGCCGCTGGACTGAACAGCCGAAGGCGACGGTGCAGGAGTGAGGGAAGCGGGATGCTGCGGAGTGGAGGAGGGGCAGGAGGCGGTTCTGGGAGAGGTGGGCAACCGGCTCGGGGCTCCACTGCCGCATGCATGGGCCGGCCTGACCTGCAGTGAGGGCAGCTCTGAGGGGGTATAGGTTCAGGCCCACATGCACATGTGAGCGTATGTACTTGTATTACGGGAACCATGTGAGTGGATTTGCGGATGGATTCCTAGGAACGGCCCGTTGCCCGACCTCTCTCCGTTGTAACCACATGTGAGCGTATGTACTTGTATTACGGGAACCGAGGCGGCGGCGCGAGCAGCACCGCGAAAACAGCGAGCATCACAAGGAGACAACCACCAACCCAGCACGCACACCGCCGCCGCAGCCCTATACACCATATGTAGTTACAAAGGACAGAGGCCGGGTATGACACTGGTCCTCGGAATCAATGATATATACTGCATGTATGTATGCATTTGCAGCGACGAGGGGCCCAGGACTGCCCCAGGTTGCCCAAACACACGTAACAAAGCTCAGCGACATTCACACATGGGCCGCGGTCCAGCAGAGCAGCCCTACCAGCTTTGCCAATCAGGGTACGCATCTCCACACTCAAGATAAGCATTAACGGGAATGTTGATGTAAATGTCTGCATCACTGTTTATGGTGTGTGTTGCTCTTGCGCTGTTGGAGGCCGGCAAAAAGGTGGAGCCAGGCATGTCCCGCAGTGTGCTTCCAGGCGCTGCGGTGCATGGCGGCCAGTCACAAGAATGTCAATGTTGCCGGTGGATGGCGTGTACCTTACGCAGACGCTGTAATTTTCAACTATGCTCGAAACCTGAGATCTCAAGGTGAGTTCTGAGAGCCTTCGTATGCCACACGCGTAGGTTGAGCAGACGAAGAACAGTCTGCCAAGCTATAAAGCAGATCAAGGGCACTCATGTCAGTGAGAAGCGATATGAGATCAACGTCTCACACCTCGGAAGTGGTCCACATCCCCATAAATCTGGCCATCTACGAGCCTGTCAACATACCTGAACCGGCGCCACTCATTCAGTGGTGGGGACAGCTGGTCTACGACTGCAGCAAGGGAATCGTCCTCTCCAGTTGCGAACTCGAGGGGCGCCGGGATTCCACGGAACAGCTCCATGGTCCTGTTGTTTATGTAGTGTGCCTGAGGGTGTGTGGTCATCTGAGCGTTCTTCTCCAGAACGATGCTAGACACGCCATGTTGAGCCAGGACTATCGCTGCACGACTGATGATACCTTAAAACTGTTTTCATAGTGGGTGAACGTGCATGTGAGCGGCTTGGTTGCGTGAAGTGAACGTACCAGCGGTGATCCCAGTTGGCCCTGCCCCAGAGATGGTGACATCGACCACACCAGGCAGAGCGGCTGAGCTGATGTGCCGTTTCCACGACAGTGAGGCTTTTATACCACGTACAATGGCCTTGAGCATGGTCCTTCTCATGGCCTGCTATAAGGAACATCGAGCATTATGAACCGATCAACAATAGTGCTCCCTCAGCCCCCGTTGACAGCTTCATGCCCATCATAACACTACTATACTGCTTCGGGTGCAACTACCGGGTCCTGGTGGGCTAGATGTGTGTGATGAACAACGCAGCCCTCGGACAGTCACACGCATGCGATACACGCGCGAAGGCAAAGCAAACACCGCTTCTTCGCGCGATTCCGCAGAGAATTACTCTGCAATTCCTTACGTAAATTCTGCACAGAATTTAAGACTGCACGACGTCCTGCTCCTCTCCAGACCATGTGCAGTAAAACCGCGCCATGCGTGAACATCTGCAGCAGCGCTGAGATGCTTCCCCAAGCGAGTTCTTGCGAACTCAACATCACGGGACAAAAGAGTATACTACAATCATGCCATTGGAGCCTTTTGTGTGATGCTCAATGCCGGCGAGTGACAGCCCTGAACGGTGTCAGGATAGATGCATGCTGCCTAGCAGCTGGCAAGGCGGTGCAATACGACATGCGGACGAGCTCATGATCATATGAATGGAGTTGCAAGTTACAGCTGAATGCTTTCATATCTATCGTGAGATTGATCTGCGCTCTGTTTATTATGTTTCCCGGTACATGCAATGCGTTGTGCGCAGGCGTAACACAGACACCGGCAATGTCTCTTGAATATTGTTCACTGTAGACACTGTCATGAATTGCCTGGCCATCGACGATTGGATCCGGAGAGCGAGGCTGGTACGACCAAACTTTCCGAGGGCCCCGTACCCGAATGCAATTTTGACACGTGGACTTGCAATGGCTACAGTAAACTTATTCGCTTTACACTCAAAGTTAAAGTCTGCTCCATGTTTGGCGGATGGCAGTGATAGCTGGCATGCCGACTTTGTCTCTTCGATTGCACTGTTGGCCCCTTTGTCGGGCCTGCGTCCTGTCCCTACAGACCAAATCATGCTGCGCTTTCAATTCTTATGCAGAGGTCTGAGCCTCCAAAGGTTGGCTGAGCTGCACCACTCGCTGCCCGTCGAAGGCGTGCTCATGTTGTCCCCATGCCTGGCCGAGCTGGTCTCAACCGCACTGCGCCATTCTATGTCGCACCGATTACATCGGTGACATCACAGTGTTGGACTGTAGGCCTCGGCGGCGTGTTCCGGATGTCCGCGGAGCTCGCGGGCGCACGGTCTCGCGCCTAGGCTCACTCCGCGATGAACGGCAGCGTTCCTCGACAGCACAGCGTGGCAGCCTCACCAGCGCTGGACTCCCCACAGCCTAATCAGCGCAAGCGGCCTCCATGCCCCCCTCTCCCACTACCCCACCCACAAGTCCTCCCACCACCCCGGCCCAACGTGGCCATCCAAGCACCCCACGTACACGCGGCAACACCGCCAGGTGGCACCGCACGCCCTCCATCAGCCGCCCCTGCCCATTTCACCACCCCTCCAAAACCCCCGCCTCCCCCGCCAGAAGACTACAATGTCCGGCCCGTCCCCCCAGCTCACCCGCCACCATTCCACCCCCCGCCGTTCCAGGGATTCCCCAGTGATCAGCCGCTCCCCCCTGGCTATGAGCCTCCAGGCTTTGACGCCCAACACTTCGGTCAGCCCCTCCCTTCCGGACGTGCATCGCCATGGCTGGCCGTCCCTCTTGGACACCAGCCTCGTCACCACGTCCCCTCGCATGCGTACGCGGCCCCCATGCCGCCCGTCCAGCCTGCACCGGGGCTCATGCACCAGCCCGGGGGCTCGTTTGACGCAGCTTATGGCACACCGCCGCGCGGACCCCCACCCTACCATGCCCCTCCGCCACTGCCGCCATTCGAAGCGCACCCCCCACCGCTGCCGACTGACGCCCCGCCGCCGCTCCCCACGTCCCCCTCCTCATACCCCTCCATCGCCGCCCCCCCAACCTCTACGGACAGCCCCCGGCCCTCCGAAACCCTGAAGCAATCAGAGGGTTTCCAGGGCTCCCAGGCCGGGCGGCCGGCAACGCCGTGCGGAGGCAGCGTCCTCGAGGAGCCGCGGAAGAGCCGAGGCCGCAGCCGCAGCCGCGGCCGCGCGCGGCGGCGCCGCCGCCGCCGCCGCCGCGTGTCTGAGAGCGTCAGCGGAGACTCATACAGTAGCGGCGGTAGCGGCGACCTCATGGAGAGCCTTCACACGGCAGTCAGCGCCCTGGGCGAGAGCGGCGGCTCGCAGCTGCTGTCGGTGATACACACGTTGAACTCGATGGTGCAGCACCGCGGGAAACGGCGGGGGGGCTCGCCGTCCGGGTCTCGGCCGCGGAAGGCGCGGCGGCGCTCCGGCGGCGGCCGGGGGGCTGAGTCGGCGGGGTGGGGCGAGGCGCCCGACGAGGCTGCGGAGCCGGCCGCTGACAGCAGGGCGCGCCGGCAGTCTGCGCCAGCTGGAGACGACGAGGTGGCACAGCGGCGGCGACGGCGGCGACGGCGGCGATCAGAGGATGGATCTCCGGCACGGGGGGAATCTGGTGTGTACTACAGAATGCTGACGGTGCTGTCTCTGGTGTAGTGCTATGCACGGCAAGGAGCGCGGCTGCAGCGTGGCTGCAAGGGTGCCAACACGAGGATTCGCGGAGCGAGGGTTTGAGGCTGCCTGGTGGTGTAAGGGTGCTCTGTTTCCTGCATGCCTCAACACCAGTTGACGTGCGTTACACGAACGGATCCGCACAAAGTAGACGGGCGATTTTTCCGTACGTGGGACGTGCCAGGGGCCGCAACGTGGGCTCCACAGCACAGCACAGCACAGCACAGGCGTTCTGTCCTTTCGGACTGGACATCAAGCTCAGCTGTCGCATAGAAGCGGCACCGCATATGCAGGTGGCGAGATGCACCGTGGTGACAAGCGGCGCCACTCCAGCCGCTCCCACGAGGCGTCCCGGGACGGCACGACGGAGGCAGCGCCTCGGTCGACCAGTACACGCGGCCGCGCACCCTCGCAGGAGGCGCCGCTCCTGGACACGCCCTCCCGAGGGGACAGCGCGACCCCCGGGACCGTGGCTCGGACGCCGTCTCTCGGCAAACCCGCCGAGCGGCCCTCCTCCCCGGCCCCTGCCGCCCCGCTGCAAGGCACCGCCTCTGCACAAGTGCCCCTCCCTCGAGGCGTCTCCGTGGGTGATACACAGGCTGCAGCCAAGGCTGCATCAACAATCGAGCCGGGCCAAATCCAGGCGACGCCGGCTTCGGCGGAGGCCCTGGCGGGATCTATAGGGGCTGGCACCGTGCCTGGGGACCCTCCCGCGCAGGGCCTGCTCGACGGCGCGGCGCCGCGAGTGACGGCTCCGTGTGCCCCTCAAGCCACAGACACCGGGGGCCGCCAATCAGATCCTGCGGCGCGCGCTGAAGTCTCACCGCGCGAACCCGTGCCGGAGTGCGCTCACGCAGCCATCCCGGCGGCCGCGGCGACCGTGCGCGCACCGGGCCTTGTGCCCCCAGTGCAGTACCCTAACCCCGCAGAGCCGCGGCGCGTCAGGCCTGACCGAGCGGTGCAGCCGCGGCGAGCGCCCGGCGCCACCCCACCTGGCGCGGTGGACACGGCGGAGCGCGCAGTCTGCAGCACAGCACACACAGCACAGCAGAGTGGCGCCGGGGGTGCCGGCGTGCCCTGCCCGCCAGCCGCGGCCGCGCGTGAGCATGCTGCGCCTGCAAATAAGGTTAGTCGGACCCTCACGCGGGAGCCTGCGACATCGGTGGAGGCCGCCGCCGCCGGTGTATCGGCACAGTCCCCGCGCGCTGCTGCGCAACGTGAGGAGGCTGGTTCGAAGGGCGGGGCTCATTCCGCGGCCCACTCGGCGGCGGCGGCGTCGCTGGATTCAGACATAAAGGCCGAGTTGGACGCGGAGCTGGACGCCATGAGTGCCGGGGAGTGGTCACCGGCGCAAACGCCCAGGCTGGCGCCGCCACAGACCCCGGCAGCCACGGCCGGCAGAACGGGTGCGTCGCGACGTGGTGTGCCTGCATTTTCGCGGTCTGTCGGACCCGCTGCAGTGCGTTTGCGTGCGTCGGCTGTGCTCGGCAGGGTACCCCTCATGCTGCTTGTGTGATGGCACTTCTGTGATCGGAGAACGGTAGGCTCGGGAGTCCAGTAGCTGACATCACCAAGCCCGGGATCTTATGACCCTGGTCACCGTGACCCTTCTGCGTTTCGGATCTCTGCACACGCAGCGGCTGATTGCGGCTGCATGCATGCAGAGCGCCGTTCCGGCCTGCAGCATACCAATGCCACACGTGCGCTGGGGGCTGCCGAGCCACCGGCGCTCGAGCCGCCATCCGCGACAGATGCCCGCGATTCACCCAGCACGCGCAGGGATCCCGGTGAAGCTGCAGCCGGTGCGGCCGAGGCCCCGCATGAGGCACCGCATCATGTGCGCGTTTCTTCTGGCGCTGCTGCGCTGGTCAGGGTGCAGGCGGAGGAGGGGCCTGGGGAGCGCAGAGGGGCTGCTGAGCTGCGGCCGCCACAGCAGCCAGCGGCGGCGGCAGCGGCGTCCGCCGTTGCGCCAGTTGCCAGCGCTCCGCCGGGCACGGCGGCGGCGCGGACCCGAGCCTCGGGCGCTTTCCCGTCTGCCGAGGGGAGTGCGCCGCTGGCGGATGCGTGTGCGCAGTCCGGGCGGGGAGGGGGTGGCGCGGCGGAAGCGCCGCGTCCGCCGCAGCAAGCTGTGGGGAGGCTGGAGGCGCTGGGGTCGATTCTGAGGCCCGAGGTGGTGCAGCCGATGCCGGGGCCGCTGCGGAACGTGTGGCTTCCCGCGAGCGTGCCCGCCACGGCAGAGCCCCTGCCGCGGTCGCACAGCGATGCGCGCTTCGCTGACCTGTCGTCATCGGAGGAGCGGCTGATGGGGGCTGCCGCGGCGGCCGGCCCAGGAGGCAGCGCGAGTCCGCCCGTGAATCCCCCCGCCACCTCTGGAGCTACTGCATGGCAGGCGCCTCCTGCCCCAGCAGCATCTGCCGTGCCGAAGGCGCATGGCCAACGCAACATGCATGCAACAGGTATCCCGGTGTCTGGTGTACAAATCAACGCCCCGCGGCCCCTGGTAGAACGAGGTTCCGCGCCCGCAGCCGTCAACACACGTGTTGCGGCCCACACACCATCACAGCCGCCCAACCCCAAGGTGATGGCGGTCGCCGTAGCTAGCCCGCCGGTCATGGCTTTACCGCTCGCACAGGTGATCGCGCAACGCGCGGAGACGCGTGGCTTCAGGGGCGGCATTGCGGTGTTCACCTGCTGGCTCTGCCGTGGGGTCTACGACCAAGTGCACTCACACCTGCATACCGTGCTGAGCCCGTACGCCGAGCAGCCCAGCACGCAGCGCGGCGGGAGGAAGATGGCCAGCGCGAGCACCGGGCCTCTCTACCGATCATGTCCGGGGTGCTGCATGGTGTACCACCTCGCGAGGGGCTCTGCGCGGCGGTCACGGGCCTCCGTGCCGAACGATTTCGTGCGCTACCTGCTGGTGCGCTCCCGTCTCATGCAGGACATGCATGCACCTAGGGACACACAGAGCGCAGTGTTCGGTGTGATGCCGGGTAGCGGGAATGGTTTGCCGTTTGTTGGGGGATAATGCCGGTGGGGTGTTACCGCAGGGCAATGAGCATACGTATGCAGGAGGTGGAGGCCCGGACGCCGGTGGAGGTGTGGCTGTGCGAGTGCAAGAGGGCCGGCGGCATGCACCGAAACTGCTTCAACTGTGACAAGCCGCCGAGCGCCGTCATTATGGCCGGTGTCTTATTGCGCGCCGGCGCCGTGCTCAACATCTGCCGTGACTGCTTCACCAGCTTCGAGGCCAACTGGTTTGAGAATCTCACGCACGACATTATGAAGGGCGCGACCCGCGCCACCGTGCCCGTGGCGGCGGCGCCGCCGCCGCCGCCGCCGCCGCCGGGCCCGGCCGCTGCGCAGCGTGCAGCTGCCGCCGCGCGGAGCCGCGCGCCGCGGCAGCCCGCAGCCCCCGCCGGGGGTCCTGCACACACGCACACGCCGAGCCCGCCGCCGCCCGTTCAGGCGGCGCAGGTCCCTCAGTGGAATACAATGTCGGCGAAAAGACGGCGTCATGTTCTCCGCGACTTGGCGACCCAGCCGCCGCTGCCGGAGACCTCGCAGGTGCGGCCGGTTCAGAAGGCGGCCGCGGACGCAGTGAAGCGCTGCGTGGACCGGGCGCGCCAGGCGGCGCCGGGCGGGCGCGACCTCGAAGCCGAACTGGTTGATGAGCTAGATCAGCTTGCTCAAGCCGTCTCGAGGAAGTACGGTGGCAGCAGACGGAACGGCGGCGCGGCGCCTGTACCGCCAGGCAGCGCCGCAGCCGCGCCGAGGCTGCCGCCGCTCCCCTCCACCTCTGCCGCACCGCCGTTGCGCGCCCTGCACAGCATGCAGTCGCCAGCGGTCACGGTCCCGGTCGCACCGCCGCTGCGCCCCTGTGGCCACGGCCAGCCCCCTCCGCCACAGGCGGGTCGCGGTGGAGCCACCCCACACGCACACACCAGCCTGCGTCCCGCCTCCGGCGGCGGCCCCTCCGCCGCTGACCCCGTCGCACGGCTGGAGCCGTCCGCAGCCCTGCCGACGACCGGGAGCCCTGGCCCGGCCAGAGCGGAGCAGCGGCGCACCTCCGTGCAGGCCGCGGAGGCCGGTGCGTCGGTGGCGCATGCCGGCCGCGGCGGCGGCGCGGCCGAGCCGCGTGCGGAGCGCGCGGTTCCCCGCAGGGGCAGGCTGCCGAGTGTGGAGACGCCTCAGAATATTGTGGAAGGATGCACCCTGCTCGCCACCCGCGGCGGAGGGCCCTTGGTGGCTCGACGCGGTGACAACGAAGACCTGGGGACACGGTGGGCGGCCTACCGAGCGGCACTAGCGAGGCAGGAGCTCATCGTGCAGGTTCAGAAGCCACTGGCTGAGTAGCTACTGGCCTGTTCGAGCGTCTCTCCCCGTGGCGTGGCTGCAAGCATGGTTGATCGTGCATATCCAGCGATCGCACTTGCGTGATGCATGCGAGTGATCTGTTGGTGTGTGTGTGTGTGTAGCTGCGCTTTGAGCTGTGCCATTGATGTATGTGTGTGGGCGTGTCCTTGCTTGGCAGGGCTCGATTGTTGCACACCTGTTCTGCTGCAGCCTTGCAAGGGGCTGGCCTGCGCGTTGGCTGCTAGGGGGGCAGGGCCTGGAGGGCCAGATGATCTGCTGCCTGATGTCAGAGAGATCTCAGAGTTGCGGAAATGTACGAGATGGCTATGTAGCAGATATGCTGATCCTGTGTTGAATGAATGTGGGCCCTGCAATCGGATGCCATGCTGCTGTCAGCTCTGTCTTACGAAGGCAATGCTGGAGAGGCAGGTGGCTGCAGCACGCCAACGCCACACTGCAGCCGTCATCCACAGTGTGCCTCCGCCTGCTGTGGCACCACACTTCCGGAGTGTGCTCGCCGGTCTGTAGCGGCGATGCCTGCCGCCAGGCCCAGGCCTCCCAGCAGCTGCTGTGCCTCCGTGATGTGTCGAGCTTTGCTTTGCTCTGCCCATTTGAGCCTGGGATAGCGTGTAGATCTGCTGTGGAGCGGTAGCCGGCACGTTAACATGCAGCTGCTATGGCTGGTGGTTTGTCTCGGTGTGGCAAGGCATGTTTCGAGGCCGTCCGCCCTGTGCCTGCCATATGATATGTTTTTGTTCAAAGCAGGGATCGCCTTGAGTCCCACAGGAGGCTCCTATTGCGCCGGCTGATCGGTTAAGCAGCATCTTGTGAGCATGCCTGACCTCCCGAATTAGCCTCCTGTGCTTGTCCCCCACTGCCTGAGGGCTGTTCTGCACCAGTGTACGACTCGAATCGGCCTTCAAGCGCTTGTGTGTGATACACATCGCATATGGAAGCTGAGCGTGATGCACACTTCCACACTCACAATGGTTCTTTGTCGTAGCACACTCCAACATTTCGAGAGTACTTTGCGTAACTGGGCAGCCACGGCAGCGGTGGTCAGTGTCACAGTGGAACAATGACCTTTTCCATACGTGACTACAAAACACTATTTGTACTGCCATATGATGAGAAGTATTCGGATGATGCAGATACACTCAGGTGCGGTTACAACCAATTCACCTGCTCCGTGACACCTGTGGGTCTTTCAGCATGTCGACAGAGGTGATGTGGTGCAAGCAGGTTCATACGGATTTATACAGCGTGCGCTACGGAAGCATGTGCCTTACGTAGCATCAGGAGCAGCCGCCCCCTTCAAGCAACCATCCAGCCAGGCACCAGGCAAATGAAAGACTGTACAAGCTGGCCACGGAAGCGCTTGCAGTGTCAGCTCGACAGCAGCTCTATCTACAAGCACGCGAACGTTGCATGGCACTGACATGCTTGGAGCGCCGGCAACATGCACCGCTCCCACCACATCCCTGCGGTCTCTCCCTGCCAGCTCAGCACTCCATACGCAGCAGTCATTCTGCAGCGACGTGTCCTTTGCAGCGACAGTCACTCTGCAGCTTGCAAGACGGGGCGTGCTCCTCCGCTGTGCTTTCTGATATACGACAACACCCAGAAATCCTCCGCTTCCCTTCCATGTCATAGACACTGAACCAGACGGATCGATCCTGCACACAGCCACCTGATACGATGAGCCCATCACCCATCGATCGCCTGCAGCTGCGTGCCAGGGTCGGTCACGGTGACCCAGGCAGGCTTCGAGTTGAGCCAGAGGGCCCCCCCGGTCTGCTTGTGCTTGAAGTCCGGCGACTTTGGGCTGAGCTTCTTCGCGCGGTTGTCCCAGAAGTCCTGCGGCGAGGCCATCAGCTGCCTCCACAGCTCCTCCATCTCCGCCGACGGCGGCCGCCCACCGCCTGCACAACGCGCCGCCGTCACTCCGGCCCAGGCGCCTGACCACCATGACGTCGATCGAACAACGCATGGCATGTGTGGAGTCGCGCAGGCACAAGTGTGCGGATGGCAGTGGCGCTCAATTCAACGACACGGCCAGCTGTCTACACACGCGACTCGGCAGCTGCCACATGGCCCTTCACGGTGCGCAGCACACACAGCTCTGCAGGGAATGTTCCGGCAAGGAAGCCCCGGAAACCCTGGCAGTATCACACCTCCGCCCGCACTGCCCCTCGCCGGCACCTGGCTCGGATCAAACCAAGCCGGAGCGCTCTCCATCCACAGCCCTTTCCCAGTCTGCTTGTGCTTGAAATCCGGCGCCCGCGGGTTCCGCTTGCCCTCGCGGTTGTCCCAGAAGCTCCCGGGGCTGTTCCGGTACTCCTCCCACAGCGCCGCCATGTCGCCGCTCGCAGCCGCGCGGCGGCCGCCGGCCGCGCCTCCGGCCACGCCGCCGCTTGCAGCAGCACCGAAGTAGCTGCCGCCAGCACCACCCCAGCGGTCCGTGGCGGCGGCGGCTGCGCCGCCGCTGGCGCCGCCCCAGCTGCCGGGAGTTGCCCCGGCCGCTGCAATCTCTGCGAGCCCGTCCGCAGACGCATCGCCATAGTCCGGGGGCGCGGTGTACGTCTGGTCCATCGCGTCGCCGGCCAACACGGGATCGAGCTGCGGGCCGGTGGCTGTGGCATAGGCGTTCTCCTCGATGTACCACTGGGGCGGGTCGGAGGAGGCCCAGAGGGCGTCGCCGGTGGCCTTGTGGACAAAGTCGGGGGCGCGGGGGTTGACCTTTGAGCTGCGGTTGTCCCAGAAGCTGTCTGGGCTCGCCCTCAGCTCGTCCCATAGCTCCTCTTGAAGTCGGCAGTCTGCAGCAAGCCGTTTGGATCGTTGTGGTGAAGACAGTGTGCTGCCCAGGACATGCTCATGGGTACATGCTGCCTCAGGAACAGACTGGAGGGAGAGCGATATGGACAGGTGGCTCATGACCGTACCGCTTTCTGGTGGGATGGTGGTGGGATCAATAATCCAGGCGCTGCTGACGTTGATGCAGGTTTTGGTTTGGGGAGCGCCCGTCTCCTTGCTTTTGAACCGATCGACCTTGAGAGATCCGTGGACTTGAACGCGTGTTCCCTTCTTCAGATGAAGCTGGAATCGGTGTGCAAGGTCATCCCAGGCCTCGATAATGTACCTACAGAGATGGGAAGGGGACATTTACAGGTGCCCAGCCACACACACTGTACAAGCCATAGTGGGGGCGTTGCTGCATGCAGAATGTCAACAAGATTGGACGAAGCACACGTGTCAACGATTTTCGTGTTTGGCCGCCTTACTCGTAGAGACACGGTGGCAATGGTCGTCCCGCTGTTGAACTGCCTGATGACTGGGTCACCAGCCATCGTCCCGGTCATTGTGACCACATTGGCGTAGGACGGGAAAAACTTCTCTGTACTGAAGGGCTTCTCGCGTTGTTCCTCTTCTAGTTCAGAATACGCGCTGGCGAGGGCTTCGTTGTACGCTTCTTGAGTCTGAGGGACAGGCACCTCCGCGTCAGCTGCTACATCTCCGGAAGTCTCCGCAGTCGTCTGAGAGCACATGAGTCGCACGCATGACCTGCTGCAGCTATTGTGCTTGAGGATAGATGGTGTCATATTGTGTCGCTGTGCTGCATAGGGCCCCTGTACGCAAGGATGTTTCACAGCACGGCTCGTGGCGCGACGCCAGCGCAGCTCTGCATTGCGACCGTCGAGGATGTACAACGCGCAGGCACATACAATTTCAAACAGGCAGAATAACCTGAGAGGTTCACGCATACGTAGCACAGAAACATGCGCGGCAGGCGTCCGGACGCTTGCCGCAGGGATCCACACCGAGCCATTTGATATGCGCGTGGACGCATTGAAAAGCAGCCGCATGACGGATGAACGCGCTATCATGCTATGGCTGAACAACGTGACAGGGATTGCCAGCGGTTGACCAAGGCTGTTACACTCTTCGACTACACAACCGGATGTGTCGACAGACCGGAAACCTGCCGTATACACAGGGCTAAGTCTCGAGTGTGAGATTTCTTATCGGCAGCATTGTAGCAGCATGGAATTGGGCCACAGTTGATGTTTCACGGAAGCAAGCGCAGCAGAGCGCGACGTGTCTACTTGGGTGCATGGGGATCATGGCAAGCGTCTAAACCGTTCTGCAGTTCACGACACCCAAGTCGAACATGGATTGTTATGCCTGACAGGACAAGTGAATTCATGTGCATTGCGCCATCAGCTGCGCTCATGCTTCAATCAAACTTGAATTTGCATTGACCCCAAGCGGTCGTGACGCTGCTCAGCAACAGGGCCCTTGCCAACAGTCAGTCCCACTTTGGGCCAATGTACAGGAACGCCTGGTGGCCCAATCTCAATGGCTGAGTCTGAGGCTACATGTACAATGATTGCTAGACAACGAAAGCAGGCATTGCGCTCCTCGACATGACATCATAGGCAGTGTCTGAGGCAGGACCGTTGAGGCATAGCACAGGCACAGCTGTGCCTGCACGATCCTGTCATTCAGCCAGTCGATCAAGAAACAACCAGGTGACACATGCTGCAACTACCTATACAGAAATCGCCCACATTACACAAAGGTCAGACCTCCAACCGCCAACCTTAGACCCGCTGGTCAAAGCATCGGATAACCTCCACCTCTTGGCCCCCCACACATCCTCACCAAACCGCACCAGCACAAACGATGTCACTTCCCAGCTTTTCCGTCCGTGTCGCATCTCCTCTTGGGTCAGGCACAGCCTCCAGGCTATCCCAAGACACAGCCAGTCGTGTGGCACATCATGCCCAATCACACACAGCACGACCAGCCGAAACGTACACATCTCTACTACGGACACTTTACAACGCACAAGCTTGAACGGCTCCCACAGCCATCGCGCCTACCCCTCACCCGGCTCGCGTGGATAATAGCCCGGCTCGCGTACATAATACCCCTCGCACCACTTGCCTCGGTCCAATACAAAGTCCAATTCATCGTCATCCGTGCGCTCGCGCGGCTCGTGTACATAATGCCCCGGGCACCACTCGCCCGGGTCCCATTCACCGTCCTCATCATCGTCATCCGTGCTCTCGCCAGGCTCGCATTCATCATACCCCGGCTCCCGTTCATAGTTCCCCGTGCTCCCACCACTCTTTGCCTCCAGCCGCACCTCCTCCACCACGATGGCCTTGCTGGCGGCCTTGCACATGTCGTACACCGTCAGCGCCGCGACGGCCGCCGCCGTCAGCGCCTCCATCTCCACGCCCGTCTTGCCGACGGTCCGCACCTCGGAGGTTATGCGCACGGCGTGCGCGGCGGGGACCGCGGCCGCGCGGACAGCCGCCCGAGTGAGGAGGAGGTTGTGGCAGAGGGGGATGAGGGAGGGGGTCTGTTTCGCGGCCATCGTGCCTGCGAGCTCGGCGGTCGCGAGGACTGACGATGCGGAGCCCTTGGTGAGGGAGTCGGAGTGGAGCGCGGCGTACGCTGCCGGGCCGAGGCGGACGAGGGCGCTTGCCCGGGCAACCCGGACGGTGTCCGCCTTCTGCAGCAGCGGCATGCGCTGTCAGTGATGGCAGGGAGTGTTTGGCACAGAGGTCTAAATCTCTGTGTACGTCTGTACTGTTTCTGCTTTCCAACCATCAGGCCCATGACATGAGAGGAAACACTGTGATTTCTCGCTACACACATGAAGATGAAACCTTGATTTGTATTGTTTCACTTTGGAACAGATATTAACATAAATGTGCGGCCACGGTACACAACGATTGTGGGTGATACACGTCGGAATGGAACGGCGTGGGGAAGGGGAAGCCAGGTCGAGGTGGGAGGACTGGTGCTCAGATGATGTGCAGGCTCCCGAGCAGCTGAGGGCACTTGCTCTCGGCGGAGGTCAGGGGCCCGAGGCAGCAGGAGCACGAGATGAGCACTGGAACAGTGCACAGCCCGGCAGCTGACGCCATCGATGTTCCACGGTTGTAACAGAGCGCATGCAGGGAAGGTCTTGCGCTCCTGACTGAACTGTGGTTGCAAGGGCAGATGAACACCAGTGGTCGTGGTTCACACTTGACCAAGAGGACACACAGCAGTAGCATGACATGCGGTCAGCTGTATGATCTGTTCAAAGATGTGGTGTCAGTGTGGATGGCTGAGCGCGCTCAAGTCGGTGACCGTAAAGGGAGAAGCACACCTCCGCCACATCCACCATGCTTGCGCGGCCTTCTCCGTCGACGTGCGACAGACCGCCACCTCTGCCTGTAATATCAGCAGCGGCTGTTGTGCGACGTGCAGTTGCCGTCGCAGCCACTTGGGCAGGAGGCTCCACATGTGCGCTTGCGGCAGTCCCTGAACTTTGGAGGGGCATGCTGGTGCCCTCTGCCACCGGAGGGGCATACTCTGTCCCAAAGAACTCGTCTAGTTCTCTTTGCACATCTTCAATGTCCTTCGGCCCGCCTGCCGTGAAGCGTCGAAGACCTGCGCAAACAGCAGAAAGCGGCGTGACGGCATGGCGTCGGAAGTGGCCAATCATTGCAACACAGGCATACAGAAACACCAAGTAGCTTGCATGCCACTTTCAGGGCATGCGACAGTCACGACTACGCAATCATCACGCCTGCAACGGTACTATGCAGCAGTGCGGTCCTATCAGTGCCCTCAAGCGGCGATGCGGCTAGGATCAGGTACTTGTTCGAATGCAAGGGTGGGAAGCTAGTCGTGTAAACGAGCAGCCAGTACACATAGGACCCGCAACCTCGCCATGCAGCTACACAAAGGTCTCATGCGAATCGCCAACTCATGCATTGCGCGCCTCGTCGGCTGCAGTGCAGGAAACCCAAAAAGGGGCCAACGCCGCGGAGCTCACATTGCGAGGGGCATACACGATCAGATCCTAGAGATGCATCTGGCTCAACAGTTTTGCCATGCAGATGCCACGGATCACCGCTCGCGGCGTGCAAGTGTCCAGCGGTGTACAGGTCAAATCACTGGATGTTGCCACACTTCATGGACCCACAGGGTGGACTTAAGGCCACGCCCGCCGGACACACCGGTCATGTAGCTTGCGAGAGCCTCAGTAGCTTTTCAGTTAGTTTCAGGATCATTGTAATTGTCAGGTGTGTACACCCACTGCAGTCGACTGCCAAGGTTCTGAAAAACAGCCGCCATGATACATGATAACGACCGAAGCTTTCAGCACTAGAGCCTGACAGGGGCTGCACGCGTAAGTTCCATGTTCATGTATAACATAAATGTCGAATTGCATCCATGCATCAGCAAAGCTAAAAACATTCGGAAGGAAAGACCAGCCAACTGATTATGCCCGACGACAGTGCCCCACAACACGATCCCACAGCCCAGAGTCTAGACCCTGTTGCCCCACCCGCAGCCACGGAGGGTGTGCATGTATGCAACCGTCCCACCAGCCGCCCAGACTGCGGTCTATACACCTGCCCACTCATCTGCCCCAGACACTACCACTGCAACGCACTGACAACCGTGCAACCAAAAACCCAGACAAGCAGCCAGGTGCGTCATCATGAGCTGATCCTGCGCCGCGGCGCTCATGCTCCTCTGCTCTGTTGCAGTGAAGCTCCCACACCGCGCGCCACCGCCAGTCCCGGGCACAAGCGCATACAGATCTGGGGTGGACTGTGCCCCTGCTGCTTGTGCAAGTGCAGGGGGGGATGCAGCACATCGCTCCCCCCTCCTGGGACAACCAAGGCCTACACTGGCCGTTGGATACGGAAACATCAGCCAGTGAGTGGCGCACTCCAGCCACGCAGCCCAGCACCATCCAGTGCGCCACTACAGCGTCGCTACAGCCAAGTTGTACAGAACCACAGCCCTCTCCAAAGGCAGGGCGGGGCAGCCGGTGTGGTCGGCCACCACCTAGCGCAATTAGTACGGGGGGCTGATGGGGCAGGCTAGCATGCCTTGGGCGACACGCTCACAGGACGGCATACTCACACACGGCAGATTCGCAAAAGGTAAGCAAAGGCCAGCACGGCAGGTCAGCAAAGGCCAGCACGGCAGGCAGGATGTAACAGGTCATGCGGCGGGCCAGCACCTAGCACAGCTCATGCGACGGGCCGGCACGCGTACGGCAGGTGCATCAGGCTCGCACTGCCCGCACAGCAGACCGGTGCGGCCGGAACGGTATGTGGCCTGCGGTAGTACGGCGTGCTCGTACAGCAGGCTAGCACAGGCTGGTGGGGTTAGTGCGCCAGGCCAGCACCGGGGGTGCGGCTCATGCGGCCGGCCGGCACAGCTACGATCGCAGGCTAGCACGGGCCAGCACGGACCGCTCACAGGGCGGAACGCTCATGCGGCGGGCTATCACAAGCCAACCACAGCAGGCCAGTGCGGCCTGCCGGAAGGGCTAGAATGCCCGGCCAGCACGGCCAACAGCGTAGGCTGCTGCGGCCGACCAGCACCTAACGCTGGCTCATGCGGCCCGCAGGCGCGGCTAGTAGGGCAGGCCGGTGTGGAGGTGGGACGTCATGTTGAGGCTCTGCAGCATCGCCTCGCCGTTGCGGTTGAGCCAGAAGGTCGTGACGCCGGCGTTGTGGATGTCAACGGCGCGGAAGGCGGCGGGCCCGAGGCCGAGGGCCGTGCAGACGAGGGCGCGCAGGACGCTCTTGTGCGACACGACGAGCGTCACGTCGGAGGGGTGCTCCGCGATGTGCAGCCAGGCGGCCTCGGCCTGCGCAAAGACGTCGGCGACGGGCCGGCGGCCGCCGATCTCGAAGTTCGCGGGGTCCGCCCGCCACGTGCCTGCACGCGGGGGATGCCATAGAAACGGGGTGGTGGGGGTGTCTTCAGGGATGCATGCATGTGCGTGTCTATGTATGTACGTGTGGTGATTCAAAATGGCACTGTGTTTCAAAGATCAAGCCGGCGTGGTGGGCAGCACCGTGGAACCAGCAAGCAGCGCAAGAGCACGACCACCAACTCGATGGAACGCACCCATGCGACAGCCCCAACCAAGCCCAACCCACGCAAAACCTATGGAGTCCGAACAAGCGACACAGACATGCAGACCGCCACGCACACACCGCCACCGACACTGTGCGTATGTGTGTATTTATGGGTGCATTTGTGTGTTTTGAAGCGATAGTCACAGAGGCAGAAAGGACCGCTGGATCCGGAGGCGCCAGAAGAACAGGAACACCGCACAGAATGACACCTACACACCGCAGACGGTAAAACGCAATCCCTGCACACCAACACCAACACCCCCGCACACACCCACCCCGGCCACGTACGCGCATGTGTTCCATGGCAAGGACAACGCAAGCAAGGCAGGTAGCACCGCGGGCAACAACCAGGGGAATAGCACACCCACCCCGGCCACGTACGCGCATGTGTAGTACGTATGTAGAAACCCTAACCCACAGGGGGGCTGACGACCACTGTGCGTGGGTCGGACTGCAGTGTACAGTGCACGGCGGCACCAGGGCGCCATGCATCTTCATGCATGTATGTTCAAGCCCACAGAGGGGCGTCCTTGGTGGCCACAATTCGTGGGTCAGACTGCAGTGTATGGTGTGTGGTGTCGCTGTGCTTCGAGCCTGCGCACGAGTGGCTCGTGAGGGGCCACAGGCAATTAATCGGACGATTAGCTGATGCGTCTCAGTACGTGAGTGATTGTGACGTGCTTTGCTGTATGGAGGGGGAGGAGGGGAGGGCATTAGATGACAAGACCTTTGTGATAGCATGTCACAAGCGGTGGCAGCTATGCTGTCACGATCAGCTGCACAGAAGCAACGCAATTGTGTAGTCCTATATCCCAAATTACTGCCAAGCACGAGTAGCTGCACACCGTAGACTTCCGGGTGCTTTTCAGCAGCTTCACTATTGGCCATGCCCTGCAGGTACCCCAGATATGCTTCCCTCAGAGCGTCGTCGTATATCACAGGTGGATCTCTATCCCCCCAGATGAGCTCCGTGCATTCTCTCGCTCTCGAAATGGGGCTGGAGAAGCACGCTTGAAACGGTATGTTCGCCAGTGCTTTCCGAGTTGCTATGGCCTGCATGTCGTGATCCGGGTCGAACACAAGCATCCCACATTCGCAAGCTTCATGTTGAAACCGGTACCAGGTACACCTACGAGAAGCGCAGTCCGGTGATGTGCGCTTAACTAGAGAGCTTGCATCGGCCTCGATGAAAACGTAAATCAACAAGCTGCGCATTCGAAACGCCACAGTGCCGCAAAGGTGACAGTCTGTCATAACCACACAGCACAGCGCTATGACCTTGAAAAGTTTTGTGCAAGTGTGTCGACATTGGGCGCAGTATTGGAGAGCACACAGAAGGCAAACCTGTTCTCGGCCGTACTCCGTCAGGTGGGACTCGTCGCTGGACCCCTGTATCCGTTTCTCTGCATTCCAAGTCGTGCTTCCATGTCGTACGAACACGATTTGCTTATCTCCCAGTAAAGGAAGCCGATCATCAGGTACGAGCGAGCGAGATGAGCCGGATGTTCCGAAACGTCCTCCGGTCACAAACGGTGATTGAGGGTACGTCTGTTCTGCACCACCATTTTGCAATTGGGCTGCACATATTGTAGCTCTGTTTCTGTACAATCGCGGCACGGCTGGGTGGTGTACACACGTGCCTGTCCGGCTGCACTTCAGCTGTGCTGGACTCATCGTAGATCTACATGCGTTGAAGCTAGGCAACAGGCGTACAGTAGTTGCAACTACATCCTTTTCTACCGCTTTCTTTCCAGTGCGAGCGCGACGCAACAACGATGCCACGACATGCACCATCCTTGCTGCCTGCTTCCAGCATGTCCAGATCATCACCTGGCGCCCGCGGGCGATCATGCTGGACTCGCTTGCTTTTGACCACAACTCGTGCCGTATCACAGCACCGGCATCTTCCTCAGCCGACAAACTTCTTCCAGCACAACGCAGGCGGGCCATATGTTGCAGGTTTTGTGATGCCCAGATCAAGTCAGTGCAACATCAGCATTGACCGGGAAGGCGGGGGGGCAAGGGGGGAGGAGCAGATTGAAGGAGCCCTCTGATACCAGCCTGACTCGGCCATCCCGCATTGCAGCAGCGCCTGCCAACCAACTGAGAAATACTGGCTTTACTTTGTGCAGGTGTTTTCAAGATGACCGCATGGTGACAGAGCCACCCATTTTCCCCATGACCGTCTCGCGAGAAGTTGACACAGGTGCTACACGATACCAGGATCCACGGGGTTGAGGTGAAATGCACAATTCAAAAACATCTCATGTGTGGTGACCGGCGTGTGGCACAAACATGCATCGGGCATGCGATATGTATGGATGCTACATCTAGGATTGGGGAACTTTAGATCCTTCACTCCTCCACTGCTTTAGAAGGACAGCAGGGTAGTGGCTTGCACCAGACTGCAACAGCCCACATGCATCACCGCAATATGCACATGACCGCTGCTACATTTGTACAACAACAACAATAACAACAACAACAACAACAACAACAACAACAACAACAACAACAACAACAACAACAACCAAAAACCATGTTTCTGTGCCATCGTATTAGAAGTGATGCATGGTCCAGCTGTGGAGCCACGCCCGCTCGCCCCTCTTCGCTCGTGGATGGCCACCTGAGGTTGCGGTGATATGTGGCTCAGCCATGAAGTAGCGTTGCGTGGCGACAGGAATACATACTGGGATGTTTTGATTGCAATACCATGCTCCTTGGCATGTTGTGGCGAGTGTATTGATCGCGTGAGGTGTTTGTGCAGGAACATGCATACAGGTGACTGGTCTGATTGCTCAGCGGACAGGTACGTGTCGGGGGTGGAAGTTTCGCACAAACACAGCTGCATTGTTTGCGGCCCTTCAGAAAGAGGAAGTGCACCATGTTGTGCCAGCTGCCCGTTTGACGGCGATCGCGACCTGACACCAAGCTCCAGCGTCACAGGATGTGCAGATTCTTACGACTGATCCCTGAAGCTGCGCTAGCACAGCTGTTCTTAGAACCCGAAATGTAGCCTAATATGAGTGCCAGCACGTGGTACTCTCGAGTCTGGAGCACTGCTGGCGGGTCTCTGGACAGGTTGTACGCTGGCGTGATCCATTCCATCGGCTCCGCAAAGTTCTTTCGGAATGGATGGGGCGATATTTCACTTCTCTGCCCGGACAAGTTCTATAGATCACTTGTCTCCTTGCAGCTAGGCCCGACGCCGATGACCGTTTCCTGGAAGCCAGTTCAAACGGGCGTGCATCGCGGAAAGCCATTCCAGCTGTTCGAAGGCACGTTTGAGAGTCCGGCCAGCGCAGGCGTTTCCAATCTCCCGTTGTGCTGTCTTGATGGCCGGGTATGGCTCATGCGCCCAGGTGAAGCTGCGCATGGCCCAACAGGGATGTCCGCATGCGTCATTCAACTCGCCGCGACGGGTGAGCACGGCCCAGAGTGCGATCACCTCTTGATCAGAAGTATCATTGACTGAGGACATGTGCCTGTGACAAGCCACGCTGGTTGCATGTCAGCGGGCCACTCACACACCTGCGCTCACAAGGTCAACACTGCCAATCGTGCCTCTCACGCACACGCCCCTGCATTTGCATACCACAACGGCATCCACAACATGTGACAAAAAATTACATACCTTGTCCTCCATATGCATGTTCCTGATCAGTCTTCCAGATCTCGTGCACAGACCAGTGCTGAGGTGCCAGCATCTGCTCCAGCATCTGCTATTGTGATCCACAACTTGAAGTCATGTGATCTAGTCTCAGTCACCGACTAAGGCTACTGTCCTGAACGGACCTTGTTTGTGCAGAAGAAGGCAGGTGTTAGGCAAGAGCCTCTTGTCGCAGGGCATCGGCACTCTCGTCCTCGAGAGCCCATACTATGGCAAGCGCAAGCCGAAAGGCCAGCTCGGGTCAAAGCTCCGGCACGTGGCCGACCTCATCAAGCTGGGAGCTACCACCATCCTGGAGTCAGTGTGCCTCATACGCATGCTGCATGCCGCTGGAGTGCACAAGGTGAGCACGCCTCCCTGCGATCGCGCCTGTGCCCATTTCACAGCGGAACGTAGACCTTACAGCAACACGCTTTACAAGTTTCTTGCAAAGCGTTGCGGTGTCCGTGGGTGCCAGTGTGACTCAGCATGATGGGCCAGATGCCTCTGGTCGCAAGTCGCCCAATGATTCCAATCCTCACAAGCGTAGACGTACATTCACTGCATGCCTCTGAACCATCAAACAGACAGTAAGTCTTGCGGGAGACAGAGAGAAACTACAAAACTCCTGAATAGGGGCCTATGGGTCCATATGCCAAATCGTGCCTGGCCCCGGAGCCTCCTCGGCCTGCCGCACGTTTGTGCATGGTCCTCCCGGACTGCCTTTCAACCATCGTCACATCGCCCATCTCATCTTCGCACCACCGAAAGATCAACAATGTATGCACCGCAGCATGCACGACACATACTCGACAGTACCAGCCCAGTCGCTGTTGTCCCGGGCCCAGCAAGCCGAGTACGGCTGTTTCTCGCCGTACCCAGCGATCTGCAGCAGTCTCCCCGCCACCGGCGTTTCCCGACGACGCGCGTGTCCTCAGTGCTTGCCGCTGCAGGTGTGTGTCGCGGGGTGGTCCATGGGCGGCATCCACGCATGCATGGTCACCGCGTTCAGCCGCTACCCCGTCGCGTGCGCCGCCATGCTGCCCCCCCGCTCCGCCGCAGCCGCCTACTCCGACGGCGCTCTGTCCGAATTCGTCCACTTCCCGTCCCTTCGCACCGCGCGCGACGCCACCGGCGCGCCCGTCCTGCCCGCCGTGCTCCGCATGCTGCGCCCGCAGCCGCCGTACCCTAACACCCCGATCCTCATGGAGCCGGGGGCACCGGAGAGGCCCTCCGTGGCACACGCGGGAGAGCCGGGTGGACGTGCCGACGTGCACGGCGGCGCCGCGAGCGGCGGCTGGGCTGGCGACGCGGCGTCGCTGGAGGGTGGAGTGGGGGCGTGTGGCATGCATGCGATGGCGGGGCTTCATGTCGCTCGCCACCTACCCGAAGGTAGCACAGTCATGGACATGTTCCGGGAGCAGGGGGACCTCTGCGTGTATGGCCCGGTGGGGGGAGGTGATGGCTGGCTGGACAGGGTCTCCGCTGAGTCAGCATTCCCGTTGATCGATACCCCTCACAGTGCGCACTTTGGACTATCTCCGTGATGCAGAGAGCGCGCCATGATGCATGAAGGCCGCGCATGCATGGAGCCGTTGCATGGCGGGACGGTCACCTTCACGCAGCTGCTGCCGTGTCCATGAGGACAGCATGTTGCCAAATCACATCGAGAATTCCGCGGTGCCTATAGCTGTGGTTCTGTGGCAATCCAGTGATGTGGCTGCGACGTGCAAGGGTCCAGTGGCATGTCGGCCAAATCACTGGATTGCCGCAGATCCAGGGCCAGCAGGAGTCGGCGGATTTGCGTCTATCACATGCCCAGACTGCACTACATTGATCCCCATCAGACGGTCTCTTTCGGAGCGCCGCTGCAAGTCAGAGTGCTGTGCAGGCGCGTTCGAGGTGCGGGTCGCCGACCCGCCTCAGCACCTGAGCACCTCCCTCCTCCGCCACCTCCCCGCCGTGCCCCTCACGCCACACCTGCAGCGCTTCGTCGCCGCGCTGTATCAGCTGCAGCTGCCGCTGCTGCGCCGCAGCCGGCCGCCGGCGCGCAAGGCCGCCCGCAGCCGCCGCGCCGTGCCGCGGCCCCGGCTCTCCCTTGCCGCGCCCCCCTCACCCCCGCCGACGCTCAAATACACCCCTGTGGACACGTCGCCGCAGGTTACGAAAACAAATGCGCCTCCGAGCCCCCGCCCCCCCAGCAACTCCCCCAGTAGCTCCAGTGATGGCGCAGACTCTGGGCCGCCAGCGGCCGACAGCGCGACCGCCAGCTTGATATCAAGGAGTGCTGCAGCCATGCATGAGCAGGGGGAGGTGGTGAAGCAGGACCCGCATGCACGGGCGGGTTTGCAGCGTGCCGACAGCGCAGGTGCGGGAGCGGAGCGCGACGGCAAGAGCGGGCCGCATGCGGCAGCGGCACCGCCGGTGCTAGTTACGGCTTATCCGGGGGCTCCGGCTGCAGCGGAGGCAGGAGGTGGTGGGGCGGGGTCTGCGGCGGGGGGCCCAGCGCTGGCGCCGTTCACCGGGCGGTTGCAGCCTCAGCTGCGCGCTGCAGGGGCCCTGCTGCAACGGCTATCGTTTCTGACAACGTGGGGCAGACCTGGGGCCCGGCGGCCGGTGCGTCGCCGCCGAACGCTCCTGAGCTGAGCCCTCGCACAAGTCCGTTCAACTCACATGTGCTCTCAGCAGCTTGACCACTCATCTGTTTGCAACAGCTGTTCCGCCGGCCGGAAGGCGAGCAAGGACAACACCACGCATGATTGAATGAGGCTGTATGAGCTGCCGCATGCGCGTGGGTTTGTATGTATGCCTATGTTATGCATGGTCGGTATGCATTTACCGCACCCACGTGTGCTGACGGCACATGCACCCTCGCAGGCCGGGCGTGGCGGCCGCCCAGTGCATCGGTTCCGCCCTCACACACCCAAGCCACCGTCGGTTGTCCTCCGCCGCAATTTCGCCCCCGACACGTTCCGCGCAACAGTCGAGGACTTGCTCGTGGCGGAGCTGGAGCTGATGCACAGGATCCGCCTGGCAGCACCCCTGAAACCACCTGCTACCCACGGTGTGCAGCCTGTGCCAAGCTTAACATGAGCGGGAACCCCAGGAGTCAAGATGTCCGCTGCAGCCTCCTGCACACAGCTCATGCCATCGATTGGCGGCGTGCGCCACTTGTAGTGGTACAACTGCGATCCTCGTACCCACACTGCCAGTGCGGCGGTATCAGAGAAACCCAGACAAGCATGCTAGGGGCATAAGGTCCAGCAAGTATCTACGTGGCACAGCTCGGAAATGTCGCTGGCTGCTGGTCACTGTCGTCCTTTGCTCGCATGCACTCGTTGAAGAATCCGGCATTCTACAGTGATGCGTTTCGTGACTTGGCCGAGGGCGTCCATGTACTGTGGTGTTCTCTTCTCCTTTGGCGCCCTGCAGGGTCACCAGGTTCACCAGTACATACTGCAAAAACACGTGCAGACAGAGACCGCGGCAGAAACCCCCCCACCCCCGGCTTGTGACTCGGCCAAGTCTTATGCCCGTTTGCAGGCGGATCCGCGCATGGACATAGCACACAGCACACACGGAAGAGCGCCGGGCGGCAGCACCTCCGGCCACGTCCGCCTCTGCCCGCAGACCTCGCCGCCGCGCCACCCCTCGACCCAGCACCACCCCGCCGGCCCAGCGCGCCCATCACACACTACATCTTCGGCCACCCACCCTTGGATGAAGCTCCTGTGCCCCTGGAAGCCACCCCACCGCACCATGACCCCTCATCTGCAGAAACACCTGCTCCACGTGATGGGCACATGGCCGGTCACCCTCCACCGACGCACATGCATGGCTCCTCGGACGCACAGAGCAATGCGCTAGGGAAGCATGCGGCAGATGCCGCAACGCCGCCACTGGAGGATGCGGGCCGAGCCGTTCTCGCGGACGGGCCGATCGCGCCGTCGGCAGACATGGCGGAACTACCCCCTGTAGCCACGTACCGGCGCGCCATCGAGCGCTCGCTCGGCGCCATGGTCGGCACCGTCACGGAGCCGCTGCGCCGCGGAAGCCAGACGTACACGCAGCTGCTGCGCCGCGCCATCAGCGGCGGGGAGATGCTGGGGCCGGTGGAGGAGGCGGAGGAGGGTGCACGGGGGGCGGAGGCGCGGGCCGGGGACGCGCGGGGCGGCGTTAGAAACCCCGGGGCAGAAGCGCTCCTGGCGCTGACACTGGAAGCCTTCACCGACATCTGCCGCTACCCGAGGTGCGCCTGCCTCTGTGCCACCAGTGGCTGTGTCTACTCGAGAAAACGTCACGCTCCAGTAGTGCCCTACCTGCCACAGCAGACTGTCCGCTGTCGGCTGGCTATCACTGAAAGCAACACCGCTGTGCACTTTGCAACACCGCTGTGCAGTTGCTTGAGTGATAGCCAGTGCCCTACCTGCCACAGCGGTGTTGTGCAGCAAGACCGCTGTGCAGTTTGGCGTGTCAAAGCACTCGCGCAGCAGTGACATAATACGCGATCGGGAGCTGGACAGCCGCCCGGCGGCTGGTGGTCGCACCTCTTGCCACGACGACATCCACATGCATGCATGCCCCGTGACGTGTGCTACGGCTGTGCAGGCCCCTCGCGCCGCACGCGGCCGTGCTCGTCGCGGCGCGGGACGACGCGTACGTCGCGGTGCAGAGCACCGAGGCGATCGCGGCGCGCTGGCGCGGCTCGCAGCTGTGGCACGCGGAGGGCGGCCACGTCAGCAGCTTCCTGCTCCTCAACCCCCTTTATCTCAAGGCCGTTACGCAGGCGCTGCAGAGGCTGGACGAGGGGCCGCCGCAGTCCGCGCAGCAGCTGCACGTGAGCGATGCGGCGGTGGGCATGCATGCGCCGAGTGCGCCTCCGGGGGCAGGTGTGGGTGCGGCCCGTGGGGACCAACCTGCACGAGTGAGGGAGCAAACTGCAGGCTGCGGCGCATGACATTGGTGCCGCCAAGGGCCTGACTCAAGGCGGGAAAGTTGCCGGTTCCGACTCCAGATCGCTGTACTTGGACGGTCGCTGGATGGGGAGGGGGTGTGTGTGGTTCGCACCGACCCATGCATTGGTGCAGTCTGTGGAGCTCTTCTTTGAGCCGGTGAAACGGGTTACATGCGACAGCGTTGAGGTCTCCGTGGATCACGACGCATGGGGCCCAGTTGGGCAGATCAGCCTAGTGCAGGAGTCTGCGAGGCCGTTTTGTTCCACAGATTGTAGAAAAGGTTCTGTATGCACGGAGCTCAGGCAGTGTCAGTTGGCAGGGAAGCTTATGTTACATTTTCTAACATTTTCATTTGTCAATGTAACGGAGTGGGAGTGGTGTTGCTCAACCTTGGCCAGCATCTATCCTGTCGAAACTCATCACGTACATCAAAATTTGAAGCTTAGTTGCGACAGGGTTTCTGGCACCGCAAAGAATAATCTAATGTAGGCTCTTTGCATCTAGCCTACCATGTTCCGACTGCAGTGGCCTGATCGCAAGGCCGCTGCAATGAGACGAAGAGCTCCAAAGCCATGCATCAGGCCTGCTACATATCAGCCGATGTCTGGATCTAGGTGGAACTTCCATAATCGTATGCTGCTGTCATCACCACACGATGCCAGCAGGCCCGGCTGCTTGGGGTTCCAGGCAACACAGTTGACATCCTGAGAGTGCGCCTCGTGGTGCGAATGGAGCATCGTGCAGGACTCGCCCGCGAATCGGAAGATGCGGATCCCGTTGTCACCTGCAGCACCATCACACGCTCAATGCTCCAGTACAGAGTCCACCAGCCAAGCAACAAACAAGTCAACAAGCATTCGCATACACCTGGCCTTCATATTACACACACCTGATCACACACAGCATGAAAGGGCTATGGACAACGACATGTTCAATCAGTTCGGATGCAGCCTCGGTTGCTGCAGGGGTCACCATCGCATGAAGATCGTGTGAGCAGCATCGCACGAGAACCCGGACAACCGGAGCCATGACTGCCGCGATGCACAGTGCAGGTGCCAGCATCGAGCGTGTGTGTTGCCAGGAGGCGCAGATGTCTCAGGGAGCAGGTGCGCACCACAGCCGGTAGCGATGATACCGTCCTCACCCCAAGCCACGCTGTACACAGCCCGGCCATGCTCCCCCTGCTCTACGCACACAAAGCGATAGAATGGCTCGCCGTCACGCTCGCCACATTCCCACACCCGCAGTGTGCGGTCCTCGCCCACCGACGCAAGGTGCCGGCCATCCGAGCTGAACGAGAGGGACCACACCGTCGAGTCATGGCCCATCCGCACGCCCTCCAGGGTTTGTGCACAGTACCTAGCACCACAACCAGCGGCATCAGCACGCATACAGCTAGAACAACTGCGGCGCGGCGCGATGAGGGCTGTGGGCGGGGAGCGGCGGCCCCCTTTTGATTGCATGTGGGGTAACGTAAAGTAAATCTGAATTTACTGAGCCGTATCCTATTGGACATTGACAACTCCGAATTAACGGGACCACACATGCCGAAGGGGTAAACCACCGGGAAACCCCCCTCAGACGACCGTACGCAACTCACAGGGCCTCCTCCTGTGCTAAGCGAGGTGGTCACGTACGGCCGTTTCGATTCCCCAAAGCGCACGCAGAATCGAACCCACAACCTCCTGAGACGGAGGGGGTAGCTTTTAATCCGTCCTCAACGGATTGGACATGGGGTGGATGGGGGGACGAGGTCTCCTGCTATGTCTCCTGCTAGGCCCACCTCAATGCGGGGGCAATACTGATCGCTATCAGAGCAAGAGGTTGATCTACCCGACAGCTCAATTGCACATGTTATGATGGTGCCTTCATCCCGTTGCGCTCAGCAGCCACGATGTGGGTGACTGCAGTCAAGTCAAAACGCACCATTCACTGCCATCTGCATCTTCTTTCCACAGCTTGATTGTGTTGTCGTAGCTTGCAGAAGCCAGTACGTTGGTTGTGGGATGCCAGGCCACCATCTTGACATCCTGAGAGTGGCCTTGTTTTACATCAACACACTCAAAGTCATCTGCTGGAAAGCTCTCCCAGATCCACACAGTTTTGTCACGGCCGCATGTCGCCAGCAAAGACCCAGATGGTGAAAACACTGCACATTTTACCTCGTTCTCGTGTCCCTCCAGAACTGCTACCTGCAAAATGGCAGGAGGTGTGTGTTGTGATCGTGCTCCGGAGGTCAGACGAACATTGCATTCTGCAGAACCGCGGCCATGCCTGGGTGTGCATTCATGTAGCACGATCCGTCACCTGGACTGATGGAGGTAAGGATGATAGAAACATTTTGCAGGTAAAAAGAAGTGAATGGCCAGGAAGCACAAGCTGCACGGGCACAAGCCCATGGCCTGTTCCAGTGGCTATCTACTCCCGCCGCTTGGGCACAACCCACGTTCTTCACAATCAACAACAGCAGCATCTTCTATCACAATTGCAGATATTTAACCTCGACGATGAGGATTCGTTGATGCAGACGTGACTGTGGCAGTTTTGGCGGCGGTGGCACTCATTGTCACGGTCTGCAAGGCGCACCTGCCCCCAACCTGACGGCTCCTTCCTCCAGATTGCGGTAGTACCGTCGAAGCTAGCAGTGACAAGAGCTGCCCCAGCAGGCGACCAAGACACAGATCGGATGGTCTTTGTGTGCGTGTGCTCAAGGACGGTTGTGCAGTACCACACAGGCTCCCTGGAGTCTGCGAGGCGTTCCCACAACCTGACAGTCTTGTCGCCACCACAGCTCGCCAAACATGCGCCTGCATGAACAGTAACCAGGATATGATATGTACCTTCTGCTTTGAAGCCGCCCTTGACGATCTAATTTACGTCTCAAAACAGCTGCTGCTGCTGGGCCTTAGCCATGGTATTCCGTACCATCAGGAGACCATGCCACACTCCATACTCGCGCTGTATGATCTGTCAAGGATGTTATAGGTATTAAATTTGACATGCGTTCTGTATACTTGCCAAGGCTATGCTACTTTGCTGTCTTAGAGATGCATTACAGCAACAACCGAGGGCAAAATGGTCAGCCTTGAGCAACGGCATGAGCATGCAGTACAATAGTCTGGAAATCTGTCGTGTGGCTTGATCACACATCAGTGTTGACTGAGGACTGGATTGTGCGCGACTAGCAAGCGCCATGGCTACCGGGTCCGCGCTCCTCTGGCATATTCAACATAGCGCACTTAGATACTTCATGTTGACATTGCTTCAATGAGTGTGGCAAGATGACACAGTAGGCACGTCAGGATTCATCGCGTCTGTATCACCTGTGATGTTTCGGACGCACGGTCTGCAGCTTTGCAGCTGCAATGTCCGTGTTAGCTCCGGCACTCCCTGGGCAGCAAGGCAAGTGACTCAACAGATTTCGTGCTCCACAACCTGATTCACTGTTCATATCGACTCTCGCAATTTCGAGCCTGCTTCGCTCCAACTTGGTCTCATCGCCTGGCTTGCACTTGAGAACGAAGAATCGACGAGCATCTCTCACTCAGCTGGTATGACTGCTTTCTGCTGCCATGGTTGTATCTGTGCTCGTCCGAGATCGCTCATGGTGGTCTTTCGAGTTGATGGAGAATGGTATCTTGACAGTCACCCACTCTGCGTCGAGTAACTGCTCCTCCGGTGTGATGGTAAGTGGCAAAAATGAAAGTGTAAGAACTTTCAGGTTCAACCTGCTACACTGGGAGTCTGTGAAGGCGTATACCGTGTCAGTACCAGTCGCGACGAGGCTTGTTCGCAGCTTCGCGTCAATACGCGGCACTCGGTGTTTCAGCTACTTGGCCGTTGAAGGGTTGGCATACAAACAGTAGCAGGTTGAGTGCATGGCGTTCCACATGACAGATGGGAGCCGGGGGCGACCATCAATCTTGCAGGTCCCGTCCAAGACGGGTGCTCCCACTGGTGCTCAAAAGCTGTCTGGGATGGCTCTTTCCCCTATGACTCCAACGACTCCAGGAGCCGAGTCATGGCGACTGGGTACTGCTGCAGCAGACTTCCATTCTGCAGGCCGTTCAGGTACACCAATGAGAAGCAGGAAAGCAACTGCAGGGCCTCCGGGGTGGATGGTGTCCGCAGCGAGCTCCAATGCATTCGATGCTTCAGGGACACACATACGTGCTCACATACAGTCTCTTGCAAACTTGGACAAGGAAGTCCTGGCAGAGAAACTGTTTCACGCCAAGATCCAGATGTCTGATTTGATGACAGAGAATGTGCGACCTTGTCTTGTAGAGATATCTACGCGTGGCTGCTTCTTTGCACTGCATCCTGCTTGGAGGCTGCAAATTTGGTTGTCAGCGTCGTGGTCAGCGCAGGCATGTCCGCAGTCCGAATGGGTATTGCCAAACAATGCTCTATTACTTCCGAAAGTGGTCCAGCAGGGACAATAATTATTCTTGATCTGGTGAGAGCTCTGTGGCCATGCAGAAAAAAGCACATGTATACGCACGCCGTTTGGAGGGAACACTAGCAAGGCAGGAGATGCACAGTTCATCTGGGATTCGTTCACTGTCACCTGCAGCTGCAGGAGAGCGGCGTACACAGAGTGACATTGTACGGAATCTGAAGAGCAAGAATCGGACGCTGCGGCAGGTGCGCCATGTCAGACAATTCCTTTCCTGGATGACCGTGTGTCAAGTCCCACAGCGGCGTCATTGTGCACAGGAGAGCATCACTCGCGATTTCATCTCATACACTGCACCTTCGTTGCTCTGAACCGCAGTGCAGTTGCATTTGTTCTCTTGCAGAAGGCCAACAACACGGCTGTGCTGTAGGAGCGGAATAAGGCACTCTCGATGGTGGGGAAGCTGCAGAAGACGGTCCGCATTGCATACGTGCATGAGCTTGAGGCCGAGGTGCGAGTGCTGAAGGACGAGGTCGCCAACCAGCAGGCTTTGGCGACTGCAGCTCGGGAGAAGCTGCGCATGTCACTGGCGCATGGCACCCCCCCATTGCCCACACGGTTCGGCACGCGGCCACACACTAGCCACTCAACAGGCACGTGACCAAATCATGCCATTCCGTGACACATATGATGCTCGACAGCTTCTCGAGTGAGGGGGTTGCTCTGAGCCCGATGCCTGGCTGGGCCACGGTGACGGTCAGACATTGCCACATTTGCTGGGTTGAAGTCAGCACGGATTGGGCTGAGACACCATGCACTGCAACCCGCACGTGTGTGCAGTATCTGGAAGTGGAGATGGATCCACCTTGGATTTCGTATGGCTCATCTTTTTCGTGAAAGTGCAGATAGCCGCAGGAGGCTTGCAGATGTCCTGCAAGAGCTGCAGGGAGCCCGGCGTACGTTAGAACGCGAGGGGCAGAAACTGCGAGATGCATGCGGTCATCTCTCTACCGCTGATGTGATCGATAAGCCTGAGATGAAGGCAGCCCTCAAAGTCATCTCATTCCTGCAAGAGCACACGGTCAAGTAAGTCTATCAGCTTTGGGTCTGCCTGATTGGCATGAATCGTGTCCTTGACATTTGTCCTACCCACCTTGGTGAGCTTGCAGCGCCTCAGCTGCTGCCCAACACTCTGCAACTCCTCCATTGCACCTTAGCGTCATGTATACCGTGATCAGATCAGTATGTCATAATTCTCAACTTCAGATCGTCCAGCGTTGTGTGTATCCCTCATCTGATGGTATGTCCTGAGGCACAATGCTGGTAAAGTGGGTGAAGTGATGTGATCGAGGAGCTGGTCTTAAATTTCACCGATTCACTCGCAGACCGAACATCCATCCAGAAGAGCACCACTGCTGCAACGATGGTGCGTCATACAGACACAGCTGAACGCTTTCTGCAGAATGGTGGAACACCTGGCGGATGTCCCAACATCGGAGGCACTAATTCAGAGCCTTGCAGACCAGGGGATTGTAGCACCTGCCCCACCGTCGGATGCAGCCTCTCCACTGCAGTTGGACACACTGAAGTTGCCTAGCTCATTGACCGCCCTTGCAGCGCCCTTCGCAGCTGCTGTGGCGCGGGCAGAAGCCTTGACTATGGTCGAGGTAGAGCAAGATGCATGGCTCCATGACACTCTTGTGAACTTTTCGGTGATCGCTCGGAAGTTCATCGATGTCAGCAGCGCACTGAAAATTCTTCCAGCAGCCGAACCAGCTGCAGATCGGTGTCCAGAGCGCACTTCAGGTGATGTTGGGGCACAAGAGGGAGCTTGGGAAGCTGATGGCGCACAGAAATCTGCTGATACAGATACTGTGGCTTCCTCAAAGGTCCCAGGTGAAGATGGTGCTCCATCGGTCAGTTTCTGCCAGGCGCAACGGGCACGCACTGACAGCTCTGCCAGTGCTTATGACAGCAGTGCTGCCGGCAGCTCTGATGGGAGCGTTGCAGCAGGATCAGTTTCCGTGAATCACAATGGTATCAATATTCTAAACGAAAGCAGTAGCGTGGTGAGGGACAGGTGTACAAGTGAACAGCAGGGGCCCCTGGAAACTGCAACAAATGCAAGCCAACATTGCGAGGAAGCAGGTGCAGCCCTGAAGCAGGATGTGTATGGTTGTCTTCCTGGACCAAAACATGTGAGGCAAGACATCGGCAGTAGCTTTGGTGCCCAGGCGGCAAGCATCTCTGAGGCCGGCAGTTGTGCAGTGTCAGGAGGGGTTGACCCCCCAAGCGTCGCATCTGTGACCAGTGGCAATGGTGAACACACTGTGGAGACACCACTGCCTCTTGCGGTAGATGCCTCCCGCACAGGCTCTGGTGAAATGGTGTCCGCCATCTCGGGGTCTGATTCAGACGTGGTGGCCACAGTTGCCAGTGCGGATGCTGCAGCGCACGTTGGAGAGGCCGCCAACCTGGATGCTGCTGGAAACATCGAAGATGGCCCTGTTGTGTCTGAGGACGCTGTGAGTGCGCCGCCAAACATGAACGAAGCTGCAGATGGTGATGATCTGAAGGGTACGGCTTTGTAACAGGCTGGCAGCATGGTGCTCCAGTAAATATAGGTAGACGATCGAGAGAGTGATGCTTGCAGGGAACACTGCGGGCATGGAGATGCCAGGCGTGAGTGAGCAAGCGGCGGATCCTGCCGCTCTAGAGCCATTGGCTGCGGCAGGGGGCAGTGGAGCAGGGTCTGATAAAGCAGATGAACAACATGACACTGCACATGCGGTGGACAGAGAAGTGGAGGATTGCCCGGAACATCACCCACCTGAGCCTCGAGACGATGAGGCATGTGAGGGTGAGCCGGCGGTTGTTGGTGCAGACCTGTGGAATTCACAGGCACCAGGTACACTGCAGGACGCAGACCCCATGGATGTTGCAGATGGTGTGAAAGAGGTTGCAGATGACGATCAAGAGTGGCAGCTGAGCCTCGAGCAGCCTGCTGCGACGTGTGGTGTACCTGAGGCGGAGGAGGACGCTGAAAATGTGGATCTGTTGGAGGAGGAAGGCCCTCCGCCATTGGAACTGCCAGATGAGCTGGAGGAACCTGCTCCGGAGGCTGTGCATGCTGATGGCGCGGTAGACGTCTCCGAAGAGCCGTGCTCCGAAGTGCTCCATGAGAACCAAGTATTGGATGGTGGTGCTGATGGTGCGCACAAAGTCGCTGGCCTAAAGCAGGAGGTTGGCATCCGAACAGCAGCGCAAGTGGTATGTGCAGATGTTGGTAGTGCTGAAGCTGTGGAGAAGTGCATATCCGAGTCGATGGAGGAAAACGCCGAGACCCTGGTTGGAGAGGAGCTCGTTGGTGCACCTCAGGCTCCACGGGACACGAACACTCTCGCAGAACCGGTGACACAGGATGACGGAGGCGGTCGGGCGACACGTGATTCAGAGGTTGCTGAAGGGATGGTTGATGAGTTGCTTGAAGAGACATTGGTCAGCATGCTGTCAGCCGATGCACAACAGTATGCACAGCAGTAGCGGTAGTCAGTCGTTATGTGCAACAATGGCGCAGTGGTTCTCGATGTTGATGAGTAGGGTCAAGAGGTAGTCAACTGCCTCGTTTCACTGTTCATCGAATGGCATCATTCCCTCTCAATATTCATTTTCTCCGACTTCAGACGGCAAATTCATATGCGAATAAAATCTGATGTGGATTGAACTGATGCGCAGTGAAAACGTGCATAGCGCCTGAGAGGTGACGGGTCTCAAGTCCATCAAATAAAATTCAAAACTGATGTGCTCATGAAGCACAACAGTACACGCTGGAGAGTGAAATAGATAAACGAGATGCCTCTAGAGTACAGTGAGATCAAAGTGACCACGTTAGCCTAGTTTCAGCCTGCTGCATCCGCCGGCTGCCCCTAAGACTGGGGTAGACCCTTCTTCGTTTTGGCACGCATGTTCTTCCGCATTGCATCGTTCATGGCTTGCTGCTTTTCTTCTTTTTCTCGCATGGCGATATCATATGCTTTCACTGCATAGTAGTTGCCCAGTGCGGTGATGCCTCTTTGCTTTGCGTCATGGATCTCCTTCTTGTCAGTGAGGTCTGCCTGGGAGCGAAACGATGATCTCACCTGAAGGACAGATGACAACACCTCAGCTGGATGCTCTGCTGACTGCTCCAGGACGCATGTTTGCGATCATAAGGCTCGATCACACAGCGCACCATTTTCACCAGCGGCTCTTTTGGCCTGTTCTGTTGGTAAGACAGCATCGCTGCTAGCCGCAAAGCATCGCGATACAGCTTTGCGACGGTCACAAGGTCCGCGGATGTACCCATTGCGTCTCGTGCTCGAGGATGCGCTCGAGTCGTCGTATCAACTGGTGTTGCTCAACCGGTGTGCTGGATCATTGCATCCGAGCCTGCCGATACTAAGCAAAATCACATGCAGCCACTGTGGGCAAGACCACCTAGGCTATGAAGAGCAGGACAATGCCTGGCAACGCGGAAATCCGCAGCCCGGTGCCAATGTTACTGACGGGCTCGGCAACGTCCATAGATCGGAAACGCCGGCGCGGCCCTCTTCAACCAATATGACAAAGCATGATCAGCAAAGCATAGATTTCACTGGCAGACACTTCATTTTCAAATCGCTCGAATCCCGGACTGACCGCGCCAAGCTCACGGACGACATACCGGGGGCAAAAGTTGTGCCAAAGCCAGGACCTCCTGCGTTCGACTGGCAGAACTGTTGATGCAAATCGTGTGAGTTCAGATATGTATACATTCTTCTGTATGACCATAATTTCGTCTACACAAGAGTTGATATATCGATTTATCGAGTTGCGACCGATTGATTTGCATCGGAACTTTTTGCGCATGTTCATGCGCTGCTGCAGTGTCAGTGATGCAATCGTCTAACCTACCTCGTGCTACTGTTCTGCGTGCTCGATGTGTGGCTGTCAGGGCGGGACGACGGACATCAGGTGTGCCACTTTCGTCACAGGCATCCGTACACAAGCCTAGCGTAGCATCGCAAATACATACAATGGCATGACATCAAATTTGTGTCTGCGCTATAACACATTGAATGCTGCCACGGTCATCTGGTAACATATTTCCTGAGCTATGTCAGCATCGCCGACCGCTGCTCCGAGACGGGAACATCTGCACGGCTTCGCATGCCCCTACGAAAAACAATGTGAAATTATGTTCTGCAAGGGGTGGCTCGTTATGGCAGCCCCAGTGCTGCCAGGGATGTTCCACAGCGATTGCATGGCCTGTGCTTGCTCTGCAATGTTCACATTTAGCAACGTGTATATTGCACCCTTTCTTGGTTTTCCGATGAATCTGATAATTCACCACGAATTCAGAATCCTCTGGTCCGACTTCGTCTTTATTGTTGCAGATTATGCGTCACGTCGTTCGGGCAGTGACGAGGAGAATCGCAGGCGTTCTAGGACAAGCCGAGACTTCGGCTCGTCCACACCGCAGAATTTGACCAATGGGGCTGGACCTGGAAGCAGTGGTGCGACGCGGTCTCTCAAAGCGATGTTAACAGCGCCGTTACACAGACGGATCCCTTTTCACGCGCATGGCATTTTGCCTCTGCACCTAACAATTCTGCGGTGCTGCTCATCAGCACACCTCTTCGCGAATACCAGACTGCTGACCGCCCTTGCGGTAATCTGCGGCACCGTTCGACGGTGGTCATAAACAAAGCTGATTGCTTTACAGGCCAAGGATATGCTGGAAACGCTAGGCCTTCTTCATCAGCGCTACGCCGCCGGTCTGTAGGTGTGCCTCATATTGCATCTTTTTCAATCCCTATGAATTCATCTGCATGAATTCCACACACAAGAATCAATTGATTTCCTCTGGAACGAAGTGCCTTCAGTTCTCCAGCCTCACGGCAGGATCAGGTAGTATGCCAGCCACAATGTGACCGCATGCCTACAGATTACTCTTCTAGACGACCAGGTAACGATGAAGAGAATGCACGGAGGGGCGTCAGCCGCGATTACGCCTCCCCGACGGGCCGTAGCTCCACCGCCCGCCATGACACCCGCCGCCGGCAATCCAGCGATTACCGCTCAAACGACCCCCCCTCCGCCCCCACGGCATCCTCCTTCTACAACCCTGCCACGCAGACGCCTGCCAGCTCCGTGCCTCCCCGGCGCACCTCCAACCGTGCCCCAATCGTGCCCAAGCGCCGCGCAGCAGACTATGCGAGCCGCCGCTCCGGCTCCCAGGAGGAGAACCGCCGGCGCTCCGGCGAGTATGCCTCCTCTCCCCCCGCCGACCCCAGCTACGACTCCGGCTACGCCTCGTCAGAGGACTACAACGGCTCGAGGACGTATGAGTTTGGGTCCAGCGCCGCGGCGCCTGCAGAGACGCAAAGGCGCCGCACGAGCCGCCCCCGCATCGTACCAAAGCGCCGCTCATCTGACTACCCGAGCCGGCGCCCGGGGAATCAGGAGGAGAATCAGCGCCGCTCCGGCAACTTCCAGTCTCCGACGCCGGCACGGCGGCGCTCGGCGTCGTCCCGGGTGACCCCATCCAACTCGCCGACGTCATACCGCGACGACCCTTCGCCGCGGCGGGAGGAGCCCCGGCACAATTCCCGGCCGCGAATTGTGCCGAAGCGACGATCCTCAGACTACCCGAGCCGCCGGCCGGGCAACCAGGAGGAGAACGTGCGGCGCTCGGGCGACTTTGCGTCGCCGGCGGGCCGGGACGGCGACGGGCGGCAGCCGCAGCGCCAGGCGCCGGTGCGCGTCGACCCGCCGCGCACGCCGGTGCGCCGCCGCTCGTCGACCGACTACGGCAGCCGCCGAGAGGGTTCAGAGGAGGAGAACTCCCGGCGTCGCTCGTCCGGGGACTTTGTGCCGCTGTCGGGCTCACAGGACGGGGAGCCGCCGGCGCGGCGGCAGTCCGTTCAGCCGCAGCGGCGCTCGTCGGGGCCCGAGTACTCGTCGCGCCGCAACAACACCCAGGTTCGGCCCCCTGGAGGATAATATTTGTGCTCCTGCACTGCCGCGAGACTGCATGGCGACCGCGGTGCAGTTTCCATGCATGGTGGGGGACGTTTGCAAGTAGCTCACATTCAATAACACATCCACTGCCTAGCAGCGGTGCTGTGTGAGAGACTTTCCACCTCGGAGCACATTGGGACAGCATACATATATATGATCAGGTTGTTTGTGGGCGCCTGCCTGTGTGGCTACATCGCTTGCGTTGCGCTGCACTCCTCGACAGAGGCATCGTGCACCGCGGCGATGTGTGCTTCGATGAGCTCCATGCGGGCCGTCCTATCTCACAGCCAGTGGGGTGAGATTGCATCAGTGCACGTCTGCCACGGTGTGCGGCATGGTGCAGGAGGAGAACATGCGACGGCGTAGCGTCGACATGATCAGCGGCGAAGTGTTCGAGCCCGAGAAGGAGGGCCCCCCGCGCAGCGTGTCGGCGCGCCGCAGCGCCTCCTCCAACTCCGCAGCGCCGTCGTATGCCGACTCCGAGCCGCCCTCCTGGAAGGACACCGATGATGGCTACGTCGATGACGCTCCCATCCGAAAAGTGAAGGGTGTGCTGCTGCCGCACTCGCAAAGTGCTGCGCTTGTGGCCGGGCGGGTGATAGAGCACGGGTGCATATGCATGCAGTGTGCTGCTGCGCCAGCGAGGACTTGCGCTTGTGGTGAGATTGGACGTCTGGAAATGCTTGGTCCAGAGGAACTAGGTCCTTTCAAGGCTGCCTGGGTAGCAGTGCTCAGCACACAGCCTCAATGCCTCCCGAACCGCTTTCAGGCTAGCGTTCCTGATATTACAGCGGACTGGTCGCCTGATCTCTATCCTCTATGGCATGTGTACTGCATAGCAGGTTCTGTCACATCCGCGTACCATCACCCATCCTCTGCCCCGCCTCACCTGATCCCCTGTTCCACTGCCCTGGCCGCATCTGAGGCCTGCACCTGGTCCTCACCATCCCCCAGCACGAATCCCGGCCGTGCTGGGCCCTTGTCCGCCTTCACAATGCCATTCGCAGCCGCAGCGGTCGCTCCGCTGAGCCTACCCCTAGACCACCCCAGGCGCAGACTTGCAGCTGCTCCGTGCAACCCCTGACGCAGCCATATGTGCGTGCAGCGAAGCGGCGCCAGTCGTTCGTGCCCGCGGCAGACAGCGACTACACGCCGCCGGGGTACGAGGAGCCGCCGCCGCCGCTGCCGTACAACCGCGCCTTCACCGACTGGCCGCGCATCATCGCCCTCAACATCCCCTCCGCCTTTGCCGTCCTCGTCGGCCTGATCGCTGTGGACTTCAGCACCGGGTTTGACCTCACGCGCGTCGCCGTGCGCTACGGAGGCCCCGGTGCGCCGCCGCTCTCCGTCGTGTCGTTCTGGGTCGGTGCCGTCGGCCTCACCGGCGTCGTGAGCACGCTGCTCACGTCGGTCGTGTCGCCGGAGGCGTACGTGCTCAAGGCGCAGTGCCCGGACTGCGGCGCGACGGTGCGGGGGAACTTCGGCGGGGTGCTCGGGCGGAAGGGCAACCGCGAGACGGCGGAGCTCGAGTGCGACAACTGCATGGCGGACCTGCGATTCGAGCTCGAGGGGCAGAAGGTGGTGCTGGAGCGGGACAGCGAGAGCAAGAAGTCGGAGGCGCTGGAGCGTGGTCGGCAGCAGGCGCTGCGGGTCGCGCGCAGCCAGGCGGCGGACGCGCAGGCCGAGGCCCGGAAGTACATGGACGGCAACAAATAGCGGGCGGCTGCGTGAGCAGCTGCGGCTCTCCTAGCCGCGGCTGGCACCGGAAGGTCTGGTCCGCCGTGTGCCCGTGGTGCGGCGGCTGATGCGGCGATGCCCATGTGGGACTGGAGGAGCCATCGAGGTCCGAACGTGGGGTCAGTCTGACTTTGTTGTGCGCTTCTGGCGGACATTAAATGGGGCAGTTGTGCGTGCGTGGCGAGAGACGCCGCCCGCTGGATGTGGAGCTGTGGGTGTACTGCGCCACACACACGGGGGCAGGTACAGTTTACAACCGTGTGGTGGGAACCACACTGCTGTGCCCCTGGTTCTCAGGTTGTCTCTGAGCCAAGCTGAGGCAGGCCGCGAGCTTCGCGTGAGTGGGAACATGTGCGCATATGTGATGGGCGAGTGATGTTGTTAAAGAGCGACTGCGGCGAGAGATAACGGGAGCGGGGTGGCGAGAGAGCCTGAGATGCAGGCAGAGCCACAGAGGCACGTACGTGTGCTGTCTCTGGGGTGTTGGCATGGCGTCATTGCCCTTGCTGTGAAGGCCATGTTGTCTATTTCAGGGGGTTCAGTGGGCCAGGGCTGGGCTGTGGCGATGCAGTAACTAGATGCTTGCAGTAGATCGAGGTCGGGAGATGGGGCGGCGATGCACTGGCGCCTTTGAGCCCGTGGGCTGCCAGCGTGTGACTCTATCCGGGCATCGCCTGGTGTTCACGCCAGTACTTTGTGACCGTCGCATCAGCATGGGCATGGTGCTGTGACAGGTTTTGTGTCGTAAGTGCCCTATGCCAGCCTTCGGTGTCTTGTGTTGGTGCTGGCATGTGCTCGGGCTGTTGGGGAGTGCATGTTGCATTGCTTGCTCTGCAGTGGTGTGCAAGACCCTGGACTGATGCTGCAGCTTTTTCTTCGCGTCTCTCTGCGGCACAGTTCAGCTACATGTAATAACGGTTCGGGGCGTTGCATCGATTCAGCAGCTGCATGGGCCATTCTCCAGTGTCGGGGCCGGTGACGAAGTATGAACGGTGATGCTGATCTGATGTATCGTTGCAAAGCATCTTCATCATTTTCTACAAACTCAACCGTGCATCGACGATCGATGCAATGAAGCCATGTAGAAATGAACTCGGTGCCGACAGCTAAAAATGTCCAACGTTCCTTGAACCGCGAACAACACAGCCTGTACAATTGCTTGCTGTCCATATTGGACGATACTCGCTTTGTTGATGAAATCCGTGCCCTGTATCCGACGTTGCCTGTTTTCGTGAATTTGCGTTGCGGGCTATGGTACAGCGAATCACGGCACCAGACTTGCTACTTTAAGAGTACCGACGGTCACTTTGGAAACTGGAACTTCAGCTGTATTCGACTCAATCTACAGGTCGCCAAGGCATGCAGTGATCATGGTGGCTGTATCATCATCGATGCCACACGCCGCGGGAAAACGTTTCCGGTACGTCAAGTTACATCCACTGTGCAAGCAACTCTTTGCAGCTGAATGTAATTGTCAGCTCATGCGTTGTGGTGACTGCAGGATGCTTTCACGAAAACAGTGCCAATCTGGGCAGCGGTGCTTAACAGAGCAGCGCGCGGTGCGCAGCTTCGGTCAGGAAGCGCTGACTCGAGGTCGGAATGCAATGATACCGTGCCAGACGCACAGACAGAAACGGCTTCTGAGCAGAGCACCTATGCACGGCTACCTGGACCATGCTTGGAGCTTCCAGCTCTGGCTGACACATCCTTCAGTGCAGCGGAACAACAATCGGTCGATGCTGGCTGCAGCACAGCAGAGTCACCCAGTGACATCGATTGCAAGAATTTAGAAGAGTGGGAGTCAGTCCATTTCCCACTGTGGATCACTCAAACAGAGCGTGCTCTTGTGGCTCCACTGCTGTCCAGTTGGACTGAACAATTCGTCAGCACCTGCCGTGGAGCCGTTCCCCAGTACCTGGCAGATCTATCAAAGCCTTTGCGTCCTCTCTGGATATCACAAAGCTCGCTGATCTGGACGAACCAGATAGCACGGCCAGAGTCTCACTCATTCACTCCCATCTACCTTGTCTCAGCTTCCCTACCGCTGCTCTACCACCGCCGCGTGACCTCCATACCGCGAGGAGTTTCGCAACAGCATGAGGAAAATGCTACTGAAGATGCTGCGCCCGAGACGATCAGCTATGTGTATGTGCACTCATTCTCCCTGACCACTGAAACCTGCCTGTGACGTCCTAGCTCTCTGCAACGACTGACACGGATCACCAGCCTTCTACATAAAGGGCTCCATACGAATTCAGCTGCAAGTACATCAACAGTGCAGGTACATCCCAGGAGCAGGTGATGACGAGGAGACATGGGCGCAAGGCCTCGAGCCTGCCACCTTCTGGCGCAACATCTCACACATCCTTGAGCCAGGCCCACTAGGGATTGAGGGTCGTGCGAAAGCGCTTCAGCATGCCGCCAAGACCCGCATAGCCCACTATTTAGACACCCGGCCCGGGTCCCAGCAGCCAGAAACGGGCCAAGCAGGACCTGGCACAGCAGTGGATGCAGCTCAGCACAAGAATGGGCAGCCCCTGGGTCGTGGCAGTGTGTACCAAAAGCCTTCAGGCAAGTTCCTTTCCCCGTGACAAATATTATCTGAGACACGGTCACACATGCACACAACTGGTCTCACCATCTGCAACGCCACAGCCCAGCCCTGGCCCATCTTCCGTCTCAGCTCGAGCAAACGATTCCTCCCCGCCATCGAATACCGAATCGCTCAGAGCGTGTGTGAACGCGCCCGGTGCCTTGCCGGCCAAAGCTGATGAGCACATGCAAAGATGCACACATGCTCCCGTCCCCAGTGCATCCAGGAGACTCTGGACACACCAGGCCCGGTTTTGCATGCATGCAGTCATGGGGCATGCATGGGACTATGTGATGCATATGCAGCACCGGTAGCCACAGACGAGCACCACCTCCGCCCAAGCGGCTGCTCCGCCCCTGGCTCAGCCCAGGTCAGCGAAGTGGCGAAGGGTGTCTTCCGCATCGGCACCTCCGGCCTCGCGCTCGCTGCCGCCGCGGACCTGCATGCATGGCTCTCCAGCAGCACCACCATGTACACAAGCCCCCCCTCCTCCCCGAGCCACCTCACCGCAAGCGCACCACCACGGGCCTCCGCATGCATGGAAGGCCCGCGCGCTGCGGACCCCCAGGCATCCAGGATCGCGGCGGCGCTTCGCCGCGGCGGGATCTGTGCCGTGGTGGACATGCGGGGACGGCAACCCCTGGATAATGGTGCGCAGCCCATCCCCCCCCCCCCCCCCCCCCCCCCCCCCCCCCCCCCCCCCCCCGCGCGCCCGCCCCCCATTCCCTGTTCCCTCCCCCCCCAATCCCCCTGTTGCGGTTCTGTCCGGCTGCACTGGGTCTGCCTGGGGGGCCCGCCCTTGCAGGCCACATGCACGCGTACGACACAGTTGCTGTGAGCGGTACTGGGCTGTGCCGCGTGTGTCCAAGCAGTCGCCTGGGAGAGGGTACGGCAGCCCGCGCGCCGACGCCAGGCACATTCCCATTCCCACCTGATCTCACTCCAAGGCGCCGAGGCATGCGCCCTGTTCCAGGGCTCCAAACCGGAATCTTCAAGGTCCCCATGAATATGGCTGTGTCAGCATGCATACGTACGTACACACACGCATGAAAATTCACACTCGCCTGAGCGACGGTGCATGTGACGGCGGTGCCCCACGCCGGCGACGGCGCGCCATGTCGTTGACATTGGTCCTCTCGGGGCCGGGGCCGGAGCCCTCAGTGCACCCAGCTGTGGCAGCGCAGGAGGGGCGGCTGCACGAGGCGGGGGGCCCCTCTCCACCTGCTACGCGTTGGCACACACACACATGCTCCGCGGAGCTGCAGCGCCTCGTTTCGGTGCAGGCACATCTGGAGGGGGTGACCCGCTGTGGGGGCTCCGCAGCCGCGATGCTGTCGCAGGCGACGACCAGGGGGCCGCCGCGGCGGCTCAGGATGCAGGAGAGAGGGCTGTGCCAGGTGCGTGCCACTGCCCCCTCCGCCCCTCCCTCCGAGTATCCCATGTGCCTGCCGTTCAGCTGAAGTGCAGCAGGATTGCGCTGGGTACTTGGCATCATTGCGCGCGTTGCACCGCTAGCCATCAGGCCGCAGCGTGCGTCATGGTGGCCCGGGCCTGCAAGGGCCGCTGCTGAGACGCGCTTGCCGCCTCGACATGCTGGAGTGGCACCAATGATTGCAGAATGCGATCTGATGCGATGTGAATGATTTCGTGTTTGACGTTCGTCCTCACCTGGTTCAGCCTTGCATAAGCCTGCCACTGTGGCATCCACGTAGACGGCTCTGATAGGCCAGCGCTGAACAGGAAAACTGCTTTGGGAAACTCCTCACACAGCCTAGTAAGCATGGGGTCGCACTGCTGCGGACTTAGGCGCACCGGCTCCGCTGATCATGCATGCATGCGTGCTCGGCCACATGTGGCTACAGGTGCTTTCAGACTGCCACGGGCCAAAGCTGCTGGACGCAGCACCCAGCATGCTGCAGGGCATCCCCATCGAGTGCTTACGCAGCCGGGCGAGATTCCTGCCGCCCAAAGTGCACAACAATCGCTTTGTCTGCACATGCATGTAGCTTGAATTGTCAGAAGGAGTGCATGCGCTTCGGTGATTTGGCAGGTGCATAAGGCCTGCTCCGCATGCACGCACGCCCCACATGCTCCAGCCCTCCGGCATGCATCTCCCGCATGCATGCAGGCGCACAGGTGCTTGACGTCGGCGGCGTGCCGGTCCTCCGCATCCCGGTGCTGGGCAGCAAGCGCGACCGCACCGGCCTGCTGCGCGCGCTGGGCCCCGCGCTGCGCTTCATAGCACTGCACGCCAGCGCGCCTCCCCCCGCAGCTTCACCGCAGTCCGCTTCCCAGCCCCCGCCGCAGCGCGACTGCGGCGATGACGGGACCGCCGCAGGCGGTGTGGGTCATGGTGAGGGTGGGGGGGCCTGGACCGGCGGGCCTGCGGGCAGCGTGGGACAGAGAGAGCTGAGCGCTGGGGCAGCTGCGGCAGCGGGTACAGTGCCGCGCGGCGGGCAGGTGCTGGTCGTGGACGATGACGGTGCGCTCCTACGCTGGGCACGCTGGGCACGCTGGGCACGCTGGGCACGCTGGGCACCCTGGCCGCTCCGGTGTGTGCTGCGTGCGTCTCGGTTCTGTGAGCATGCATCTCACCTGTTGTTCGACCCTGCGTGCGCCAGCGTCTCGGCGGTGGTGGCTGTGGTGCAACGCTGTACAGGTGTGCTGTTCTCGAGGTTGGAGGGGAGGCGGGCGTTGGTCTGGCCCGGTGTTTATTCGCCCGGTGTTTATTCGCGGCTGCGAGCGTGCAACCAGGCCCGTGACCTGTGTGTGTGAGACCAGTGTGGCAGCTGTGTGTGAGACCAAGGCCGCCTCACCTTGGTCGGCACGCCAGGTGGAGCTGCTGTGTCTCCGGTCGCTGCAGTGTTCAGTCTGCTGCTGAATGCCGTTTGCGGTTCGGCAGACGCCGTGGAACAACGTGGCTTCGCGGCGAGAAAATGCTGATGGCCTGTCATGTGTGTGGCCGGCGGCCCTCCTCGGTTCCTGTGCCCCATCAGTTCAAGCTGGTGAATCTGTGATGCATGCTTCAGTTGCGAGGACGCCAGACTTGGGGAAGCACATCACCTGGCCACTACAGGCCAGTTGTCAGGCCTGGGGTCGCTGAGGTAGACGTGGCTGCAGGTGTCGACATGTGCGTCTGTGTGGCTGTGGCGGCGCTCATGGTGGCTAATGCTCACTCGCCACATGACTCAGTGCGGCTTGCGCCCTTACTTGGAGCAGGGAGGAGCAGCGCATGCGGCACCGGATCATCACCAGCAGGTGTTGCTCCTGTGCCACTGCCCCTGATGTCTTCACAGCGGCACTCTTGGCCACAACCTGATTTTTCAATGCTAGGTCATCACTAAGTTCAGTGAAGTCTGGGCGGATCAGGCCATTCTCATGTCACATTGCGGCAGTCCTGGTTTCATTCAGTTACGGCCTGGAGCAGCCCTTGTCTTTCTCTCCGGTAACGCTCTGGGTGTGTGCGTCCACGCATGGCCACGGCGCATGGAAGCAAGCACGTCCGTAACACAGGTCGTGTGCAAGCCACGCGCATCGCAGCACGGCTGCTCCTGTTGATTCGTGGCCATGACTGCAGGCCCCGGGGCGGCCACGAAAGCGGCCATGCGGCAGCAGCTCGCGCTCGTCTCGGCGTGGCACCCCGCTGCGCGCCCGACACGCGGCAACCTCCGCCAGGCTGTCCAGCATGTGCGCGCTCTGCTCGGCGATGAGCCGCCCGCACCCTAGCCCGCCTCGGCGCCGCCCTCCCCCTTGGGGTACTGTGTCCGGGCGGCACGCGGCGCCGACAACACTGCAGGGTGTACGAGGTGACGAGAGCTGGTGGCTACAAGGGGACTTTTGCAAGGAGGCGGAGCCGGGCTGTCATTGGTTATCTCCTGCCACGCTCGCGTATGCGCTGCTGCTACCGGTCCATGTTGCATCATTCTGGGATCCTCTCGGGGCCCTCTCGGGGTCAGTGCCTGGGGTTGGTGACCATTTGCGGCAGCAGGCACTCCTCAGATGGGGGGGTTCAGGTAATGGTTCAGGTCCGTTGTGCCGCGGGGGGACGATTCCTGTGTGTGCATGAGTGTGCAAAGGCGCAGCGGCGGTCGACAGTTGCTGCTGTTGCGGTGGCTGCGGTGCCGCTTGCCTTCAGGGCAGCGTCGCATGCACCCCATGCATTTGATGTGCCACTGCAACGGGCCCAGGGCTTTGTCGGGCCCCCACAGGTGCACTGCTTCGGTGAGATGCCATGTCAGCAAGCTGCTGCAAGCTTCCCTGCGTTCCTCAGGGGTTGTCACCCGGTGTGTGTGGAAGTGATGTTACCAAAAAAAGTGAGTTGTAGATGGCCTGGAAAATTTTCTGTCATAGAGCTACCGCCGGGCAGAGCAGGGGCGGACGTCCCGAGCACCACAAAGTATGAGGCTTGGCAGCTGGGCCTCTACTTGTTGCAGGCCTGCCACGGGCAGAGGCAAGCGCTGCTCGCTGCACTGCTACTGCGGCTGTGCCTGTAAGGCCTGAGAACATCGTGGTATCTGTGCTGTGATGGGTACGGGGTGCATGGCCCACGGGGATGCGCACACTTCGGACTGTGCCATCAATGGCACATCCTCGCGCAGAGGGGCAGAGGGGCTGGAGGCGTGTAGCACAGCAAGCAACTCCAGCGCTCTAGAGGGGCAGGCAGCACAGTAGGAGCTGCTCGGGCATTACTGCGCGGCTGTTCACGGTGGCTGGGGTACGTCTGACACTGGTCTGATTGTGTTGTGTGGTGCCTGCGGGGAAACTTGTTGCTCACGGTACAACATTCACGCGACTCCTGGACCTGGTTAGACCGCCATATGTGCACCATGGCCGCATTCAAACATGGCGTCGGGTCTCGCTCTGGTGTAACGACTGTTGGAATGTCTGCATGCGCCACGATGCTGCTGATGCTGACCAGAACAGGGGAACTGTATAGTATGCGGATTATACCTTGAGACCCAGTAAGATGGATGCCGAAGTGGTGACGAAGCCTGGAGACAGTGGAGGGAATGAAAGTTCAGGTGCTGCAGCATTCGCATCAAAATCCCCGACAGTGCGTATGTGGCAGAGCTGTACGCACGGGCGGGCTTGCCACCAGCAACCTTGTGAATATCCTCACACCGAGTCCACACAGTGGTATTTTTTTGTACCAGTACAGGCCATATGTAACATGAGCATATGTGACTTCTTGAAGTTCCTCAAAGCGCCAGATGAAAGCTAGCTGTGACCCGCATATGTAGCCTGGTGGCGGTATATATTGTATGCTGCAGAACAGTGGGGATCGGGGGAAAAAAAGAACGCGGCATTGTCAGGCTAGTAGGGTCCGCTGTCTATCCGTGTTCCCATTGCATGCGATCGTGTTCCCATTGCATGCGATCATAATATACTAGAGGCGGGACGTAGGGCGCCTGGTCTCACGGTGGTGCTGATGACCGTGCTGTGCATGCGCTGCGCCCTTGAATGCATGAGGCTGAGTGTTTGTTTGTCACGCTGGTGGCAATGAATCTGACACTGCAGTGATTCCGCCAAAAGGTTGAGGTGCAAACGTTCTTGTTCAGTCACTCATTGCTTGCGCGTTCTGCACTGTGGCCTAGAACTGTGATCGGGATGACAGACGACGATGTCGACACGATCCTGGACAGTGCGATGCCTTGTCGCAAAGCGCCACGCATCGGACACGTCACGCTAATCCAGAATTCCGCCCAGGAAGATACAGAAAGGGGTGTTTTCGTAGGGCATCGCTTGCGTAGGGGCATCGCTGCACAGTCTGTGCTGCTGTCGGGCTTGTCGGACGCTGATGGCCTGGCGTCACTCCCGGACAACTTGACGCCAGAGGACGTGCGGCTGTGGCAGTTAGCGAAGTTAGTGCCGACCAGTCCTTCTACAGATGAACTAGTGACGATCCTGACGGTACGTGTTCCGGATCTCACTTGTCTGAGACTGCAAGAACGCTGTACATCTGTGTGTGACGTTTCTGGTGATTCTTGTAACAAATGCAAGACAGACAAAATGCCGTGTCGGAAGTTGACGCATGAAACAGCTTTGACAGTGCTGCTAAATTCACAGCAATGTCGCCTTCTTTTGCTGCACGGAGAGACTGTTTCAGGCATCAGTTGAGACCGTTCAAGGCTTCAGTCGAAGCAGGCCGATTCGATCTGGCACGCCAATGCTTTAGGTCAAGTGAAAGGCATGTAGTCCTAAATATTCATAAATGCAATGCTTCCGCGGCCGTGGGGTCAGTGGATCCAGCGTTAATGATCCAGTAGTGCAGCGGTCACATGATACGACTCATGTCACTGGAATGCCACGAATACGGTACATGTCCAAATCCATGAACTGTCAACGTCCCATAAACTTGAGGCCACCTGGGATCGCTTTGAAAAAACCCATTGCACTGTATCATTTGACTGTATGTCCACTGAAACTTCTGCGGTCTACGCATCATGAGTGCTCTTGGCCACGACGAGCCCGGCGGCATGAAACGCACCTCTATCCCTTTCGCGTAATGATCTAGTTGCACTGCTCGTGGCTCTGGCAAACATGCCAGCGGGTCTCTTCAAAGTTGCCCAACACGGCTCAGAGCGGCGTTTGCATCTGGAGCTTGTTCACCTGTGTGCCCACTGCACCTCCTCAGCTACCAGTGTTTGGTCATCGGGCCCGATCATATGTAAAAATTCCGAATATTCAGGTCTAATTCCTGGGAAGCAGACCTGGAAATGCTGCAAAGCGACCCACCACTGTCAACTACAACGAGCCTCACTGGCGCGGTGTGTAGGTGGCAGATGCACTGGGCGACACTGGCCAGACTGCCTGGACAGACGCGCTTGTGCAGCGCATCATTCATACGGAGTGGCAAGACAGCGCCACCTCCGACGCGATGCTGGCCAGCCTCCTCACGCTCCCGCCCCACCTCCTCCACCGCTGCCTCGTCGCCTGCGTGCCGCTCTGGAGCAGCCTACCTAAACTCCTGCTACTCCTCCCCCAGGCCCTCCACCAGCCGACCGTCGACGCCTCCGTCGCCGATGGATCCCTACACCTGTCGGCGCCACTCGACTTGTCCATCCTTGCGCTTCTATCCACCGCCACGGTGCCGTCACCAGGCTTGCAGCGCCTGCAGGCGCTCCAGCCAACATCCGGGCAGACCTATTGCATGTCCTCGGTGATGGCCGCGGCTCTCGCGCGATCGCTCTCCGCACACCCATCCCTGCAGAAGCTCGACCTGGGCGATATTTATCTGCCGATGAGGGCTGCGGCCCGGTTCGCAGCGTGCCTCTGCCGCAATGGCCCATGGCGGCTAGTCGACCTGTCGATCAGCACCGAGCACCCCAACGGGACCACGCCGCTGATCACCTGTTTGAAGCACCTCCCTGCTCTCACACGCCTGGAGCTCAACATTCAGCCACGGCAGAAGTCAGGCGACTCGACCCTCGGCGCCTTGATCCGCTCCGATGTCTCGCCCGCCCGCCTCCCGAGCCTCCGGCAATTAGAAGTCGACGAGAACCAACACATAAGTAACATGCTGCGACCACGCACCTGCCTGCCCACGCTCCTGCCTCTCATCGATGCCCCCGGACTCCGCAGCCTCAAGCTGACAACGCAGGCACACCTCGTGGTGTACGAGCATCTGGGGGAGTCCATCTCGCACCTGACAGCCCTGCAGGAGCTGCGAATCGACTCCGAGGCCCACGCTGACGCGGCGGGCTCTGATACGCGCCGCACTGCCGACTTTGTGCTGCCCTCGCTCACCGGCGTTGCCATCACGAGCATGAGCCCCGAAGCGCCCCTGACCGCCGCCGCGTTTGCCGCCCAGGCCGCGCCCATGATCACGCGTCTAACGGTGGCGAGCGAAGGCGTGGATGCTGACTATGCGGCCCGGTGCTCGCGGGACAGTGTGGTGCAGGCCTGGGAGTGCCTGCTGCCAGCGTTGGCGCGGTGCTCTCGCCTGCTGCATCTCGAGCTGGGCACGCTCTCTGGCGTGCACACCGGCGAGCATGTCCTGAGCCACAGCGCCGACCTTGCGGCGACGCTCACGGCACTGACCGGCCTCACGTGCCTCCAGCTGAGCGCCGTCGAGGAGCTGGTGGTGGACGGCTCCCACTGCCGCATGCATGGCCAGCCCCTGGGCACTGCGTTGGCGGCACTAACAGCCCTCGAGGTGTTCTCTGTGTGCGATAGGACGGGCGAGATGGAGCTCCTGGAGCCGCAGCATGTGCTGGAGGCCTGCACCGGCCTCTCGAGGCTGTCGCGGCTGGGCCTGTGCATGCACACGGAGCATGGCGTGCATCTGCCGGAGCTGATCCCGAAGCTGAGAGCGCTGCGGCGGCTGGACATAGGCGGCAGCATGTGTGTTGAGCCCGGCGTAGATGGCCTGCAGGCCCGCTTCCCGGAGCTTGCTGTCTCTGTGTGCTGCTGTTCGTCCGAGGACTCGGCTTCAGATGCCTGACCGTGTGGCCGGAAGTGTCGCCAGGTGTGCTCACGATACACACCTCTTTGAGTACCATCTACTGGCGTACACGCCTCATGGTCGCCAGTCTCCGTGGGAATTCTGTGCCTGTTGCGCAGACCGCGTAATCAGGGAGCGGCTGACGCCGCGCGTCTGGTTCGTCAAGGTGACCGTATGGTGCATGCACAAAAGCCAAATTTTTATATATATTATTATATATATGCCATACCCTGCAACCAATGTGCACCCCGGATTGGGCGTTGCCCGCCTTCAGCAGCCCTTGCCGGCTTGTACAGTGACGGTGTGGGTGTGCGCGTGGCCACGGCGCATGGGAGCGAGAGAGGCTGTGCCGCACGTCGCGTGCAAGCCGCGCGCACCGCAACACGTCAGCGAACGTCTTTACACGGCCGCGAGTGCAGGCCCGGGGGCGGCCGCGAGTGCAGGCCCGGGGGCGGCCACGAGGGTGGGCATGCGGCAGAAGCTCGCGCTCGTGTTGGCGTGGCACCCTGCTGCGCCCCCGACACGCGGCAACCTCCTCCAGGCATTCCAGCACGTCCGCGCTCTGCCCGGCGCCGATGAGCCGCGCACACCCTAGCGCGCCTCGGCGCCCCCCGACCCCCCCCTCGGGCCGCTGTTGCAACATGTCGCCGGGTGGCAAGAGCAGCGCAAACACCGCCGGCATCCCTGCATGGTGTGCGGGATGGCGGAGGTGGGTGTCTACAGGGGGAACTGGCCCGGGGAGGCCGGGTCGGGCTGTGCGTGGATGCCGCATGCCCCGCTCACGTGCGTGTTGCCGCCACCGGCCCATGTTGGAGCCTTCTGGGCCAGGCTCGACGTCCAGCCCCCGGCCTGGGTCAGTGCCTGGGTTCATTGAGCACTACCGGTAGCAGGTACTCCACAGGTGGGGGGGTGGTGGGGGGGGGGGGGGGTCATGTGTCCGCCGTGCCGCAGGGCGGCAATGAGTGTGCATGCATGCGTGTGCAAAAATGCGCAACGGCGCGGCGAAGGGCGTACGTCCGTTGCCGCCGTGGCAGCGGCCTACGGCCTGCGGCTGGTGTGGCGCTGCAACACACGCGCTGGGCGCTGTTGGGCCCCCAACAAGTGCACCACGGCGGTCATGTGATATGCGAGCCAACTGCAGCAAGCTTGCATGCAGTGTCCTGGTTGTCTGTCCGCGTGCGGGGCTGTTCCGGTAGCATGCACGCTGCGAGGCGGCCTGACAAGGTTTTAGATGCATAGAGCCACTGCCCGGCTCGCACGTGAGCGGAGACAGAGTGCTCATGCCAAGCACCACAGACTGTGACGCCTAGGAGCTGGCTGTCTTTGTTTAGCAGGCCCGCCACGGGAAGCAATCGCTGTTCGCGGCACTACTGTTGTGGCTATGCCAACCGAGATTGCTAGTAGCAGTAGTGTCTGTGCCATAGTGGTTTTGGGTGCATGGCGCCAAATGTGGGGGCACACGCCGCGGCGCTTCACCGAGGGAAGACCGGAGACTGAGATGCAGGGTGACTTCATGCATGCCTTTGAGTGGCTTCGTCTCGCACACACAATCAGCGGGCCGTGTGGTGCGGGGGCTGAGGTTATGGCCGGCCGGAGCGGAGGTGTATTGGCTTCATGAATTCATTAATGAAGGCTGCAGGCGATGCTGAAGGCTGCAGGCGATGGCTTTGAGCTTGGTAGCTGCTGCCATGGGCATCCGTGTGATGTGTTGGCTGGCACTTGTGCACTGTTGTGTAACAGGATTGGCCAAGTCATGCTTCTGCCAGTCAGATGTATGGCAGGGCACCGCGGCAATGCCTGGACCTTCTTCGAGCCTGAAAATGATGGTAACAACGACGTGTTTCAAAGTTGTCCTCGCTGTCAGTCCACAGCCACACAAACTTGTGTTTGATGGTAACAACGTAGTGTTCGCGAACTGTCCTTATTGTCAGTCCAGAGCCACATGTGTTTGTGTTTGAGTTGCTCGCCATCTCAATTTCACATTCAACGTCGCCTGCTGGCTGCAGGCTTCGTCGGCTTTAGCTGGCCCTTGAATTTGTAACACAGTTCACAGCTGCCTGCGCAATTATTCGTGGGAAAAGCCCGTGCATCGTGCCTGTTCTACAGAATGCCAAATCCTGATATCAGTGATATACTGATATCAGTGTACATGGCCGTAGTCACGTACGCTAAAGTCAGTGCAATGGCTGCCTCAGTCTTACAGCGCTTCACTTGCTCAAGTAGCCGAGGCTGCTGCTTCAGTTGACGCTGCACAACTTCCACTGCCTGGACCTCAGGTGCGCCCGGTTCGAATTTGCCCCTCCTTCTTTCACCAGGCGCGTGAAATGCGCGTCACGGAATCCGGGAAGCATGCTAGTGTGCCATCGCTCAGCCAAACGCAATGTCAGATCACACACTTTAAGAAGCAGTGCACGCTGGGCACTAGAAGCAGGTATTGGGCCTCAGCGCGACACCCTAGTTCAGTATCAGATGTTCGTCACCGTTGCTGTCCTGGCCACAGCGCAAGCTGAATTGCATGCACAAGCTACCGAGCAGCCGTAATTGCATGCACAAGCTACCGAGCAGCCGTAATTGATCTCATTTGCTGTACAAGATTGATCAGGGAGTACATCAGCGATCGGCCTGTCATGTCTGGAGATGTGGTCGTTGGTCAAGACCTGAAGTCTCGGGCATCCAGAAAACGAGCCTATGTCACGCTCATCGAGGATGATGACCTCCTCTTACAACAGGAGAATGTGGTCATCGGCCATCACATCGGGGCCACAGCTGTGGAGCGCTCGGACCTCCTTTCAGGCATCGAGCACACGGAAGGGCTTGCCTCGCTTCCTGCCGAGCTCAAGCCCGAAGACATACAGCTGTGGCAGGCTGCTTGTGCTGTTGACTCTGAGATGCCGCTTGACGAACTCGTCACTGTCTTGAAGGTATGGTTACCGTTGCCATGCTCGACTGCTGTGGCAGAAGAAAAACCCATTCGTGACAATGCTGATACCACCACTCCTGCAGCATGAAACTGTTCACGTATGCTCTGAGCAAGGTTTGGCCGCATCAGAGCGCGCGCTCAGTACAAGCAAGCCTGCCGTCGCAGTGTGGGTGCTCTATGGGCCTCTATGCTTGAAACAGAACTTGCGGTAATCATGGCCAACAATATTTTACGTACGGTCCCTAAAAGCTTCAACGGTGTCAGCAAGGTCATCTGTGACGAGCATTTCGGGAATTGAATGAACAATTCACATAGCTGGCAACACATAACAGGCCACCAATGTTGCGCCAACGTCGTCAGATGCAGCTGTCGCGGCGGGCGTCCAAGTGGTCTCGCCCTGTCATCTGTCCTCACTCTCCCTCTCCCTCTCCCTCTCCCTTCTCCCTTTTCTCCCCCAGAATGGTGCACATTCCGGGTGGTGCATGCTGACCCCTCTGACGTACTGAAGGCCTTGCAGATGAGTCGACAAAGGCCTAACCACGTCCCATACTTGTTGCCCTCCACTGAAAGAACAGAACTGTGTTGATCTGACCTACCTCGAACATTTATCTCACACCTGCATTGCAACATCACAGCCAAGCACCACTGGCCAACAGGGTCCCTGCAGACACACTGCTGCAGACACATGCGCACTCACCATGCCAGGCGGCCGCACCTCTGCCCCGCCGCTGCCCAGCTCATGACACCACATCGGCTGTGCAGGTGTCTGATGCTCTGGGTGACACCGATGATGGAAAGTGGGTCCTTGAATTGGCAAAGCGGGCTTCGAATACAGCGTGGGAGGAAGGTGACGACGGCGGAGTGATGCTGTGCGCGCTCTTCCGCCTCCCCGACCACCTCCTCCGCCGCGTCATGGTGCGCTGCCGGTCGCTGATGGACCTCGAAGCACTCCTCACCACGTTTCCGGCGCCGCTGCATGCTGCGATCGCTGCCGCTGCCACCTTCAGCGGAGAACTGGCCCTTTGCGAAGACACTGCCATGCCCCTCCTCGCTGCCCTCCCTAGCACCACATTGCCACCCCCAGGCCTACAGGCGCTGGCCGTGGTCTCAGAGAGCTATCGCAAGCATATGGCCCCCAAGCATCTGAGTGAGATGCCGCTGGCGGCGGCGGAGCTGCTCGCGCGCGCCGCCACTGCCCACCCCTGCCTCACCCGCCTCACCCTATCTCACGCGTTCATCCGCGCGCCGTGGCTGCGCGCCTTCTCCGCATGCCTCGCCCCCGGAGCGCTGCCCCGGCTTGTGGAGCTGACTCTCAGCGCCGAGGCACACCCCGGCGGCTGCGCGGCGGTCGCGGCGACCCTCTCCCACCTCCCCGCCCTCACCTCCCTTCGTTTGGAATTGGGATTGTTTCCCCCGGCCACCGCCAAATCTATAAGCGCCTGCTCCCGCCTCGCAGCCGCCCCCGCCTCCCTCCCGCACCTCCAGCGCCTGGAGTACCATGAGGCGCGTGTGGCTGGCAGTGCGAGGGTGGCCCCCAGCTGCGGGAGCTCATTCATCCAGCTGCTCAGCTTGTTGGCCCTGACTTGCCTCAGCTTCGCCAGCAGCGACGCGCAGAGCATGCGCATCCGGGACGTGGGCGATGTCGTCGCGCGGTGCCCGGCGCTGAAGGAGGTTACGTACAACGTCGAGGTGCTCGCACCGGAGAAGGGCGAGAACATGTTTACTGGCGCGGCCGCGGCGTTTCCGCCGCTGGCAAGCCTCAGCTTGACGAACGCATGCCCACTGTCGCCGCTGGCCGTCGCCACTTCGGCTCTGGCGGCCTCCAGGGCGTCGCTCACGTCGCTTCAGCTCTGCGTGCATGCAGACATGGAGGCGTCCATGTCACTCGAGATGAAAAGACGTGTCATTCTTTCGCCCGAGGTGATTGCCGAAGCGTGGTCACGTTTTCTCCCATGCCTTGAAACCTGCACGGGTCTGCAGGTCTTGAATCTAGGCTGTCTAGTTGGGTGGTACGGCCAGGAAAGCGTCTCCGTTGCCCTCGGGTCGGCGCTGAGCGCTCTGACGCAGCTGACTCGTCTGTCCATCCAGGCACGTGCACCAGAAGCTGGATGTGGCCTGCAAGCTCGCGTCTCTCTGGATGGGGCGGTGCTTGGCGAAGCCATATCCGGGTTGTCTGAGCTGCAGGAGTTGGCCCTGTGTGTGAGTGGCGGCGCACGGTTCACGTTCGACCGTTCGCAGCCGGTGCTGGAAGCGTGTGCTCGCCTGCAGAAGCTGAAAGCTGTGGAGTTGACCATCGATGCGGTGACGTCGGTGCAGCTCACGGCGCTGCTTGAAGTGTCGCCTGCCCTAGAGCTGTGCCATGTGTTTGAAGAAGTCCTGCAGGTTTACGACCCGGCAGAGCTTGCTGAATACAGGGTTCGCTTCAGTAAAGTTGAAATAATTACGTCTGCGCGTAAGCTGTAGCAAGCGACAGTGGATCTCGTGGATGAGGTGACAGGGTGGCCGCCTCATAAAGGGGCCCTGCTGTCCCATTGATTTCATGGATGTTGGGTACGAAAGCGAGTCGGAGTCGTCAGTGTAGATGCGCGGCATCCCACCAAAGAGAGAGTGTGTGTGTGTGTGTGTCCATCTCTGCCGCATGCGTCTGTCATCCGGAATGGCTGAGCAGCAGTGCCGACTTGAGTCTTGTTAGGGCTGCCCTATCCTCGGCTGTGTTGATGTGTAAAACGTCATGAAGCCGGGTGGGACTGTTCCGGGTGTGACTTCGGACAGTGCGCCAATGGACTGTACTAGCAAATGCGCTCGTATCTGGACTGAGTGCTTGACGAGGCTAGATTGAACTGCTTTGTTTTCTGTTCAATGTACACAGATCATGATGCGCTGTAACGCATGTTTGTTCAAGGTCCTTTGCTGTGGGCATGGGGCAGTACAGGCCCAGCCCTGGCTACCGCAACCTTTAAGAACTGGCCGCTTGATCAGGCTGTCTTGTACATATGTACATATGTCCCTTTCCGCTGCCTGTGGAGTGACCAGCATCTCTACCTCTCAGAGGCCGCAGTTACAGTATCGCAATGCAGTGCTTGGATGCGTGCATGCTTAAAGGCCTGATCCAGACTGTGTGGGACTGAGGCGAAAGCAGGTCCGATTTGTGCTGCGTACGAGGTAGAGTGCGTTCACTCCCCGTGATGTATGGCAATTGGTGGCTAGAGCAGCTCTCTGGACAGGTGGGTCTGTGTTGCCCCAGTGGCCGCTGTGGCTCTCCTGTCACGCCGACTCTCAGCCACGCTCACGGCACCGTCCTGTGAGCCCTTCACTTCTCCACTGGCTGAGGAGAACATTGATGGCATGAACTGACATTGGCTTTCGGCAATGCAGGAGTTGTGTCACATGGGCAGGCCTCAAGCCTAGGCGAGGAGGCAGCAGGCACCGCGGCGATCTCTGAACTTCAGCGTCCAACACACCGTGACGAACTCATATCACCAACCCAGCACCGCGCCCGCGCCATGCGATGTCAATCGTGCCCTACACAAGCCCACCGCACACCAGCACCATCACCACAACACATATGTTGTCCCATACACGCACACCCACGCGCAGTGCTCTTCCACTTCCAGCTGCGGCTGCTATTTCAATGCATGCATGCATTGGAATAGTTGCACATGCATGTGCACGTGCAGCTTAAGCTGGAATTCCTCAAGCACCAACTTGAGAAATGAAGCACGAACAGGTGTAACAACGCCACAGCCGGAACTTCAGATAGCACGACAGTACACGGCCCACCAAGAGACACACCAACGTGCCACTGCACACGCACTGCACACGCAAGCCGCTGGCGTCCGAGTAGAACACGGCCCAGATACCGCGTTGGGCCTGGTTTAAATTCAACCCCTTTGCCTCACGAGCTCTGGCACGGCGCGTCACAATGACATAGCAGATTGCAGCCAAAAACACGAGATTATCGTCGCTGAGACTACCGCAAAGTTGAATCCCTCTACAAGAAGTAAAACCTGCTTGGTGAAGACCGCTCATGTGGTTCTGAGAACAAAACGTTCGACAGCGAGTCTGCAAGATTCCGACCGTCAACGTTGCTTCCGTGTACTTGCTTTCCGTGTCCACACCGCCAGCACCGTGACGGAAACCACAAGCTATCGGCTAGGTCGCAGTCCATCTTATTGTCTCTTGGTGAAGCACTGGCGCGCCAGCCTGAGCTGAGCTAGTCAGGTCCGGAGCTATGGTCGACGTGCAAGACGGCGTGTCCCTGGCATCACGGAAACGAACCTATGTGACGCTGATCGATCACCAAGAATCTCAGATGCAACCCGAGAATGATCTTGTTATCGGCTATCGCGTCAAAGCCGCAGCTGTCAAGCGGTCGGATCTGCTGTCTGGGATTGAACACGCGGAAGGCCTTGCCTCGCTTCCTGCTCAGGTCACTCCCGAAGACATACAGCTATGGCAGACTGCATGCGCTGTTGACTTTCGTCTGCCGCTGGACGAACTAGTGACCGTCCTGAAGGTGTGATCAGTCTAGCATGTTCGGCTCCTGCGTCAGAAACCCACTCGTGAAGGAGCAGTGTCGAAACCATCACTGCAGCAGTATGCTACTGTCTATGTGATGACTGAATGATGCCGGGCTGCGGGACGCGTGCTCGCTACCCGCAGACCTGCAGGTGCAGTCTGCGTCGATAGGAACCTCTGCGTACAACAGAACCTGCGTGAGTCGTGTTGAGTGCAACATTCAGTATGGTACGCTGTCTTGGCGTCATAGGTACCTGCAAGCTGTCTTTTGCGCCGGCGCATTTGGGAGTGTCGGCACTCTCGAATGAACGACGTCGGCAGAACCGCGCGTGTGCTTTGCGGAAGCGATGCGGCCGTGTTATACAAGGAGAACGCCAGAGACGCAGACAGCATCTCAAATTCTGCATGGAGGGCGTCACACATGCACGCAAGACCCAGCACGCATACGGCCACGTGTCAACCCCTCGCTCACTACGGGAGCAGCCCCTGTGAGTAGCATACGGTTTTCTGGACTCCAGGTCAAGTGTGTTCGGAGTTCTGAAATCCCAGATAGTTATGGCAAAGACATATCAAAATCGATGAGTACTTCACAATAAAACAGGCTATCAAGAGCATGTCAGACCATATTCGGATTGTGACCTGACATGCTCTGCGGACACAGCTGCCCTGCCCGGCCTTCTGCCACACGCGCCAGTAGCACCCATGTGGACACACCAGTGGACACCACTGCATCAATGCATGTGCATGAATGAACTGACCACGCTAGGCGGCCGCGCCTCTGCCTGGCCACCCCCGCCGCACTCAACATGCTTCAGCTATGCAGGTGTGTGATGTTCTAGGCGACGCTCGTGATCTTGAGTGGGTTGACGAACTGGCAAAGCGGGCGGTGTCCACAGACTGGAAGGACAGTGGCGCGGCCGGCGCCATGCTGTGCGCGCTGTGCCGTCTCCCAGACCACCTCCTCCTCCGCGTCATCGCCCACTGCCTGGAGTTTTGCGGAACTGAACACTTGCTCCTCGACTCGTTCCCGGTGGCGCTGCACCCTGCGATCGTCGCCGCTGCCGCCGCCGACGGCGGGCTGGGCATCTGCGGCGTGACCGCCGTGCCCCTCCTCACCGCCCTCCCTTACACCGCCCTCCCACCCCCCGGCCTGCAGGAGGTGATCGCGGTCTCTCATGGCTACCCTAAGAGTGTGAGCGAGCTGCCTCTGGGAGCGGCAGCGCTCCTCGCGCGCGCCGCCGCCGCCCACCCCTCCCTCACCCGCCTGACCCTCTCGGGCGCGTACATCCCCGCGCCGTGGCTGCGCGCCTTCACCTCGTGCCTCACCCCTGGAGCGCTGCCCCGGCTTGTGGAGCTAGAGCTTGAAGCGATCGCATACCCTGGCGGTTGCGCGGCAGTTGCGGCCACCCTCGCCCGCCTCCCTGCCCTCACCTCCCTCCGCATCGAGCTGGGGCTGTGCCCCTCGGCCACCGGCGACTCCATCTCCGCCTACTCCCGCCTCGCGGCGGCCCCGGCCGCCCTCCCCCACCTCCGGCGCCTGGAGATCCAGGAGGCCTGTATGGCTGGGGGCTCGGCGGTCACCCAGAGCTGCGGAAACTCATTTCTCCAGCTGCTCATCTTGCCGGCGCTGACATCGCTGCGCTTTGCATCCGATGTGCCCTGCACCCGGATTCGAGACCTGATCGAGACTGCCGTGAGATGCACAGCGCTGCAGGAAGTTGAGTTCGACGTCAAGCAGCTGGCGCCAGCGAAGGACCAGTCCGTCTTCGTGGCCGCGGCCGCAAAGCTCCCCCCGCTGGCCAGTTTCAGCTTGAGGAGCGCGTGCCCGTGGTCGCCGCTGGCGATCGCCACCTCGGCCGCGACAGCCTGTGGCGCGACGCTCACATCGCTTCAGCTCAGCATGCCTCCCGGTGAGGTCGCGTCCCTGTCACCCGAGCTCACCGAACAGTGCACGTATAGGTCAAGATCCGTGTGCAAAGCATGGAGATGGTTTCTGGCAAGCCTGCGCTGCTGTAAGGGTCTGCAAGTCTTGGCTCTGGACAGCATCACAGCCTGGTGGTCCCAGCCGGACGTGACTGTTTCCTTCGGCTCGGCTCTGAGGTCGCTGACGCAGCTGACTCGGCTGTCGATGCAGGCGCGTGAAGCAGACCCCGACAGTCCTTTCCGTTTAGACTACAACTCTCTGGACGGGCTGGTGTTCGGCGAAGCCTTGTCAGCGCTGTTAGAGCTGCAGGACCTGAGCCTGAGTGGCACCAGCAGAGCGCGCTTCAAGTTTTCCCGCGACGATACGCAGCCAGTGATGGATGCGTGCGCACACTTGACAAAGCTGACCGCTGTGGACCTGACGTTTGATGCTGTAACGCCGGTGCAGCTCACCGCGTTGCTCGAGGCGCTGCCTGCCCTGAGGTCCTGCCGCGTGAATGCTGAAGTGTTGCAAGATTACAGCCCGGACGAGCTTCATGAGTACAGGAATCGTTTCAGCAGAGTGCAGTTGCGCACGTGGCCGGAGCGTCTGGAGCCCCAGCTCTGGTGAGTGTCAGTGTTCCACTCGCGGTGAGAATTAGGTTCAGATTCTCTGGTAGATGCCGGGGCGCGGGCAACAACTCATGGCAGGGTGCCTGCTGGCGTGCCTGTCCATCCATAATCCTGTGTTGTGCACGGGAGCTTTTGGGAGTGAGCTGTGAGAATCGGGGCAACGTGCCACGCTCTGCATGTGGGCAGCTCTGCTGTATGCATCCATTGTACGAAACAGCCACGCAGCAGCAGCATGTTTTTAGATTTTCGCGGAGCTGTAATTCCATTGCCAATGGCCACAGAGGCGCTGTAGCAAAGGTGGCCGCACAGGGCGCTGTGGTAATGCAGGCTGGGAGAGGACAGTGGAGAGAGCATTGGGGGAGAGGCAGATGAGGGCTCCGATCATGGCTCTGCTGCAGTGGCTGCTGCCAATCTGTTGCCGTCGCCTGCTATGCGAGCCTCTTGGCCCATTCGGAGCATGAGCTGAAGTCTGTCCTTCCATGCAATTCCCACACACCCGACTGGCATGCTCACAGCATCCACAAGCCATGTTTCCATGTATAGCCAATCGACTGCGCTCAACCCTGTGTGGGTCGCGGATGCTCTCGGCGATTCGGAATGCTGCGAATGGGCCAAGAGGCACGCATAGCAGGCGACGGCAACAGATTGGCAGCAGCCACTGCAGCAGAGCCATGATCGGAGCCCTCATCTGCCTCTCCCCCAATGCTCTCTCCACTGTCCTCTCCCACTGCCGCCAGCGCCACCCGGAGCACAGCTGCTGCTGGCTTGACGGTGTCCTCGCCACGCACCCGTCCCCCCTCCACGCTGCAGCCGTCTCCGCCGAATGCCGATTGCGTCGAGGGACGCTGGCGGTGCCCTGCCGCAGCGCCGCGTCGCTCCATTACAGCCTTATTGCCACGCCCCTTCCACCCACAGACCTAGCTTAATATTATAAGTGCGTATGGTCAGGGAAAAGTGGTGTTTCAAGCGAGGAGAAGCGACGCAAGGGCTTCAACCGGCCACGGGTGCTCTGCTCCGAGTCGCGCAAGCAGCCTCCGCTCACCCGTCCCTCACCCGACTCGACATCGCAGATACCCCACTGCCGCCTCGGTGGCTGCGCAATCTTTGCCGCCGCTGCCTCTCCCGGCGGCCTACCCGGCCTCGTCTCCCTCTCCCTCTACGTCGATGCCCACCCCGACAGCTGCGCTGAGGTTGTCAGCTGCCTGCATCTCCTGCCAGCGCTCACACGTCTGTCTGAGGACCCGTTTCAAGCTGCAGGGGGGGCAGGCGCCACCGGCGGCGTCCTTGCAAAGCCTCTCCCGCCAAGGAGCCGCGGGGCGGGTGGTGCTCCCTGCCCTCAGGGAGCTGACTCTCATCGAAGGTCGAGAGCCTTACAAAGATACCCATTGCTACAGCTGCGCCAACGACTTCCTCCCGTGGCTGTCCGCGCCTGACCTCACATCGCTGATAAAATCCAAGCAAACAGGGTTTGCTGTGCCTGAGCGCCTCCTGCAGGCGGCCGCGGGCTTCCAGAAGCTACAGCAGCTTTCGACCCTCACTGTCGCACGTGTTCAGGATGTAGCAGCGTCCCGCCGACGGAGAACCATGCAGGACCCTAAGCCATTGCATTCTGGCCCCTTGCCGCCGCTGGCAGCCTACACCGCCTACAGCCCATGCCCGGTGTCTGCCCTCGCCATGGGCGTGGCGGTCGCCCACCTGGACCAGCAAAGCTTGACCTCGCTGGAAATAAGCTCCATGCATGAGATGGTCGATCCATGCCACGACGAAGAGTCTACAGCGGGGGTGCTCGCTGGCATGTGGACTGACTTCTTCCGCGCAATGCCTCGGCTCGCCCACCTGCACAACTTCAATCTGTCATACCTGTGCGGCGTGCCGGAGGAGCCGGAGGCGGCCGCCGACTTCAGCCTCGACCTCGCGGCCGGGCTGGCTTGCCTCACTGCCCTCACAGCCCTGCAGCTTGAGGTCGGGTGGCAGGAAATAGTCCCTCGCGCGACAGTGCGGCTCTTCGGAGGCAGCATCGGGGGCGCCGTCGCCGCTCTCTCCCGGCTTCAGGTGCTGCAGCTCTGCGGCGGGGGGCTGGTGTTTGACACCGTGCAGCCGGTGCTGGGCGCGTGTGCTGGGCTGGCGGACCTCGCGGAGCTGAAGCTGAGGGCGGAGGGGTGGACGATTGCGGAGGTAGAGGCGGTGCTGCCGCGCCTACAGGCGCTGGAGGTGTGCGCGCTGGAAGGCACGGCTGTGGAGCGCAGGTCGGACTGCGAGGCCTTTGCGGAGCGCGTCGTCCGCTTCAGTGATGTGCAGCTCAACCTGCAGTGGACCGCTGATCCTGATTATTTTAATGCTGTTTCTGATGATGTATGATGCTGTTCCTGACTTTCCGCTTGGCGCAGCCGCATACGCATGCTTGAGGCTGCTCTGCATACTTGGTGCTGCTTGGTTGCTCTGGAGGTCGGGGTTGGCTGGACTTGTGTGTGTTGCAAGACGGTGGCGGCAGCACTCAGGATGCGAGGTCGAGGCAGCAGCTGTGTGTCTGATTGAGGTGAATGCACATTGCGGAGGCTTTCAGCACTGGCAGGTCAATGCGAATGCCCGGGCAATGCCCGCAAGCAGCTGTACTCCGCAAACCCATGAATCAAACTCCTTGTGCAAAGTGCAGTGGTGTGCAGCTGTTGACCAGAAGAATGAATCTGTCACTCCGACCACCAGATTTCAGCATACAAAGCATGCACAGCCTGCGCGGGAGTTCCAGGCAGAGTGCGCATGCCCAGCCACGCCGTGCACATCAGCCTGCATTTCCCCGGCTGCATTGGCCTGAGGAAGGTGCCATGAACATCCTCCTGAGGCTGCCGCCTGTACTGCAGAACATGCCGCCCTTGCGTGTGGCTACCTGCGGCGTACGCCTACCTGCTCTGCTCGGCCGTGAGCGCTGCCGTTAGCGCTGCAGACTGACCGTACTCGATGATTCATACCTTATATGAATCTTCAGCTGATGGCTCGCCGACGCGAGCAGCAGCCTTGCAGTCATCAGCAGGTTGGTGATCACGCCGCCTAAGCAGTTTCAAAGCTTGAGAAGGACTCGCTGTGAAGGACTCCTTCTCGGAGAGCGCGTGGGGTGCTCTGATACCTGAGCGCGGCAGGAGTCGGGGTGGCGACCACCGGGGCAAACACCTCCTGTGGATAGCGCCGAATGCGTGACGCCCCAGGGGAGCCCATGCATGCGCTGCCGCCGGCACACTCAGCATAGCCGGTCTGCACCAACAGCGGCTCCGTGGGTGAGGATGATGTTCGTGTGGGGCGCAGGGACACCTGCCGTGGTGTTCTGTGGCTGGGCCCCTTTGGAGTGACCAACTAGAAGTACACATCCGTCCAATGGGTTGAGGACGGATTAAAAGCTACCCCCTCCGTTTCAGGAGGTCGTGGGTTCGATTCTGCGTGCGCTTTGGGGAATCGAAACGGCCGTACGTACGTGACCACCTCGCTTAGCACAGGAGGAGGCCCTGTGAGTTGCGTATGGTCGTCTGAGGGGGGTTTCCAGGTAGTTTGCCCCTTCGGCATATGTGGTCCCGTTAACTCGGAGTTGTCAATGTCCAATAGGATACGGCTTAGTAAATTTATATTTACTTTTACTTTACACATTAGGAGACGGCTGCGGTGTGGCTTGGGCGTGCTGCGCAGTTGCAGCTTTGGAGGCACAAGTGCCACTTTCAATTGCGCTGAGTCCTTCTCTTATCCACCTTCTCGGACAGGACGGCCTTGTCGGCTGGAGCCCAGTGCTATGCCTTCACTTCTGTGGCCACCCGGGGTGTTCGAGAGACCATGCACATGGACATCCGGGCCCCTGTAGCTTGCATGCATGCGATCTCCTGCTCATGAGTCATTGACTGCAGTGTGCATGATATTGCATGAATACAACAACGCCAACGAGTGTTCACGAGTTCTGAAGCTGGTCTGACCATTGAATTTTGCGGCCGTGCTGCCCATGACATCGATCGACGGCCATGCACATCTCGAGCATCATTCCGGCCCGCACAACAGTCGACCACATTAAGGTCACCTGCATCTTGCTTGCTTGCGCTCAAACATCAATACACGATTGCAGCACTGTCTGCTGTGGCTGATTGCAGCATTGCCGCTGCGACACTCCCACATGACACAGCCGTTCGAGCAGTAAGTCATCGACCATGCCGGGACACAGAAAACAGACCCTGTCAAACCAGAAAAATTATAGAAACTATAATCGGTCTCTCAGTCTTTATTTACAGTATGGCAGATGCAGCTAACAGTCGCTGTCAATCGTCTGTCGAAGCAGTCCGTGGCTCGAAGCGAGGCTATGTGACGCTGGCGCAGAGCAACGACAAGCCGTCAACGTCAAATGATGACGATGATGCGGTTGTGGTCGGAGTTCGCGTCTCTCGCAAAGTGGTGCGGAGGTCTGGCCTTCTGGCCGGGATAAAGGACACTGAGGGCTTGGCGTCGCTGCCAGCGGGCCTGTGCCCCCAAGACGTGAAGCTCTGGGAAACAGCCTGCACCTTCAACATAGAAACACGTGTGGATGAGCTCGTGACCATCCTGCAGGTGTGCTGCCCTCCTCTGTGTGCTCCTGCCTGCGATTCAGACGCGTCCTCGTCTAGTCTGCTGGCACTGGCTGCGCTCCATCCCGCTGTCACCTGCTGTTTCATACTTCACCACATGAAGCATGTTGCTCAGCTGCAGTCCTCATCTGTGCTGCGAGTTGAGTTGGCACCTCAGCTTCGGCAGCTCCGCACCGTCCTTGACCGTGCGCCAGTCTGACGCGCGCACTTGCAGCCACTCGAAACATCGTTACATGCAGCCACTCGTGACATGCACCCACCGCTGCAGGTCGCGGACGCCCTGGGCGACCCCAACGACCAGAAGTGGGTCGACGACCTCGCAGAGAAAGCATCTGCAACGGACTGGAAATCGGAGACCCCGGCAGACACCATGCTGGCCGCCCTCCTCCGCCTCCCCGCGCACCTCCTCCGCCGCGTCCTCTCCGCCTGCCTCCGCAGGCCGCCCCCACGCTTCTCCGTCCCCACCACGCCCCTCGAGACCTTTCCCGCCCCCCTCCACATCGCCATCGTCTCCGCGATGATGTCCGCATCGACGCTGGTCGTCCCTGCTGCCACTGCGTCGACCATCCTCTCGCTGCTCCCCTACGCCACCACTCCCTCCGCCGGCCTCCACACCCTCACCGTACACCATGAGCCCCAACAGCGCAACAGCATGTCTGCCTCGAAGGGCGTCCTCCTCGCCCGCGCGGTGTCCGCCCACCCCACCCTCACCACCCTCCACCTCGACCGCCAGCCGCCACAGCTGCTCCGCACCTTCTCCTCCTGCCTCCCCCCCGCCGCCCTGCCCGCCCTCGTCGCCCTCCGCATTGCCACCCGCGCCCACCCCGGCGGATGCGTGGAGGCCGCCGCCTGCCTCGCCCTCCTCCCCACCCTGACCACTCTCACCGTCACCTTCTCACTCAACCACCCGTACGACAGCTCCCCGATGGCCGAGTCCCTTGCGGCGTACGCCCGCCTCGCCGGCGGCCCCGCGACCCTCCCCCGCCTCCACCACCTCGACTTCTTCGAGGCCGCCGACCGCCCGATCGACACCCGGCAGTGCGGCGGCTGCGCGCACGCCTTCCTGCAGCTCATCACTGCGCCCGCCCTCACGCGCCTCGCGCTCAAGGTCTGCCCCGTCCGCACCCCCTTCACCGCCGTCCTGCCGGAGGTCACTAGCGAGCGCTTCCCCGCCCTTCACACGCTCGCCCTCTCTGGCGCCCTCAAAGCCGACGTCTTGTCCAGCATGAAGCTGCTCTCGATCGATGGGGTGTCGTTCCCGCCGGTACGGGCCGTGATGGTCGAGAGCGCATGCCCGGCGTCCGTGCGGCGGATCGCCGCGGCCGCGTGCCAATGCTTCGCGCCGACGCTGACTCAGCTGCGCATGACGCTCAACCCCGAGGTCACGGGCCCGCACGACGACACGTGCACCGTCCGCATGGCGCGGGACTCGTGGCCGCCGTTCTGGGGCATCCTCGGCGCGTGCACGCACCTGCGCGCGCTCGACCTCGTCTGCCTCAACACGCCGTTCCACGGCCACGGCGTGTCCTTCAGCCGCAGCCTCGCGCAGGCGCTCGAGTGCCTGACGCGCCTCACCGGCCTGAAGCTCTCCTGCGGCCTCGGGCCCGCCCCCGCGGACGACATGCCGGTCGTACTCAGCGGCAGCGCGATCGGCGGCGCGCTGGCGGCGCTCGCGCACCTGCGCGAGCTGTCCATTCACTCCCGCGCCGGTGTGCTGCGGTTCGAGGACACCGGCGCACAGCCGGTGCTCGACGCGTGCACGGGCCTGAGGCACCTCGCTGACCTGGAGCTGTGCTTCCATGGCGTGATGTTCCGGTGGGTGAGGGAGCTGCTGCCGAAGATGGCCACACTCTCGGCGCTCGTGCTGCGGGGCTCCGTCGCGGAGGAGGACCCTGATGGCTTTAACGCAATGGTGGCCCACTTCCCTGGCGAAGTCGTCCTGGAGTGACTGTATCGTAAAGTAAGTTTAGCTTTGATTGTAAGGGGCACCTGTGCTGCTCATGCACGTGGGTCGGGTGGGGGTGCCATGCTGTGGCGGAGAGCCGCGGGCGCAGGTACCTCTGTGCTGCAGTGATGGCAAAATACGCGTATTCTCGAAAAAAACGTATGAAATACGCGTATTATGGCCACAGCGTATGGAATACGGCATACGTTGGACTTGGCCAGCGTGTGGGCGCCTAAGTGCTAGCGCTGTACACAGATTGCGCTTGTAGACGCTTGTCGACAAGCGCGTAGGCTCAATAGTCACCTGCCGCGGCCGCTGCGCTGCGCATGCCGCCACACAGAGCCTCGTGTAACGTTTAGTCGTGTCTGTAGTATTGTCAGAGGTCATGAGACATTGCGGCTTACGTGCAGCGTGCTGTGCACGATGCAGCGGTTCTTGGGGAACAGGCCCGCGGCCGCGGGCCCTGCAGCGCAAAAGCGAGGGCGTGATGATGACTAGAAATCTCACGTAGATATTAAGGAGAATCATGGGAAGGGTAGCTATACAGTTGTGTGCAATTACTGCAACAAGGGCGGTGACCACAAGTGGAGCACAACTGCGAACCGCATCGTGGCTCACCTCTGCGGCACTGGCGGAGGCGTAGCAGCATGCAAGCACATTTCCGACACGATGCGTCAGTGTAGGACAAGGCTGAGAAGCTTGTTTATGTGTTCCAGAACCTGCGTACGCTGTATGCGGCAGAGCACGCCAACCGTAGTGAGCTCTATGAGCAGATGTACTTCGATGCATTTGCTTCAGAGGACGAGGGTGGAAGCAGTGATGCCAGCGACGAGGATGTTGCAACAGAATGAGCTGCTGTTGTCTTGGTGCATGCACAGATACTCTGGTCGGCGGGGGCTGCGCCCCCGCACCCCGTTGCTATGTTCCTGCCTCAAGTGCACTTTGACACACGTATTCCCCCACCGCAAACGTATTTGCATACCGTATTCGCTGCCCAGCGTATGCCATACGAAATACAAAAGTGCCAACACTGCTGTGCTGTATACGAGGTGGTACCTGTAGGTTTCACGATGGTCTGAAAGGGTAGCCTAGTTCGTCTAGCAGAACGTGTGTCAACGGCGTCTGGCAGCTGTCTTCTGCTATGTAAATGGTATTAGTGTGCACGAGCTGGTGGAGCCTGTAAACTCCGGGTCTTTGTGTATGATCTGGTTTGCGGCGCGCATTGATGACATTTGACGGCGACACAGAGTCTGTGTTGCCCGGAGAGTCAGGGTGTCCTGCGTGCTTGCTTCAGGTGCTTGCACTGTGCTATTTTGTGTGATGATTACGAAAGATTCAATGGAGATCCAATCAGTACAGCATACAGCATGTGAAAGCACGAAATGCACAGGCTGATCATAAGCACACTGTCGGCTGTGGTGTCATGCCTTTGTCAAGGTTTTGCTATCCCTGAGCTTCGGAATGCCGTCTCCTAGCAGCCTCTGGTTTGCACAGTCTGACACCTGCAGAGCCGCTCAGATGGTGTGAATAATCGGCATGCCCCATTGTCGAGGACATGTTTGCAGAAGGGCAGGCATGCTGGGTGATGCTGAACGCCTTCATGCCTGATCTGTTTGACACATGTTCACAGCCAATACCAGTGACGCCTGCAGGTCACATGTGACCTGCAGGCGTCACCTCCATAGATGATGCACCACCCCCTTCCTCCTGCTGGCAATCAGAGCATGCCTGGAAGCAGGATGCTGGACGATAGACCATCACAGGACGCACTTTCCTGTGCAGTGTGTGTAAACCTGTCCCCATGGAGTTGCTGCAGTTGCTCTGCCGTAACAACCTCCCCGTGCCCGCCTGCCAGTGTGGCGTTCGTCATGCACCAGCGAACCTTTGGTCAGGTGTGCTGTTGTCGCGTCAGAGTGCCCCAGCCAGGCCCAGCAAGCTAGCGTCCCAAGCTGTGTTGTGCCGTGCTCATAACCACGCGTGGCGGCGGCCGCTCCTTCGTTCTCACGCGCTTGAACGTTGCCCCGCGGGGCCCCGGTCATGATCACCTGGAAGGCCTCCGAAGGGTCGTCTCGTCGTGCGCGAGTCGACTCGACAAGGGCTTCTGTTCGACCATGTATATGTCTCAACACGCGCAGGCGGGACACCGCACAGTTCTCGAACGCAGAGTCAACGACTCGTTTCCCCAGCTGCCCCGCAGGCCACCTGTACCCTAGGCGCCTGATACGATATCAACAGTAGCATAGCATTAACCAGAGGTGTGCGCCAGTAGTTGCATAGCCGTAGCTTGCCGGGGGTGTTCGCTTCCATCCCGCCCGGTTAACCTACAATTGCAGCTCTGCCCTCGAACTCGCGAAACTGCTTGCCCCAGGATTGGCCGCTTTAGACCGACCTGAAGTTCCCCGCACCGCCTTGCTCAGCCTGAAAAGCAGCTGGGGTTGTCAACATGGTTCTGATGAGAGGGCTGATGCCGGCAGCTGTGGCCGCGGCTTCGCTGCTGTCATGCGCAGTCGGTGCGACACCCCCACTGCTGCAGGCATTCATCATCGAACAGTGATTTTGTCAAAGCAGCGACATCGGATATCTCATATGAAGCACGGGCCGAAGCACGGCAAGTATCTCAGACAGGTCATCAACAGTGCACATAACGTGGTCCGAAAAGAACAGCACAAGCTTGCTCTTAAGAGTCTGTCTCAAGCAGACAACGCTTGACGATTGATTGTTGGAATCTGTGGGACGAATCCCAATTGGTGTCGTGTGGAAACATGAGCACGGCCGGGCGGCGGTCCGTTATCAGGTTTGCTTCATGTGACATCATGATGCATCGGGACGCTGCGAGCATGCGGGCGCCAACGCGCGCCGAAGCTTCGCGAAGATCGTCTTTTCCTGTTGCGTCTGTTGTGGACATGCAGCACCATGCAGTGAAAGGGCCGCGGCGTGAGCAGCATACTCACAGAGACTCCTCTTGATGCTGCACCCGTACAACACCAACAGAGTGCACGTATGCACAAGCTTGGCCCCCGCCACAGCTGCACTGTGTACTATGGTACGTAGTAGTACGTACGCCGGCGCCGTGTACTCGGACAGGGCACACCTATGCCACGGGGTATCGGAAGTCTGGGCTCGTCATCTCTCGTGAGCGGGGGTTGCGGTATGAGGCAGGCCTGGAGGACGCGATCCTGCGGGACTGAGGTGTGCGTGCAGCTGTAGTGTGATCATGTGTCTATGGGTGCGTTGCTGTTGATTCGGATGAGATTCGGCTTTGGGGTTTGTCTTCTCCCGTTCACTCTTTTGTGAAAAGATGCCACGGGGCCGGGCCCGTGGCATAGGACTGCCCTGTCCGAGTACAGTCCCTGCGTTACGCGGGTTGCCTGGAGATTAGAAAAGAGCAAACGGGAGAAGACGGAGGCCACACATGCATCTCATCCGACGGTTAACCAATTGCCTGGGAGATGTGGCGCTCAAGTGGGTGCCTCGTCTCTCGTGAGCAGGGGCCAGACTGTTGGGGCACCAGCTCCCCGCCTTGCGGCGCCGGGTCACTATGACGGCCTACGTACCGGTATACCGGCTCCGGAGCGTATGCGTGAGTGCATGTATGTTACAAAAGAGTGAACGGGAGAAAACGAACACCGAAACCGAATCTCATCCGAACCAACTGCAACATACACTCACACACACACGAACACCACAACCGCACTCACAATTCAGTCCGGCAGGATCGCGTCCTCCAGGCCCGCATCATAGCGCAACCCTCGAGTGCATTGTATTTCGCATGCGGGCCTGGAGGACGCGATCCTGCCGGGCTGAGTTGTGAGTGAGGTTGTAGTGTTCGTGTGTGGGTGAGTGTATGTTGCTGTTGATTCGGATGCGATTCGGTTTCAGTGTTTATTTTCTCCCGTTCACTCTTTGGATTTCGCATGCGTGTGTGCGTGCGCGTGGGGGTTGACCGCGCGAAACTGCGCATGTCCACTTCTGTGACTTCGTTTCTGTACATGTTGCCTTCAAGTAAGAAGTTCGCTTGCTCTTCTATGTGACAAGCATGAACCAAGCGAGGCAGGTAGCACTGCAGGCCACAAACAGGGGCAGCTCGCACCAATGCTTTCTCTTGTGTATTACAAGGGCAAAGCGAGCGGATCAGGCTTCCTCTTCTGTGCACAGAATGACACCCTCCGTGAGGTGTGCACATGTCCAATCCTCTTGTCCTTGACAACTCACGCGCTGCCTTGTGCGGGATTGTTGTCGACATTCCGAGCTGGGGTGATTGTGCACATGTACTCAAGTTCCGGAACTGCCGCGGCGCTATCAAGCACGAAACAAAACCCTTGTACAAAGCAGGGCCGCGGTCGGCTGCGAAGCAAAGCACTGCTTTGTGTTACGGATACATGATAATGGTGATGATGACGATGGTGACATTGATGGTACCGCAATCCTCGGGGCTTGGCATCGGTCTCCAGAACCGTGGAGTATGCGTGTCTCGTGTTTGCCACATGCATGCGCTCTGACCGAAGCTTCTGTTCCGGGTCTTCAGGTGTGCACACATGCACATGCACCAACTTCAACTGTTCGCAAGTACAGCATTGTAGCCCCCAAAAGTTCGGTGTCACATGCACGCGTCTGTCGCGTCGATAGCTCGAACACGGTCGCACTTCCTTCAAGTCTGCGTTCATCCGCAGGCGGTGTGAATCTCCACCGTTGTCTTTTTGCATGACTGTGTTTATATTTCGACAGCCGTTAACGCGTTCGAGTGGCTGGTGCATTCTCATGCCACGTCCATGGCCAGCTCGTGCTGCTGAAATCAATCCGTGCTGCTGCTGCCGTGACCTTCAAGTTGGAGCATCCTCGGGCATCCTGTGGATCCTGTGTTACAGAGGCAAACCCAGTGAGTTAGGTAGAACTGCACACCCGCGCAACCATGAACACGCAAACAGATCGGTTTCAGTGTTTTTTTTCTCCCGTTCACTCTTTTGTAAAAACGCAAACAGATCGACACACCCATGCAACCGCAGACGCCAGCACCCGCCCTGGCCGCAGCCAGACACACACCCGGACACACACTCCGGCTTTGTCCTTATAAGACACACGCAGGCCCCCATGGCCACACCCGCAATCACACTCACACACCCACCTCCACGTGTGGCGTGTTGGCGTGTGGGTTGTGTGGGGTGCTTGGGTGTGTGTTTGGGTTTGGGTCTGGGCCGCGTGCGGGTGCGTGGGTGCGTGGGTCGGGTTTCGGTGTGTGGTTCGTGTGGTAGTGTGTGGGCGCGTGGGGGTGTGTGGGTGCTTGTAGTGCCTTGGCGTTGGCTGTTGCTCTCCTGCTGCGTGCGCATTGCGTTGTTCGTGCTCTCCCTTTTGGTCCTGGCGGTGCTACCGGCCCCTCCGGCTTTTTCCTTTGTAACACACCCACCTCCACTCGCACCCCGCCCCACAGCGCTAGCCTGGCCCCAGAGCTCTAAAGGCGCCCTTAGTCAGCATACACAGCACAGACTGCATAGCCAAACACATGCATGTAGCCACATGCATGTAGCCAGCATACACAGCACACACTGCGGTACTCACAACCCCGGCCCGGGGGAGGCCCCATCCTTCCCCGCCAAACCCACCCCGTCCATCAGGAGGCCTCCACCCCCACACCACCCTGCTCACATGTACATCCAGACCGGTCCAGACCGATGTACCCCTGTGGATTCTGCAGCTGTGCATCAAGATACCCTGTCCATTGCCTTGTCTGATGCGGCACCTGTCAGTGTGCACCTGTGCACATGTTGACCTGATCAAGAAGTACTAGTTACAGTACAGTATGCTTTGCTTGTATTGGTGGATGCTATAGCCGGAGACACTGTTGTGTTTCGCCTTTCACCTTTGTCACCACAAACGCTGGTTTAGATACGTACTACGTGGCTGTGGTGCCACTGGCATGTGTGTGGCGCACATGCATGGGCCCATGCCCCGGGGCGACGCGTGCTGCAGATGCAGGTGCCAAGTTCTCAACCAAATTGTGGTTGGTCCTGGCAGTGCTTCAGCCATACCCGCCTCTCCGGCCGTACCCCGGGGCGCCCTAGGGGCCTGTTGCGCCTGTTGCCTTTGACACAGGGCCCTGTTGCCTTTGACACACATGTTTGACATGCATGGCATGCTACTACTCATACGTTATTGTCCGCAAGTGCTGCGTGGTACCACATGCATCGCAGTGTTGGGTCATCCGGCCCGATCGCACAATGATGGAACAATTCCAAATATCCAGGTCTACATTTTGGGTGGCAGCCCTGAAAATGCTGCAAAGCGACCCAACACTGGTGCATCTGCACTGCTGACAGGCCATGCTGCCGCTTGTAGCGGCAGAAGACGATGATCCTCGGGCACCGTCAGTGCCCTTCCTGTAGGGCTTCAATCTTCAGGCCCCTGCCAGTGTCGATAGAGTGGTTTTTCATGCAGTCAACGCACAAGGACCAAGCATAGCGAGCTGCTCCGTCTCGGGCTCTGCATTCGGCAATTCGGCATCAGATGACGTGTTTGTGGAGATAGGTGCGCGTGCTGCACACCAGCTTGACCTGTACATCAACCGGCGGTGACTGTATTGTCACCCTCAGTGTCCACTGGTAGAATGCCGCTTCTGGGGTACTTGTCAGCAGGGCTCTCTTGATATTCCAGCGACATGTCTTGGACAATCACGCTAGAAGCGTACCCGCAGCAACAGCAGGCGGCAGGACAGTAGGGTTTAGCACGAGATTTCCAAAGCTGTCCTTGACATGTCCTCAGTCAAGTGCCGCCTGAATCAGGTGCCTCAACTGAATGTTCGGTCATGCCATTGATGAATGCTTGTTGCAGCATAAGCTCTGTGGTGACCTCAGGTCAACGTAACACTGAGTGAGAGTCAGTTCTCGCAGCGTAAGGCAACTGCTGGGCCGGCGTAGATGACGCGCTTAGACAACTGACACACAGGTGGCGTGACTCAGATCTGCAACACATCGAGCCCGCCTTCTTCGGGGACCAATTCGCGGGCATGCATGTTCTGAAACGCCGCGGTCCGTATTGTCTCGGCAGCCTAGGGATGCGGTGTACATGTTGTGTGCTCTGCTGGAGCTCCAGCCTCGAGGATGTACTTGTCAGGTCACCGGTCGGCGTATTGCAGCCGCTTGCCGGATTCACTTGCTGGACCCACTTGCTGAATCTTTCCATGGAAGGCACAGATGGAGTCAAGATGTCGAGCATTCACTGATTGCATACGCGGTTGCGTGCTACCCCCCAACCCCTGAAGCCGACAAGCTAAGAGCGCATGCATGCAGTGAGCGCGCTGGAGCTTGGAGTTTGTGGTGAGGGCGGCGACCGCACCGCTACTGAGCTGGCGATGGATACAGCGACGGCCATCGCTTCGGCCGTGGCTAACGCGACCGCCGACTGCACTGCATGTGCGCCCCCGTTTGCTGTGTACCCGCTGGGTGCCTGTGGTCACATCTGGTGATCATGGTCGTCCCGCGCATCTGACAATGTGCTCTGCGTCCAAATCTGCGTGCATGGCCACTATCAGAGGAGCAGCATGACTGAATTGTACCTGGTTGTGGCTGTCTGTGGGAGCTGTCTGGGAGAGGTGTTTGTGTTGTGGCAAACTAAGTCCGTTCACTTCTTTGGTGAGACGGAATCACGCACAGAAGAGTGACTTCAGCCGCATTTACACCCGAGTCGCAGCCACCCGCGGGAAGCCACATGTGTTGCTGTCTCTCTTGTATTGCAGGCGTGGCCTGGATAAGGTGTCTGGCTAGCTGGCAGCAGCCCTATCGATCATGCAAAAATAAAGTTCCAGCCTTCCCCTCTTGAGTCGTGCGACTTGAAGCAGATCTTGACTTAGGACCTGCATCACATGATCCCAGAAGTCCACAGCGCATATGCTGCAGATCCTCCACTGTGTTATTACTTTGTTTTGTTGTACACATCTCCCACCTCTCTCCTGGAAGCTTTAACAAATCAGCGTGTCTGGTGACCCCAGTGTAATGAGCGAATGACTAGCTCCTCACGCGGGTGCAGCAAATCTGGGCTTCCGTTTTCCCGCTCCGTGCGTGTGCTCTGCTGATGCTGCTGGTGGCTTTCGCGAGCTCGCCTGCTGACTCGACCCTCACGCGCGTGCAGCGAACCTTGGCTCCTTCATCGTCAACGGGCAGACCCTCGGCGCTGCTGTCGCGCGCAGCACCGCGGAGGCCCTCATCGACGCCCTCGTCGTCTCAGAGTCTTGTGCCAACTGCACAGTCGCGATCGAGGTGTTCAGCAGCCTGTTTGAGGAGATCATTGTCAATGGCGTGTCCGTGGCGGAGACAGCACTATCTGGACAGTCGCAGTTCGGCACGACCGTGAGCCAGTCTGCCGAATTCTTCATCGAGACCGTCGTCAACGCCACCGTCAGCGCTAGCGCAGAGGTACGTGCGTGCAGCCCTGCCAGCCCACCATCAGTCTGTGTGTTTCGCGTTACCGCAGAGTGACAAAAGCAAATGTGTTTCTCTGCCAGTCTGCATGATTGGTGGATTTCTGCAGACTCGGAATACAGGTGGCGGAGTTGCAGTCCACTTTGATGTGCCACGCGATGGTTATAATTAGTGGCTGTGTCTTTGCGTCATGAAACCGTGCCGTGCACCACCCTGCTGCAAGTATTAAAAACAGCCTGTCGGATGTCGGGGTGCAAACATGCATGTGCTTGTTCGTTCTCAAGAGTGCCTCGGTTGCGCTGAGAGGCCTGCCACTGCAGCTGGCAGCCATACACAGCAAGTGTTGCCAAATGCATCATCTTCAGATCTGCCGTGACGACCATCGATGCCGTCAGGCATCAGCACAGCTTCTGTTTGAAGGACAGCATCCCTCTCGGTGGCACTGACTCATCCACAGGAGTCCACGGTGCTACACCGTGTGCCAACGCATTGGGAAGCCATGCTCAAAGTACACAGTAATATGGTCATTAATATTATGTGTGTGAGCATGAGATTCCAAGTGTCCGCATCTGTCTGCGCTGGGCCTGATCACAGTTCAAGAGGCACTGCAGATTTTGTCCACCGCCGTCGCGGACTCAGGTTTCTGCCAAGCCACATTGGACACCGAAGCCTCCGCGGGCTCCCAGAATTCGTTCTGCTCCACTGATCTCGCAATCTCCTTTGCCGCCGAGAGCCTCGACGGAATTGCTGAGGCATCGGAGGCGGCTGTGGCTGTCGCGTGCGGGGCCCCTGGCACGGTCCCCTTTGAAAACCAGACAGAGATTGCAACGGTGCGCTCGGTGGCCACACCTCAAGCCACACCACACCCCAAGCCACACCACACCCCAAGCACATTTTCAAGCTGTCCCTTGCACACGCGCAGCATGTTGACCTCTGCCGTGCTCCTCTCGTCCCTTGCGCTTTTCTGAAACAATTCTTCCGCTGATGTTTTATCTTGAATGCTGTGGGGCCGGTTCATGGACCACAGCACGTTCCTGGTGCGGGACAATTTGCGGGGCATGCATATGAAGGCCTGTACGCGCCGTGTCTATTGGCATGGCATGCATGCACGCTGTGGCTGCGTGCCTGTCGCAGAGTTGCTGTGGGATCTGTCATCTCGGACGAGCGTGCCAGTGTCTGGGCGGCCCCTGTGTTGCTTTCATATTCTGTCGTCACGGTGGTGACACGTTTCCCTCCCGAGTGCTCTCAGGCCCAGTGTTGACACGTGGGCTGTGCTACAGGCGATTGCCAACGCGACGCTGACAATTCTCAGAACAGCCTTCCTGCTCTGCGAGCTCCCGACCAACGGCGTCAACTGCTTCAATCTTCAGTCATTTGGCCGCCCAGTCGCATTTGCGACCGCTGCTGCATTTGCCCAGGGCGTTGCCAACGCCAGCTCCCTCTGCCCAGACCGCCTCTGCTCGGTATCGGCGGAGATCGTCGCAGAGGCAATCGACACAATTGTGTTGTTTGTGCAAACGGGCCTCGGAATCGACACATGTAACGCGCCCGGCGGCTTCGATCTGGCCGAGGTGAGCCTCAATTTTGTCGGAAGCAATCTGGTCCCGGTGGTCTCTAGCATCATTGCATCAGCACAGGTCGCAGGCGACGAGTGCACCATCTTCCTCAACACCACGGCCGAAGTCCCGGACGCCTCTGATGGTGACTTCATTGACTACACTCTTGAAGAGGATATCTTTATTGAATATACAATTCCCCCTCCACCGCCTCCTTCCGCCCCGGTGATCATCAACGTGACCAATGTGGCGCCGCCCACTCCTCCCGCCGTCACAATCCCAGCCCCGCAGCCTGTTATTCCGCCACCTGTGACCCCTGCGCTGCTTCCACCACCTGTGACCCCTCCACCAGCCGTGACAACGCCCACACCCACAACTGCAACGGGAGTTTGCGCAGATCCTGCTGACTGTGTACCGGCCAACCGCCAGTGCGCGGGCACAGGGTTCGCGGCCTCCAAGGCGTGCTGCGACGCAGGCTTCCTTTGCGTCAGGCGGAATGAGGGCTTCTCGCAATGCCGCCTCAACGGGGAACCTGGCCTCAGCGCCTGGGAGGGCACAATTCTGCCCTGCGGCAGCGTGTGAGAGCCGCATGCGTGCGCACCGCCCCTTGGAGCTGTGCATGACCATCACTCACTGGTAGGGGAACGAAGGAGAATTCTGTAAACCCGGTCTGGTCGATGTGGTGTGCGGAGGATCTTAACTCTTTTGCGCCTGTGGCCACGTGCAGGCGGCGTAAGCTGCATGATCAATGTGGCCGACTCAAGCACTGAAGCTTGCGCTGGGCTGCGCACGTCCAATGTGCATGCAGCAGACGCACCGCATGCTGTGCACGTGTGCTTTCCCCGCGATGCTCAGTGGAGGCAGCGGTGAGTCATCTGCAGTTGTCTCAAGCCACTGTTCATGGATCACATGCAGTCCATGTCAGTCATCCATATGATTTGCGGTCAGAGGGATCTTTGTCGGTACGGATGCATGCGCACTTGTTGCAGCCACCAGGGACGGCGTGGCGGCCCAGGGCGCTGGGTGCATGAGTATATCGTTTGGGCACTTTATTGTGCACGTTTGTCACATGGGACATGTCTGGATTTTGTAACTTTCTTGCCTTTGATTCGTGAAGCCAGCTGTTGTTCAGATGCAGTGCGATTACGAGGTAAGTAGGTGGCGGCTGTAGGAACAGGCAGCAGGTTATGGCAATTGCTGATGATTCATGCTGCTTTCGTCTCGCCCACCGGCGCACAGTCGATCTGTTTCGGTTATTCTGCGGAAGCAGCCGCACTCAGCTGGGCATACGAGGACAGCAGATGGTGTGAGCACAGGCGCGGAAAATTGTATGGCATAACAATCGTGTTGCAACAGTACTAGTATTGCGTGCTGCAAGTCATGAATGTCCAATAGATGTTGTTGTACCTTGTGCTCAGTGAGCAGAAACTGCTTGCAGTGGTTGCACTACAGCGGTACGAATGTGGGCTGTGGGGTCTGCAGCTGTGCGCACGTGTGTTGGTGTGTGCTTTGCGGTCTGCGGGTCTGTATTGTTTGCTGCGCGCGTGTTGGGTTTTCTGGGCGTGGTGGGTGTTGCGTGCGCGGGTGTCTGGGTGTTTGGTTCGTCTGCTTGCTTCTTTCGCAGTGCTGCCCGCCTTGCTGCCTTTGTCCTTGTAATTATAACACTACAGCGGTACGTCCACGGTGACGGCGGGACGCTGCAGCTGAGGCAAGCCGTGCGCGGTCTTCATGAATCAGTCAGCATGTTCAAGCTGAAAGCATGTTCGCCCTTACTGGGACTTGCGTGTCAATATCCACGAGCCGAGGTATCGCACGTGTAAGTGTGGTGTGGCATATGGTACCGGGAGGAAGGATGTAGCAGCGCGCGCTCGCATATTGCTAGCGATATGAATATATCTGATACATTATCTTGTCCTTGCAGTATACGTACACGTATGCAGCTGTGCCAGTGAGGTTGACGAGGTCTTGACCACAACTGTTTGCTTTAGAGCTGGGTGACTGTTGATGAAAAGCTGCGCCATGGCCATATGGCCATGGCTGCAGCATCAAATGATTTGACAAGGGGTTTGTGTCTTGCATGCGTTGCTATCTGCCTCTCTGGTGTTTGCCTTGCTGGTCATTGTCACGCATCCATAGCATACAGGATACGGCTCAGCTGCAGTCAATTTAGATTTACTTTACTGTACTGTACTCGCCGAATGTGGCGACACGGCCGCATGAATGTCTACCAGTGTACTCTTTGTCTGCCGGCAGACCTCCGCAGGGACCTGCAACGCCGAGTTGAGCGGCATGCAGCACACTCAGAGATAAGCTACTCACGCTATGCCATGCAAGGCATCCAGGCCACACCGCATAAAGCAAAACTGCCCGTGCGCAGCTCTCACGGCTGTCAATTAGCCTGTCATTCAGCGGACGTCGACGCGCGCGAGGATGTTCTGAGCAGTCCTGCCCTCCCGGCGCACCAAGCTCGGCCAGAAACAAAGCTACTTTGGTTGATGCTTTAAAGGGCCACAATTCTCTTACTTTTCTTGAAACCTCAATCGTGGTGCGAGACTTTGTGATGATTGTCAGGCGATAAGGGCTTCTCTCGGGAACAATACCCACTGAAGAAATCGAGTTCCACCCAGGACAGGCTTCACCCCAGAAAATCAGCTTCTGAGAAATGATTCAGAATGATTTCGCCTTTCAGATGAACTCGTTGCTGGGGTGAAGGTGTGCCCTCTGCAGCTGTGAATGTTCGTTTGGCGAGACCACTAGGACCGCCCTCTGCCACGGCCCTGATAACGTACAATGCAAACTAAAACGTGACAGTGTTTCATTCTTTCTGTCAGCTGACGTGCTGATCGATACGTGCTCAAATGAGGAATGGCTTGTGGCGCGTAAACACCTCTCTGGGGTCATGACTCTGAATCGCACTGCCCCAAATTCGCCAGGCCTGGTGGGCTACGAAGCAGATTTGAATTAACTACGATCGTTTGTCACAGGGAATTGGGGTGCTGTCTTGAGGGCCGCGTCGAATGGTCCTTGCAGAGCAACCCCTCCACGCACGCTTGCCTTGTGGCGCAGACCCTTTGCCAATCAGGTCTGCGTCGGTATTGTATCGTCGAACACGATCACGCAGCACAGCTCTGAATATCTGTGTCTCGTTTCCTGATGGCAGCCCTGAAAACAGTGCAAGGCGACCCAATACTCATCAGCCTAAGCAACCTGGCAGCGTCACACTGCACAGCAGTGTTGGGCCGTCGGGCCCGATGATATGTAAAAATTCCGAACGTTCAGGTCTAATTTCTGGGTGGCAGCCCCGAAATGCTGCAAAGCGACGCGGCACTGCTGCATGGCCAGGCCATCGAAACCACAATGGGGCTGTGGCCACTGTGTCACAATTGTTGTGTCCCGGAGCTGCGGCCCTCTGCTGCCTCACAGCCACCTCTGCGTCTGGAGTGTCCAGCCTCAAGCCTGCAAAGCCACTCAGATGGTGACCACCGTCAGCACACCCCACGCTGATAGCATGCCGGACATCGTCGCAGAAGCGAGGGCGATCAGGCGAGTGCCCTCGCTGGGCGCGGTGCTGCGTGGCATGTGAGTCGCAGGTGACCAACGCCTGCCACTTCTGTTGCACACACGCTACCGTTGCCCTGTGCGCTGCTGCTCTGTTGTGTGGGTATCTGGGTTTGTACCCAATCTGATTGCTCTTTCGCGGTGCTGCCCGCCTCGCCGCAATCATCCTTGCAACACACACACCACCGTTGCCCTGGCGGTGCGACCGGCCACTCCGGCTTTTCCTTGTGCCACATACACCACCGCCGCCATACATGCATGCCTGTCATTTTCATACATGCTACTCCCCCTTCCCCTGTCATCCTTCGCGTGCCATTAGTCCACAAGTGCTGCGACACGCCAGTGCTTGCACGCCCTGAATGCTTCTCCAGCACCTGGACTTGTTGCTGCATCCCGCCTGTGCATGCACAAGCTGCGGTCTACATATGCACGTCCACTCTGCCGCTGGCGGTGTGGTGCTTCGTCTACGTCATTCTGCTCACCGTCGACGACGGCGTGGTTGTATGGTGCCTCTGAAGCGCCGACCGTGTCCAAGTTGCAAAATCACAGCCAGCTCGCCGGGGTCTGGCAAGCGTAAGCCCGCTCAGCGTGCTGCAGCTCAACGGTGCAGCCGCATACATCGTATCCTCCAGGGTTCTTGGCCCCCGATTGAACCCGTTCCATGCCCTCCGGCTCCAGATGCAGGCTGTGCTGAAGTCCTCCGCAGCCTCAATCAGCAGGACCGGGACCCTCAAGACCCGGCCATGCATGCAGGGTGCAGACACACTCAGCGACTCAGACGGAACGTAGGCGAAACCTCTCGCGGACATGCCCGCAGAGACGAAGTGGGGCGATGTTGCCCAGACCCCGTGCTGGCTGCCGTCCTCATCGTCTCCTCTACAGCTCCTCCATATCATCTGATCGCACCTCTCCGGCCAGTCCAGGGGGGTCAATGACATGCTGCCGGCGCCGCTCCACAATGAGATGCACCACACAGTGCTCATGCATGTAGCAGTGCTCATGCATCTGCCTGCCGTCAGCACCCCTGCACCCGGCCTCTCCGCGCTTGAGCTTGGTGAGCCAGAGTACGCGGATTGCGCGGCAGACGCCGGTGATGAGGACGAACCCCCCGCCATGCATGCATTGCAACACCTGTCCGCCACCGGCGCGGACCTCATGCACGTCACATCCGCGCACCCTTCACCCACCCAGCGCGCGCTGACCGGCCTATGCCTCCGGCTGGATGGCGGGGCGACTTCGCTGCGTGCCTCGTGCCGGCGGCCCTGCCCCGCCTCGTCGGCCGCGACCTCCGCACCGCCTTGCCGCCCGTCCCGGGGGCTGCGAGGAGCTCACTGCCAGCCTTGCCCTCCGCCGCAACTGCACAACCCCCTCTCCGTTTCGCTGACGTGCAATCGCTGGAGGGAGCGTCCGCCGGGGTGCCCTGACCCTGCCACGCACGCCCTGCGGCCACTGCCGCTTGGCTCTTGGCTGTCCAGGTGATAGGGTGCGATTCCGTGTATGACCGTCTGCGGGCATGCTGTGAGGACAGCACGCGCGCCATGGCGTGCCAGTGCGCCAGTGTGGGGAGCACATTCCTGCTCTACGGGTGGATCGCAGGGCACCACATGTACTGGATCGCAGGGCACCGCATGCACTGGGTCCAATAAGTTCAGGACGGATTAAAAGCTACCCCCTCCGTTTCAGGAGGTCGTGGGTTCGATTCTGCGTGCGCTTTGGGGAATCGAAACGGCCGTACGTGACCACCTCGCTTAGCACAGGAGGAGGCCCTGTGAGTTGCGTACGGTCGTCTGAGGGGGGTTTCCAGGTGGTTTACCCCTTCGGCATATGTCGTCCCGTTAATTCGGAGTTGTCAATGTCCAATAGGATACGTTAAGTAAATTCTGATTTACTTGACTTTACTGCTCGGGGTGGCTAAGGGTGGCACGCACCCTGACGAGCCTCCACCTCGAGCCCTCTATCTCGAAGATCTGCGTGGTCATGTCCGTTACGGGACATGATGTAATCGTGCATACATACGGCCCTGTAATCGTGCAATGGCTCGATGCCCGGCCTCTGTCCTTTGTAACTACATACATACATACATACACCCCTGTGCTGGTTCCCCTGTGCTGTGCTGTGAACCCCTGTGCTGGTTCCTATTGCGGCCGTGCGGCCCGCGAGGACGGGGGAGCTGCGGAGACGCGGGACGTGCAGAAACGCACTGCTTATCGCTTGTACGACCCTGATGCGTATAGTTTTGTGCCGTTATCGCATGAGATGCATGGTCGCTTGGGACGGCCTGCCATGAATCACTTGAATCGGCTGGCGGAGGTTGCGTCTCGGTGTGGTAAGGTGAACCGTGCTTTGTTTGTGACGAATGCTCTGCGCCGGTTGAGTGTGGCGTTGTGCAAGGGGAATGCTCTTGTGCTCCGTGCGGGGCTTCAATCTTTGGCTGGCATCACCGGCCGAGCTGTGGTACGTGCTCGTACCCGGCCTAGTGCCATGACTGCGTGAGTGGATTTGCGTGTGTATTCCTGGCAACGGCTCGCTGCCCGGCCTCTGTCCTTTGTAACTACATATATGTATATGCATACATGATGATGTCTCGTATATCCCGTATGCGATATACCGTGATGTCTAGCAGGTCCTATCTACCGTGACCACTGTCCCGTGGCGGCGTGTGGCGGCCAGCATCATACATCGAACTTTACGAGCACGCCATGACAGCATAGTTGACGCCGGAATCCACACCCGTCAGCGACACGAGGGTGCAAATGCATGCACACGTGTGCCTGCGACCCACAGCAGGTGCACCTACGCCATGCTACGTTCCGTCCCGCTACATGCGCGGTTGCGAGCCGTTCGGCAATAGAAGCAGGTCACAGGACCTGGTGTACTGGTGCATGCAGCATGTTGCAGCGTGCGCGCCGTGTGGTGATGTTGTGCGCAGGCACGTGTCGTCATCACCTGGCATGCCGCCGACGCCAGTTTGTGGTGTTTGGGTGGCACCGGCTGCTCCACATTTGGAGTCCAGCGCTTTCGCTCTACCATTCCCGCCCTACCGGCTGCCTGTCCTGTGACCCCCCCCCCCCCCCCTTTGACTGGTAACGTCTGCGCTGCAGGTGATTGCCAATGCGGCAGCCTCCGCCCTCAGAGATGTCTCTTTAAACTGCGAGCTCGCGGCCAAAGGCGTCAGATACTTTTCGGCCCAGGCATTCGCACGCCCCGTGGGCCGCGCCGTCGCCTCGGCGTTTGCGCGGGGTGTCGCGAAAGCCAGCTCCCTCTGCCCGGACCACCTCTACTCTGCCTCGTTGGAGACCATCACGGAGGCGATTGACCCGGTCTTCGTGAGCTTCGCGTCGAACATCACCCTGGAGAGCTGCGCCCAGATCGGCGGCATCATTGACCTCCCCTTCGAATTGAATTCAATGCCGAAACGATTGCGAGCAACCTGGTCCCGTCCGTCTCCAGCATCATCGCATCAGCACAGGTCGCCGGCGACCAATGTGATATCTTTCTGAATGTCACCGCGGAAGTGCCCCACTCCAACAATACCGACTTCATCGATTACCGTACTGACTTTCAAACCAATATTGGAAACGTGACTACCCCGTCGACGCCGCATCCTCCCGCCCCCATCGTCATCAACGTGACCAACGAGGCATCGCCCACTCCTGCCGCCGTCACGACCGGTCGTACCCCTGTCCAGCCGCCCGTTGTCCCGCCCCCTGTGACCCCTCCGCCAACCCCACCGGCCACGACCCCTACGCCATCCCCACCAGCTGCGACGCCTACGCCTCCTCCACTAGCTGCGACCCCTACACCACCTCCGGCTGTGACTCCCACACCACCTCCACCGGCTGCCACCCCTACGCCACCCGCAGCGGGAGGCTGCGCTGACCCTGCGGACTGTGTGCGTGCCAGCCGACAGTGCGCGGGCATCGGCTTTGCGGCCTCGTAGGGGTGCTGCGATGATGGCTTCCTGTGGGTGAGGCGGAACGAGCGCTTCTCGCAGAGCCGCCACAGTGGAGAGGTTGGCCTCACCTCCGCCTGGGACGGGACCGTCCTGGCCTGCGGTTCCGTGTGAGCGCCGCACCGCCCATATGGGCTCTGAGTGACGCCATCGCATTGTGTCATCGATGCCCAAGGCAGTCGGTGCGGGTGTGCGCTCTGCGCGCGCCTGTGGCCACGTGCAGGCGATGCGGGTTGCACAGGTGTACCATCTGTGTGGTTGACGCCAGCAGGTTAACACCAGTTCCTTGCGCCAGCTGCGCTCTGCCGCTACGGCGCACGCCACAGGCATGGAGTGCCACCCCGCTTCCGGTGTCGGTGTTAAAACGTCGCCTGTTCCAGGTCGCGGCTTCTGAACGCCATGTGGGGCGTCTGCGTGATTGAATTGGGGTGACAGAGATCGATGTTGTGGTCATTTGAACCCATGCCGATGATGTCCGGGCTGACGCTGGCGTCAAATGTGGACGCATGAATTATTGGAATACCAAATGGATCCAGTTGTTTGAGCATGCTATGCGCATGTTCCACACATGTATCATACGTGTGGCTTTCATCAGTCATTCCACGAGGGACCCTTTTTTTCCGTCCGTAGTACTACCATGTAGTATGCCAGTGTAAGAACATTTAGCAAATCATAGGAAGTCGCTGAGGTGTCATCATTCGTGATCGTGTCCTCTACCAGAATGCCAACCTTCAAATGCCCATGCAGCGGTGATTTTGCCCGAGGTATGGCCGCGCTGAGGTATCAGCCATATACACGACAGAGGACGTGTTGTCGGGGCCCGGTGATCATCCTGCTTGCTGCAGGCCATGTCCAGCAGGTGGCCTGTGGCTGTGAAATGTGTCTTTGTGTACACATGTTTGCGCTACGAGATAGCTGCCACCTGCTTGGTGCAGGCATGCGTAGGCAAGTCACTCCGGTGCTTATGATTCTGAATTGAGAATTCACATGTCTGACATGAGTCATGTGTCAGGATGAATCAGTGTTGCCTTCACTGGGCGACGCAGGCCCAGGTGACAGATGCAATGGAGTCATGATGCAGGGGGTTAGACACTGTAGTTCACGTCTTGTTGCAATTGTGTCTATCAGTACTTGATAAAAGTTCCTGGGACTCTGTGCCAACTTCTGTTGGGAGGTGTGCGAGTTGTGGTGTCCAGTTCTGACTGTCTTGCTGTGGTGTTAGCCGCCCCTCTGTGTCGATGTCCTTGTTGTACAGCCTCGCCATTTACAACCGAATCGGCTCATAAATTGAAAACTGGTCCTGTGCTGCCACGAAGATGCATGAATGTCTACCAGTGGCTCTAGCTTCTACCGGCACACCGGACCTCCGAAGTTAAGCTGAACGCAGCGACATGCAGCACGGTCCAGAAAAGGCTACTCACGCTACCTCATGTAAGGCATTCAAGCTACTTCAGTGTAAGCTAATTCTTCAAGTCATAGTTCTATTGGCTGTCAATTTGTGGATGCGGATTTGTGTTCCACCTGTGCTGACCTGTCGGTGAACTAATGACGACCTCGCAGGGCAGAAAACGAAGCCACGTTGCCTTGACAGAAGGCGACAATTCTACTGCAATCCATGAACACGCGATTGTGGTGGGAAGCTGTGTGACGGCAAAGGCTGTGACAAGGTCAGGGCTTCTCTCGGGAATCAAAACCACTGAAGGTCTGGCGTCGCTTCCCGGCAAAATCACCCCGCAGGACGTGAGTCTCTGGGAGACAGCGTGCTTGGTAGATATCGACTTTCATCCGGATGAGCTCGTGGCCGTGTTGAAGGTGCGCCTTCGACCTGTTCTTATTCGTTTGCCTTGATCGCCAGGACCATCGTCTCCCACAGCCCATCATGAGCAATGCTGTACCACAAAATTGTCAACGATTGAGTTCTTCATCGCTTGTGTTTACTGACGTGATTCTATAGTTGTGTCCGAATGTGCAATGGCGCGTGAACACTGCTCTGAAGCCCATCCGCACTGACACTAACCCGCCAATTCGAGTCGTTCCTTTGCGATACATGTCGATTAATGTTAGTCGTCACATGGACGTTCGGTGATGCCGCAGAGCTGCGACGAAGGAAACAGGTAAGCATCCAATCCTGCTCATGCACCTGTGGCGCAGACCCTTCGCCAATCACTTCGGCACAGATATTGTGGTATCATCGCACTGCACATGCTGACCATGAACACAGCAAAGACATAGTCATCTGTCTGTCTCGGCTGTGTGGTCACTGAGCTGCGGCTCCTCTGCATACATCTGTTAGCCCTGAAAATTTTGCACAGCCTGACACCTGCAGAGAGTTGCTCACATGGAGACATGAACCAGCACACCCCACGCACATCGCATCGAGGAGAGTACAGTGAGCGCATTTGCAGAAGAGCAGGCGTTCAGGCCAGCGCCCTCCTTGGTTTGTGATGGTCAATGGCATGTGCGCCAGGTTGTGCCACACCTGCCCAGAAACAAAGCAACCAGTCGCCACTTCTGCTCCACACAGACATAGCATGCGGCAGCGGGCACGCACTGCCGCCAGTCATGCCCGTCACCAATGTAGATGATGCACACCCTTGACGTGCCATCCTCCAGCTGGCTATCAGTCCACATTCTGCCTCTGACCAGTCCACATTCTGCCTCTTCTTTTTCTAGGCGATCCCTGACTGCTCAGCAAGCACAGCGTTTGCATGCCGGGTGTTGCAAGCTGAAAACCACTCCGCACGCTGCAGCTCACCAGTGCAGGCAACAACATATTATGTTGCCGATCCCCAAGCCCGCTACTACCCCCATGCCCTTTACGGACTGAAACGCAGGGTGCGCCGCACCCGCTGCGACCTCCATCAAAATCTCTGGCGCTGCTCAAAGTCATGTCATGCATTCAGGTGGCAGACGCGCTCGGCGACAAGGATGACGCCGCATGGGTGGAAACCCTCGCACGCATGGCTGCGGAGACCGACTGGGACGACGCTGTCCAAGCAGACACCATGCTGGCCGCCCTCCTCCGCCTTCCCCCCCACCTCCTCCACCGTGTGCTTGCAGCCCACCTTGCCGGCAAGTCCGTAACGAATGCGCTCAGCACGCTGCCGCCGCCGCTACACGCCGCCGTGATTGCCGCAGCTGCCCATGATGGTACCCTCGAGATTGGCATCTACCACGCCCAGGCGGTGCTCATGCATCTGCCCGCAGTCCGCGTCCCCGCCCCTGGCCTCCATGCGCTTGAGCTCGGCCCGGGAGGGGAAGCGGATTGCGCGGCGAGCGAGGCTGATGTCGACGAAGACACCGACATGCCTGCGCATCATTACCCTTCCTCCACCGGCGCCCTCCTCGCGCGCGCTGCCTCCGCGCACCCCTCCCTCACCGCCCTCGCGCTGACCGGCCCACGCTTCCAGCCGCAGTGGCTGCGCAACTTCGCTGCGTGCCTTCCGCCGGCGGCCCTGCCGCGCCTCGTCGATCTCCGCATCAACATCGATGCCCACCCCTGCGGCTGCGCGGAGCTCGCCGCTGCTCTCGCCCTCCTCCCCACCCTCATCACCCTCTCCATCACCATCGTCATCAACCGCCGCGCTGAGCTGTCCCTGCATAGCTATGCACGCCTCGCGGCTGCTCCTGCCTCCCTGCCGGCCCTTCAAACACTGAAGATCGTAGAGCGGGCCCCGGAAACGTACGACCCGCAGGCATGCTTCGATTACGGCCTGCACGCCAGCGTGGCGCGCACGCTCCTCCCGCTCATCTCCGCGCCCTCCCTCACCAGCCTCCACTTTCTTCCGTCAATCGCAACCGTCCCTGTGCGAGAGCTGTTTGCACAGGTGACGCAGGCGCGCTTCCCGGCGCTCCGGAGGCTCGCTTTCAACGGTGCGCTTCGAACCAACAAGCACCCCGGTGCGGGAGACGTGGGGGGCACAGCACGCGCAGCGCGCAGTGCGTTGCCGCCGCCGCTGCAAGAGGTGGCGGTCGGGAGCGCGTGCCCGCAGTCGGCGCTCCGCATCGCAGCCGACGCCGCGCACATGTCCGCGGCCGCACTGACGACCCTCACAGTGGTGTTGTCAGAGGACGGGAGTGAATTCTCCGAGGAGGTGGACATGCGCGAAGCGGTCTGGCGTGCATGGAGCACATTCATGCGTGCGCTCGGCAGCTGCACGCGGCTGCGGAAGCTGAACCTCAGCTGCTTGTTCGCGGTCCCGTTCGAGCGACGGGGGGTGCTCTCAGAGCGGCTTGCGGCGGCGCTGCTAGAGCTGCCGGACCTCACGCATTTTGCGCTGCGAGGGGGGTTCGATGATGTACTGGGTGACGACAGCTCGTGGATCGATGGGCCGGCACTCGGCCGGGGGTTCGCGGGGCTCAAGGCGCTGGAGTGCCTGTGTGTGGACCATGGAGAGGGGAATCTGTGCTTTCACCACGGAGAGGCTGTGCTGGATGCATGCGTGGGCCTTGAGCGGCTGTCGCACCTGGCACTGCTGTGCGATGTTTGTGAGGTGAGGCATATCAGTGATGCCATCCCCAAGCTGCATGCGCTGAAGGATCTGCGCTTGCCGCAGGCGTTGTTCCCTGATGGACGAGACTCTGACGAGTGTCATGCATTTGTGGATCGCTTTGCCAGTTTGAACCTGGAGATCCTCTGATACTTGTTTGCTGTGCGCTGCGTTGGTCTGAGGGGGTTACCTTGCTCGAGCTTTGACCGGGCATGTGCCGCCTTGTGCGTATGTGGCAGGTGCTGACACAGCAGGTGCTGACAGGGCAGCTGCACCTGCTGCCGTGATAGAAGGCCACTTATGCTTGCGAGAATCGGGTAGGACTCGTAAGGTCACATCAGAGTCACATCCAAGGGAGCCTGTAAATGCGGCAAACATTTCCGGCACACACGCATGTTTCCCAATCGTGTGCATCTGCCGATCTTGCCGCGTCTCTTTGGTTCACATGTGTCCATGGACACAAGAGCTGCAGCTCTTGGCACAGACGGTCACATTACTGCCATGGTCACTGTGCCTTGACCTGCTCAGACACCTGATCATGCGTGGGTTTCAAATGCCAAGAGTGTGACCAACAAGTCTCTTTGTGCAACATGGCAATTCTGCTGGCGTATGCCTTCGCTGCAGCTCATGCATGCACTCATGCATATGCCTTCGCTGCAGCTCATGTGCGAGCAACCTGGCATTTCGAAATCGGAATCACAACGTTGAGGAGCCGCAAAAAACCCCGAGCCCGAGTCCACCTTTAAAGCAGTGTGGGTGCGGTTGTAGTGTGTTCGCTGCTGTTGATTCTGATGAGATTCGGTTGTAGTGTTTGTCTTCTCACGTTCACTCTTTTGCAATGACCTCTGCAGCAGAACGTGTCCTTGTGGGGGGCTCAATGTCAATTGGCGATGGTTGCAGGGAGGCTATGGTCCGGGCAGCCTGGCCTGAGGTAGCAGCAGCGGTGCATGCATGCATGCATGCAGCCCGATTGCCAATGACGTCCCCTCAGCTGGGCCGTTGCGATAGAGTCAGTCAAAGCAATTGCTATGATGCGCTCGGTGCTTGGGCAGCTGGTCGTGACTAAAGTAAAAAGTTAAGTTAAATGAGTGCAGTGTGTCTTGCTAGATCAGGGATCGATCCTGCTGTTCTGTCTGCCACTCCGGTGAGAGAAACGATCCAATTTGTCCTTCTTCCATAGCTGCGCTTGCTGGCGTAATGCCATGACACCCATATCATGCTCACCCGGCATGGCCACAGGGATGCTCAAATGTCTACCAGTGGCCTGTCTTTGAACTCACGGACCGTCACCGATCCTGCGACAGCTGCTCTGGCGATCGTCCCAAAGTGCCTGTCACAACTATGCAGTCCACCTCTCCTGATGCAGCTTCTCCTGGTTGTTGATGTGTCGTTGTAGCGCGTGCCAGCAGCCCTGCGATTGCTCTCAGATGACACTCTCACAGCGCAAGAAACGAAGCTACGTTAGCATGGGAGAGGAAGATGATTTCCCTGAAGATCTCGAAAATGCTTTAGCAGAGGCCAACGGTTTGACGGCAACGGGTGTCAGGAGTTCAAAGCTTTTTCCGGACGTTAACACGACGGAAGGGCTTGCGGCCATTGCCGAAATGATCATCGCCCACGAAGATAGTCGCTGGAAAGGAGAAAGCTCTGTTGACGTCGATTGTCGCTTGGACAAGGTTGTGGACGTGTCGAAGGTGCGGCCTAGCCCTGCGTGTGCGTGTGCCTTGATCACCGGGATCGCCGTTGCCATGCCTCGCGGTGTGAAACACTCTACCATGCAAACACAGTGATACTCCATGGCTATCGGCAGCCAGTGGGATGATCGATTTGTGTTCAGACGTGGGTTGATTTGGCCGGCATCAACACTGCACACAAGCTGAGCCGCACTGACGCAGCGCCACCGTGTGTGGTCAGTCCATTGAAGATATATTTTGATTGCATTCGTATTTTCTAGTCTGGCCAACCGGCAGAGTTGATCTGACCCGTGCAGCCTGAATGATCGATCCGTCATGGCACACCTGCCAACAGCACAAACTGCCAACCGTAAAATCATACAAAATTCAGCATGCGGCATCACATCGCACGAGCTACCTCATATCCTCGAGGTTTTGGTCACAGTGTCAATGTTGAGCTGTCCCCAGAAGCGCGGCTCCTCAGCACACACCTGCATGCAGCCTTAGTGTGATTCCGCAGCCCGTGCGCTGTAGCTGAGGCGTGGCGCCGCTGCACACATCTGTCACATCCTGCCTCTACTTTGAACTTGTCCAGCCTGGCAAGGCGTGCTGAGCTGCATGTATCGTGACATCGTGTAGGCACATGGCATGGCGGCCATGTCCGCAGACGGGCGGGGACAGTGAGTTCTGTTTCCTCACTGCTCGTGGCGTTGCCTGCATGCCAGCCCTCAGCAGGTGCTGCAGGAGCCTGTCTCAACCAGCATGGCAGGCGGGATGTGCCTGCTTCCCACCAGGCCGGCCCTGATCACACCCACAGCAATGTGGTGGGTTCTATGTGTGTTGCGTGGGTGTCTGGGTGTGTGCTTGCTCTGCTCGCTTCTTCCGCGGTGCAGCCGGCTTCGCCGCATGTATCCTTGCAATGCTCACAGCAACGACGCAGCAGTTATACAACGGCATGTGGTCGCATCCTTCCAGAGGTTTCAATGTCCTCTTCAGGATTCAGCTAAGCATAAGCAGATGTACCGTAGTCTATTTTGCAACTCGTCTAGGGGCCCAGTATGCTCGAGGTGATCTCGAACGCCGTGCTCTTTGGGTGCATGCATTGCGTCGCAACCTCTCGGCACGACATGCCACCGCTGCCCCCTTCGAATTGGTGAGCGGAGACAATCGTCATGCCACATCCATCTCCGCCAATCTGACAGCACTGAATATCTGCATCCTTCTTGCAGTCCAGGCCATGCGTGCAGGTTGCAGATGTGCCTGGCGACAAAGGCGACGCAGCATGGGTTAAGACCCTTGCGGACCTGACCCGACTCACCGACTGGGGCGACGCTGCCCGCGCAGACGCCATGCTGGCCGCCCTCCTCCGCCTCCCCCCCCTCCTCCTCCACCGCGTCCTCACAGATGACCGCCCCTACGGGTTGGCGGCGGACGCGCTCGACAAGCTGCCGCCGCCGCTCCATGCGGCCGTCATCGCCGCAGCCGCCAGCAGCGGCACCCTCAAAACTCGCAATCGCCATGCCCACGCGGTGCTCATGCATCTAGCCGCCGCCTGCGTGCCTGACCCCGACCTCCGCGTGCTTGAGCTGGGCCAGGTGGACCATTGGGGGTTTGCGCTGGAGGACGGTGACGGTGACGGACACTCGGACATGCATGCGCTTGCGCACCCGTCCCCTGGCGCACTCCTGGCCCTCGCCGTCTCCGCGCACCCGTCCCTCACCGCCCTCACGGTGACCGCTCCGCGCCTCCGGCCACATTGGCTGCGAGACTTCGGCACGTACGTTGCGCCTCCAGCCCTCCCATGCCTCGTCAACCTCCGCATCGCCATTGACGCGCACCCCGGCGGCTGCGTCGAGCTCGCCGCCGCCCTCGCCCTCCTCCCCACCCTCACCACCCTCTCCATTACGATCACAACCAACCGCTGGGTGCCGTCTGACGAGGTCACCTTTCACCGCCTGGCATGCCTCGCGGCCACCCCGGCCATCCTCCCTTCCGTCCAGACCCTGAACCTGACCGAGCGCGCCCCCGGCTCTGGCGATCCGCCGCACGCGCGCTCCGAGGATGGCGCACGCGCGAGCGTGGCGCATCTTCTTCTCCTCCTCCTCTCCGCACCCGCCCTCACGAGCCTCGACTTCAAACCGTCAGACCTTGCGGAGGTCTCGGTCCGAGGGCAACTCGCGGGGGTGACACGCGCGCGCTTCCCCGCGCTCCGTCGTCTCACCTTCAATGGCCCCCCGCCCCCCAGCAACCGCTCCGGCGCAGGAGACGTGGAGGGCACAGCGTGCGCAGCGGACAGCATGCCGCCGCCGCTGCAGGAGCTGTCGGTGTGGTGTGCGTGTGTGCACTCCGCCCTGAGCATCGCGAGCGTCGGCGCGCAGCTGTCCGCGGGCACCCTGACACACCTCTCCGTAGATGTGTGCGAGGAGAACAGTGAGTGTGGCGGTAACGCGGGCTCCGGCGAAGCGGTGTGGCGTGCATGGGCCAGTTTCACGCGTGCGCTTGCCAGCTGCCGGCAGCTGCGGCGGCTGGATCTGAGCTGTTTGTTCGGGGTGTCATTTGAGAACTGCGGGGTCTTCTCCGGAGCGCTCGCAGATGCGCTGCCAGAGCTGACGGAGCTGACGCACTTCTCGATGGCAGGTGGCAGCGAATCAGCAACAGGAGTCTCAGGCACGTGGTTCGATGGTCGCGCGCTTGGCCGCGGGGTCGCCGGGCTGGTGGCACTGGAGTGGCTGTTTATCAGTGACGGGCAGGGCGAGGTTGTGTTCAGTGACCACGGGGAGGCTCTGCTGGAGGCGAGTGCGGGGCTGAAGCGGCTGTCGCACTTGACGCTCCTGTGCTGGATGCGCAACGGCGTTCGTGCCCTCAGCGCTGCCGTGCCGAAGCTTCGTGCACTGAAGAAGTTGTGCTTGTCGGACAACGTGTTCCCTGACGGCCCGAACTCTCGCAAGTGGCGCGCGTTCGTCGCGCGCTTTCCACATCTGGAGTTGGAACTTTTATAGTATTTCTTCTCGGGGAAGGGGGGTTGTCATGTGGCGTGCTGGTTGTGCCCCCGGTATGGCTAGCTGCAATCAAGAAAGAGCTGTTGCGGCTTCGCGCATTGTAATAGACTTGACATGATCAATCAGACGCTGATGTCAGGTGCGGTGAAGCATGCCTGCAAGCGGCATGCGTGTTGCATGCATGCTGCCGGTTATGACACGTTGGAGCCGTCTCTTGGGTCTGCATCCATCTGTCAGACACCTATTGACTCTGTCATCCTGTGTTTGTGGCAGGGACGGCTACCGCTGCCCGTCACGGTGCTTTGAGCTTTGTCGACCCCTAGGCATGCGTGGTGTTCACATGTGGAGACGGCGACTGGCGGTCAGAAAATCGCTAATGGGGCCATTCGCTGTAGACGACACTGTAAGTAGCATCCAAGGTGGGCTAAGCTTGCACAAGCGGCGCAACAGCACGCACGATGTGCATGTGCACGTATGCATGGGAGAGCGACGCCCAGAACGACAGGCATCTGTAGTGCACGAGAGCAGGCGTGGATGGCATAGTTGAGTAGAGGGCGTTTTTGTGAGTCTCATGATGCTCGCACAGGTCATATGGTGCACTGTGCGGGCCGGAATGGCGGGTTGACTGCCCTGAGAACAACCATTATCGCGCAGCCTGTGGTGGGTTCGCTGGCCAGATCTCGGATCCATGATAGCAAGATGGTGCTGGATTAGTTTTCGAACGCCGCCGTGGACCGGGCGACTGTAGAGAGTCTGATATGCCACCGGGCTGGTACGGAGTCTTGTACCGGCGAGAGTTTGTGGAGACATAAGGCAGTGGGTGATCTGTTGTCCGTAAAACTTTCAGAGATAAACCAGGCGATCTGTGTGGTTGGGCCTGATTGCGCTCTCAGTAGGCTTGGCTGCCACCCGGGGGTGCAGCATAGCACCCATACACCGCTCTGACACCCCCGCCGCACGGGCCACAGCTGCGCAACAAGCCTGTCCTTTGGATGCAAACAGCACAGTTTGCTTTAGAGTCTACAGGGCTTGATTGCTGTGCATTCCGCCAGGCAGTCTGCGGGTGGGGCCTGATGATTCACAGAGTTGAATGGCCCCATTAGCATTTTCCTGACCGTGTTCACACCTGACTCAGCGTGCGAATGTGGGCCGTGCTGCTGGCTCAAATGTGAGGAACGCACGCAGCACACATGATCAAGGAAACATATAAGTGTAGGATACGCCCTTCTCATTATGCACAAGCTGTCTCAGCTCTCGAGCTCCATTGAGCTGTGCATGCTGCTCATTCCAGCAAGAGGACACACAGCGACAAAAATGACAGGACAGGACACCCAGGCGGGCAACAGCCAGTAGTAAAATATCGCATGCCACCTCCAGTGTACTGTGGCAGCGAGCTGGTGTACTGTGGCAGCGAGCTGGCTGCATATGTGACCTTGCAGTGGTCGGGGCTGTACCATACTGCTGGCACGTGCTCCGTGAGCCACTCATGCAGCATGCTGGAGGTGAAAACTGATGCTTTGTGAGTCGCTGAACACATGAAAGGCTTGTACGTGCTCTGATGTGTTACAGAGCTGCAGCTGTGGTGGACTGGAGCCCGATAGCATTGTCAGCTGCGGGCCTTCAGCAACAAGACCTGTATGCAAGCCTTTAAGCACTTGCGACCCGGAGAGCAGGATTACGAGCGACCATGTAGTAAATACGTGCTTGAAATTGGGATGTAGGTGCGGACTGGGCCGATCGTGCGGCCATCTAGACACTGCTCGCTGATGAAGCGCTTGCATGCCACGGACAGCACCGGGTCGCGCTTGCAGGCCGTTGTGAACTCGGGTAGACCGCACTAGCCAGAGACGTTCCACGAGAAACAACAGAAGCATCGGTGTAGCAACTACGCGCATGATCACACACATGTGAAGAATCATCAAGTATTCCGAGCAGGTCATGTGCGACAGGCGCAATGGACACGGTGATAGCCTGCGCGAAATCATCCCAGCGTGCATGCAACATACAACTGCTGCTGTCTCGTCATGAACATATTCGTCAATCGCTGTCTAGTTCGCCGATGCCGGACAGCGAGCCGAAACTGTGCACGAACGTGGCTGAGGTGACACGCCTCCAACAGGCGCGGGCGCGGGGTTGGCCGTGCGGCCGGGTTTGCGCCGGGTGCGGCGCCACCTGAACACCGAATTGCGCAATGCACAGCATCCCCGATGTACCTGAAGACGCGGCGGCTGCAACGGACGCTTAATATGGAATTTAGGAATGAGAACACGGTCAGAAAATCGCTAATGGGGCCATTCGCTGTAGACGACACTGTAAGTAGCATCCAAGGTGGGCTAAGCTTGCACAAGCGGCGCAACAGCACGCACGATGTGCATGTGCACGTATGCATGGGAGAGCGACGCCCAGAACGACAGGCATCTGTAGTGCACGAGAGCAGGCGTGGATGGCATAGTTGAGTAGAGGGCGTTTTTGTGAGTCTCATGATGCTCGCACAGGTCATATGGTGCACTGTGCGGGCCGGAATGGCGGGTTGACTGCCCTGAGAACAACCATTATCGCGCAGCCTGTGGTGGGTTCGCTGGCCAGATCTCGGATCCATGATAGCAAGATGGTGCTGGATTAGTTTTCGAACGCCGCCGTGGACCGGGCGACTGTAGAGAGTCTGATATGCCACCGGGCTGGTACGGAGTCTTGTACCGGCGAGAGTTTGTGGAGACATAAGGCAGTGGGTGATCTGTTGTCCGTAAAACTTTCAGAGATAAACCAGGCGATCTGTGTGGTTGGGCCTGATTGCGCTCTCAGTAGGCTTGGCTGCCACCCGGGGGTGCAGCATAGCACCCATACACCGCTCTGACACCCCCGCCGCACGGGCCACAGCTGCGCAACAAGCCTGTCCTTTGGATGCAAACAGCACAGTTTGCTTTAGAGTCTACAGGGCTTGATTGCTGTGCATTCCGCCAGGCAGTCTGCGGGTGGGGCCTGATGATTCACAGAGTTGAATGGCCCCATTAGCATTTTCCTGACCGTGTTCACACCTGACTCAGCGTGCGAATGTGGGCCGTGCTGCTGGCTCAAATGTGAGGAACGCACGCAGCACACATGATCAAGGAAACATATAAGTGTAGGATACGCCCTTCTCATTATGCACAAGCTGTCTCAGCTCTCGAGCTCCATTGAGCTGTGCATGCTGCTCATTCCAGCAAGAGGACACACAGCGACAAAAATGACAGGACAGGACACCCAGGCGGGCAACAGCCAGTAGTAAAATATCGCATGCCACCTCCAGTGTACTGTGGCAGCGAGCTGGTGTACTGTGGCAGCGAGCTGGCTGCATATGTGACCTTGCAGTGGTCGGGGCTGTACCATACTGCTGGCACGTGCTCCGTGAGCCACTCATGCAGCATGCTGGAGGTGAAAACTGATGCTTTGTGAGTCGCTGAACACATGAAAGGCTTGTACGTGCTCTGATGTGTTACAGAGCTGCAGCTGTGGTGGACTGGAGCCCGATAGCATTGTCAGCTGCGGGCCTTCAGCAACAAGACCTGTATGCAAGCCTTTAAGCACTTGCGACCCGGAGAGCAGGATTACGAGCGACCATGTAGTAAATACGTGCTTGAAATTGGGATGTAGGTGCGGACTGGGCCGATCGTGCGGCCATCTAGACACTGCTCGCTGATGAAGCGCTTGCATGCCACGGACAGCACCGGGTCGCGCTTGCAGGCCGTTGTGAACTCGGGTAGACCGCACTAGCCAGAGACGTTCCACGAGAAACAACAGAAGCATCGGTGTAGCAACTACGCGCATGATCACACACATGTGAAGAATCATCAAGTATTCCGAGCAGGTCATGTGCGACAGGCGCAATGGACACGGTGATAGCCTGCGCGAAATCATCCCAGCGTGCATGCAACATACAACTGCTGCTGTCTCGTCATGAACATATTCGTCAATCGCTGTCTAGTTCGCCGATGCCGGACAGCGAGCCGAAACTGTGCACGAACGTGGCTGAGGTGACACGCCTCCAACAGGCGCGGGCGCGGGGTTGGCCGTGCGGCCGGGTTTGCGCCGGGTGCGGCGCCACCTGAACACCGAATTGCGCAATGCACAGCATCCCCGATGTACCTGAAGACGCGGCGGCTGCAACGGACGCTTAATATGGAATTTAGGAATGAGAACACGGTCAGAAAATCGCTAATGGGGCCATTCGCTGTAGACGACACTGTAAGTAGCATCCAAGGTGGGCTAAGCTTGCACAAGCGGCGCAACAGCACGCACGATGTGCATGTGCACGTATGCATGGGAGAGCGACGCCCAGAACGACAGGCATCTGTAGTGCACGAGAGCAGGCGTGGATGGCATAGTTGAGTAGAGGGCGTTTTTGTGAGTCTCATGATGCTCGCACAGGTCATATGGTGCACTGTGCGGGCCGGAATGGCGGGTTGACTGCCCTGAGAACAACCATTATCGCGCAGCCTGTGGTGGGTTCGCTGGCCAGATCTCGGATCCATGATAGCAAGATGGTGCTGGATTAGTTTTCGAACGCCGCCGTGGACCGGGCGACTGTAGAGAGTCTGATATGCCACCGGGCTGGTACGGAGTCTTGTACCGGCGAGAGTTTGTGGAGACATAAGGCAGTGGGTGATCTGTTGTCCGTAAAACTTTCAGAGATAAACCAGGCGATCTGTGTGGTTGGGCCTGATTGCGCTCTCAGTAGGCTTGGCTGCCACCCGGGGGTGCAGCATAGCACCCATACACCGCTCTGACACCCCCGCCGCACGGGCCACAGCTGCGCAACAAGCCTGTCCTTTGGATGCAAACAGCACAGTTTGCTTTAGAGTCTACAGGGCTTGATTGCTGTGCATTCCGCCAGGCAGTCTGCGGGTGGGGCCTGATGATTCACAGAGTTGAATGGCCCCATTAGCATTTTCCTGACCGTGTTCACACCTGACTCAGCGTGCGAATGTGGGCCGTGCTGCTGGCTCAAATGTGAGGAACGCACGCAGCACACATGATCAAGGAAACATATAAGTGTAGGATACGCCCTTCTCATTATGCACAAGCTGTCTCAGCTCTCGAGCTCCATTGAGCTGTGCATGCTGCTCATTCCAGCAAGAGGACACACAGCGACAAAAATGACAGGACAGGACACCCAGGCGGGCAACAGCCAGTAGTAAAATATCGCATGCCACCTCCAGTGTACTGTGGCAGCGAGCTGGTGTACTGTGGCAGCGAGCTGGCTGCATATGTGACCTTGCAGTGGTCGGGGCTGTACCATACTGCTGGCACGTGCTCCGTGAGCCACTCATGCAGCATGCTGGAGGTGAAAACTGATGCTTTGTGAGTCGCTGAACACATGAAAGGCTTGTACGTGCTCTGATGTGTTACAGAGCTGCAGCTGTGGTGGACTGGAGCCCGATAGCATTGTCAGCTGCGGGCCTTCAGCAACAAGACCTGTATGCAAGCCTTTAAGCACTTGCGACCCGGAGAGCAGGATTACGAGCGACCATGTAGTAAATACGTGCTTGAAATTGGGATGTAGGTGCGGACTGGGCCGATCGTGCGGCCATCTAGACACTGCTCGCTGATGAAGCGCTTGCATGCCACGGACAGCACCGGGTCGCGCTTGCAGGCCGTTGTGAACTCGGGTAGACCGCACTAGCCAGAGACGTTCCACGAGAAACAACAGAAGCATCGGTGTAGCAACTACGCGCATGATCACACACATGTGAAGAATCATCAAGTATTCCGAGCAGGTCATGTGCGACAGGCGCAATGGACACGGTGATAGCCTGCGCGAAATCATCCCAGCGTGCATGCAACATACAACTGCTGCTGTCTCGTCATGAACATATTCGTCAATCGCTGTCTAGTTCGCCGATGCCGGACAGCGAGCCGAAACTGTGCACGAACGTGGCTGAGGTGACACGCCTCCAACAGGCGCGGGCGCGGGGTTGGCCGTGCGGCCGGGTTTGCGCCGGGTGCGGCGCCACCTGAACACCGAATTGCGCAATGCACAGCATCCCCGATGTACCTGAAGACGCGGCGGCTGCAACGGACGCTTAATATGGAATTTAGGAATGAGAACACGGTCAGAAAATCGCTAATGGGGCCATTCGCTGTAGACGACACTGTAAGTAGCATCCAAGGTGGGCTAAGCTTGCACAAGCGGCGCAACAGCACGCACGATGTGCATGTGCACGTATGCATGGGAGAGCGACGCCCAGAACGACAGGCATCTGTAGTGCACGAGAGCAGGCGTGGATGGCATAGTTGAGTAGAGGGCGTTTTTGTGAGTCTCATGATGCTCGCACAGGTCATATGGTGCACTGTGCGGGCCGGAATGGCGGGTTGACTGCCCTGAGAACAACCATTATCGCGCAGCCTGTGGTGGGTTCGCTGGCCAGATCTCGGATCCATGATAGCAAGATGGTGCTGGATTAGTTTTCGAACGCCGCCGTGGACCGGGCGACTGTAGAGAGTCTGATATGCCACCGGGCTGGTACGGAGTCTTGTACCGGCGAGAGTTTGTGGAGACATAAGGCAGTGGGTGATCTGTTGTCCGTAAAACTTTCAGAGATAAACCAGGCGATCTGTGTGGTTGGGCCTGATTGCGCTCTCAGTAGGCTTGGCTGCCACCCGGGGGTGCAGCATAGCACCCATACACCGCTCTGACACCCCCGCCGCACGGGCCACAGCTGCGCAACAAGCCTGTCCTTTGGATGCAAACAGCACAGTTTGCTTTAGAGTCTACAGGGCTTGATTGCTGTGCATTCCGCCAGGCAGTCTGCGGGTGGGGCCTGATGATTCACAGAGTTGAATGGCCCCATTAGCATTTTCCTGACCGCTGGCAACACTGAATGCATCTGCTCTGCATGGTGCTCAGTGTCAAAGGCTTTGCTGAGGCTTCGTGAATGGCTGACCCTGTGCGTTCCCAGACAGAAGGATGTCGCTGCAGCAGAGCTGCTACATGCGCTGGTGGAAAAAAACCCGGGAGGTGGGCAAGGCCCAGGTGTACCTGAGGCTGTTGTGCCTGCTCAGAAGCGCCCTGCAGGCCTACGATGTAGACGTATGTGTTTTCTTAGAAGCACAAGAGGCGCTACACACAAATACACGCATGCGTACATCGAGGGCTGAAAATCATGTTTTTAACAATCAAGCCGCTCCCGGACATATGCATCAGATCCTCCTTGACAACTGCCTGTGTGCCGGTGACATACGCAGGGGCGCCGTCGTTCATTGGCGTAGTGGCGACAGTGCACACGCGCTGGTTGCGCAATTTGAAGTGAAGTGACTGCATCAACGAGCTGATTGATTGTCCAATTCCATAGCTTCTCTGCAGAGCATGCACTGCGATTTCATTCATATGGCATGCTAGGAATATGATGCAGCACTGGTGTGCAGATCGGAAAGTGCTGTCTGGCTTTGTGGTGATGGTATGTTGCCTGCGGCACCGCCTGGCACTGTGCATGATAAGCTTGTGTATGGCCACAGGGACGCTAGCTCGAATGTCTACTAGTGGCTTGTGGCTCCTTCATGTATGCTGCGATGACGGACCAAGCTACGCTTGCCCCGTACATGGATAATAGGCATGTCAAACACACTTTGTCTATGCATGCATGACGCTTCATTACCTGGCAAGGTATCTTGCATGCTCACATATATATCACCTGCAGGGTCGCATGCATATGCCATCTGGCACTTCCAAGCATCTGGCATGCCGCAGACTGTATATGCATTCGCTGTCCGCAGGCGAGTGCAGAAGGTGTCATTTCTGCTGCAAAGGTCCTGAGGCGCTGCCTCACGCTGAGGCAGAGTACTCGTTACACAGCTGTGCATCCGGGTCACCAACGTAGCTAGTTCCATATATGGCCACAGGTGTAGCAGCATGTCTACCAGTGCTTCGCGTCTGTTTGACCGAGCCTGCGACAGCTGATTAGGCTACCTTCCGACCGTTGATGTAACGCCAATGCAAATGCTTCAGTGTGATTTCTTTCCTCTGCCTGTCTTTCTGTGGACGGAAGATCTCAAAATTCCCTTGAGCGAGTGTGCCAGCCATGACGACCTCACAGGGCAAGAAACGAAGCTACGTCGCTCTGATCGAGGACGACCTATCGTCCAATAAGTTAGAGAATTCCGTCGTCGTGGGGAACTGCGTGACGGCAAAGGCTGTGAGGCGATCAGGGCTGCTCTCGGGGATCAAGACCACGGAAGGGCTGGCGTCCCTTCCAGGCAACATCTCTCCGCAGGACATCAGTCTCTGGCAAGCAGCAAGCGTTGTTGACATTGAATTTCATCCAGATGAGCTCGTGGCTGTGCTGAAGGTGAGCCCTCGTTCCGCGAATCTTCGTGTGATCACCACCACAGCCGCGTTCCATACAGTACGATATGACGTGAACGTGTTGGTGCCCACAATTTTCATGGGAAAATCTTGCAAGTGGATTAGGGCGGTAAATGCCGGACCCGAATGGCTATGTTATCACACAACTTCTAAACCTGAGCGGCATCAGGACCACCGCAGAAACATCCGTGGATGCGATGCAAACACATGTAAAGTTCCAATCAAGTGGCCCAGACAGGAGCTGTGTCGATCGAATCGGGTCAGTCCATCGAATCGTCGTGTGCACGCCTGCCTGAAGCAAGTGCCCTTTGTCAAGCAGGAGTTGCGGGGGACCTGCACTAGATTCCGCCGTTCTCCAGAATGTCTTGCAAGTGGGTCACAGCTGCTGGCGACCAGAGACTAATATCTCGTCTGATGCCCCCCCCCCCCCCCCCCCCCCCCCCCCCCCAACTCTATGGAGGTTGACGTACGCCTTGACACACTCCCGTGGCACAGCCTCAGTCAGGAAAGCTGATGCCCCCCACACCGGCAGTCACACGTGCAGGTCGCAGACGCGCTCGGTGACAAGGACGACGGCGCATGGGTGGAGACCCTCGCAGGCATGGCTGCGACGACCGTCTGGGGAGACAGCTCGCGCGCAGACACCATGCTGGCCGCCCTCCTCCGCCTCCCCCCCCACCTCCTCCACCGCGTCTTCTTGGTCTACCTTGCCGACCGCTGCATGTATTCCGCGATCAACACTCTGCCGCCCCCGCTCCACGCCACAATCATCGCCGCGGCCGCCAATGGCGGGACCCTTGCTATAGACACAGTACAAGCCCAGGTGGTCCTGATGCAATTGCCCACCGTGCGCATGCCCGCCCCCGGCCTCTCCACGCTTGAGCTTGGTCCGGTGGCGGACGTAGATGATGAACCGTATTCTGACGAGGACGATGACCCCGCAGTGGATGAGCATCCATACCCTGCCGCCTCCGGCGCCCTCCTCGCGCGCGCCGCCTCCGCACACCCCTCCCTAACATCCCTCGTGCTCACCGGCCCGCGCTTCCGGCCGCAGTGGCTGCGAAACTTCGCTGCCTGCCTCCCGCCGGCGGCCCTGCCGCGCCTCGTCGACCTCCGCATCGCCGTTGATGCCCACCCCTGCGGCTGTGTGGAGCTCGCCACCACCCTCGCCCTCCTCCCCACCCTCACCACCCTCTCCATTACCATCGTCATCAACCGCCGTGCGGCGTCCGCACAGTTGTCCCTTCACAGCTACGCACGTCTCGCGGCAGCCCCCGCCTCCCTCCCGGCCCTCCAGACCCTGCAGATTGAAGAGCGTCCCGCCGCCACTGTCGACTGGCTGGCGTTCTTCAGGGACGGCACACGCGCCAGTGTTGCTCGCACGCTCCTCCCGCTCCTCTCCGCGCCCTCCCTGACCAGACTCCACTTTCACCCTTCGACCTCAAAGTTCTCGGTGCGAGCGCTCCTTGCGGAGGTGACTCGTGCGCGCTTCCCAGCGCTCCGCCGGCTCGCCTTCAATGGCGTACTCCCATCCGACAAGAGCCCGGGCTCGGGTGACGCGGGGGGCGCAGCACGTGCAGCCGGCAGCGCATTCCCGCCGCTGCAAAGGGTGGAGGTCGGAAGCGTGTGCCCGCAGTCGGCCGTGCGAATTGCAGCCGACTGTGCGCACGTGTCCGCCGCCGCGTTGACGAGCCTCACTGTGGCGCTGGCGGATGACGAGGGTTTGGTAAGTGAGTTCGTTGGTCATGCGTGCACGTGCGAGTCCGTCTGGCGTGCGTGGAACGAGTTCATGCGTGTGCTGGGCATATGCAAGCAGCTGCACAGCCTGAACTTGAGCTGCCTGTGTGGGACTTCGCTTGAGGCTCGTGGTGTCTACTCAGCGGAGCTGACGAATGCGCTGCTCGAGCTGACGGAGCTCACGCATTTGACGCTGCAAGCCGGGCGCGATGACGTAACGGGGGACGACCGCACCTGGCTTGATGCCCGCGTGCTCGGCCGGGGAATAGCGGGCCTGAAGGCGTTAGAATGCCTGTGCGTCAATGATGGAGAGGGGACCCTGGTGTTTGGCCACCATGAGGCTCTGCTGGACGCTTGCGTGGGGCTGGAGCGGCTGTCGCACCTGGAACTGCTGTGCGATGTGTGCGACGTGAATCACATCATCAACACCATCCCCAAGCTGCGTGCGCTGAAGGAGTTGCGCCTGCCTGAGACCCTGTTTCCTGATGGCCGTGACTCCCGTGCGTGCCTTGCGTTTTGCGACTTGCTCTGCGGCGACTTCGCCTTAGACCTCGACATTGTGTGACAGTTCTTCGCCGTGGACTACGGTGGTGGGTGGGGGCCGTTGTGTTCAAGGGCGACTGGGATTCGAATTCAGAGGACGTTTTGTGCCTGCAGGGCTTGTGGCTTAGTTTGATCCATAGCTGGTGTCAGATGCAATCGGGCCGTCACGCCGGTGCAGCGGGTGAGGCCTTGTGAATAAGCAGAGTTGTTGAATCTGAATTCGACTACAGAACTCACCATGGCTCGCGGTCGGAGGGTGCTCATCTCCCAGCAAACACGGTCGTGTTGCTGTCATCTTTACGAGCTCATCAGGCACCGTGGCATGTCTGGGGTTCACTTGTGAAGAATTTCATAATCAGGTCTCAGTGTGTGATCTGTTTGCTCGGGCATACGATCCTGTCTGCAGACCTAGTGTTAGCAACCGTGTTGTGTGAACCGGATGTCACTAGGTACTTGCCGCGTGTGTGAACAATGACTTCGAAGAGATGCTTTTGGTCTGTTTTTTTCTGCAGGGCCCCGCTCTTCGGTAACACTGTGCGCCGGTGCCGGAGCTATCCCCGGCTCCGGTGTCCACCTTGAAGCCATGATCGCCACTTTTTGTTGGCGCTATATACGCATGCCATTTTGAAAGGGTGCAATGGCGCAGGTAGCCTCCCGTGCGGTAGCTGCAGCTGTGCATGCATGCACGTTGATCCGTTGTGTCAGCCCTAGGCTTGTATATCTGTACATGAGCCACTGTAAGTCGGTAATGCACATTTCTGCGCAAGCGGGACTGAGCATGAGTGCTAGTAGCGAAGTGTGCCTTTCTTGTTCTGGGATCACTCGTATACATGCAGAAGCGTATACGCTTCTGCATGCTGCTCTAACATTGTCTCATATATAGGCTATGAGTCATAGCACAACTGTGCTGGCTGTCACCCTGCCATGGCTTGCTCACGCAGCGTGGCTGGCCGCATGAATGCTCGAATCAACAACGATGTCTACCAGTGGCCCGCCTTTTGAATCGGCAATTTCCCGAATCGAAACGATCCCGCGACGGCTGACCATCGTTCCCAACGTTGAAGCCACAGTTCTACGGTTCGACAGAAATGGTCGCTGAATACGCTGAATACGCTGTCAGTCTGCGGATGCGACTTTTCAGACAGTCAGATCGATGGTCTAGATCTCACCCATGCCAGCCATGACAACGCCGTCATACGAG